>CM033730.1:8811719-9499707 GCA_019671005.1 Hibiscus mutabilis | reverse complement strand
CCGAGGTAAATGGATTAAAAGCTAACAAGATCATCACATCATACTTAAATGTTTGCATCTTGCATAAAGGTGACGTATGGGGGTCGAAACATAAATTAAGACGGTAGTCGGGCTTATTTGATGTCAGTTTAATCTATGGTCCGACATATCGTCAACCTTATTAATTAAATGTTCAATTAATTTGAGTCCACTAATTCGATAAAGCCCGCGCAATCAAGGTTAATTTTCATCTAAGAAGTCCGAATTAAATTTAATGTAAATTTCAATAATTTTCTTCCTTTTAAGCGCAACAAATATTTTGGTACCGGACTTCGGGCGCGATGGGGGTACTAATCCTTCCCCACGCGTAACCAACTATCAGACCCTTTCACGAAGAATCTCTGGTTTCTTATGGTGTCCGACCTACCTTATCCAAGTGGCCGGTGGCGACTCCGAGTTTTCATCGTTTTCAAAATTTTAAAGTTTTCAAAAGAAATCCCCAATCTTCCAAAAGTTTTTCATTAGCGATTTAGGGGGTAATTAGTAGCCGACTTCTTTTCTAAACAAACACCCTTTCACGCAGCAAAATTTCTTTTTTTCAAAGAAAGGAAGAAAAAAGGTCGCTACAGCTTGGCGACTCCGCTGGGGACGTTTTTTTTGTTTTTTAAAACAAAAGAGAGTTAGGCCAAAGGAAAAATTGTTGCTTTTAAATAATGAAAACTATTAGGATTTTAATTGGTTTTAACCAGGATGATTCTTTTTTGAAAATGTGATCGAGATTTCACGGGCTTTGATAATTGGTGGTTCTCGAATTAATTTTTTATTTAACTTCTAAGGAGTCACCGACATGTGCTGCATCATACCATTAAGCTCTATACCTAAGCTTCTTCCCTTAAGTGGGAGTGAAACACCGCATACCCACGTGAGTAGCCCTCCACGGGTCGGTAATTCAATTCTTGAATCCACACCTTTTGACATGTGAGTAGCCCTCCACGTCATCAGGTCGTGCTTTCCCTCGAATCGGAACCAATTCACAAGTTTATAATGGGCCAGAATTGGGTTCTTGTTGCCTTAGAAAGTAATAATATAGGTTCGAGTACCTCTAATTAGAACTGAACCCATGTGTGAGAATTTAAGAAACCCACCCCTATTAGAGCCATGCGGATAACTTTAGCGAACTAGAACTCATATGCTTAGGTTTCTTTCTTTACGAAAACTGTTTATGTTATTTTTACTCGCTTTCGTATTTTTATCTCATGACTAACTCTTCTCTTTTCTTTTTTCCATTGTTGTTCATTTGTTTTGCATATTATCATCATATCATAAAGAGCCCGTTGAGTTAGAAATAGTCTGAAGTTAAAGGCTAGATTGATGGGAGACCTAGTTCGTAGCAATGATGAAAATAACTCTGACGTACAAATTTGGTCCGAAGGGGAACAGTTGCATGAGAGAGACAATATCCCTGTTGGGTTTAGGTCAACGTTGGCAACAGAGACATTCATGAATACAGAATACAGTGACATTTCCGGGCTGAAGACAGTGTGGAATAGTTGGGACTTGGAAACAAGGTGCACTTTCAGTAGAGAATATGGTGACATCGTATGTTTGTTAGATGTTCTGGTAAATCAGGAACTGTTGCAAGCCTTGGTGAGGTTCTGGAATCCCGCCTATAGTTGTTTCACGACCGGTAACTTCGACTTAGCTCCTACGATTGAAGAATACCAAGACCTCTTAAACTATGAGAAGATTGACGAAACTCGAGTATACTCGAAACCTAGCAAGAATAAAGCCTTCCGGGGCAAGTACAATAGATTCTCGGACATGTTGGAATCCTGGGTCGAGCATCAGGTCATTACTTAGAATGTAAGGAGTATCTCAAATGGGATGGATTCTAGCCCTGGCCTCTAGCCCTGGCCTCTATACGTCCTGTAGGCCGAGTTCTGTGGGATCTCTTCGCATTGTTAATTTATGGGTTAATGCTCTTTCCCCGGGCACGAGGGCTAATTGATCCGGCAGTGTTGGAGCTGTTTGACCGTTTGAGTGGTAGGACCAATCTGGTGCCTGTGATTTTATCCAAAATTTTCCGATCTCTTAGGTTTTGCCGAGACCATGGTGGGGTCGTTTTCATGGTTACCCGCAGCTTTTGACAGTATGGTTCTATAGTCACATATGGTCGGATGTTAATTTCTCGAAGCCTCTCTACAATGGCAGTTTCTCACCTTTAGAAGAGTTTCAACGAAAGGAAGATTGGCCCACCTGAAAATCTGAGGAAGTTTGGGTAGACGTTCTTAGCAACCTAAAATAGGAAGATATAGTTTGGAGGGCTTCGTGGCTTTCCGCGAGGAGTATCCTTTACAGGTGCGGGACACACTCTTGAGTGCCATTACTTGGACTTTGGGGGCACACTGCTTATGCTCCTCTCATGGTTTTGAGACACTATGGCTCGAAGTAATTAGTACCAGAGTTCAATATAAATTATGAGAAGGAAAAGGGCTACAAGGCAGTGGTGTACGATGTTTCTTCAGTCGTATCAATGACAACATTCCCCAATTGAATCCCGATAGAAAGAGGACAATGGAAGAGAGGTTAGCCACACTTCCTACTGAAGCCGAGTTGATGAGAAAACAACTTAGAGAGGAGCAGGAAAGGTATCTCAAGCTCAAGGAGAAAGCTCACCAAGAAAATTTTGACTTCGAGTTGGAGAAGATACAATTTGAAGGAATGGTTAAAGGCCTACAAAAGAGAAAGGGTGAATTGGAACCTGAGCTCAAGTTAGAAAAGGAAGAAATCCAGAAACTCAAGAGGCTAAACAAAAGTAAGAGGGTTGTGGAAGGTGGATCAAGCGAAGGGATAGAGTTCCGACTCAGGGAGGAGAAAGCGAGAGCCGAGAATTATAAAAGGGTGTATCGTGAGAATAGGGACTATGTGCTCACTTTAACACAAGAAATGAAGAACTTGCACACTTCCCACTCTAGGCAGCTCGAGAAAGAACGTCGCCAAAATGAAACCTTGAAGGATCAGGTCAAGTGTCTGGAGAAGTCTCTTTTCAAGCACAAGGGTTCGACTAGCAAGTTGAAAGTAAGCAAGACAGAGAACCAGGCCTTAGAGGCTCACATTGAAGAATTGGAAACCGAGGTTCAACAGCTCAAAGATCATGTGGCAAGTTTTAGGGGAGTAATTCAAGTACGCTCGATGCTGAGTTTGGAGCAACTATATTTTGCTGCCTACTCTATTTGGATACAAGAACAGGAGTTAGCGCAATGGATAGCTCGGATGTAGGGAGTTTCCCAGAAGATACAGCTCTTGGTAGAAGACGCTACTGGATTGTATGATTGTGTCGACAATGACTCTAAAGAAGGAGAAAGGATTGTTTGGATTTTAAGAGAGATCATCGACCTCGATACTACCCTGAAGTCATATGTTTAGTTGGCTTTCTTTGGATTATTGTACCAAGACTATGTTTCTATTAATGAAATTCGTTTAACGATGATATTTTCCAAACTCAATGTTGCTCATTGCATTCATGCATATTTCATTTATTTGCATTCTCTATTTTGTTAACAAATAATTGACTAAAAAGCTTTCTATTTCAGAAACAAAAAAAGATTACATTTTGGTCTTTTAAAATTACCATCATTCCACATCCATATCATACTTGTTTACGAACAAAGCGAATGGATGAAGGTTTTGAGAAGATGGAAGTCGATCTATGTAGTCAAATGGAACAAACCCAACAGGAATTAAAGGAAACCATTCTCAAGTCCTACCAAGACATGATGAGGGAAATATCTCAGCTGTTACAAGCCCAACTAAGGCATGAGTCAAGAGACAAGGGTACCGTCGAGAGCCCTGTCCAAAACTTGGGGGATCGCCTTTATGCCCAAACTGTCAAGAATCCTTTGCTCATCGATCCTTCGTCAAATCCTACACAAGGTGCATCTGCTTCTTATGCTGGTGCAACAGCTCAAACTCAACCACGGGTGACCTTCAGGAATCCCGAGATTATCAGAGACGATATCCCGGATTTTGATGAATTAGAAAAGCTGAACCAAATGAAAGCGGAGTTCACTAAGCTACTAGAGGATACTCTGAAGGACCTAGAAGAAAAGCTCTGAGTAAAGGAAGAATAGGATGACCCCTATGGGTTAAGTGCTAGGGAACTCAGTTTGGTTTATGACGTGGAGATCCCATATAAGTTCAAGGCCCCAGACTTTGAGAAGTTCGACAGAAGCACTTACCCGTTTGCTCATATAGTGATGTTTTGCCGGAAGATGGCTGGTTTCACCAGCAATGAGAAGCTCTTGATTCACTGTTTCTAGGACAGTTTAGTAGGGTCTGCTCTGGGGTGGTACAACCAACTGACCAGAGCTCAACTCAAGTCGTGGAGAGATCTGGCAAAAGCTTTTACCGATCAGTATAAGCATGTAACCGACATGGTTCCCAACCAACTGCTGTTACAAAGCATGGAACAAAAGCGCAACGAGACCCTTCGCGAGTACGCTCAAAGATGGCGTGATGTGGCAGCCCAAGTCCAACCACCGCTTCATGAGCATGAGATTTCCCCGATGTTTGTAGACACACTAAAAGGGGCACTTTATGATCGGTTGATCAGTAACCCTATTAGTAACTTTGCAGAAATGGTCATGACTGGGGAACGCATTGAAGTAGCCATCAATAGCAGAAGGACGATGGAGGAGATCATTCACGAAAGCAGGTTAAGAGAAGGATCATGAGGTGAACAACACCAACGCTTTTGAGAAGACTAAGAACTTCACCATCTCCCAGCCACAGGCCCCGGCAGGGAATTCTAAAAACTTCAACAAGAGAGAAAATAAGGGACCTAAGAAAGAAAGGGATGATAGGTCTTTCACACCTTTGCCAATTACCTATAAAGAACTCTACTCGCAACTGTATAAGGTCGATCTGGTCCGACTGTACCACGTTACTCCTTATAACCCACCGTACCTGGCTTGGTATAACCCTAAGAAGAATTACGAGTATCATGATGATGTCCCAGGACACTCAACCGAGAACTGTATAGCTTTCAAAAAGTTCGTTCAGAATCTGATTCGAACTATGGTGTTACAGCTAGGGGAACCCAATACGGCCATTAACCCGTTGCCGAATCACGGGGGACAGGGTGTAAATGCTATCGAAAATGAGTACACTGAGAAAGCTAAAAAGAGTGTGTCTAAAACCTAGTCTCCATTAAGATGGGTCTTTTAGCAGTTATGCATGGCGCGTCTCATCAATCGAGGGATGGTGTTGGTCAAAGAAGGATGTGGCATGTACTGTGAGTACCACCAATTAGAAGATTATGATATTCAGCATTGTGTGGAATTCCGTCATTTACTGCAAACTATGATGGATAACAAGGAGATTGAGTTTTTTGAGAATGAGAAAAGAGTAAAAGAGTTTGAAGTCTGTGCATCAGAGAGTCAAGAAACCAGATACAGTGCGAAAAGACCACTTGTCCTCGGTCTCAGGACGAGCGAGGCGAGTGAACCAAAAGTGGCTCCCAAAATCATAATTGCTACCCTAAAGTCTTTTCCTTTTAAAGATACCAAGATGGTCCCATGGAATTACGATACGAGCGTCACAATTCTGGGATCGTTCAGTACACAAGAGGAAAAGAGGACGATAAAGACGGGACCTGCTCAACCAAGTAGTGGAGAAGTAAGAGATGTGGGGCATCTAACAAGAAGCGGTCGATGCTACATTTCAGAAAACCTAAGGGATCCAAAAGAGAAAGGCTAGGAAGTTGGAGCAGGACCCGAGAAGTTGTTCGGAGAAGACCCACCTTCAAAGATCAAGGAGCCCGTTGATAAGTGTTAAAAAGTACTATTTTTCTTACCCTTTTTACTCATATTATTGTTAGACTTAGGCTCATATTAGTTGCATAATTAGCCATTCATGCATTAATCCATGTTTCCTTCCATTGTTGAGCTTGATTACTTAACTTGGTAGTTTTTGTGGGAAAAGATGCTGCTTTGGTGTGTTTTGTGTGTATGTACAGGATCACTTGCCAAAGCAAGGCTAGAGCTAGTTGCCAGGGCAATACATGAAGGAGATGCCGAGCTAGTTGCCAGGGCAATGCATGAAGGAGACGTTGAGCCAGTTGCCCGGGCAATTGTCGACAAAGAACAAGGTGATATGGTAGTCAAAATTGATGACTAGACAAGCCCAAGATGACGTGGAGCAAAGACAAATCCCAAAGGAATTTGATTTCCATGAAGAGATTAAAGAAGAATTAAATTCCAAGAAGATAGGAGAAGTTCTAGTAGGAATATAATTATAATAAAAAATTATATTCTTTAAAGATAATTTAATTCCAATTTAACTTCCTCCTTAAAGAAGGACTTTGACCTAGCCCTATAAATTAGAGGGGAATTTCGACAACTCAAGGAGAGCAAGAGGAGAGAATTTTCGACAAGCATCTAGGGCAAGGGGATTTCGACAAGCTTCAATTCTTCATCTTTTTCTTTCTTGTTCAATTAGGTTCATGCTAGGGATTATTTATCTTGTGTTTCTTTGGAACCTAGCCATGAACTAAATCTATTTGGTTATGGTTATTGTGTTTTGTGGTTGTGAGAAACTATTGGATTTTGTTTAGGTAATAAGAGTTTGCACTTTTCTATTCAAGGTTTATTCATTCTTGATTCTTATTCTTGTTTGCGAGTGAATTGGGAGAGGATCACTTCATCTATTTATCTAATATCGGGAGAGTTAGATTCAAGAAATGAATGAATATGATCTTTATTCAATCTATTGATGGTGAAGATTAATCCGGCTTAGGAATAAGTTAAGGATTTCAACGGCTAAGAGGAGCGCAAGATTGGTTGTTGTTCACCTTTGATTCACGCAGGGATGTATTATCAAGGCATGCACAAGTAGCTAGAGTTTCGACTTAGGGATAAGAAGAAACCATTGAAGAACGCTCTGCCGAACCTTGAAGGTTGCTGCCCAGACACCCAAGTAGTTGCCCAACTAGTCGCCCAGGCAACCATCAATTAGTTGCCAAGGCAACCCCGTTATGCAAGTTGCCACGGCAACTGAGTTGCCCGTGCACTCTTTTACCAAGACGATCCAATCGGCTATCACACATCAACTCATGATAACCTGGCCTATCTCTCTCATTTGATCTCATCTATTCTTTTACTTTATTGCTTTCTAGATTAGTTATTAGTTAAAACTCCTATAATCATTTATTTGTGTTTTTACTTTTTTCAGTGCAAGAGACTAGATTCTTGAAGTGGCACCAATCCTTGTGGAGACGATATCATTTATACTATAACTTGCAATGTGTATACTTGCACAATTGCGTAGCACTTATTACGCGCAACACCCGTCACAAAAACGCAACCACAAGAGTTTCTAAAATTTCTAAAGCACAGTGAGTATAATGTTGTCGATCAACTTCGTAAACAACCAGCTTGCATTTCAGTACTCGACCTGTTACTCAATTTTGAAAAGCATCGTGATGCATTATTGAAGGTCTTGAATGAGACCTTCGTTACAAAAGACATCTATGTTGGGAGATTGGATCAAATCATCAATCACATCACCGACGTCAATCACATTACTTTCAGTGATGACGAAATTCCTGGGGAAGGCACGCGGTCCGTTAAGGCCCTGAACATCACTACCCACTGTAAGGGTTATGTGTTGCCAGGCATTTTAATCGATAACGGCTCTACATTGAATGTTATGCCATTAGCCACGCCACAACGAGTACCAATCGACAGCTCGCATATGAAACCATGTCATAATACGGTACGAGCCTTCGACGGGACTCAAAGAGATGTCGTCAGGAAAATAAAAATAACCCTGCTCATTGGTCCCACTAAATATGTGGTCAATTTTGTGGTCATGGACATCCAACCATCTTACAATTGCTTGTTAGGAAGGCTCTGGATACACTCGGCCGGCGCCGTTCTGTCCCCACTCCATCAAAAGTTGAAGTTTGTCACCGAGGAGAAATTAGTAACAGTGAATGCAGAAGAGGACATCATCGCTTCAGTAACTCCCGATACACCATATATCCCTACTAATCGAGAAGCAATGGAGTGCGCCTTTAGAGCCTTAGAACTTATCAATGCTACTTTTGCTGCCGAGGGAAAAAAGTTTCATGCCCCAAACTGTCAAACTGCACTAAGATGATGGTATTCGAAAATCTATGAAGATGAGCGAGAAAGAGTAAAGGTTTAGGGAGGAATCTACAGGGGCGTCTTCATCCTGTTAGTGTGATTCACGAGGTGGACCACCTTGGACTTGGCTATAATCCTATTTTTTTGCAAAAGAGACAAGAGTGGAAAAAGAGGTAAGAACAGAGGAAGGCCAGGTTGAGAGGGGAAGACATTCCTTGGGCTCCCATAGCCTACTCAAATTTCAGAGGTATCTTCATATCTGAGGGGATCCAAAACCTAGAGGAGGACATCCAAAGGGAAAACCAGGAGGGTGAAAGGCGCCTCCAAGAAGAGCTGATCAGTGAGGCTTTAGAAGAAATGAATGTGAACATGATTGGTGACGGGAACAAGACTAATCAGTTTTTGGCCGGAATTAGCCCGTGCCTCCCAGGAGAAAAACTCAACAACTGGACCTTCAGGGTCATGCCAGCACTCAATAGGGACAGATCAAAATAATACCTAAAACCATCTCGTTACTTTGGCCCGAAAGTAACGGACATCTTTTGTAAAAAGGGCAACTATGCCATATTCTCTTGCTTTTAATGAAATATATTATATCTACCTTTTCTCTCTCAAATGGAAAACATGGCATTCATTCCATTCATTCCATTTCATTTATTATTTATTTATTTACCTATTCATTTAATAATTTATTTACATCATAAACTATACCTATCCTTTCCAAATACACACTTTTAAAATTGTGCAGGCCCCTTAATATAAACTGTATGAACGATGTGGAACCTAATCCTAAAGTAGACTTTGAACGACCCATGTACTTGGCAGAGGTAGAGGAAGAAAATGATGAGATTCCCGAAGAGCTTCTATGAATGATGGTCGATGAGGAAAAGCAAATCCTTCTGCACCAAGAGAAGATAGAGATCCTAAACCTGGGGATGGACGAAGAAAAGAAAGAAGTAAAGATTGGAGGCACCCTATCACCAGAAGTCAGGTAGGGGTTAGTAGAATTACTTATAGAATTTAGAGACGTATTTGCATGGTCATACCAAGATATGCCAGGCTTAAACACGGACATTGTAACGCACAAGCTCCCCATTAGGCTAGAATGCAAGCCCGTTTAGCAAAAGCTTGGAAGAATGAGAACTGACATGTTACTAAAAATTAGAGAAGAGGTGAAGAAATAGCACGAGGTCGGATTTTTGGAAGTCTCTAAGTATCCAAAATGGGTAGCCAATATCGTGTCGGTACCAAAGAATGATGGGAAGATGCGTATGTATGTAGATTATAGAGACCTTAGCAAGGCGATCCCCAAAGACAACTTTTCTTTGCCCCATATTGATACTTTAATGGACAATATTGTGAGGCATGCTTGGTTCTCATTCATGGATAGCTTTTCGAGGTACAACTAGATCAAAATGCACCCCGAAAACATGGAGAAAACCACCTTTGTGACCATGTGAGGCACGTTTTGTTACAAAGTGATGCCCTTCAGATTAAAAAATGTCGGGGCAACTTACCAAAGAGCCATAGTAACCTTGTTTCATGACATGATGCATAAGGAAATCGAGGTGTATATGGATGACATGATAGCCAAGTCTAAAACTGAGGAGGAGCACATCCAAAACTTGCGAAAACTCTTTCGAAGGCTAAGAAAGTATCAGTTAAAGCTCAACCCAGGTAAATGTCCCTTCGCAATCACATTAGGGAAGCTTTTGGGCTTTGTGGTAAGTTAAAAGGGCATCGAGATTGACCCCGACAAGGTGAAAGCGATTCAAGATCTTCCACCACCGCGGACACAAAAGGAGGTTCGAGGATTTTTAAGAAGGTTAAACTACATCTCCTGGTTCATATCCCAATTGACTAATAAGTGTGACCCCGTCTTCAGACTACTCCGAAGGAATAATTCAGGGGTCTGGGATGAAGATTGTCAAGAGGCACTAGAAAAGATCAAGAAGTATCTGACCGATCCCCCAATTCTACTAGCACCAGTGCCGGAGAGACTGTTGATCTTGTACCTGACAGTCTTTGAAAATTCTATGGGGTGCGTACTTGGACAACACGATGACTCAGGCAAGAAGGAAAGTGCAATCTACTATTTGAGCAAGAAGTTCACCGATTGTGAAGCGCGGTACCCTCTAATTCAGAAATTATGTTGTGCATCGGTATGGGCTACTAAGCAGCCACGACAATACATGTTGTATCATACCACCTATCTAATTTCCCGAATGGATCCTCTAAAATTTTTAATGGAAGCACCAGCATTGACCGGAAAGATGGCCCATTGGCAAATGCTCTTGTTGGAGTTTGATATTGTTTACGTGAACCAGAAAGTGGTAAAAGGAAGTGTCATGGCAGATCTTTTGGCAAGTCGCGCCTCAGATGACTATGCACCGTTGGATTTCTATTTTCCAGACGAAGATTTGATCTGTGGTTTAACTGAAAGGAGATCTATTACTGAGAAAGGGGGATGTAGAATCTATTTCGACGGGGCATCAATGCCCTAGGCCATGGAATAGGGGCAATATTAATTTCCCCTGAAGAAGACCACTACCCTTTCACAAGTAAGCTAGAATTCTTCTGCACCAAAAATATAGCCGAGTATGAAGCTTGCATCAATGGAATTCGAACAGCTATTGAAAAGAAGATCAAGGTGCTCCAAGTTTTTGGAGATTCCTCTTTAGTAGTCTACCAACTTCGAAAAAAGTGGGAGACCAAAGATCCAAAGCTAATCAAGTATCACGATTTGATTAGAAATGTTGAAGAAGTCAGTTTCACCTACTTGCCAATGGAGGATAACCAAATGGCTGATGCTCTGGCCACCTTGGTTGCCGTGTTTAAAGTAAATGGGACAGCCGAGATGAAGCCTGTTGAGATGCAAACTTTTGAGGTGCCGGCCCACTGCTATAGTCTGGAAGAGGAAAAGGACGACAATCTATGGTATTATGACATCCTTCAGTATATCAAGTACCAAACTTACCCAAAAGACGCCAACGATAACGAAAAAAGAACTATTAGAAGGTTGGCATCGGGGCACGTCCTTGATGGGGAGGTTTTGTATAAAAGAATCAAAGATCATATATTGCTGAGATGTGTCAATGCTTGGGAGGCTAAAACAATTTTAGCGGAGGTCCATGGAGATTTATGTGGAACCCATGCTAGCAGATTCTCAATGGCTAGGAAAATCATGAGATACGGCTACTTCTGGTCAACAATAGAGGGAGATTGCATCAATTATGCAAAAAAGTTCCATAAATGCCAAATCTATGCTGATAAGATACATTCCCCGCCAGTACCAGTTCACGTCATGAACTCACCTTAGCTTTTTGCTACCTGGGGACTAGACGTCATTGGTCAGATACATTCGAAGGCTTCTAATGGGCAACGCTTCATCTTAGTAGCCATTGATTACTTCACCAAATAGGTAGAAGATGCCTCGTACACCAACATTACAAGAGCGACAGTTTGCAAGTTTCTCAAGAAAGAAATTATATGTCGTTATGGTATGCCCGAAAGGATCATCATCGACAAAGCTTCCAACTTGAATAACAAAATGATGAGTGAGGTGTGTGAACAGCTCAAAATTGTACATCATAATTCTACTGTTTATCGCCCTAAGATGAACGAAGCAGTGGAAGCAACAAATAAGAATATAAAGAAGATTATAGAAAAAACCACAAAAAATTATAAAGATTGGCATGAAAAGCTACCTTTTGCCTTGTTTGCTTATCGGACCTCTGTGAGGACCTCCACCAGGGCAACGCTATACTCTTTGGTATATGGCACGGTATAGCGACGTCTTTTTTCGCTAAAAATACGTGTTTTTGAAGTGTTAATTGTCTTTCGGATATAAAAATATTTATCCGTGGGGGTTTTGAAAAACGCGTTATATTAGAAATTGGAGTCGCCACAGGCCACTTAGGTAGGTCGGACACCATAAAACCAGAGATTCAAAAACTTTGAGTTCGGGAGTCGGTTACGGATGGGGAATAAAATATACCTAACTAGGAGTTTGAATGACGAACCCCGACTGAACCCCACCGAGATCTAACGCGACCTCTCCAAAAATATTAACTAGATCGGATCCAAAATAGGACCCCGATCGAATGTTGGATCGAACCAACTGGGGCCGAGGGCACTGCCCCCAACCCCGGCCAGCCTTGTGGCCGGTCATGCTCCCAATTGGGGAGCCAATTGCATGGCAATTTTGCCAAATTTTTGGGCGTGAAATTGGCTGCCCCCATGCCTTGTATTTATAGGCATGGGGTGGGTGAAATGGGGTGACGTGGAGCACCCTGCTCCACGCAATTTCTTCCTTTTTTTAATATATATATATTTTTATTATTTTTCATTAATTTTATATTAATAATATTATTATTAAAATAATACTAATAACACTAAAACCCGATCAAAAATGAGTGATTACAGTTGCCCCTCTTTGATTGTTCTTGTGAAACAAGGACAAAGCAAAGATCAAAAGCACTCATTTTTGACCTACTTTCTCATCTTTGGCTTCGGAATCATGTGTTCTTCTGGAACTCTCTGCTCTTCCTTAGCTGAATCTTCAAGCTTGTAAGTTCTTCCTATATAGAACTTATTCACCTTCTGATTTTGGAACTATAGGCTCTTCCTATATGGAACCCTTCACTGTGAAGCCTCAAGTTATGAGTCCCTCCTATATAGAACTTTTCACTCTGAGAAGGTAAGGTTTGGAGTCCTTCCTATATAGAACTCTTCACCTTCAACGCTGGTTTCTCCTATATAAAACCTTTTGCGTCACTGATGGATTCTTCCGACTGGGAGTTCCTCCTGTATAGAACTGCTAGTCTTCAAACCCTGGAGCCGCCAGTCCTTCCTATATAGAACTTTTAGCTTCTGAAATCTTGGAGCTACAGATTCTTCTTATATAGAACCTTTCACTCTAAGACAGTAAAGCTCAGAGCCCTTCCTATATAGGACTCTTCGCCTTCAACACAACGAGTTTTCCCTATATAAAACCTTATGTGTCATGGGTGAATTCCTTCGGCTGGGAGTTCTTCCTATATAGAACTGCTAGTCTTCACCCTGAAGCCGTCAGTCCTTCCTACATAGAACTTTTAGCTTCTGAAATCTCGGAGCTACAGGTTCTTCCTATATAGAACCTTTCACTCTAAGACAGTAAAGCTCGGAGCCCTTCCTATATAGGACTCTTCGCCTTCAACACAACGGGTTTTCCCTATATAAAACCTTATGTGTCATGGGTGAATTCCTTCGGCTGGGAGTTCTTCCTATATAGAACTGCTAGTCTTCACCCTGGAGCTGCAAGCCCTTCCTATACAAAACTTTCAACTCCTGAAGCCTTAGAGCGGCGGATTCTTCCTACATAGAACCTCTTGCTACGGGAGCTTGAAAATATAGGCTCTTCCTATATAGAACCTTTATCTTCAAATTTCTCTTTTCTTTTTTCTTTGTTTCCTTTTTCTTTTTCCTTTTTTCTTTTTCTCTCTTTTTCATTTTTCTCTTCTCTTTTTTCTATCTCATTTCCATTCTCTTTTTTTTTATTTTTCTTTCACAAGGCTGTTGACATCTTTGGACTTACGCTACTAAGGCTGCCGCATCATGCCCAAAGGACTTACTAATGGCCGAAAGGTCTTATCACCATGCTCGAAAGACTTACTGGTGGCTCTAATGACTTAACATTGTGCCCGAAGGACTTACCGATGGCCTGAAGGATCTAACATATGGGCCTCACGCTGCTATGGCTGTCGATTTTTCTGGACTCACGCTGCTAAGGCCCCCGAAATCTTTCTTCAAATTTTTGGATTCACGCCGAAAATGGCTGCCAAAACTTTCTTTTAAATTTGGGGACTCACGCCGAAAATGGCTGCCAAAATTTTCTTTAAATTTTGGGATTCATGCCAAAAATGGTTACTGACCTTTCTTCAGATTCGGGGATTCATGCCGAAAATGGCTACCGATCTTCTAGGACTCACGCTACTATATTTGCCGAAATCTTTCTTTAATTTGGGGATTCACGCTGAAAATGGCTACCGATCTTTCTTTAAATTTGGGGACTCACGCCGAAAATGGCTGCCAAACCTTCTTCGAACTTGGGGACTCACGCCGAAAATGGCTGCCAAAATTTTTCTTCAATTTGGGGACTTACGTCGAAAATGGCTGCCAAACTTTCTTCAAATTGGGGACTCACGCCGAAAATGACTGCCAAACTTTCTTCAAATTTGGGACTCACGCCAAAAATGGCTACTGACCTTTCTTTAATGAAATCCACTTCTTAATACTCTTTGAAAATTCTTCAAGTACCTATCCAAGCAAAAATTGACATGCCCCTATCTATATGATGCATGCAATGTAATGCTTTCTTTCTCCTCTTTTTCTCTTTTCTCTCTTCTTATTTTCTTTTTCTTTTCTTCTTTTTTCTTTTTTCCTTCAATTTCTTCTTATTTTTTCTTTTTCTTTTTCTTTTTTTCTCCTTCTCTTTCTTTCTATTTTTTTTTCTTTCAGCCCCTTTTTCGTTCTAAAGTCTTACACCCTGAAAGGTTGCTCCTCAGATTTCTTCATCTCTTTACTTCTTCACTGTATGCTCTTAAATCCTCATTTGAACATGCTTTTAAACCTTTTGTGCAGAAGGATTTTCTTGTTTTCGGGGTTATCACTCGTCTTCATAAATGATCTTCTGGTTCTTATATTATTCTTATAAGAACCCTTGTCATCTTCTTCGCTTGGCGTTGCCCCATTCAACCACGGGCTCCACTGCTTTGAATTTTCTGGCCCATCATACAGAGCCTTGATCTATTTCTAGTCACCAGGGTGAGCCAAAATGCTTCCATCCCATGAGCTCATCCTTAAGCTTCTCGTAGCATTTCGACAGGAACTAACTTTCGGTCCCTATGCTTTAAATCTCATCATCATTCATTTTTAAAGTAATGCAAAAGGCAATTTACTTGTGTATATTTCAAAACAATAATGATTGTTTGAAAAGATAATAGTCATTTTGAAAATCACAACTTGGAGGGGATACCAAACATTTTGAAAACATTGTTTAGGACAAATGGTAAACATCATCTCTCTCTTTTTTAAAGACCAAACATTTTTTAAAAAAGTTAATGTTTGGAGAATGGTAAACAAAATTCGAAGTATATTGCCAAACATTTTTTAAAAACTAATGTTTGGGGGAAATGGTAAACATCAAAACTTTGGGAGAGAATGTCAAATCTTTTAAAACATGTTTGCCCCGAAATATCAAACACCATAGCGCATCTGCTTCAAGTTGCCAGAGATCAACTCTATTGAAGCGCATATTTAGAAGATCTTGACCATTGTGGAGATATATGCCAATGTATAGTTTCTTCTGGTCTAATAGGCTCTTGAGAGGAACAACCCTACCTAGTTTCTACCCCGTTTAAGGTGGCTCTCTTAATCTCACTATCTCATCATGCTCTATCCTTCCCTCATTTGGGTGTCGATCAAGCACTTCAAAGTTTGACGTTCCTTGAAGTAAAGTTAACCCTTATAGGCGGAATGAAATCTGAAGACATTCTCATTCAACATGGATATCTATGGATGACCAGAATGGTCTTTAGGGCTTGTAATGTAGGCCTTTGGTTTATGGTTAAGTGGAACAATATTTCTGTACTTGTGTAACTTGGATATGCCCATTATTTCTTCCCTTTTTTGGATCACTCTAGACTGCCCGTTTTCGGGCTTTCACCCTAGAGTTCATTTCCTTTCTTTTTACTATAGGCTGCCTTGCATACTGGCTATATACTAATGTTCGTTTTCTGTTCAAGAATGTTTGATCCTCCAAAACTCCTCGGAACTGAGATTTCTTGAATGAATGACTACGAATACATTTCTGGGAATTCTTGTGATTGGCACACCCAGATAAAATATTATTCTTTCTTTCTTCTTTTCTCTTTTTTTCTTCTTTTTCACTTTTTCTCTTGGATTGCTCTAGACTGCCCATTTTTAGGTTTTCACCCTAAAGGTCACTTCCTTCTTTTGTACCTTCAGATCAGTGTATTTTGGTTGGATATTGATGCCAGCACGCTCAGGCAGACTACTCTTTTTCTTCATTTTTAGGATCACTCTAGACTGCCCATTTTTGCGTTTTCACCCTAGAGGTCATTTCCTTTTTCGAAATTGGCAATCTTCGGGCCGACTTGTCTTGACTCGGTTTCAATTCGAGCTTCTATACTAATTTTCAAAACTGATATTTACTTGAAATGTGGATTCCTTGTGTCTCTTGCACATAGTTGAAGTCTCGTTCTTGTATTGTTTGATCTGTGTGTGAAGCATATACAATATTCTTTCTTTTTTCTTTTTCTTTTTCTTTTCTTCTTTTTTTTCTCTTTTTCTTTCTCTTTCTTCCTTTTTTATTTTCTTTTTTCTTTTCTTTTCTTTTCTTCTCTTTTTTTCTCTTTTTTTTAGACTGCCCATTTTGGTTTTTTAGCATTGAATCTATTTCTTCTTATTCGAGTCTATGAATGTATCCTCGAATCAACACGTATCTATACTGGGTATTGAAGCGATCTTCCGCTCGACGTTAATTGCCTCTCTGCAGCTCTTCTGATATTTACTCGATCTGGATTGCATCAGCCTTCCGATTGCCATTTCTCTTCTTTTCTTTGGTTTTTCGTTTGGACATATCCATGTTTTCAACCACTTTCTTCTGATGATTTTCTAATCTTCGTATCCAATCTGTATGGTCTCATCTCTGTCTTCTGGTAAAGTAAAAGAATATCATTCATTGTCACATTCACAAATGTCCTGAGAAAGCCTTCAGGGGGTAGAGGTTTAGGGTCAACTCTCGTTTCAAGGATCTTAAACGACAAGCGCCTGAGAAGATAAATTCCTAAAATGGGAACTGCCCATTGTCTAAACGCTCGCTTTGTTCCTCTGTTGGCCTAAGTAAACTAGCAGATACTCACATTTACTGTATCCCCACAACATTCAATATCTTCTAAATATATGCAACTTAGAGTTGATCTTTGGATCTGAAGCAAATGTACTATTGCATTCAAAATTCGAGGATCTGGTATAGAAATGATATATACATATGTCCATTCAAAAATGCGTGTATATGCATATGGGAGAACAAAACTACCCTAAAATAAAATGTTTAAAGAATCAAGAATGTAAAAATGTTTTTCTAAATGGAAATGTGATTTTTAATTCTAAAAATATCTATTTGATAGTTTTTTTCTTTTTTTTTTCTTTTTTCAAAGCATTGAACATTTCTTTGTGAACTGATGGGAAAACCATATGGACCTCCGGACTACCTCCCGAGTACTAACTCATTCCGGTCCTTTGTAGTGTAGGCTTGTGCCACTTCTATTGTTTTTCCTTGCTGGATCAATTCTTGTCATGACTCCCTCGTCAACCAACTTCTTGATTTCTTCTATTAACAACCTCAAATTTCTTGGTGCCATGCCCCGGTGCCTTAATGTAGAACTCACATGCACTGTATGGATTAAAACTGTGGGCAGATGAGCTGGGTGTAATCTTTATCGGCCCGGAGGTAAGGTACTAACCCTTGACCAGACGAGGCCATATGGAATACTCTAAATATCTCTAAATATGTACTTGTTCGAGGAATTTTTCTCGGTGATTCGGAGGAATCTATCTGTCTTCTTTTCTTATGATCACGAGAACCTTAAAAGTGGTACCCATTTATCTCTTTCTTTCCTTCTGCTCCTAAACATGTCTGGTCTTTAAACTTAGGTCTCAGAGTGCATGTTCGTTTCTCTCTCCGACTGTCATTAAGTCCTCAAAGTTGGCCTTTATTTTCTCGAGCATCTTATCAAAGAAGAAATAAGAAATGTGGCATGGAAGTCAATCTCCTCTTCATCTACGGGAGGCTGCACCTGGGTCGCTAAACACAAACACCTCAAAGCACATTCCTTGAAGCTTTCATCAGGTTTCATCTTCGTACCCTAGAGGTACTGACGACTTGGTGCTGGGTCCAAAGCATATCATATCACAGTAGGTCCTGCTAGACTGTCGAGTAAGTAGTGGATCGGCAATTTTTCAATGCAGCCCTCCATCTTTTTTGCATAATATGGTCGAGTGAATCTTGGGGCATCTTGTTCCGTTATCATGCACAAATCTGGGAATCTTTGGAATCTGGAGGAACGACCAAACCAGGGTTCAAACAGAGTTTTCTTGCATCGAAGGCATCAAACTTCTTATTTTTCTTTTTTTCTCTCGAGCCCATCTTTTAACTGCTCGAATATTGATTTTTGAGTGTCTTCAATTCTTTTATCCATGATAAAACCCTAATTGGTCTTTGAATTACTCCTCATAAAGTTTATGCAAGGTAATAATAATGCAAGGTAATGATAATGTCATGTAAAACATGCCAGGATATGCAATGCAATCCTAAAATATAAACATGAATGCAATAAGGTATTGATTCCAAAAGTGATCCCATAGAACGACGTTCCCAAAAGGTTTTATTATATCAGATATTAGATATTTACAGTTACTGATAAGCTTCAGTGCCTACTTTCTTAACTTCATCTAGTAGTCCGGTCATCTTGCCTCTGTAGTCCAACATTTGGTCCATGTTCTGACAAAGCCTGCCACCTTGTTGAGCCGCCTTACCTGCTCGGGTAATATCGATCTTCGGGTCCTCATCTATCCCCTGCTTAGTTTTTCGTAGCTTGGAAGTTATCCTCCTTACTTTCCAACTGAAGAGTGTTGGATTGTCATTGCTCTGTCGTAAACTTGTTTCCAAAACTTTGGCTAAGTCATTCTGTAGCTCATTTCTGGAGACTATCGTACCTATTCCCAATTTCCTCAAACTTACCTGATAACATCCTGACTTGATTCTTGCTTGACTAGTTTCTCTTCTTTCAATATTCCGAGTCGTCTTTCAACTAGACAACACCGTTCATCTATTCTGATATTCTTAAACACTCAGGAAAGCTTTTGATGATCATTCTGCAAATTCAATTTTATCCAAGTTATCTCTCTCTTATCTGAGCTGGCTGAACTCGAAAGAATATCCCTCTCCTGGGATGCCCCTATCTCCGATCTTCAAATTTAACTCGCTTGAGTGACCCACTTCGATATTACTCGAACTTTGTCCTGGATATCGATTCCTCCTTAACTTTGCCCCTCAGGTGATCGTTAGCTCACTATAGAATTGGGGAACTCCGTCTTCGAAACCTAAAATCCTCATCGCGATAAGATCTTGAACTCATTCCTCAGGGCCCCGCAATCCTCAATACCGTGACCCAAACTTCCTAAACGGTAATTACCTCTAGCACGTGTGTCGTAATCTCTCGGACAAGACTGTCTCTTCCCTAGAGACTTCACCGAGGTAATAAGGCTTTTATCGATGAACATTAGGAGTAGTTCGGTGTACCTCGCAAGAATCAAGATATACTTCTTTTCATTACTTGCTTCTCAAGTTTCTTATGGACCGAGCTCTATTTTTTGAAAGTCCAACTCAATCATACCTTCCGCCTGTTTATTGATGCAGATCACAAAAGGGGTTCAATTTGTCGTATTTGGCTGACTTGGAGGTAGAATATTGACTATCTCGCTCTCTATTCTGATCCTTAATCGGTTATTCTTTCGGTTTGATGGATCGCTTACCTTTCGTCAAAGTATTCATCTGATTCATCACGTCTTCCCTCTGCTTCTTTCAACTCTTGCACTTTACTTTGCTCATTACCAGTGTCGTGTCTCCTTACCGTGTCTGACCTGAAGTCTTCAGATGGTTCATCTTCTATTGTCTCCGATCTTGTTCTGGGACAAAACCCGGGATCCGTGCCCTCTAATATCTGACCAGACGACCCTTTGCCAGTTATGAACGATTTCTGAGATTTGAGGAACCACTTCGGGAATCAATACCCTATAAATGCGAGAATGCATGCAAATGCGATGTTGATTCTCGAACAGTCTTTGAAAAACTTTCAATAGAGAAAATGTATGTTTGCAGGAAATTAATAATGAATTACAGACAACAGTTGAATTTATTCTGGAGACCTTGACTTCGGGAAGCAAAACCTGTGCTCCACGTCTCGACGTCGTCTTCAGAATGATGGATGACTCCGTCTTCTCCTCTTATTCTATTCTATGGACTCGTGACGTCATGATCTTTATTTTTGTGGCTTCTGAAAAGGACATCAGACAATATATTTTCTTCTGTAGATCTGGGTACGTCTAAACAGGGATGGATTCTATTGATCCTAGGGGAGTACTTTAAAACTTTTTGGGGTTTAAATTAAAATTTTCAAGAACCATTTGGTTTAAAAATTCCCTCTTTTTATTATCAAAAAGTTTTAACTTACTTAAAAAATGAAACTTTTAGCTTTCTTTTTGTTATTATTGTTATTCTGAAAGTTTTATGAGGGAAGAAGTTTCAAAGCAAAATAATAATATTTTCAAATTTTTTCTTCTTTTTTTATGAGTTAAATTAAAATCTGAGATTTTTTAAAAAATGGTCAAATGTGAAGATTTAAAATTGGGGTTCTGCGGCCCTGACTGAATCTTCTGCGCCGCACGTGCCTTACTTTCGTACCGCCTTCTTTCGCGATTGGTCTTTGCTCGGCCTAACTTGATACTGTAATATTATCGTTTCTGGAAAAGCATACTTTTTCTATTTTGAAAGCCTTTTAATGAACTGTTCTTGAATCAACACCATGTCATGATATGCAACAAGAATGCAAATAAAGACGTTGATTCCGCTGGTAATCACCCTTTCGAACGACTTTCATGGGAATTAAAGGGTCCAGATTACAAAAAGGTCCATATTACAAAAGGAGTCTCTATTACAAAAAGTCTTAATTACAAAACAAAACTCTACACATAAGCCCTAGCTCTACCTCCTAGCTCCTCGACAGCTCTGAGCAACTTGATAAACCTTGGTGCTTCTTCCATGTCCGGGGTTACGAAAGGTCGGAGAGTCACGGCTTCGGTAGCTAAGTCATTCACACACCTTGTAGCTCGTTGTATGTCCACCATCAGGGTCTCGTATGTATACTTTGGCACTACACGCTTGCTCGGCAAATCGTTACTTCAGATCTGTTGATTAATTTCTGACCGATGTCGCGCGACTGGATCGATGCCGTCCTTCCTAAGACACCTTTTTTCCATGATGAAAGATTTTCTAATCGGGCAAACCACTTGAATCAACGCCTCTATGTAATGTGGATGCAATGATAATCAACAAAAGTATGTGTAAAATAAAAATAAAACACAAAAAATAAATGAGTTAGTACCGGATAAAAATAATAAATACATAAATAAAAGGACAAATTAAATAAGGTAAACAAACAAAACAACCCTATTTATCCAGTCTAAAACACCTAAGGTTATCCGCATGGCTCTAAAGGGTGGGTTTCTATGTTCTCTACATGCAGTGTTGGTGCTAGGAGGTACCCAAATTGTCCTTGCTGTCCCCTACTAAGGGTAGCAAGGCCCCCGATCATCACCCATTATAGGCTCCTTTCAACCGGGTTCAATTCAGGGGGACCCATTCGCTTATGCCCGTACGAAGGAACAATATCCTTACGAAAGCATAAGGTACTCGAGCCCCGAAGGTACTTGCTAGGCCCATACGGGAGAACGATATCTCCACGAAAGCATTAGCGTTTTCCCCCCACTTAAAAAAACGGGTTTATATGTCATATTTTAAATGCGTTAAAATAAACGCCCAATTATAACCGAATATTAATTTAATAGTCACTTTAACCCGGAATTTTTAATATTAATAAAGCGGTAATTATCTTAAAAAGCTCGACTCTCTTTTTATTTTCGAAAAACAAAAATTATCCCCAGTGGAGTCGCCATCTGTAGCGACACCTTTTTCGCTAAAAAATACGTGTTTTCAAAGTGTTAATTGTCTTTCGGATATAAAAATATTTATCCGTGGGGGTTTTGAAAAACGCGTTATATTAGAAATTGGAGTGGCCACCGGCCACTTAGGTAGGACGAACACCATAAAACCAGAGATTCAAAAACTTTGAGTTCGGGAGTCGGTTACGGATGGGGAAGGATTAGCACCCCCACACCGCCCAAAATTGGTACTTTAATAATTACCGCTTTATTAATATTAAACTTTCCGGATTAAAGTGACGATTAGTTTAAAATTCGGTTATAATTGCGAATAAATTTTAAAGGCCCCGTTATCCGAAAGTAAACGCCCAACCACTATCACTACGCCTGATACTAGCCCCGTTTACGCTCGGATAAAAGGGCACCGCATTGACAATTTATATATCTGTTATGCAACCTAAAACATGGCGAATATAAATACAATGCGATAAAATATAAATAAATACTAACATAATAAAATACTAATCGAACATAAATAAAATACTAATCTAAAACATACATACATAAATATTAATCTAACTCATAAATAAAAACAAATCTAACATAAATAAAATATTAATCTAAAACATAAATTTAAAACATAAACAAATACTAATCTAAAACATACATACATAAATATTAATCTAACTGATAAAAAAATCTAACATAAATAAAATACTAACATTCATAAATATTAATCTAACACATAAAAAACAATTTTAACATAACTAAAATATTAATATAAAACATAAATTTAAAACATAATAAATATTAATCTAAAGCATAAATAAACATACAAAGTAAAAAATAACACAATTTTAAATTAACCAATACTTCATTAAATTATAAAAATTACAACACAAATAAAAAAGGGAAGAAAATATACCTAACTAGGAGCTTGAATGACGAACCCCGACTGAACCCCACCGAGATCTACCGCGACCTCTCCAAAAATATTAACTAGATCGGATCCAAAATAGGACCACGATCAAATGTTGGATCGAACCAACTGAGGCCGAGGGCACTGCCCCCAACCCCGGCCAGCCTTGCGGCCGGCCATGCTCCCAATTGGGGAGCCAATTGCATGGCAATTTTGCCAAATTTTTTGGCGTGAAATTGGCTGCCCCCATGCCTTGTATTTATAGGCATGGGGTGGGTGAAATGGGGTGACGTGGAGCACCCTGCTCCAAGCAATTTTTTCCTTTTTTTTAATATATATATATATATATATATATATATATATTATTTTTCATTAATTTTATATTAATAATATTATTATTAAAATAATACTAATAACACTAAAATCCGATCAAAAATGAGTGATTACACACGGAGGCGGTATTACCCATTGAGGTGGAGATTTCGTCGCTCTGAATTTTGAACGAAGTGAAGTTAGATGAGGCTGAATGGATACAAGCCAGAATTGATCAATTGAACCTCATTGAAGAGAAAAGACTGAAGGCCATCTGTCATAGCCAAATGTATCAGAAGAGGATGATGCTAGCCTATAACAAAAAGGTTCGCCCTAGAGAATTTCAAGAGGGGGATATGATGCTTAAAAAGATATTACTTAACCAAAAAGACTTTCGAAAGAAGTGGATGCATAATTGGGAAGGGTCTTATGTTGTAAAGAAGGCCTTCTCCGGAGGAGCATTAATCCCCACCGAGATAGATGGGAAAAAGTTGAGCAACCCAGTAAAATCAGGCTCTGTAAAAAAAATATTATGCCTGAGAAAAGAAAGAAAAAAGAAAAAAGAAGGAGAAAAAAGAAAAAGAAAGAAAAAGAAGCAAAAAAGAAAAAAAGAAGGAAGGTTTAAGGCGAAAACCCAAAAATGGGCGTCTTTAAACCAAGGAGGTGATCTGAATTGAAAATTCGGACAGGACAATTCAGACACACGTGAGTTCTAGCATACGACTGGCAGAGTTCGTCGGGGAACGATGCTTTAATCCTTAGGTTGTCAAAATTTGTAACCCAAGATGGCGAGTGAAATATCTACTGTGGTCGGTGGGTTCTTATTATTCATACAGTCGATATTATCTATATCTTTTTCTTTCTCATGTTTGCCATGACTTTCAAAATTTTGTTAATATTCCTCTAAGTATTAATAAAATATTATTCTCATTTCTGTTGTCCGTGTCATAATCATCTCGTAGATGAATTGGCATAGATCACGAAAAAGCAAAGGATTTCTTGGCATTACTATGATTTAACCTATCGAGTGCAAGTTGTTCCAAGATAGAAGGTGAATCTGCCAAGGTTGAGGCAAAAAGATTATTGGGGGTGAAATCGACGAGATTTACCAAAGAAAAACAATGAATACCTCACATATTGAAATTGATGGAGCTAAGGGCGAAAACCCGTAAAGGGCGCTTTAGAGAAGTACAAGTCTAAAGAGAAAACCTGAAAAGACACTTTAGAGCAAAAGAACCAAGAATTCAGAAAGGGTATAAAGGGTGAACCCGAGTGACAAATGGGGCACCGCCGTCACAAGGAAGAGAGGAAGAAAGCAAAGAAAAGTCAAAATCAAGGGACCAAGAAGAAAAAGTATCCGAGTAAATTAGTGTCACTCATGCATCACACTTAGTTAGACGTCCCTAGGATAAGGGCATGCTAAATCATATCATCGTAGCATTTCATCTCTTTTGCAGGTATTTGAAAGATAGATCGAGTACCTCCTAAAGAAGAGAAACAGGCGTCAAAGTGGAAACTTGAAAGGAATTTTCAAGCAAAGGATTTCAAACACACTATTTTCTAAAAAAGAGACGTGATAATATAACCTTGCATAAAAGAGGAGAAGAAAATAGGCCTATCTGTTTAGGCTCACAAAGGGTGGAAGCCTTCATGGAACCCTCATTTAAAGAACTCCTATTTGTTCGTTGCCACTTCGGAGGAACATGCCATCTTCGTTGGGTATGTCTGCTGCCATTTCGGAGGGATATGCCATCATCACTAAAATTGCTTTCGGCCGTTTCGGGAAAGCAAAGTTATTCGGATTCATTCAATACCGCTTCAAAAGAATGAGTCGTCTAAATAATATTTGGATTCGTTCGCTTTCGCTTTGGAGGAATGAGTCGTTTAGCAACTGGTTTGTTTGTTGCCATTCAGGAAAGGCATGCCAGTGCTACCTGTTTGTTTTCTGCCATTTCGGGGAAACAAGTTATCTCAATTTGCTCGCTGCCATTTCGGAAGAGTAAATCATCCAACAGGGAAGTATGAGAAAATTAGTGCTTATGGTCTTTGCTTTATTCTTGTTCCACAAGTATAAGCAAAGAGGGGCATCTATAATCACTAATTTTGTCATGGGTTAACACGTTTTCCTTATTTTGCACTAATGGGCTTATATGTTTATATTATTAGGTGATTATAAAATGGGCTCATGTGTGTTATTATACGTATTAAGTATATATCATAAGTGTGTGTTTATTATGTATGTCTATTTAAAACATGAACATATATGTGTTGTTTGTCAAAATTGCATGTAATATATGTATGTGTTATTAGTATATTATATGTGTTTACTATTGTTTTAATGTGAGTGTGAATAGGTATTATGTGCACATATGTATGTATTCGTTATTCCAATGCCATTAATACTTAACTATGAATGTATATTGCATGTGTAATTGTATGTACGTATTATGTGGTGCGTATGTATATATGTTATAAAAGTATTATTAGAATTACTAATATGAGCTGATAATTAATTAAAGATTAAAAAATAATATAAAAATATATAAACGGATTAAATAAATAAAGCCCAAATATTTTATTCTAGTCCATTTACAAAAATAATAATAATACATTACAAGTCCATTTCTGGCCCATGTCCAATACAAACAAAAAAAACCCTAAAAATCTAATTACTCTTCCTCTACCTTTTTTGCAGCTGCCTCAAATCTGACCGTTGGATCAAATTTTATCCGGTTTAGATTAAACCGGAACCGGCCGTCCAGATCTGCCAATCGCCCCACGCGCTGACACTCTACCTTCCATGCGCGCGTAAAGCCCACGCGCGGCCGCTTCATCTTTCACGTGGCCTCGTCGTCGATGATCCCGTAACATCAATATCGGCTTCCAACCACCATGCATGGGTAGAAACAATAAAAAAAATCAAGGGGTTAACAGAGCCTAATCCAAGATATCATCAGCCATAGTGATTCAATTAAAGTTTGCTTGGAAATGTAAACAAATATTGGAAATAAAAGGATGTAATTAGATTGCAATTGAAGGCTTTTTTCCAGATTCAAGGAATGAAAAAATGAGCATTCTGAGATTTCTTCTTTTATCTTTTCTTTTCGAATCCAACCTCAACAAAATAATAAAAGAGATTTCAACCATATTCATACTAAACATTTAGATTAAAAAAACAAGAACAAAAAAGAGAACGAAAAGAGTTTACCGTTCAATGGCGGTGGTTCTCGGCGACCGGAGGCTTTATTGGCGAATCCCAACGGTGAAATGAAGTGCCACAGGGAAGGGAGTGACATACTTCAATTTCGTGCAGATCCGACGGTGGACGGCGACTAATCGACGCCTTAAAACATTGGAGATTTATTGTTTCATTTTGGGACATCTTGGACATTCCCGGTGAAGCCGGTCCAAGGAAAAGGAAGGCGATGGAAAAAGGAGTCTGTTGGTGGTGACAGAGAACGATTCTGACCACCAAAATGACGGCAGTAAGCGACGGCCGAGTGCTCTCTCTCCCTCTTTGTCTCACTGCTAAAGGAGGAAAAATAAGAGAAATAAAATTAGGGTTATAACCCTTTTATTTTTATCCCCAACCGGTAGAACTGGTTCCATAACTGGCCAAACCGGTTATCAGCCCGACCCGGTCCGCACCAAATCTGCATATTCGGCCCAGTATAATCAGCCCCAAACCAGTGGGCTTGGTATTTCTCTTCCCCATGTTAAAGTATTAGCCCAAATCTGTTTTTGTTGTTGGTATATTTTGTTTCATTTTTTATATTTATTATATGGTATTTATTTGTTAAATATAGTATAATATATGTTCCTTACATTTGACATAGTATCTAGATTATATGAAAACATGATACATGATTTATATAACATATACTATTAATATACTTTTTATTTTATTCGAATATGTGATCTTTCTAATATTAATATATATTTAAATAAAAATGCATAGTATATGTTTTTGTAGTATATGGTTCGTATGGTATGTATAATATTTTTATAATTTATGGTTCTCAAATACTACTTAATATAGTCCTTATTATGTTTTATAAAATTCATAATGCATAATTCATATATTGTATAATATGTATAGTTGCATAAAATATAACATATAGTTCTAAGTATATAACCTATAGTTTTTCTATAAAATATATGAAATATTTTTTTATAATATAAGCTTTTTTTATATAAAAAAGTATATTGTAGTGTTTCTTTCAACATATAGTTTTATAAAGGTTAATATATATATATATATATCATTTTCTTTTAATATATAACATAGTCTTAAAAAATATAATATATTTGATTTTATAAAAGGATTATAATATATATAATTTCCTTTTTATATAATCTAGTTTTTAGAGGTGTATAATATATATATATATAGTTTTTTTTAAAAAAAGGCTATAATATTTATAGTTTTAAAGTTTGCAATAAAATATTAAATTATATTTTTGTAATATATGTATGAAAATGTTTTGGGCCTTAGGTTTGTGGGTTTAGTTTTAATAGTTTGGGCCTTTTATTTTGGGCTTAGATTGTAGTGCATAGTTAGTACCTTTTGGGCTTAGGTTATAAATAGTCAAATTAATTCGAATAAATCGTGTGCCCGTATTATAGGGGCACGACCCTAGAATTAAGTTAGCCCTAGGTCTTTTAGAGCCTTAGTTAGATTAGAATTCGGATTAGTTTAGTGAATTTAAATTTATCCTTGACTTATTTGGGTAAATGTTAAATTCATTAAATTAATTGAATATTTCTTAATTACTTAGGGAAAAAATCAATTTTAAGTTTAACTTAGCATTAAATTACAATTTAGTCACCATAAATCGGGTTTCTTAATCTTTTAAGGTTAAATACATAATTGGGCTATATATATTAAATTGTGCCTTCCTTTTAATTGTTTACATTCATGCCCTTGATTGTCATACTTTAATTGACATCCATATAATCTTTAATCTCAATTGCATACCTAATCAATTTAAATCATAAAAGGGAATGTATTTATTAATTCTAATATTTGTGTCGTAACAGTCCAAGCTTAAAGGATGTTGACCAAATATTCGAATTAATCCTTACCATCCCAAGGTAAATGGATTAAAAGCTAACAAGATCATCACATCATACTTAAATGTTTGCATCATGCATAAAGGTGACGTACGGGGGTCGAATCATAAATTAACACGACAGTCGGGCTTATTCGATGTCGTTTTAATCTATGGTCCGACATATCGTCAACCTTATTAATTAAATATTCAATTAATTTGAGTCCACTAATTCGATAAAGTTCGTGCAATCAAGGTTAATTTCATCTAAGAACTTCGAATTAAATTTAAAGTAAATTTCAATAATTTTCATCCTTTTAAGAGCAACAAATATTTTGGTACCGGATTTCGGGCGCGATGGGGGTGCTAATCCTTCCCCATGTGTAACCAACTCCCGGACCCTTTCACGATGAATCTCTAGTTTCTTATGGTGTCCGGCCTACTTTATCCAAGTGGCCGGTGGCGACTCCAAGTTTTCATCATTTTCAAAATTTTAAAGTTTTCAAAAGAAATCATCAATCTTCCAAAAGATTTTCATTAGTGATTTAGGGGGTAATTAGTAGCCGGCTTCTTTTTTAAACAAACACCCTTCACGCAGCAAAATTTCTTTTTTTCAAAAAAACGGAAGGAAAAAGGTCGCTACATTTTGAAGCAATATCCTACACCAAAATCCACTCATATCTCAATATCTAACAAAAAACATAAGTTTTCATACTTGAACTCGGAATGCTAGAGAAAAATAGGATAAAATATTATCAAAATACACCAAATATACTCAAGATCTTACAAAAAAAAAGAATTTTTTTCGATAGGTATACTTCAAATCTAAATATTAGAGAAGACACTTATGAACTAGAATATTAAAAAAATAATACTCCCAAAGAGTTGGTAACTCTAAATTTTAACCCTAATTTTCTACCGTCGCTCGTCATCTTCGATCTGCTGATTGTAACCTTTATTTTTTTTTCTTTGATTGGTGGTCGACAACTAATCATAGTATTGGTTTCGACCACCGGATTTATTTTTTTTATTTTTCTATTTTTCATATTTCAATAAGAATCTCTACCTTTGTGACATGTGTTTCCTTTGTCCTCATGACACGCGTTTTCTTTGTCCTTGTGACATGTTTTTTTTGTTTTGCGATTCGTTTCATCTGTCCTTGTGGCATGATTTTAGCATACCCTAGTGGTCGTTTGTTGCTCGCACAGAGATTTTAACGGCTGTAGTTTCTGATTATGATTTTTTCGGTGGTCATGGAAAGTTAGATCCCCACTCGGTTGATGGATGTTTGCCAATGTAATCAGTCTTGGGTAGCGGAACATTCTGCCTGATAGTTTGGGTCGCTCACCACTCCTTTTTCACCTGTTATGCGTCTTGATTGGATAGAGATAATGAGATTCATGAAAGCTTATAGATTTTGATGGTATGTTTATCTCTATGAAAGTATTCACGTTTCTTTGTTTTGGGGGTTGTAAGAGACTTTGGTGGATTAGTTTCATCATTCTCCTTCCTGAGTGCGTTGTAATTGTAATATCTTCTATAGTTTTAATAAAAATTCGGTCGCTATTACCAAAAAAATATTAGAGAAGACAAAATAAGATACTTTAAATATTATAAATAACATGCAATATAAATATGAAATTTCAAGAATAAAAAACAAAATAATTGAAGATTATAGATGAAAAGATAGGAAAACGAGACAAAAGGGGAAAAAGGGAGAGAAGTAGATGAGAGGCGACAGAACTAGAGGAATAGGAAATGGATGAAAAGTTTGACCTAATATACATTATATATAGTGGCATATTTATAAATATATTCAACTTTAATCTAAATATATCGAGTCAGATCGAAGAATTTTAACCTTAAATCCTAACTCGTCTCAATCTTGACTAAATTTTCAAAACCAATATAACTTGTCTTGAACCCGAATTTCTTTAAAAAATTATTTTTATAAGATCGAATCGAGTCAAAACCCGTTAAATTTAGGTTAAATTATCATCACTAGGATTTTTTTTTTTCACATGGAATAACGATGATTTTAAGCGGTGAGGAAAATGTGTTTTAAGACTATGATAAGGAAACAAATCAGAATGTGTCAGCTAAGGCAAATGACTTTATATGACAGGCCCTATCAATGTAGTTGGGGTGTGCAAAAATACCACATTCGAATGATTCGATTTGTTAATTATTGTTCTGATCTGAAAATTTAAATAGTTGATTTGTTTTTATTTTCGGATATTTCATATAGAAAATCTAGAAAAAAATTGGATGATTAGGTATGGATCAGAATATTTTGATTTTCGGATTATACAAAAATCCGAAAAAAAAAGGTTTTTTGCTTTATTGGGCTTAATTATTACTTTGATCCTTCCACGTTTGGCTGTAGTCTAATTTAGCATAACTACTTATTATTTTGACTTTTTAAGTTTTATTTTTATTCAATTTGATCCCTTAACATTAAGGGTGGGAATCGGGTGGGGCAGGGACGATTTTGCATTCCCCACTCTGTCCCAACACTTGCGGTTATAGTTTTGGTAATCCTCATTAACTGCTTCGGAGATTTTTTTGTCCCTATACCCTCCCTATGCAGATTCCCCCAGTTTTCGGAGAATCCCCTATTGTGTTGAGGAAGATTTAAACGATGATTTTAGCTTATATCTAAAAACTAAGATAGAAACATGTTGAGAAATTTGAGTGTGACTAGGTTCGAGAGAAAGTTAAAGCGATAATAATATAGTTAAGATTTTTTATTAAGATATATATTAGTGGCATATAGATAACTAAGTACATTTTTTTAAAAAAATTGCAAAATATTGGGATCCTTGTGGATGTTTTTTGGGGATCCCCACGGTTATTTATACGGTTATGGTTCGATTATCCCCACGGTTTGGATATAGCAATCCCCGTCCTCATCCCCATTTGAGCTTCAGTGATAAAACTTTCTCGTTCCCGTAGGTGAAGATTTTGGTTTTTCTCCATCCATGTTCGTTCGAACCCCCCACGGTTATTTATACGGTTAGGGTTCGATTATCCCTACGATTTGGATATAGCAATTCCCGTCCTCATCCCCATTTGAGCTTCAGTGATAAAACTTCCCCGTTCCCGTAGGTGAAGATTTTGGTTATTCTCCATCCCTGTTCATTCGAATCCCCACGATTTTCGAATATTCTCCACTCAATTCCCACCCTTACTTAGCATGTTTATTTTTATTTTGTCTTAGTTTTGTCATTTATTTATTGTATTGTATATTTATTATTACTATATTATTATAAAACACTATTGTTATTTTTGTAGTTAGTATATTTTTATTATTATAATAACAATTATTATATAATATATTTTCACCTGTGTATTGATGTTGTGTGAGAGCTGAGTAATATTCTATGCACACCGATTATGGGTGTTTATTTTCGTTTGTTCCAGTATTGTTTTTATTATTATTAAATATGATGCTTTAGTAATTTCGATCATATATTACTATAAAACCCTAAAACATAATTTCATTAAAAAAATCAAAACTTGTATCCATAGCAGATTCACATACGTGCTAACTCGATCTCGTTTGTGAATTCCAGTTTCAAACACTCAGCTGTACCATAATTCTTTACTATTCGAATACCTTAAATCATAGAGTTATTTCATACCCAAACAAAATCACCAAATTAAATTATCACGAAATCCTTACTAAAATTCTATATATTTATAAATCTAATTTATTCCATATATATTCATTTATTTTATTATATTTATTATGATGAGAGTTGTAACTCCTGTAGTGAGTTAGTTTTGAACATTTACTATTTATTTTATTGTATTGTTGAAAATTTTGTAATATGTTTATTTGAGTCTGTTGAGGTTTGGAGGAATTTAAACAATGTCATAAAATGTAAATTTTAAATCTTTTTTTTTCAAATCAAGCCATTGTCGGATACAGATATCCAATCCAAAATTTCGAATATACAAAAGAAATCAGATAACTGATTTTTTGGACCGAATAAGGATCACTATTTTAATAATCTAAAAATTTAAATCGAATCCGATACCCAAAAATTAGCATCCCTGCAACATAGCACCAAGTTAAGCAAAAGTCAAAGGACTGTTAAGGAAACAAATCAGATTGTGTTAGCTATGACAAATGAATTGACCATGGAGAGCCCTAGCAATGTGGCACCAAGTTTAAGTACTAGTCAAAGGAGTGTCTGTAGGTTAATTAGGTTGTGTGGATTGGGTTGTAGGAAATGGAGATAATAATTCACATGTTTGAATATTAAATGAGAAATTGATTATGAATGTTTATGTGGTAGTAATTCCAAAGTTACACCAAGGAATTTTGACAACTATGAATGGATTATAAGAAAAGGGGTTGAAAGGCTGACAACAGTCTAATTACTCGGTGTTAGCATATTGAGTCTCGACTGCAGGAGTGGAATCTCTACAGGGCTAGAGGGGACATGGTCCCCAAAATTTAAATTTTTTTAAAAAAATTTAAATTTTTCCTTTTCAAAGTTTTTGAAGAATAAAATATCTAATTACTCGGTGTTAGTATATTGAGTCTCGACCATGACTTACAAGTTGTACAATGCTCAAGCACCCACGAGTAACAACACACAGGTGATGCACAAAGAAAACAACTAAGTAAAAAGAATAAGGTGCAATAGAGGGAGAATAGTGTTTTTGAAAGATCGACTAGTAATTATATTTTGCTTATGGTTTGTTACGATAAAAATATATATCAAAAGAGTAAGTTGTTAAATTTATTTTAACCATACCCACGATTTAAAAAAAGAAGAAAAAAAATCGTTGTGCAATAGAGTGTAAGGCGCTCTAATCAATAAATTCTCGCTTCACTATGAGCAACGAGGAAACCGATCACAGATTTTAAAGTAAAAGACAGAGAATCTAAGGGAGGGATAACGACGAAAACGAAAAGTAGACCATTACTTTCACACCATCTTTGAGTTTCAAACATCAGGCTTAAGATATTTACTTACCAAAAATTACTCAATGAAGAAAATTTTATAGGTAATCGTTTATTTCTTAGTAAGAGCTAGGGGTGTAACTGAGACAACTTGAGTTGGATATCGAGTAGCTTATCTGGGCTCGTTAATAACTCAATTCGAGTCTATCGAGTCAAGTGTTGATCGAACTTTGACGGAGTCAAACTTGCAATTTGTCTCGTCTTTTTACCATAAATCAAACACACATACATGAATCATATAGCATCCCGAGGGTAAAAGTGTATTACCTTAGCATCTAGAGTGTAAATCCATGTCATCATATGTGGCATGCACTAATATTTGACATAAGTATTTCAAGTAAAATGCACGCATTACAAATTTACAACACATACCAAAACAACAAAAAAACAAAAAAGATGTTGCATCATTCCTATAGTAGGCACACTAAAATATAAAAATCTCATCAATACATACAAGGTAAAAAATAATATATTGTTTTTCGAGTAGATCGCGAGTTTTTCGAATTGGAAATCAAATAGTTTGTATTGTCTCATTAAGAATTCAAGCCGAGTTAGAGCTCGAGTTGAATTCAATCGAGTCAAGTGTTGGTCAAGCTTAAACAAATTCGGGCTTAAGTAGCTCGCAATCTTTCTCGGCTTATTTACAGCCCTAATAAAAACATATGTTGGGATATTCGTTCGATCAACCATGTGGCCAAGAGGGGGTGAATTGGTTTTTGAGTGATTGTTGTGGAAGCAATGGAAAATAAAACTTGACATAACAATTTATAGGGGTTCGAGTTTCTAACCAAGCTCTACATCCACTACCTTAGCTTCCCACTAAGGATTTTCCCAAATTCATTAAAAATTTCTTCCCTTTTTCTAGGCTCAAGAGGAAATCTTTACAACACTCAAAGCTTCTACTCCAAAGCTTTGAGCAAACCCTCTTTTTGCAAGAGAACAAATAAAAGCAAACTAAAAAAACCTTCTAAGGTACAATGTTTGCACAATTAGGCCCACTCACCCAAAACCTAACACTTGAGCATATATGACAATTAAGCTCACAAGTGTGTTCTAATGAAAAAATAGACTTTACAAGTACAAAACACTTTCTCTATACATTAAATGTTGGCAATATGTTTTTTGATGTTTCATAGTTGCTTGAAGAAGTCTTTTAAACCCTCTAATGACTTCATGGTCGTTACTAGCCGTTGGGGTTGTTAAGAGCCGTTGGGGACTTCAATTCCAGTCATAAATGTAGTTCTAGAGTAGGGCGTATCGGTACACAGGTGCTGGTATCGGCACGCTACCTAAAGAAGAAAGAACCGTTGGCCATTTAATACAAAGGGTATTGGTACATATACATGTGTATCGGTACGAACTCATTTGTATCGGTACGTTTGAAACCGTACCAGTATAGAATTTGGCTACTGGAATTTTGCAAAACTTGAGGATGAAAAATCGTATTGGTACATATTGGATGGGTTGCTTTCTTGATCTTGATAAATTGTGAAATAAAAAAAGTCTATTTTTATCAATTATTTGATAATTATTAACCACATTCTTAATATTTTTGTTACTCTTGGTACTGGTATCGAATCGGGACACAATAACGGCCTTATTTCTAAAAAAATGAAGAATTCGTCAATTAAAAAATTTCTATGCAAAAATTTCCCTTTAACTATTTAAAATCATTTAAAAATATGTCAAAAACCTTTTAAAAGTATTTCAAACATATTTTTTAAGTTTATAGACTTTAAAATATTTTTCTAAATTAGTATGAGTCTAAAAATATTCTTCTTTAAATTATATCGAAATCAAATAAATTTATTAACATTTCGACGAGAGAATTAATTATTAGACAGTTGATACTTTTAAGGGGGGGAAAGGTAGAGTTAGACGTTACTCGTTTAATATAATACTGTATTTATTTTGAAATATGTACTTTTCCCCCACCAACCTATCTTCCCCCTCATCATTATTGTCCTGTTCGCTTCAACAACCCTTTACATCTTGCTCTCCTTTTTTCAGATAATTTTTAATTCACTTTTATTTATTTGGCCATTTTTTTTCTTTTGAATCTTCTTACAAAATGCCAAATTCTCTTCGTAATTCAACCAGCATTTCCCGTGTTGTCTTCGCCTCCCAATTTTAGGGATCAAATTCCGCCTCCAAGGCCTCCCTTTCCGTTTCCTTCCCTTCCCTTCCCTTCTTCTCTTCAATCTCTCTCCTTCGAGTAAGTTCTTCTTATCATTTCTACCACTTGTTTTTTTTTGTTTGATTCTTGGGGAAGAAATTTTGGGTTGTGATTGCATTTAATAAATTCTGTTTTCCGTTTATTCAGTTCATTTGAAGAAAGACCATGAATTTATTTCTGGGTCATCTGTTCCATCGTTTGAAATTATTACCTTTCCTAATAGAATCTGGCATTTCTCGTTTTACTTTATTTTTGCTTCTTTTACTGTAAAGATAAAGTCTTTGCAAAGTAGATAGCCTTAGGGCTTGAATTGTGAAGTTGCAATGTCTATTTGTAATTGCATTTGCTTGGGGATTTTTCTTTCTTTTCTTTTTTCTTTTCAAATGCATTTGCTGTGCAAAAATCCTTTGTAAGTTGAATATGGTAATGAATATGGGATTCTCTGCGAGCGGCTACGTTAGATATTTTCTGAGTTAAAAGAGTATTTCTGTAGAAGTGATTTTATGGAAGTATAAAGAGAAACATCGTTATTCTTTTTTACTTCATTCCTTAAGCTGATTCATTGAAGTGTTAGAGCTATTTTAATTTAAGAAACTTACTTTTGTGACACTGTCACAAGCAATGATATCTACTATCTAGTAACTTAAAGATTAAAAAACGCAAAGATATTGTGCAATTAGTTCATTGTCTACTTGTATGTACTTCTTGGCAGTTCGGTTGAGACTTCGAGACGACAGTCATCTAGAATAACTGCAATGTCGAAGGCAGAGAGTAGCAGCTCTGACCAAGTGAAAGTTGTTATCCCTTTGAGCCCCAGAGTTGACTCTGTAAAGCCTTCAAAGACTGTGGCTATAACTGATCATGCAGCTGCTCTTGCACAAGCTGGTGTACCTTTTATTTGATTGGTTACTGGAGAGCCTGATTTTGATACACCAGCCATTATAGCGGAGGTACTTTTCTTTTTCTAATCCATTTTGCTTCCTTCTTGTTGTTTTCCCTGTTTAAGTTGTGACATCTTTTAGTTTAGACTTTCTTCCTGTAATTAGTATTTTAATTTATTGTACATTTGTTGTTTCTCGAAAGTAAGGCTGGGATAAATGCTATTCGTGAAGGTTACACAAGGTACACTCCCAATGCTGGTACTTTGGAACTTCGTACGGCCATTTGTCATAAGCTAAAAGGTAAGTGTATATTTATGCAAGTGCTTTTCTGATTTAAAAAGAGTAAATTTGATGTGCGCCTACCTTTGGACTAGGACGAGGCATGGTTTTTCATGTTTTTCTAGTTCTTTTTACGTATTCCCTTTGATTTATTGCAGAGGAGAATGGAATCTCTTATACGCCTGATCAAATTGCGGTCAGTAATGGTGCTAAACAGAGTATCCTTCAAGCAGTTCTTGCAGTTTGTTCTCCGGGCGATGAGGTATAGTTTTTCTATTTAGCAATCTTTCTATATGTTTGATCAAATCACAGAAGTTCATAGAAATGGGGACTTACTAGATGACTTGTTTACCTTTGAATTGAGCGAATATTCTTTGGAATATGGAATCCTTTCCATGTATTTATTGTTCTATCAATACTAGAATAAAATGTGGACACAAATCCCTTGAATGAGTTTTTAATATGTAAGAAAAGGTTGCATTCAACCATTGTTTCTGATTGCATATTGAGGTGAGTTTGAAAACTATATTCTCGTCTAAGAATATCAAAGGGGCCTTCTCCTTTAGAACTTATTTACTTATTCTTATATTGAATGCATCCATCAGCAATTTGCAGAATTAGTCTAATTCAAATACCCCATTAAGCTCATGTTTCAAACTCAACCTTTGTTAAAACTACAGTTTTCTTTTACTAGAATGTACAGTTGTGTTTGATTATGTGTTAAGCTGATTACAGCATCCAGCCTCATTGATATACCACTTTGTAGTGATAGTTATAGACCGAATTTCTTCATTGATTGTGCTGTCAAAGTTTCAGAGTTACACCATACATATTTAACTTCAAGTTCCCAAGGTAAAAATTTAGGCAATAAGAAATACTGTCTGGATTTGAAACACTTGGATTAAATATATTAAGTATTAGCCTAGCTTTGTCAAGAAAGTGGGATGGAAAACCAAGTGAATTAAAATAACCTATAAATAAGATAATAATATAAAATTATAAAATTTTCCTGCATGCTAAAATGGTTATTTCCTGTTCATGGTGTTAGATCTTCGTTCCAATTGTACTGTCTGCTAATAGCCTTAATTAGGTACACAAAATCTTGCTAGCAAGTAGAGTTATGAGAGGTAGCTTGATTATGAGCGCATAATTTATTTCAGGTAATAATTCCAGCTCCATATTGGGTGAGTTACCCGGAAATGGCCAGGCTGGCTGATGCAACACCTGTTATTCTTCCGACACTCATCTCTGATAATTTTCTATTGGATCCAGAGCTGCTTGAGTCTAAAATCACTGAAAAGTCAAGACTGCTGATTCGATGCTCTCCATCTAATCCAACTGGATCTGTTTACCCTAAGACACTGCTTGAAAAAATTGCAGAAATTGTAGCAAAGCATCCCAGGCATCTGGTATTATTACATAGCCTGAAATCTCAGACATGCTATGCTGATACTTCAATGCTGAATTCGACTTATTCAGGTGCTATCTGATGAAATATACGAACATATAATTTACGCTCCAGCAACTCACACAAGCTTTGCATCATTTGCCAGGCATGTGGGAGCGGACTCTAACAGGCTTTTCCAAGGTAACTCAATTGCATTTAAACCTTGGTTTAGGTTGTCCCCTCTACTTAATTGATGATTATCCATGCTTATGTTTGGTGTAGTTCCTTTAGTGGTCATTTTGAGGATTGACATTTTTAAGATGATATTCGTAGGCTTTTGCAATGACTGGTTGGTGACTTGGATACATTGCCGGACCTAAGCACTTTGTTGCGGCATGTAACAAAACCCAGAGTCAGGTATGTTGCATTAAAGTCATCATTTTCATTTTTTTTCAGAGAAATTGTATCATGCATGTGTGCAGCAATGCACATTTCCCTATAATAAACTCTGTGAAGAACTTTATTGGAGATCAAGTGGATTTTGTTGCTAGTCTGACGTAGAGAGTGATCAGAAAATTTGGCACTTTTTCTTGGATTGGTCGTGTGGTATATTGGGGACTGCAGATGCGGCCGCTACCATGGTAGTTGGTACCGTACCGGCCATTCTGGTCTTAAACCGGTTCAAAGTCGGTTCAGTTCCATTTCGGTCAAAATTTTAGTCTATTTTGGTCCATTTTGGTCAATACCAGACTGTAACGGTGCATATAGTACCAGATTTAATCCAATTTTTTCCTCTTAACTATTTTTATTTTTTATAAATGCATTTAAAAATAAAATATAGTAATCATTTAGTTAAGTTATTGAACTTATGATGATTGATAATTTATATTTTCATATAAATATATTTGTCTACTTGAGGCATATTTACATGTATATTATATATGAGCAATATTTAAAAAAATACCGATATACTTGAAACGGTACTCTGGTACTGATATGTATCAGTACCAGAGAAGAGAAAAAAAAGTACGTCCATTGGTACAGTACTGACTACCTTGGCCACCACTAATCTCTGTCATATACTGGTCAAGTATCTGAATGAGCTTTCACTAATGTTCATTATTGGGGCTTATACCTTGTTTGAGTTTTTCTTTTTGTTATTGCGCAACATCCTTCTTTGAAAAACTCCTATTTTTAGACAAGCTAGTCAACATTAGTACTTTCGGTATTTCAACTGCTCTGGAGACGTTTAATCTAAATCATTCCTAAACAGTTTTAATTTTGTTCTTGCATCATTCTGAAAATTAAATATGGTGGTAACTTCCAATGTTGTTTACAAGAACGGACAATTTGGGATGTTGTCAATTTCATTGGCAAGCCTCCCTGTATATTTTAGAACATGGCATGTGCACATTTATATAGGTTTAAAAAGTTTACTGGACATGTTTAGTCATCTCGAGTTAGTCTTAGTCTTTTTGAACCTCCTAACTCCAATACTTGTTCAAGTTATTCCTTGTTCATAATTTTGATATTACTCCAAGCTGCTCAAGAGTTTTGAACCAAAGTTTACTTTACGTACCCTTCTAGTTTGGTTCGTTCTCGTTGTACTTAAAGTTGAAGATATGTAGCAGTTAATTTTGTTCTTTAAAATGAACAATATATGATGTTGTGGATTTGCTGGTGAGACTCATCGTCATAACAGTTAGAACATTGTGCACAGTTTTTCATACTTGAAAAGTTTGATGCACCGCATTTTCCTTGAGGGTTGATGCTGCAAATGGATGGACTTGCATGTAATTGTGATTGTAGGATTGAATAAAATACTGAACCATCTATTGACCAAATGTTAGCAAACTATTATCACGTTTCAAAATATATAATTTTCAGCCATAAAGCAATGAATGAGAGAGAAATTCGAGTCAAATTAGGGTTGGAGGTGGGGTTAGAAATGTCCTGGAATTTCATGGGAATAAGATAGTTGGACTGTGCTTGAAAAGCTAAAATTGCTTGTGTTTGCAGAAATCAAAACGTGTGCCATCAACTAGCAAAATTAACACATTTTGCTTATCCTGGTTTTCAAGTGTTTATTGAAAGAAGAATAATTCCGAGTAAGCAATCTGTAGATGTCTAACCAATTGAAACTGATACGTCAATTACTGCCAATAGGTTCATATATTTATTACTGGACTTATGCATGTTTTGCATATCAATACATTAATGCATTAATTAAATGTGTAGTTTTGTTAGTTTAATCATTATGCAAAAATCTAAACCTAAATTTGGTTTATATATTCAGTCCACTTCAGGAGCCAGCAGTATAGCACAAAAAGCAGGAGTTGCTGCATTGGGCTTAGGCTATGCGGGTGGGGAAGCAATTTCCGCCATGGTGAAAGGCATTCAGGGAACGGCCAGATTTATTGGTTAAAAGCTTTGGGGAACTGGAAGGTGGTAAGATATCTGAACCTGAGGTACCCTATTTATTTCACATACAAAAGTAAAAAAAAAAAAACGTGCATGCACCTCCAGTTTTCTTCAATGTTTCAATATTTTAGCTCTTCAGGTAACATATTTGCTTGCTTGACTAGATTTGGTTTGCAGGGAGCTTTCTATCTCTTCATTGATTTCAGTTCTTACTACTGAGTAGAAGTTGAAGGTTTTGGTAAAATTGAAAATTCAGAGTCACTTTGTCGGTACTTCCTGGACAGTGCTCAGGTATGCTTCATTGAATGTTGTTTCAAAGCTCTTTCTCTAAAGAGATAAGGGCTAGGGCGCGTTCTGTCGATAATATATTTATGGAAGTGATTATATTGAAGATCAAACATTGAAGACTGCTTGTAATGATTGACAGGTTGCACTAGTCCCTGGAGATGCATTTGGGGACGATAGCTCATCTCCCTCGGGCCTGCTGTTGCTGTTTAACACATGAATTATCATCATTTAGAGTGTAATTGTTGGTTGTACTTTATTTTGGATTTGAATTTTCAATAAATTCTTGGTTTTTCTCTTCTATGAATGTCCTTCATTTTCCTTCTAAAGGCTGAACCCGAATCTGCACTGGTTGTGAGAAAGCAATAATGCACTGACACTGTTGGATTTTGAGATGCCAAGAAGAGTTGGGGAAAAGTTGAGGTTTCTTTTGACCATTTTGGTTAAACCAGTAATGCCGCCGACTCTGTTGGATTTGGAACGTTTTCTGGGCCTTTAATGTCCTTGTCATGACTTCCAGCATATTATAGTTCAGCTAATTTGACAAACTTATACACCTGAATTTCGCAAAACAGTGAAATCATATTTATTAAAAATTTAATAAATATGCAATATATAGTTAATTTAAGCCAAAGACCCAAAATAAACTATACTTTTTAAAAGGCCCAATTGCCCCTAAGCTATGCACTTTTTACCGAATTGACTCTTAAAGTATTTGCCGGGACGTTTTGCACGCTTAATTAAAAACCGTGATCTCATATGGTCTATTTGTTAGACGCCGTTAAAAATAACTCTCACGGGCCAACGTGTCACGTGTCATTTTATTAAAAAATAAGCTGACTTAAATAAAAGGGGTAAGTTACACGTTAGCTATGCCAAATTTTTTTTGTTCATTTTAGTCCCTCAAAATCTTTATTTTCCCCAAAATTCACCCTTATGCAAATCGATTCTGTTTTATTTCGAAATTGACTGCATATTTAACAAGATACCCAATCGTCCAGGCTTATAAATTGGTGCAGAAAGCGTCCTGTTAAAGTAACTTGTTCTAGATTTTAAGCTCTGCATTCTTGGTCAAGTCAGCTAAATTCAGATCACATTCCCTTATGGTTTTATTAACTAAAGATTTAAATAATTTAATAAATGGTAGTAAATTAAGATCTTGGGGCGTGTTATTATTTGTTTTTCTGTTTGGTTATCGAGTTATCTATGTGAATTTTTGGTTAAAACAAAAGAAAATCGGTCTAACACACTCGGTTATGGATAATTGTTTATTGTTAGTGAAGCAATTGTGCAATGCTTTTAATGATGGTGAACGATTTTCAGGTTTGTTCATAATTATAAGCTCTACATTCTCGGTCAAATCGGCTAAGCTTAGATTTCATTCCTTTTACCGTTCGATAAATTGTGGGTGAATTTTAATTCAAAGCAAATTAGAACGAAATAAGGGTGAATTTTAGGTTAAATAAATTTTTAGGGACTGAATAAAACAAAATATCAAAATAATTATAAAAATTAGAAAGAAATAGGGGTCAATTTCGGGAAAATAAAGATTTTTAAGGATTAAAATAAACAAAAAAATCAAATTTGATATACCTATTTACCCCTTTTATTTAAATAAGCTTATATTTTTTTGTTAATAAAATGACACATGGAACGTTCTTATTGGCCCGTGAGAATTTTTTTCAATGGCATCTAATGGAGGGGTTATATGAGGTTACAATTTTTAGTTAAAGGAGCAAAACGTCCCGGAAAATATTTTAGAGATCAACTCTGTAAAAAGTATATAGTTTATGGGACAATTGAGCCTTTAAGCCTTTTTTTTTTAAATTCAAATTTTATATTTTAAACTCATTGAGTGTCCATATTTTAAACACAATACTAGATCCCACCCAAAGAAAAAATTATATCATAGGTATGGGCGTCTAGTTTATCACATTATTCATGGTCCGAACTAATAAAAATTATTTCTACACTATATTTTTCATGTCATGTTTTTTCAACTGGTAAATCTTTACTAATGTTTTTTTATATGTTATTTGAAAAATAATTTTTTGAAAATTATTATATAATAGAAAAAATAATATAGTGAATAATTTTTGTTGGTTATGATCATAGTTGATATAGTAAGCCAGAGTCATAATATAAATTTTCTACCCAAGAAGAAAAAGGATTAAAAATTTAAAACCTCCGACAAAAGTGAGGTAACCCTCCCTCCCTCTACTGGTCTAAGATAAGTATTTTCTGACTTTTTATCTTTTATTAGTAAATATTCTAATATTTCATCTATTTCGTATTTTCTTAGTGTTGCCGATGATACATACTGTCCACGGAGAACTTCAAAGAAATATTTTAATTTTTGATTATGTTATTTGGATAAAAACAAAAAAAAAATATTAAAAGTTTCTGTAAATTAAAAAATAGGTTGAATTAACCAAAAAAATAAACTGAATTAATTGATAAAATAGTGGGTAATATTACTACGAGTATTTTTTTTCTATTTAAGATTAATTTTTTTTTAAAGAAGCTCGTAATAATATCTTTTATTCACAAAAAATCTAAATTAACCGAAGTTAATTTGGTTTTATTAACTATTTTTGTACATTCTAATTTAATTAACAATTAAAACTATAAAAATTAAGGAAGTTCGGTTAATGTCTATTAAATTTGATTATTAACCGAATTGATTACTTAAACGTCATTAATTATGAAATGTGGGATGACGATCTGATTGACTCACTTCATATAAAATTCTACCACGTGTATTAACCAAGTCACATTGTAGACCCCGCGGGTTTATGGGAGCTGTAGTTCTTTAAATGCATGGAATTGGATCCAACGAAGGATATTTTTATCCTCCACCGTCAACGGTTGGAGTGTACGAAAACGTATCCGGTTAATCGTAAGTAAATTATTTTTGTCAATTGGTAGATTCGAATCATTTAATTTTATCCCAAATCAAAATTAAAGCAGATAACCAGTTAATCAGAATATTCGATTCTGTTCGGTTTGAATTATGATTTTTGTTTACTTTACTTACTAAAAATATTAGATTTAATAACATGGTAAAAAAAAACTTTTAAAACTCGCACGTGATATCAATATATTTCTTAATATTATCAAGTTAAACTTCATAAAAATTCAACAACCATGACATTTAATAAAAAGAATCATAATATATCATACACCAAAATCATCCAATAAAAAAATAATAACCAAATCAACAATTTTACTTCCCACTCTCAACTGAATAGAAATCTTTTACCCTTTTTTGGTGTCCCACACACTAAAAAAATAGGTTTATAATTTAAGGTTGAGGGTTTAGAGTTAGAGCTTAGGGAATTAAGGATAAGGAGTACTTTTAGGGCTTAGAGTTTATGGTTTAAGATTCAAAATTTAGAGTTATGGTTTATAATTTAATTTTTTAGTGCTCAGGCATAGAAAGGGCACCGAGAAGGGGCGGAAATTTTTGTCCCTCAAAACCAATATAAATTAGCAATATTAATGTAGCGGTAATCACTCGGGATAGATGTAGTCTTTTATGTAATGAATGTGAATTATTAGGAAGATATATTAAAATGTAACGGTGCGGAATTAGATTGTCACTAGAAAGTACAATGAAATGTCTAAACTATAAGAGTATTTAAAATTTTTAAGGGGTGCAACTGCCCATCACTCCTCGAGCACTCTTTATATCATATAAAAGTATAAATAAATATTATCATGTAACTACACTAATATATTAAAAATACTTTTATTAAGTGTTGGGGTTTTGTTTAAGTTTCATCTCCCCCTTGTAAACATCTACAAAAGTAATGACTCAATACCTACCTTTTTAATCAACAACTAAATTATCCCGCCTAGGGGCTAGGACATGAGTGAGAAAATATTTCATGTCTAAAAAATTATATTTCAAAGGATAAAATATAACTTAAAATCCTCTTAAATATTAAATTAGCTTCATTTGGGAAAATTACAATTTTGTTCTTTAAATTTACAAAATTTACAATTTAGACCAAGATTTCAGTTACGATGATTTCTTTGCTAAAAAACAAATATACCCCTTCATTTATTCCAAAATAAATCATTAATTTAATAATGGACTCGCCTATTGATATTTAATATTATTTAAATATCGAATCAAATCAGAATCTAATACTGAAACTTTTGAGATATTACACAACATACACAATACCAACAAGCAGTACATTACATTTATGAAAAAAACATGAAGCATTTTGAAGTTTAAAGTGTACTACCTCAGTGCAAAATACGAAAATGTAGCTCATTTCTTCAGCTATCACTCAGTTTCTCTGCTTTCAGTCCTGTGCTTCTGGAGGCTTCTGGTTTTGCAGTATGGGGGATGTTGATGACTCTCTCGCGGGTCTTTCTTTGCAAGGGGCGGAGGATGAGGAAATCTTGCTCTAGGAAGACGATGTCGCTTTTGATGTCTCTTATGATCATTGCTTTGTTGGCTCTTTTCTGACTTCTACCACAGTTCACTTTCAATCCATGCGCACTACCTTGGCGAATGTATGGCATCCGATAGGAGGAGTTTCTTTGCAACTGGGCTCTAATGAGGCCATGGACACATGTGAGGGCGAGGACACCCGTATAGAGCAACTTGAAGGCCTCAAAAGACAGCGAACCCAGCCTATTAACTCGGGGGGTTTCCCCAAACTGTGTGGATTCGAACGAGGACACCTCTAATTTATCAGCAGCCCATGTTGTTCGGGCTGACCGACCGCGATGAAACTTTTCAGTTGGAATGTTCGAGGCCTGGGGCATCCTCGGATAGTTGGTCATCTCCACAAGCGCTGCGAGACTTACGCCCTTCAGTGGTTTTCTTAATTGAAACCAAGTTACCGGATTATAAAATGGCAAATGTTAGACGCAGTTGTGGGTTTCCGAATGGAATTGATGTTAGTGCAAGAGGACAAAGTGGGGGCATTTCATTGGGTTGGATAAATGAAGTTAATGTTACCCTCCAGTCGTTCTCAGTTCGTCATATAGACGTTATTATTGAGGAAGATGTAGAAGGCTTTAAATGGCGATGTACTGGCTTCTATGGAGCACTAGAGGAGCGTTTCCGATCGGACGCATGGAATGTTCTGCGACACCTGAATCCTCTGCTTTCTCTCCCTTGGATGGTCATTGGGGACTTCAACGAAATTTTATATTCTTTTGAGAAACAGGGTGGTCTCCTTCGTAGTGAGTGACAGATGAAAGGTTTTCGAAGAGTATTGGCAGACTGTGCTTTGGATGATCTGGGTTATTCAGGTCAGTGGTTCACCTGGGAAAAAGGTAGATTTGAGTCAACACACATCCGAGAACGCCTTGATAGAGGCGTGGCAAATGAGGAGTGGTAGTCCCTCTTTCCAAACTATAAGCTTGGGCATTTGGTAAAATCCTTCTCCGACCATTGCCCTCTACTGCTTTCCACTATTGTCCCTACCGTCCACAAACCGAAACGGCAATTCTGTTTTGAAGCTGCGTGGCTTTTAGAAGGTTCTTGTGAGGACACTGTCAGAAATTTATGGTCATCGATCATTGATCCTTTACCCAGCAAACTATCATGTTTATCGAATGGTCTATTAAGCTGGTACCATGGACTTTGTCGGGCACGAAAGGCCACTGTGCAAGCTTTGCAACATCGTCTGGAGCGTTTATATGAGGAACCAGTATCAGATGCAGTTTTGGAGGAGATTCTGGGTATAAAAGTAGAACTGAATCTCGAAGCTGATAAAGAGGAAGTGTTTTGGGAGCAGCAGGCGAGGGTGAATTAGCTTCGAAACGGGGACCACAATACCCAGTTCTTTCATAATCAAGCATCTTATAGAAGGAAAATCAATCGCATCGATGGCCTTATAAGTGATGAAGGTTCCTTTCTTTCTACAAGGGACAACTTATTCGAGCATGCCACCAACTACTTTGCTAGTTTATTTACGACTCAGGGTACATCCAATACTCCTGCGATTCGGGATCAAATTGCGCCAGTGATTTCACCGAAAATGAATGACTCTTTCACGAGGCCGTTTACGAGTGATGAGGTTTGGAACGCCCTTAAAGGTATGCACCCGTTAAAGGCTTGTGGGGAAGATGGTTTTGGAGCTGTGTTCTTTCAAAAATTCTGGCATATTGTGGGCACTGAGGTTTCCCAATACTGCATTTCTTTGCTTACGGGAGAGGCCAATATGTCTGATATTAATTCCACACGCATAGTGCTAATACCGAAGGTCAGTAAGCCCACACGGTTGCAACAATTCAGGCCCATCAGCCTTTGCAACATCCTTCACAAAATAGCAGCTAAAATGCTTATTCATCGCTTCCAGGATGTGTTGCATTTGTGTATAGATGAGGCGCAGAGCGCTTTTTTCCCCGGTCGGCTGATATCAGATAACATCTTGACTGCATATGAAATTTTACATGCCTTTCAAAACAAACGGACTGGAAAGGAAGACTTTTTTGCGCTCAAATTAGACATGAGTAAGGCGTACGACAGAGTGGAATGGAGTTTTCTTGTTTCTATTCTACAACGATTGGGTTTTTCGGTGGATTGGGTTGAACTTCTAATGCGTTGTGTGTCCACCGTTTCATACAAAGTAGTGATGAATGGGGAGGTGGGTTCGCCTTTTTTACCGTCACGAGGTCTTCGCCAAGGGGATCCACTTAGCCCATATCTATTCCTGATATGCAGTGAAGGTTTATCAGCGTTGCTCCCCTCAACGGCACAAACGGACCAACTTAAGGGTGCTAAGATTGCTAGAGGTGCTCCCCGGGTAACACACCTTTTCGCCGATGATTGCTAGTTATTTGGAGATGCTACTGCTGCAGGTGCCACAATTATGCGCGATATTTTGTCCCATTACTCGGCTACTTCAGGTCAACTAATCAAATTTGACAAATCTGGGGTATTCTTTAGTGCTAACGTGGTAGAATACAACTGACATGATGTTTGTCGCATCTTATGTGTTCAACACACTAGCAATCTTGAGTGATATTTGGGCCTTCCACCAATAGTCGGTCGAAATAAGAAAGCTGCTTTTGCTGAGCTTCACGGTAAAGTTCTGAAAAGGAGTAACCAATTGAGCACACGCAATTTATCTGCAGGGGGCAGGGAAGTTTTTATCAAATCGGTCTTACAAGCTCTGCCAACGTATGCCATGTCATGCTTTCTTCTTCCCTTAACTTTGTGCAGATAGTTGGAAAGTGTAATAGGTCGGTTCTGGTGGCAGAAGTCCTCGACAAAAAGGGGGATACATTGGTGCACATGGCAAGCACTCTATACCCTTACGGAGGATGGTGGAATGGGATTCAGGGACTTGGCCAAATTCAATGTTGTGATCCTATCTAAACAAGGTTGGAGACTGCTTCAATACCTAGACTCTCTTGGCACGAACATTGCGAGCTAAGTATTACCGTCAAGGCTCTTTCTTATCTGCCTCTCTTGGTCACAATCCAAGTTATACATGGCGAAGCATTTGGTCGTCTAGAGCTTTGCTTGAGGCAGGGCTTTGTTGGAGGATTGGTACGGGGGCGAATGTCTCCATTTGGAATTCATATTGGTTACCAGGCTTTCCTCCAAGGTTGGTTCAAACCCCTCCAGTTCAGGGGTTAAGTATGGTCTCGGATCTCCTTTTACAGAATCCATGCCGTTGGAACATGGAGTTGCTGCAGGAACACTTTCATATAGAGGACATTCAACTTATTGCTACCATTCCTCTGTCGAGCGTTCAACAGGCCGATGTTCTAGTTTGGGGTGGCGAACCTAAAGGGGAATATACAGTGCGGAGCGGCTACCGTCAGTTGCTCTACCAGAAGGTAAACGCCATTTCCTCTCCTCCGGTTTACAAGCAACTACGAGCTGTTACTTGCCCGGAAAAAATAAAAATTCTGATATGGATTTTGTTAAAGAACTACATCCCTACTTTCCAAAATTTATTCAATAAGCGAGTTGTTCATTCAGCAGCCTGTCCTAGATGCCAACAATTTACAGAGACAATTGAACACACGACCCGTGACTGTTATTTTTTTAAAGAGGTCTGGTCCTTATCTGGTTTTAATTGGCCTCCTGGGTTGAATCAGGAAGCTTTCTTTGCGTGGTTCAGTTGGATTTTTGCACATTCATCATCTCAGAAACGAAAGGAATATATAGTTCTGCTATGGGGAATTTGGTATGCTAGAAACAAGTTTGTGCATGAAGGGATAAATCAGAGTGCGTGGAATTTATTTACCTTTTGTCGAAGCTATTCACAGGAAATTGACACTGTCTCCATGTCCATGCCCTTTTCACGAATGCCGGCTCCGGTCCGATGGGTGGCCCCTGTTGATCCTCTGGTGAAAATTAATGTCGATGCTGCGTTCAATAAATCTGTTGGCCGTTCTTGCTCCGACGTGGTGGTGCAGGATTCCGAGGGCCTAGTTCCGGGCTCGTGCACTCAATTGAAGAGGAATCATTGCTCTAGTTTTGAGGCCGAGGCTCAGACGGTGTTAGATGGTCTTCGATTTGCTCTTGATCTGGGTTGAATGCAGGTGATTTTGGAGAGCGACTCTCTAACAGTCATCTCCAAGCTGCGATCTGCTTCTGGTGACCTTTCGGTTCTCCGGCCGTATATCTCCGAAGTTAAAGACATTGCGAGGAGTTTTTCTGTGTGTCGTTTCGTCTTCTCGGCCAAGGGGGGTAATTCTGTTGCACATGGCTTGGCCCAATTTGGCAAAACTCTTTCCACTGGTATTTTCTGGGTTGAAGAGGTACCGGAACCAATTTCTTAGTTGATTCAAGCTGATCGTCGTTACCTGTTTCGTCCTTGAGCTTAGTGTGTTTCTAACTCCTTGTTTCGCCAATGTTTTGTCTCTGGTTTATTTTTCATCGATCTTGTTAGGAGATCCAGAGTTTTCTTATCTCGGTTCTGCTTGACGCCATTGTTGTCTGGTGTCTGTTGCTCTCCTCTTTGTTTTCCTGTTTCGTCTTTTTCTGTTTTTGGTTTCGTTTGTTTGCCAGCTGTTTTTCATGCTGATTTTTTAGTTTTCCTTTTTGTCTTTTTTAATAAAGAGCACCGGGATTATCATTTAAAAAAAAAGAAATGAAGTTGTAGTTTTATTCTCTAATGTCAAAATAAGTTAAATATAAGAGAAAATAAAAAAAGAAAAGAAAACGAATTCACTTCATTTTCTTTGAACAATTTACTTCATATTTCTAAATATTTTATAATTACTTGGATGATAATCTTGGAATAACTAAGTAGGATAGGAATGACGTGAAATCCGAAATCATTTGTTTTTTTTCAATGCCCATATTCTGCTTAAGTTTGACATTGTATTCTGAGATTGTGTTGTTTAAGCAGGGCTGTAATTGATTGGAATGCAGAATTACAATAGGGTTTTGAAAAGCTGAAGGGTAAAATCTTCGTGTTTATTCTCAAAACAGCTTGAAATGCATACATATACACCTTTTGAGGAGGACAATGCTAGACTTTTAGAGGAACTAGTAGAACGCCTGTGGATATTGTTAACTGCATAAAGGATATTGTTAGAATATAACTTTCCACTAAATGTTTAGCTAGGAATGATATATTGAATATACAACTTTGTATAAATAGGGAGATTTTCTAGTGCACCCCATTAAACACTAATATTTATTGTAGCAGCTTGCTGTTTTTTTGAATAATAAATAATTTTTTTTGTTATAAAATGGGAACGAATAATAAGTAACTTTTTATACAAAAAGTTAAATTTAGATTCAAATTAAACAAATTAAAATTGATCTAAATACGGCATAATATGATTCAAAAATCGATCGGAACCTAAAATGAATCAAAATAAATAATCCGATCAAAATAATATAAATAAGAATTGATTAAAATTCCAAATGATTTGAATTTATGATCATTTAAACTTGAAAAAATGTTAGAAAATCAAATTTGAATAATATAAACTCAAAACAATTTGAACCCGAAATAACTCAAATAAAAGTTACTTTGGACTATAATGATTCAGCTGTTTTAAAGAATTTAATTCTTGAAGTATAACTCCAAGAATTTAATCTCATAAAAAAATCTGGGTATTCATAATGTTTTATAGACAAGGATTAGCTGTCCATGTTAATTCTCAGTGAATCCATAGTCAGAAGTACATTAAGCAGGAACATCATTAGACATAGTCATTTGATGTTTTATATCAAAAAGACTTGCTTGCTTAATAGCAGTGTTGGATAGAATGGCAGACACATTACTTTCTCAAAAAGATAACTCGAGTTCAAATTTTGGAGAAGATATTATTGGGGTAAGAGTCACGAATCCCGAACATGGACATAAAATGAACATGTACTGTGCTAAAAAAAACCTGCTTGCTCAACCTTACCTACAAAGAAACCATTCCTTTTCTTCCATTCATGGATAAAAGAATGAAATCCTTACGTTAAAAACTAGCTTGCATTCTGCAACTAAAACTGTGTGAATTACTCCATATCTTGTGAAGCAAAATGTCAAATTTGTTGAAGGAGCAGAGGCCAACTTTCCAAACTAAGAGGGGATTGAATTGTAATTTTGACGTTGCTTTAACTTCTCCCACAAACTGTTCCCTTTCTGAAGATTCCTCATTGTTTCAAACCCAGTCTCTATTTAAACACCTCGTACTCCGGTCTATACGCCAAAAATAAAAGAAAAAAAAAACATATGTTTTCTGGTTTAATGGCGCTGTGGACAACTCTAGCAAGAAAAATGGTAACCAAAAAACTATTGTCTGCATAAAGTTCTATTCATTTTGTTTTTCTTTGGCCTGATGTTTGCACTGGTTTAATTTGCAGGTTTTTGGTAACATATTATTACTTGGAATACTTCTGGTTTCGATTAATATAAACGGAGCAGCAAGTGGAAAGGTGAGAGTTTTAGACTCGTTCGACGACTCGGCTGCAGGTTGCAGCAGACGGTTCAGTGCCTCGTTGACAGACTTTGGAGGTGTTGGTGATGGGGTAACATCAAATACACAGGCTTTTCAGGCTGCCATCGATAGCTTGAGCCAGTTTGCGCCATACGGCGGATCGTTACTCTTTGTTCCTCCAGGAAAATGGCTGACTGGTAGTTTTAATCTCACCAGCCATTTCACTCTGTATCTCCACAAGGATGCTACTATTCTTGCTTCACAGGTTAGAATCAGAAACTCTCATTACAAAAAATTGTATGTTTGATCTTTTTTGTGATTTTTAAGTAATAATACCTTTCTTGTTCATGTGTTAAGCTAACACGAAACGAAAGAAACATTGCTATGACTATAGAAAACTGCAGGCCCCGGCCTATGGATCGGGAATTATGCCTGTTGTTCATGCTGTTTTTTTCAGCCAATTATGCTTATTGATTCTTGTGTCTGAAAACTGCGTTAGGATGAGAGCGAATGGGCTGTTATCGACCCTCTACCGTCCTATGGTCGAGGAAGAGATACAGATGGTGGAAGGTACATCAGTCTTATTTTCGGAACCAACCTTACCGATGTTGTGATAACAGGTACCCTGAACCATGGTCGATGATGTTTTATTGAAACAAAGTCTTAGATGTATGAAGTACTAAATTATGGATTTCCATCATTTTTCAGGGGACAACGGCACCGTCGATGGTCAGGGTGTTACCTGGTGGGACAAATTCCACAAGGGAGAGCTTAAATACACAAGGCCATATCTTATTGAGATAATGTACTCCCAAGAAGTTCAAATCTCGAATATCACATTGATGAACTCGCCATCTTGGAATGTTCATCCTGTTTACAGCAGGTTTTCGCCTCTCTCAGTTCGATAGCTTAATGTTCCCTTCAGCATGTTGTATCATGTTACTAATTTGCATGTGATGAAAAATGCAGCAATGTTGTAGTTCAAGGGTTAACAATCCTCGCACCGGTAACTTCTCCGAATACTGATGGGATCAATCCAGGTGAGAATGAAGATAAATTTTCTTCTGCATTATGTTTAGGACATAATCGGTATTAATAGTATTTGTTTTTGCTTCTTGTTCTTCTTTCAGACTCTTGCACGAATACCCGGATCGAGGACTGCTACATTGTATCCGGAGATGATTGTGTAGCTGTTAAGAGTGGCTGGGATCAGTATGGTATCAAGTTTGGCATGCCAACAAAGCAACTAGTGATCAGACGGCTCACCTGCATTTCTCCTTTCAGTGCAGTGATTGCACTTGGTAGTGAGATGTCCGGCGGGATCGAGGACGTAAGGGCAGAAGACATCACAGGTATCAATTCGGAGTCTGCCGTACGGATCAAGACCGCTGTGGGAAGAGGGAACTATGTCAAAGACATTTATGTGAGGAGGATGACTATGAAAACTATGAAAATGGTGTTTTGGATGGCAGGGAATTATGGCTCTCATCCTGATAATGATTATGATCGTAATGCAATTCCGGTTATCCAGAATATCAACTTCCGAGATGTCGTCGCGGAGAACGTGACAATGGCAGCTAGATTGGAAGGGATTCCAGGGCATCCATTTTCTGGTATCTGCATATCCAATGTTACCATTGAACTAGCAAAAAAGCCAAAGAAGATTCAATGGAATTGCACTGAAATTGCTGGGGTTTCAAGTGATGTTACTCCCAAACCATGCAATCTGCTTGAGGATCAAGGACCAAAGAATACATGTAATTTCCCGGAGGACTTCCCAAGTGTACAAGTCTAAAATGTGCTCTTTACAGAATTTGACAAAATGAAGTCTAAAATGTGCTCTTTACAGAATTTGACAATGTGCTCTTTACAAGTATAAAAATGTTAATTTTATAACATCTTTGAATAATATTATTCTAAGTGTTGTTAATCTGTTGTTGGTGTAGGAACAACAATGAATTAAAATTAGTATGAAGTTCGATAAATATTTATGGGATGAGAACGTGTTTAACAAACAAATCAAATTTATATGTATTTGTTGAGAATAAATATGTGACTGGCCCATTTTAAGATCAATACATGGATAAAAGCGGAGAAATACATGGTCATGCTCATATGAACTGAGAGATCAATGTCATTTGTTTAGGCAGTCTAATGAGTATCGAGATATTAAAGATATAATTATATAAGATTGATTTTATTCGTATTTTATATTCTATATAGATATAGTGAAACAAAAAAAATTATGTCATGAGTTGTATTTAAATTGTCTCAAATCATGAGTTTCCATTTAACTTTGGTAGTCATAAAGTCTTTTTAAATCTCTCATGAGTTGTAGGACCAAATGTGATTTAGACCTACTGCCAATATCAATTGAATCTATGGTTGCACATCTAGAGCTAATAGTAATAGTTATAGTTTATTACTAATAATTTAAAATGACAAGATTATTTTAAATTACAATAAAAAGTAGTTATATTCAAATTTAATTTGAGAAATTTAATATAATTTATCTTTCAAAATTCTAATCCAACCTTGACCCGAACCGAATTTAGTATATTTTTATTTTCCATTCGAACCAATCAGATCCGACATGATAAAAATATAACTCGACCCTAAAGTTTTAACAAAAAAAGCCCGACTAAATCCGATTGTCCTGAAAAGTAATAAATATATTAAATATAATATAAAAAATATATAAATAAACTAGACCGGGTTGAAAAACCATTTTTTTTTTAAAAAATCTGACCCTACCGTAACGGGTTGGGTCATAACCGCCGGATTCAAGTTTTTTGTCATCCCTATATCCATCCTACTATCCAAAGCTTGGTCCAGACACATAAGGAGAAGTAGCATCCAAAAGAGACGTGGAAGCAATTTGGGCTTGATTAGGAGTGGGCTGCTCTATTTCACCATTTTTTCAGCATTTTTCTTGTTAATCAAGGAGAAAGGGAGATTGTGAATTTGAACTCAAAAATCGAAAAAATTAACGTGTTACATCAGCTTTTTATAATGGTAGCTGAAGATAGTAACTATAATGAAAACAAATTAAGAGTCCAATGATTGTAATGAAACTTTTAAAAGTTTGGCGACCATATTGAAATAGCCCTAAAAGTTCAGGGACTATCAAGGTAGCTTACCTTTATTATTATTATTATTATTTTTGTGGCACGAGATTTATAGCTTTGGTGGAGTTTATGGAACTTTTCGAATTTTCATATCTTGTGTTGTCACTGAATTTTCACCAAAATTTTTATTTGTCTTCATTTTATTTGTATTATATTATTATAATGTATTATCACCTTTATTACTACTATTTTTTATATAATTACTTATTATTATGTATATTGGTTTGTATTATCAATTAGTATGATTTAAACACACAAAAAAACAGTCCATATAAATAAAGAGGAGCCCATTTATTAAATAAAATGTCAATATACATTGACAAAGGCCCGATCAGCCCAAGTTTAATCTTAAAAAACCTAGGCCCTAATTTCTTTCCTCTCATTGGGCAGCCAACATGGAACCATTGGATCGAATCTGATCCAACGGTGCAGATCACGCGTGGAGAACCCTAGCTGAGGAAGGTATAGCGCCGCACTCTCCCTGCCGTTAGATCAGGACACGATCTAACGGTCCAGATCACGCCATGGGAGGTCACCTGGACCATCACTCGCGTGTGGCAGCCACACGCTCGACGTTTGGACTTCGATCAGACCTTTCGTCTTCTCCGATGAGCACCCCATTGTCTTCATCGTGGATTACTCCTCCCTGGCAACGTTATCACCATTTGCAATCACCGGAAACAAAGAATAAGCAATGATTAAATGCCGAATCAAAAAGGGTCAAATTCCTAAATTGAAGCCCTAGCCAAAATCATGCTAAATCCGAATCAAGAAAGAAGCAATTCGGGGATGGGATTAAGGGATTAAATTCGTGTAATCCAAGCATATTTGTACCTATAAAAGCCTTGTAATTTTCATGTTGATACACAAAAAATATAGACAAAAACTAACATTCGGTTCGAGTGATATCAAGCAAAGGTTGTACCCAAATTTTCAGAGGAAATAAAGTGAGCAAGCTTTCGTTTTTCTCTCTTCTTTTACTATATACATGTTTAAATAAGAAAGAGGGATAAAGATTTACCTGTTTTCGAGTAATCCCCATCGGATTCTGGAAAATCATTTTTAAAATGAGGGGTTTTGAGGTTTTCTTTCTCATTTTTTGAAAAGAATTGGTTGCTGAAAGGAATTTTTTTGGATTTCTTTACGAATCGAAAATGGATTTTTTCTAGGAATTTTCGTCACCGCCGACCGAATGGATGGCGGCCGGTACGACGAATGTTCATCATGTTCTTCAGTTCATGAAGAACACAAAGAACACTTCAGAGAAAATAAAGAGAGCCGGTTTGATCTGTTTGGAAGAAAGGAAAAAATGAACTTTGTTTCTGTTTTTCAAGCTTAAATACCGACCCACCTCATCAACCCGAACTCGTTTTCAACCCGCGCCCTTCTTTGGTGGATACTCCACCGTGGCTCTTCAATCCTCATTTCTTTGAATTTCGTCATTTTTCTTTTAATTTTGTCTCAAAATTTCACTTTTCCTTCAATTTGGTCCTTAATTCATTTTCTATTAAACGGTTTTTATCCCTTTTCTCTTATTATTTTCTTTTTATTATTTAATTTAGCAATTTAATAGCTTCCTTTTATTTTATATGTTTCTTTAAAATAATTATGTCTCTTTTTTTATATAATTGCTTAGTTTGAAGCTTTAAGAATAAGTTCTCGTAACGCTTAGTTGGAGCCCATGTGTTCAATAAAATTTTCTTCATATTTTAAAAAAATAACATACACTTAATCATATCATAACCCCTAATAGTTAAAAATGTTTAGACCATGCTTTAGGTTAATAATTATGACTTAGGAATATTAAAAGTTTCAAACACATTTAACTGCTTGTTAAATACTAAAATAAAATGCATGACAGAACAACAAAAGTAGCCAAAACAACTCATAAGTACAGTACCCATTCTCAATCCAAAGCAATGGAAGACATGGTAGCAACCTTGGAAGCTAATCACAAAAACACTCAGGACAATCTAGACAGGATCGAAAATGATTTGAAGTAGGACATAGAGCTACCTCATCGAAAAATAGTTAGCCAGATCGCAACCATGTTGGAGTTCAAAGACCTGGACGAAATTGAAGCTGGAGAAGAAGCCAATGCATTGCCTTAGTTCCCGGGGATGGCTTTCGTTATTCCGGGGATGGAAAAAGAAGTGGTCTCACCTAAAGTCAAGAATGATCAAAGACGAGGGTGAATGCAGTCATTACAGAGGAGGAAAGAATGATCAAAGAATATGTTGAGGAATTCAAAGCACCCATAAAGTGGGTATGGGCCCAGATGGTTGCGACTGGGGTGTTGAAAGAAGAAAGCCAGAAGCTGAAGATTGAAGATAAACTCTACTGTGAATATCACAAAGCTGAAGGACATGAGATTCAATGCTGCTTGGAGTTTAGACGATTGATCCAAGCTAAAATGGATAACAAAGAGCTTATGTTCTTCAATAAAGAAAACATGAAACACATGATCGATGTATGCACATCAAAGGAGTTTTCCTCTAGGAAAGATTACACATGAATGAAGCCTTTGGTGATTAAAGCCAAATCAAGAGTCAATGAACCCACGAGGGGTATAGCCCCACGGTTAACTATAAAGGCACCGACCCCTTTTCCTTATAAGGTAGTAAGCAGGTCCCATGGAACTATGCTTGCACGGTGGCAACCCCATGAAATGCATCAGCCGAGGATAAGACAAAAGAAAAACCAGTTGACGAGGTAAGCCATTTCACGAGGAGTGGAAAGCTCTATTCCCCGTCGATAGTTGAAGACAGGGATGCAGCACAGAGAAAAGCTGCTAATGAGCCAGGAAAAGAAGAAGAGAAAATTTTTTTAGAGAGAAGCCACCAATATATCATGAGCCTGTGAAGGAGTCAGAGGCTCAATAATTTTTGAAAATACTCAAACATAGCGAGTATAGTATAGTGGAGCAGCTCCATAGGCTCCCGGTAAGAATCTCTATGCTATCTCTTTTGCTAAGTTCTGAGGGCCACCGCGATACCTTATTGAAAATTCTAAACCGAACGTTTGTATCAAAGAAGATCACGACCAACAAGATGGATATGTTGGTCAACAATATTGCAATAAACAACTTTATTTCCTTTAATGATGAAGAAATTCCAGAAGGAGGGATGAGATTATGCAAAGCCCTTCATATTTCTATGAGATGCAAATGACGTATGTTACTAGGTGTTCTTATCGATAATGGGTCAGCCCTGAATGTCCTTCCATTAGCAACGCTGAAGAAGCTACCAGTGGATAGCTCGTATATGAGAGCTTATCAAAATACCATAAGAGCATTTGACAGAACTTAGAGAGATGTTCTAGGAAAGATTGAAGTACATTTGCAAATAGGGCTATCAACTTTTGATGTAGATTTCGTAGTCATGGACATTAGGCCCAGCTATAGCTGTTTTCTTGGGCACCCATGGATCCACATAGCAAGTGCGGTCCCTTATACCCTGCACCAGAAATTAAAATTTATGATGGATGTTCAGTTAGCAATAATCGGTGCTGAAGAGGAAATCATTGCATCAATAGCTACTGATGCGCCCTACATCAAGATCGATGAGGGTGTGCTCTATTGTCACTTCAGTTCATTGGAGCTAGTCAATGTGACCTTTGTCATCGAAAGAAGTAAGGTTCCCGAGCTAGAGTTATCCAGCTGCGCAAAGATGCAAGTGAAGCAAACCATCGAAAAAGGAGTCGAGGTTGGAAAAAGATTCGGGAAAAGACACCAAGGGAGGTTGTATCTCGCGGTTATCCCAACAAAGAATGATCGGTTTGGGTTGGGCTTCAAACCCAACAATTGGAAAAGAAAAGCAGAGATAAGGAAACACCAGGAAAGAAGAAGGGCAAGACTGAAAGGGGAAGAGATTGAATAGGAATCAATGACGTTTCCACCCCTAAGACACAATTTCAGATCATGAGGCTTTCTGGACCCTAATGCTCAAATTGATAAGGAGGAGAAAGGAAAGAATGACCTTTGTGAAGCCTTTGAGAAGCTGAGTATCAATGCTGTGACGGACGAGGAAGGAGAGAAAAAGTACTTGTCCATGATTCACCCCTACTTTGAACTTGACAACTGGATTGCTGAAGAAATTCCTGTAGTTTTTAAAATAGTTTCAGAGTAATTATAAAAACCATCCCTTTTGCCTTAGGCCCAAGGGCAATTAGGGATCTTATATAAAGAACATATGTTAAACTTTTATTTTTAATTCAATAAAGATGCATTTTCTAATAAATCTTGTATGGCAAACTCGTTACGCAAATAAGAATTGTAAATAAATCTTAAAAATTCAAAAAATATACAAAAACAACAAATCATCCCATTCATTCATTTGTTTTTTCCAACACCAATATATATACTTTTCCTTGCCCATTATTTTTAGGTTTTTAGATATCAGCGATATAAACGACTTTGAGTCAGGCCAAAGGTCGATTTTGAACTACCTCTATGCTTAGGAGAAGTTGAAAGTGGCTATAATGAAGAAAAATATGACTTACCAAGTGATTTGCTCAGAATAGTTGAAGGGGAAGAAAAACAAATTCTACCTCACAAGGAGGAATTGGAAGTTTTAAATCTTGGCACCGAAGAGGAGAAACACGAGGTGAAAATTGGCACCACCATTACAGCCAAGACTCGACAAAATCTGATTGAGCTTTTCAAGGAATTCAAAGACATCTTTGTCTTGTCGTATCAAGATATGCCTAGCCTCGACACCGATATTGTTGTACATGAACTTCCTATAAAGGCAGGGTGCGAGCCTGTAAAGCAAAAACTTAGAAGGATGAAGGCCGAGCCACTTCTAGAGATTAGAGATGAAGTGAGAAAGCAGTTCAACGCAGGATTCCTTGAAGTAGCAAAGTATCCTGAATGGGTGGCCAACGTCGTCCTGGTCCCAAAGAAGGATGGAAAAGTACGTATGTGCGTCGACTATAAGGATCTCAATAGGGAAAGCCCCAAAGACAATTTCCCTCTACCACATATTGACACCTTAGTGGATAACACAACTGGACATTCCATTTTCTCTTTCATAGACGGATTCTCCGGGTATAACCAGATCAAGATGTGCCTGAAAGATATGGAAAAGACCACTTTTATAACACTTTGGGGAACTTTCTACTATAAGGTGATGCCTTTTGGTTTGAAGAATGCCGTGGCAACTTACCAAAGAACTATGATCACCCTTTTTCATGATATGATGCACAGAGAGATGAAGGTATACGTTGATGATATGATCACCAAATCCCGATATAAAGAAGAGTATTTGGTGATCTTGGAAAAACTCTTCCAAAGGTTGAGAAAATTCAACCCTACCAAGTGCACATTTGGGGTAACATCTGGAAAATTATTAGGCTTTGTGGTAACTAGGAGAGGAATCGAGATTGATCCTGATAAGATTAAGGCCATACAAGAACTCCCACCACCCCAAACACAGAAAGAGGTCCGGGGTTTCCTAGGGACATTAAATTACATTGTTCATTTCATTTCTCATTAACTGATAAGTGTGATCCAATATTCAGGCTACTTAGAAAGAATAACCCAGGGACGTGAAATGAAGAATGGCAGACAGCCTTAGAGAAGATCAAGGAGCAGTTGACCAATCCTCCTATATTGGTACTGCATGTTTCAGGGAAACCCCTGATTCTATACTTGACAACATATGAAAATTCTATGGGTTATGTATCGGGACAACACGATGAAATTGGAAGGAAAGAAAGGGCAATATATTACTTGAGCAAGAAATTCACTAATTGTGAAACTAGATACTCTTCGATTGAAAAGCAGCGTTGGCTTTAGTTTGGGCGGCAAAAAGGCTCAGGCAATATATGTTATATCACACTACGTGGTTAATTTCAAAGATGGACCCACTAAAGTTCATGATGGAAGCCCCGATTCTATATGGAAGATTAACGCGATGGCAGATGTTACTATCGGAGTTTGATATCCAATACCTAAGCCAAAAGGCAGTAAAGGGGAGTGCCATAGCTGACTTTTTGGCAAGTCGAGCCTGTGATGACTATGAGGCATTAAATTTCAATTTCCTTGATGAGGACCTGATGTGTATCTCAGAAGACAATGAGGCCCCAACAAAATCATGGGTCATGAACTTTGATGGAGCCACAAATGCTTTAGGGCGAGGTATCAGAACAATTTTGGTTTAACTAGAAGGAAATTGTTATCCTTTCACCAATCGTTTGAATTTCTTTTGCACCAATAATATGGCAGAATATGAGGCTTGCATATTGGGTCTAAGAGAAGCTATTAAGAGGAAAATCCATAACTTAAGAGTTTTTGGGGATTCTGCGTTGGTTATTTATCAAATACGAGGTGAATGAGAGAGAAAAGATGCAAAGTTGATAGAATATCACAAGTTGGTCCTTGAATTAACCAAAGAATTCGATGAGATCACCTTTAGGTATCTTCCCAGAGAAGACAACCAGATGGCCGATGCCTTAACCACTTTAGCCATCATGTTGAAAGCAAGTGAAGGCTCGAAATGATGTCAATCAAATTGCAAATGTTAGATTCCCCATCTCACTGTTATGACGTGGAAGAAAAAGCAGATGGCTTACCATGGTACCATGATATTCTACAATACATAAAATCTCAGTAGTACCCGCCTCAAGCAACTGAGAATGAAAAATAAAATAATTAGAAAAATGGCATCAGGGTATGTTCTCGATGGAGAAATCCTGTACAAAAGAAGTTAAGATCAAGTGCTTTTAAGATGTGTAGACGCGAAAGAAGCTCAATTGATCTTGGAAGAGGTTCATGAGGGAGTTTGTGGAACTCACCCTAGTGGCTTCATTATGACCAAAAGAATCATGTGCTTTGGGTATTATTGGTCAACCATAAAAGAGGACTATATCAATTATTCTTGTAAATGCCACAAGTGACAAATTTATGTTGATAAGGTGCATACTCCTCCTCAATCTCTCCATGTCATGACGGCTCTGTGGCTTTTTTATATGTGGGGCATCGATGTCATTGGTCATATCCATCCAAAAGCATCAAACGAGCATCAATTTATTCTGGTAGCCATCGACTATTTTACTAAGTGGGTAGAAGCTGTCTCGTATGCAAACATCACTAGATCCACGGTCTGTAAATTCTTGAATAAGGAAATCATTTGCCGGTACAGCTTGCATAAAAGTATCATTACTGATAATGCTTCTAATCTGAATAACAAAATGATAGCCGGAGTTTGCGAGCAGTTCAACATCAAGCACCATAATTCAGTGATTTATCGCTCGAAAATGAATGGGGCAGAAGAGGCTGAAAATAAAAATATCAAGAAGATAGTCGCAAAAATGGTTGACACTTATAAAGACTGGCATGAGAAGTTACCATTTGCTCTATATGCTTATCGAACTGCAGTTCAAACATCTACTGAGGTAACACCGTTTTCGTTGGTGAATGGAACATAAGCTGTATTGCCAATTAAAGTTGAGATTTTTTCACTTCGGGTCTTGATGAAGGCGAAATTAGAGGATGCATAATGGATCTAGGCAAGATATGACCAGTTGAACCTAATCAACGAAAAAAATTGAAAGCACTATGCCGTGGCCAAATGTATCAAAGGAGAATGATACGGGCTCATGAAAAGAAAGTTCGCCCGAGAGAATTCCAAGAATGAGATTTAGTACTAAAGAAGAAGTTGCCAATTCAAGGTGACTCTCAAGGAAAATGAGCGCCAAATAGGGAAAGGCCTTACATTGTAACAAAGGTTTTCTCATGAGGAGTATTGATCTTGGCTGAAATGATGGAGATGAACTTCAGAACCCGGTAAACTCAAATTCGGTCAAGAAGGATTATGCCTGAAGAAAGAAAAAGAAAAGGAAAAGAGAAAAAAGAGAAAAAGAAAAAGAGAAAAAGAGAAAAAAGAAAAAGAGAAAAAAATGAGGGTTCAAAATGAAAACCCGTAAAGGGAGTTTTGAAGCCAAATGTGGATCTGAGTCAAAAACCCGAAAAGGGCGGCTCAGGAAGTTTGCATGACAGTCATGTTACAGATTGATTCTCTTGGGAATTGACATTTGAGAGAAATTTTATATCTTTGCGCGTTGTCATCATTCTCGAAGTCTACTCAGCATGGGCAGCATTCAAGTCATCTTACATCTTTTTGATTGGAAAAGTTTGTACTGCTGATATTTGAATACTTGTTTTTGTAACCTCTCTTCTGTTTGCCACAAAATTTATAAAACTTTGTTTCATAGACTTTTTTTTCTTTGCTCATACCCTTTCCCTATTCACATGAGCATTGTATTTTGAAATAAGAATCAATAGGTTTGACATCATTCGAAACATGCAAAATATTTTTGAGCATTACTCTAAAATTTGTTTAAAATGGTACAGGGACCATGAGGCGTTATGTGGTTAAGTTTTGAACTAGAGCCATGAGGATTCGAAAAGAAGCTTTAATGCCCAAAGACACTCAAGGTGGAAATAAGCTTTGTTACAAAGATTCCCATGCAAGCAGTTCAAAGTGCTCGGCACAGACAAAATCTGGGAATTCTCCAGAGGCTTTGAGGGTTCTTGATATTATGCTGCAAAATAGGGGTGTCTACTCGTTCGCCAGTCTTTCTTCCATGACAATGAGAACAATTTTATAGGCATTGGAGGAGATGTCCTAAGATATTGGGGTTTTCATTTGAGTTTCAGAGCCACTCAAGGAGGCATGTCAATGAATAGTGATGTACCAACTACAATGATAGTTTGACTTGGTCTAACAGGTTGTTTATTCTACTTGCCAATCAGAATGCTAGAAACCTCTATTTCTTTGACTGGGCAAAGGCTAAAAGAGTGTTGAAGAATCTGAGGATAAAAGTTAGTCCTTCCAACTAGGAGTACAAGATAACTGGATTGAGTGAACGAATATACAAGGATTAGATGAATCGAAAAAGTACAGTGAAAAAGCAAAACTGTCTTTCGGGCTTGAGCAAGCAAACGTGCAATTTCATAAACCAAAGGAAAAAGTAACTCTGATAAAAAGAATTTAAGAAGCAAAAGAAAAGAAGCATACATTCATGTGATAGGCATCCTTAGGAGCATGCTCATCATAATCGTAGCATATGTTTATTTTTGAACTTGCTTATCTATCCGAGCATGAGGAAGATAGAACCCGCCTATCCGTTCGGGCTTGAGGAGAATGAGACCCGCCTATCTACTCGGTCTTAAGGAGAATAGAACCCACCATCTATTCAGGCTTGAGGAGAATAGAACCCGCCTATCCGTTTGGGATTGAGGAAAATAGAACCCGCCTATCTATTCGGGCTTGAGGAGAATAAAACTCGCCCATTCGTTCGGGCTTGAGGAGAATGGAACTTGCCTATCCGTTCGGGCTTGAGGAGAATAGAACCCGCCTATATATTCGGGCTTGAAGAGAATGGAACCGGCCTATCCGTTCAGGCATATGGAGAATAGAGTTTGCTTATCTATTCGAGCATGAGGAGAATAGAACCAGCCTATCTATTCAGGCATGAAGAGAATAGAACATGCCTATCTATTTAGGCTTAAGGAGAATAGAAACTGCTTATCCATTCAAGCATAAGGAGAATGGAACCCGTCAGTCTGTTTGAGCATAGAATCTCATCTCGGTTTGGTAATTGGTGAAAATCAGTGTCCTTTTGTTCTTTGTTCTATTCCTGTTTCACCAGAATGACCAAAGAAGCGCAGCTGCTGTCACTGAATTTTCACCAAAGTTTTTATTTGTTTTCATTTTATTTGTATTATATTATTATATTATATTATCACCTTTATTACTACTATTTTTTATATAATTACTTATTATTGTGTATATTTGTTTGTATTATCAATTAGTATGATTTAAACAAAAAAAGTCCATATAAATAAAGAGGAGCCCAGTTATTAAATAAAATGTCCATATACATTGACAAAGGCCCAATCGGCCCAAGTTTAATCCAAAAAACCTAGGCCCTAATTTCTTTCCTCTCCTTGCTCAGCCAACAGGGAACCATTGGATCAAATCTGATCCAACGGCGTAGATCGCGCGTGGAGAACCCTAGCCGAGGAAGGTATAACGCCGCACTCTCCTATTCGTTAGATCAGGATGCGACCTAACAGCCCAGATCACGCCATGGGAGGTCACTCGAATCATCATTCGCGCGTGGCAGCCACGCGCTCGACGTTTGGACTTCGCTCAGACCTTTTGTCTTCTCCGATGAGCGCCACATTGTCTTCATCGTGGATTACTCCTCGCTGGCAATTTTATCACCATTTGCAATAACCGGAAACAAAGAACAAGCAAGGATTAAATGCTGAATCAAAAAGGGTTGAATTCCTAAATTGAAGCCCTAGCCGAAATCAAGCTAAATCCAAATCAAGGTAGAAACAATTCGGGGATGGGATTAAAGGATTAAATTCGTGTAATCCAAGCATATTTGTACCTACAAAAGCCTTGTAATTTTCATGTATCAACATGATTTCTTACACACAATTACATATAAAATACACAGAGAATATAGACAGAAAATAGCATTCGGTTCGAGTGATATCAAGCAAAGGATGTACCCAAATTTTCAGAGGAAATAAAGTAAGCAAGCTTTTGTTTTTTTCCCTTCTCTGGTGGATACTCCACCGTGGCTCTTCAATCCTCATTTCTTTTAATTTCGTCCATTTTTCTTTTAATTTTGTCTCAAAATTTCACTTTTTCTTCAATTTGGTCCCATTTTCTATTAAAAGGTTTTTATCCCTTTTCCTTATTATTTTCTTTTTATTATTTAATTTAGCAATTTAATAGCTTTCCTTTATTTTATATATTTCTTTAAAACAATTATGTCTCTTTTTATATAATTGCTTAGTTTGAAGCTTTAAGAATAGGTTCTCGTAACGCTTAGTTAGAGCCCATGTGTTCAATAAAATTTTCTTTATATTTTTAAAAAATAACATACACATAATCATATCATAACCCCTAATAGTTAAAAATGTTTAGACTATGCTTTAGGTTAATAATTGTGACTTAGGAATATTAAAAGTTTCAAACACATTTAACTGCTTGTTGTTGACTTGTTAAAAAGTGAAACATAACTAATGCGGGTGTCTTATCAAACGAAAATGACGGGTTAGCGCTAGGAGTGTTGGCGGTGATTGAGTTTATTTTCCAAATGGTAAGGCCGTTAAAATAGACTCATATTCATAAATGGACAAATAAACTGAATTTTTTGTGAACTTGCAAATTCCAGTTTTAAAACGTTCTTTGTAATTGGTTGGGTACCAATTTTTGGGCGTTGTGGGGATGCTAACCCTTCCCTATGCGTAACCAACTCCCGAACCCGATTTTTTGTTTTTGCAGACCGAAACTGTTGTTTTAATAAATAAATTGTTTTATTAAAATGATCATATTTTGAAAGTGATCCAATCATAATTTTTTCAAAAAGATTGGTGGCGACTCTGTATTTTTATTTTCTTTTAAAAAGTCGAGCTCGAGAAGGTTGACACATCTTGCATACATGTTTGATTCTTATACAGACTCAAAAATTGATACTATTTCCGTAAGTTAAAAGGACAATTTTTAATTTGGGAAAGTATCTCAAGTACTACAGATTTTTTTTTTATTTTCATAAGCACTCTAAAATTAGAGGTTAAAGATTCAATTTAGAGTGTAGTAATTTAAGTTTATGTACTTAGAATTTAGAGATTGTGATTTGAATTTAGATGTTGGAATTTAAGCTTTAAAAGTTAAAATATAAGTTTTAAGGTAATGTGTTACGGATTTATCTTTTAACCTATAAAACCTAAATTCAAATCACAAACCCTAAATTATGTTGGACAAAAAGGGTTAAATCTGAAATAATTTAATATTAAATGGAAAAAGAAAACAAAAAATTGTACGAATTCAAATAATATTCGAAATAACATAAAGGAAGTTCGAAATAACCGAAAATATAGTTGCTGAGGCCTGCACGAACACAATTTCCTGAATATAGATTCGACCGCTCTTCGGTACTAGAGTTCGTCGGTCATCGGTCTCCCAGGATACAACAGCGGATGATTATCTTTAGCAGCACCACTGAGAAATCACGAACGTACTGTAGCCTTCAACTATCACCAGGAAAAAGAACTATGCAAGTTTGGGAGAGAAAACGTTTTGAATTGTGTAAAACCTAGAAGGTTTACAAGCTATTTATAGAGGTAGGAATTTCATCGGAAAAAAACTTTTGAATTATTTGAATTTTATTTAAAATAAAATTCATTTATCAAATAGCATTATCACAATAATATTTGAATTAAAAGATAATATCTTATCAAATATTTATCCTTTTAATTCCAAAATATTCAAAAAATAATATTCAAATTTAAGGATAACCTCAGTCATTTATCCTTTTAATTTGAGTTATTAAAATGCTATATTTAAGGAAAATTATCTCGTAATGGGTTAAAATATCCGCAAGCCCACGTAGGGCCCGACCAGTCTGGACATTCATGTTACCCATATCATTTAAGCTTAAGTTATTCAACAACCATCAAGTAGAGTCTTGTATATAAACATCTCCCACGCTTGGTAACCCATCAATATGGGATATAAGCTTTTCCCTTTTCCTTAACTCAATTCACAAGCCCACTTTGAGCATCAATTTCTCATTCATTACTCAACCATTTTGAGCATATGAAATACCGTTGTAAAGGTCTCGTTCAAAACTCCACCATTACCCATTCGAAATATGGCTCAAAGTAATTAATTCCTCACATTTTCCAACAATCCCTCACATGAATGAAATTGATGCATTTTATCAAAACCATTTTGATTCGATGTGGTGATAGTTTCTACGATTGATAGTTGCATAGGATAGGTAGGTGTCCACCCTTGAACCTTCTCTTGTGAAAGTATATTTACTTTACTGGCTGCCCAGTGGATGTGATGTCCTTGAATTGTTTTGTCATTTGTGTAAACGATGATATACTCCACACAACTACCTTTCTGGCACGAGTTTAGTTCTCATGGTTATGTCCATATGGCCGTGGACATCGCCTGGTTCTGCGAGAGTTTGAGAGAACTATGCCCCAATAGTCTTTTTGAAGCGGCCCCACTTCACTCTTACATAGGTGACTTATGTTGCTCGGCTTCACCGACGTACACAATGGTCATTAAAAGTATTGCTTAGCATGTTCCGTTTTTAGTCACTGTTTATATCATAAGAATGGACTTGGAAGAGTAACCCCCACAGTAATCGTACAAGGTCTATGTGATTAGGTTGTCCCTTTGAACCTAGATCTTGGGATCTCTAGTCAACTAGGTAGGGTTTTCCTTCTCATAGCACCTTAAATTTCCATGGGTTTTAGTCACATTCATTTCGATGTTTTCTCGACTTGATCTCAGTTTAACCCTTTGGTTAGCGGATCTACAAAGTTATCATTTGATTTGACATAATCAACAGAGATAGCTCCATTTGAGATTAGTCGTCTAATTGAGTTATGGCTATACCAGAATTATCATTGTCAAATTCTTTAAGAATTTGTCCACATAGTGTGACTGAGTCAATATGAGACATTCAGATACCTTTTTTATTTGGATACCCAAAATCAATTGTTTCATTCTCATATTTTTCATGTCAAATCTTGAATTTAACATGTCATTGGTACGTTTACCATTTCATTGTCACATATAACAATGAACGTGTCATCAACATAGGATCATGTGTCCTAATGCACACTTTTGTCACACTTTTATTTGCCATCATGACAATGTTTTCGCTTCAACCTTTTGTTGAACGTATGGTCTAATTTCCATTGATAGTCTCCATGGTTCGTTCCATGGAACTTGGACCAACTTCCCTAAATATTTAGGAAACTTATTTCAAAGAATGAGACATTCTTAGTTTTCCATTATCACATTCTTGTGAATCATAATCAATGAAACTATAGTCCACTTATTTTTATTTACTTCGGTAATGGGAATATTACCTTTGCAAGACACCCCCACATTTTTATGTAGTTTTAGGAAGGTCTTATTTCCTTCCATATCTCATATGGTGTCTAATAGTTGATAGAACAACCCCCCACATGTTAGGCACATTTTGAAGTTTCAATTCTTATCTTCAAATTCATTGTACCCTTTGATGTTATAACGCTACTCACATAAAGTTTTCTCCCCAAATTAATCAAATTCTTAAAATTGAGTTGAACATCCTACTTATAGACAATAATTTCTTTACAACATTTTTTCTTTTAAGCAAATCACAAGTTTGTTCTATCATGAAGGTAATTTTCTCCGAACAACAATTTGCCATGTCAATTGTTATGCCACTAACATTGACCTCGTTTGGAAGTCTATAGTCTGAGGACTTGTTCCTCATCTTATGGTAATTGAAGCATTTCCCATGCAATTTTGCTTCTTGAACATACCACATAATTTGTGATTTGAAGTCCTTTTTGACTTCCACTACGTTAGTCATGGTAATATTTGTCTTAGCACTATTTACCTTAGTAACATTTGAAGGTGGTAACAATATTTACCTTATCCTCTCCAATCATAGGAGGATCATCCTTCAGATATTTGACCAGGTTTATCATGGTCAAATATGCAACATCTTTTTTTTGCCACGTTTTGAAATTCTTTCCAATGATTTTCACTTTTTCCATTGTGTCACATAGTCACAAACCAAAACAAAATATTATGAATTTAGTCAAAGACTAAAACCCCACGCAGTCTTAATAGAAAGAATAATAATGAACAATGCACCAGGTAGGTAACTTATGAAAGGAAGTTTGTGCACTAGGCACGCTTAAATACCAAGTCTTTCAAAGAACCAATCCTCGACATGCACTTTCATATTGTTTTTCAATCACTGTTTATGGGTTACATTCTTCTATGCTTAAGGAAGTTCTTGAAGTCGTTTCAAACATGGGTTAGCTTTTCAAATGACTAATGCCTGAACAGATTCACTTCCAACCATTCCTTTTGCGAGAATACCATAAGTGATCAGTTAAAATCACTACATTTGATTTACAATAATTTGGGATCAATCATCACAAATTAAGAATTTGATAACTAAGGATTTTCTTAGCATCGACATCTTCTATTTGTATTTATGGTCCAACGGCCCTCAATTCTTTAGCCATTTTTTAAACACTGTGCACTTCATAGCTTGCATCAAATAGGCTTTAAGAATTTAATTTTGACCAAATAAATTCACCGATTTATCTCCAAAATTGAATCATTCTAGATTTCCACGAATATAACCTCAATGATTTATTTCCTTTGTTATATCTTATGTTCAACGTTGAGATTAGTAGCACTAAAGCCCAAACAAAGATATCAAGGCAACCCGATCAAAAGGAAATAATCCTTTGATTTAAATTTCGTTGAAGCTTGTTTGGAAGATCAAGTAAATTCGTTAAAACGACAGGAATTAATTCTCGAAACGAATTATTTACAAGATCTTTGTTTCCAAAACAAATTCAAGAATTTCTCATGGTTATCCTACAATTTCTCATGGAAAATTATTGGTTGAAACAATAATCCAAAGTGTTTCCAAACACAAATAACCTTGCCTTAAACCTTTTACACACATGATAAAGGTTTTACAATACATGCAAACATGTATTTAACATATGATTTTAATACTTGCTATAAGCGAAGGTATTAAATCAAACATGTATCCTCATGATACATACCAATAAATCGAAATTTAAATTTCGTTTATTCCTGATTTTGATTTTTTCACAAAATCCATAATCTCAGTTACTCTCAATGACAATTTCTGTAACACAGATTTGTCTCGTTTATCTCTGAGATCTAAGGATAATTCTTGAAACCAATTTATTTGCTTGATTCGCACACTTATCTCAAATCGCCTTTTGAAAATAGAATCTGTCTTAAGACTGTTGGACAAAAAGGGTTAAATCCGAAATAATTTAATACTAAACGAGAAAAAGAAAACCATAAATTGTATGAATTCAAATAATATTCGAAATAATATAAAAGAAGTTTGAAATAACCGAAAATATGTTTGCCGAGGCCTGCACGAACACAATTTCCTTACGACAGATTCAACCGCTCTTTGGTGCTAGAGTTTGACAGTCGTCGGTCTCCTAGGATACAACAGTGGATGATTATCTTCAGCAGCACCACTGAGAAATCACGAACGTACTAGAGCCTTCGACTATCACCAGGAAAAAGAACTACGCAAGTTTGAGAGAGAAAACATTTTGAATTATGAAAAACCTAGAAGGTTTACAAGCTATTTATAGGGGTAGGAGTTTCATCGGAAATAAAACTTGTGAATTATTTGAATTTTATTTAAAATAAAATTCATTTATCAAATAACATTATCACAATAATATTTGAATTAAAAGATAATATTCAAATTTAAGGAAAATTATCTCGTAATGAGTTAAAATATCTACAAGCGCAAATAAGGCCTGATTGGTCCAAACATTCACATTACCCATATCATTTAAACTTAAGTTATTCAATAATCACAAAGTAGAGTCTTGTATATAAACATCTCCACGCTTGGTAACCCATCAATATGGAATATAAGCTTTTCCCTTTTCCTTAACTCAATTCACAAGCCCACTTTGAGCATCAAGTTCTCATTCATTACTCAACCATTTTAAGTATACGAGATACCGTTATAAAGGTCTCATAGAGTAGAATAAGACCCAACTGAATCCTTATTCAAAACTCCATCTTTACCCATTCGAAATATGTCTCAAAGTAACCAATTTCCCACATTTTTCAACAAATTCTAAGCACATAAACATAAAATCTAAACTCTAAATAGATCTCTAACCCCTAAAATTAGAGCGCGTATAGAAACAAAAAATTTCCACCGCCAATGTATGATATAATTAACCTTTTAATATATGTTTAAGATTATAATAAACGGATTGTTCTTGACACTTTTATAAGATTATTTATATTTTTATAGGATTATTATCCCATTGTAAATAAACTCGTTTTTCCTAATTTATAATAATTCCATACTTTGCGTGAATTTTAATCAGACTAAATCTATGTATAACTGATTTTAAAATTAAATATATATAAACTCGTTCTGGACATATTTAATAGATACGACCGCATAGGGTCTCCAAAAAATGAAGTGATAAAAACATTCATGATTGGAGTGACAGCTCTAGTTATTACAGTAAGGTTGATCATTTAGTTGGCGTCAAAGACATTCGAAATTTCATTTCTGATGACACCTTTTTAATTAGGGATAGTAATCAGGATAGTTATTCCATATATTTTGATAGTGAAAATCAAAATTTTGAGATTAACAATGATCATTCTTTTTTGAGTGAACTAGAAAGTTTTTTTTTATAGTTATCGTAATTCTAGTTATATTAATAATGGATCGAAAAGCGACGATCCCCACTATGATTTAAACTTGTACGATACTAACTATAGTTGGAATAATCACATTAATAGTTGTATTGACTCTTATCTTCGTTCTCAAATATGTTCCGGGTACAAATATACAAATACAATTGGTCTTTAACCACACATACATGTGATTTTTCTAAAGAAATTCGTAATCCAAGGCATAAATTATGGCCAAAGATGATTCAATCCTATTACTTTCGTTTTAACAACTAGATTAAAAAGTAGAATATAACAATTAAAAGTTAACATTAAAAGATGTAGAATATAATTGCTCAAGTCATATGAGAATGATTTTCGTTTCTTGTTTCATTCTGCTAGATTATATTTAGGCTTAAGGGTGTAAGAAACTCTTAAACTTTTGAGCAAAAGTCAATTAAGTCTCTAAACTTTTTTTACACTTAATTAAGCCTTTGAACGAAAATATTTAATCAATTAAGCCCTTTGAGCAATTTTGACCATTAAATCTTGACAGTTTTTTCCTTTAGATATTATTGGCACATAATACACTATAGTTCTATAATGTTGCAGTTACACAAAGAAAAAATAGGAGCAATTAATCCGATGTAGATGATTTTGGTTTATTGTATGACATTAACCTCAAATTTTGTTGTAATAATTTTGAAACTGCTATTAGGAAATGTTAGTTATCTGATGTTGATTTGAGCTGAAATTACTTTGAGAACTTTTACACAAAGAAAAAATAAGAGCAATTGTTTTATTAAAGTTTTAAAAATGTTTTAATTGTTTTTCAAATGCGAGAATTGCATATAGAGTCTTATTGAATATTCATATTATTGTTACTTTTGTACGAAACTTTTCAAAATTAAAGTTTGTGAAGTCATACTTACATACTACTATGTTACAAGAAATATTAAATGGACTTACTTCGACAACAATCAATAATGATCTTTTGAAAGAAGTTGATATTAAAAGTGTTGTAGATGATTTTGCTTCGAAATATGCAAGAATAACAATATTTTTTTAGGTGAAAATATTATATTTTTAGATGTTTGTAAGTAATTGTTATGTTTTTCAAGAGAATAATCTAACATTTTTACATCAAATAAACTTTATTTAAGAACAACTTTATACATCTTTTATATTTTAAATTAAGTGTCCTATTTTAAAAAATTATTCAAAATTTTTTAAATCTTTGAATCTCCTTGTAATTAATATAATTGTTATGATACGGTCGTAACATTTTGGTCGGATATGACCGCATAAAACCTAAAAAGATTTGACCACTGATGAACATATGATTGTCTCGAGAATGAAAAATTACCATGTGTTGTCTCGTTATCAAAAGGTCATGCTATAACATGGTGGTTGCCTGATTGGCCACCCAAGACTTGGTTGATTCCAAAGAAAATGTTGAGCTAACAGTTCTTTCTGACCGAGTTTTTCTTCACTTATAAATCAAAAAATATTAAATATTTAAACATATTTTATTTTATATCTTATTATAAATTATGTCAACGACAACGCCAATTAAACTATATTCGATAGTCTTTATATCCAAGAAAGGAAGTTGTAATTATAATTTTGATATACATTAACTTTTACAAGCCAATATTTTACTTACACAATATTGTTGCAATGAGAAAGGATTCATGTAAAAAGATTATCCTACATCAACATTATTATTTTCTTTTCCAATATTTGATGTAATTATATATATTAAAAAATCAAAGAATTATTAGTAAATTATACCATTATCTTATTAGTATTGAGACCAAGATTTCATGTAAAAACTTTTTATTATTTGAAGGTGATTTTCGATGATCAAAGGGTAGATTTGGGTAAAGGAAGCCACAACAAATAATTCGATGTGCTTTAAGAGTTGAGTGATCATCGAAGTACGACATCCAACAATGGTCAATATGATGCTTTTTAGGTTTGCTGAAATTTTGAGTTTGAATCAGGGGCACAACTTAGCAAAACTGTTTGGGGGTTAATTTAAATTTTTAAAAATTTTAGTGGTTTAAAATAAAATATTCAAAAAATCAAGGGTTTAATTTATAGTTCTAACAAATTGAGGTCTAACTAAGGTTTTTAATAAATTTGAAAGATTTAATGAGAATTTTTAAAAATTTTAGGAGGAGATTTAATTAAAAAGTATTCAAAACTTTTGAAACTTATAAAAGTTCAAATATTTAGAGAGGGCAAATCAACTTTTTAAAAAAATTTGAGGCCCCAAATATAAATTTTTCAAAATTTTGAGTGAGAAAATAAAATAGAAAATTTACATCAATATTGTGATGGAATTTTTTTTCTAAAGTATTGCACAACGTAAATTAATTCCAGAACTAAGATAGTTTGAATAGTGCACCCAAAATCGGCACTTGATGCAACCGAATTCCATAAAAAAACCCTAAAATCGGCACCAGCTGAATCCGATTTTAGAGAAAAAACTCCAAAGTCGACACCAGGTAAATTCGACTTAAAAAAACTCCAAAGTCGACACCAACTGAATCCGACTTTAGTTTACTATTCACAACAATACTTCTAAAATTAATTTGCCCAAGACAAGACTTTAGAAAAAAAAAATCCCACTACAATATAGTATAAATTTTCCAAATAAAATGTTTAAAAAGATCTAAGGCCTATTAACAAATATTCAAAATCTTAGGGGCACGGCCTTCAAGCCCTTCTTACGTTCCGTCATTGGTTTGACTGGAGGATGGGAGAGACGAGGAAGTTATGACTCATATGAGTGCTTAGAGAGAGAAATAAAGTGTTTTGATTTTTTATTTAATATAATTTAAATGACCACCTAATTATAAGATTAGTTTTAATTTAACCATTATATTTTTAATTTGTCAATATGATTATTTAATTATTTAAGTGGTATCAATCAAGTTATATTCTGTTAAAAGTTAACGGAAATATAACAGTTAATTAAATTTATATAATTAAACATTTGATCCTCGTTACTTAGATATTTTATGATTTAGTCCTAATTTTAATTTCGTAAACTTGAGAGGGGCTGGAATCGAACTTGGATCATGTGGGAGTTAAACAAGCTTATAACAACCGGACCGACTTACTCGTTATAAATTAGCCAAATTTATTACTTTAGGAATAATTTTATCTATTAATTTTTTTATTATAATTATTTGGGAATTGAATGAGTCTTGTTATAAATAATTGTTTAATTTTATTTATTGTTTTGGTTGCTTTTACGATTTTTCAAGATTTTGTTCTGATTAATTTAAATTGATTTGTATTGCTCCATAATTAATTTTGATAATTTTTTTAACTGAAATTTTTTGCGCACACAAAACCTCAAAATAGAAATAAATTTATCCAACACTAAGCTATTTAAGATTAAGACCAACTTTCATATCTTGTTTTGTTTGTTTTTTATTATTATTGTTAATGTAACGTTAATGGCGGACGGTATTTAGTTGTAGAGGGTAGAGACCAGAGAATCGGTTCCCGCAATATTTGGAGTGGACCCAGCTAATTAACCTCGCAAATTAACAAGAATAAAAGGCCCTCTCCCATTCCTTTAAAATTTCGTATTTTTTCCACTTTTCTTGTTCTCTCCACAAGAAACCAAACCCAACCGTTAACTCCAATTTCTGAGGAACAAACACAATGATAAAACAAGAAAAGTTCATAGTTTTCCCTTCATTTCATTTCCTTCTCTCAAAGAAAATAAAAGAAAAAAAAACCCATCTTTCTCTTACTATTCTGTCCAGTTCCCTCGTACGGATGAGACATGAAGAAACCAAGAAATGGGCATTCCATTGTGTACGTGACATGTCGAAACGATTGCAACAATGGCCGGAACGAGGCGGAAAAAACCAACAGAGACGCCATCAAGAACAAAACCAGCAGCAGATTCATTAATGCAAAGAGTATCTACGAGCTCTCCTTGTCTGTTATCATCTCTCTTTGGTGCCTTGTCTTCTTGTTCTACTTTCGACTCGGTCACAGCCATGAAAATGGAAGTAAAACTAGCACCATTTCTATCCCTTTTGCTGAAATCATCTCTTTTTTTTTGTATGTAAGATTTTGAAATGGTATGTTTATGAAGCCCTTTTTGATTTAGTTAAAAGTTATAATTCCAGATATTTGTTCAAGATTTCATTTTGGTATTTACTGTTGGTAATTTCAAGGATATTTGTTCAAGATTTCATTTTTGGTATTTAATGTTGGTAATTTCAAGGATATTAGGAGCATGTAAATCTGACATTGGGTGGAAAGAGCCTTGAGATGGGTTTATAAAGAGTCATTCCTTGCTTTGCTCACATGCGAGCATGGTCGCGGCTGCTTGTTCGGTTTCTGTTTTTTTTTTGAGAAAATCCGCAAGGATTATTCTTTAAGAATTTTGAACACCGAAAAAGATTTTTATAGTTGTCATGTTAGTGCTAATGTCTCATTTTGCAGCAATTCTATAAACAATTACTGTTGCGCGTAATAAGTGCTCCGCAATTGTGCAAGTGTACACGTCGCAAGTTATAGTATAAAAGATATCGTCTCCACAGAGATTGGTGCCACTTCAAGAATCTAATCTCTTGCACTGTAAAAAGTAAAAGAATATAATCTAGGTGTTTAGCATAATAGTACGATTCTAAGTGTTTCCACGTTTATCCTAGAATAAAAAGTTCTATCAATTAAGTACATTGGCAAAGTCATCATCGGATATTCATCAAATCTAGGCAATTCTTGTTCCAACTAAAGGCATGGCAAGCAATTTATGTATCCTAAATGCAATACTTAAGATGAATGCAACTAAACATGGTAACTAACTAATAACAACCCCCCCCAAACTCGAGTGAGACATTGTCCTCAATGCATGCACAAAGAAAAATAAAAATAAAGAAAAGTAAAATGCAAACGAGGACTTACTCTGAGAGTTCGTCGTCGTGGATGATTAGTTTCCTTTTGGTCGGTGTCTTGATTCTTTTGCTTGAACGTGGTGGTTGCTTCCTTGTTGCCGATGGTGGAATCGATCCTCGTACGAGGTTGTCCTCATCGTCCTCTTCATCAATGTCATTGGCTTTTCGCTTGGGCTTGGAGGATTCGATTGGTGCGGTCTTTGTTGGTGCAATGGAGGACTCGTACGAATCTAAAAAATCAGACAATGATTCAGTACGAGTTGATTCGGGCATAGGTGCTTTACCTTTGGCTTTTGCAGTGGTTGCCGGGGAGTCTTTAGCTTTGGTTGCCGCGACATCTTCAGTGTTGGTTGCCGTAGCAACTGCTTGGGCAGACGCAGTGTAGGTTACCGTGGCATCATCTGTTGCGGTTGCCGTGGCAACTGCTTCATTGGTTGCCATGGCAAGGATTTTGACAGGAAAGATGGGGAACGACACACGGCTGTCCGGGTCCTTTTCCAGGATGACTTGGGCGATGGCATTGTTGTGATCCTTCATGTACCGCATGAACATTAGTTGTCGGTCTTCAATTTGCCTAAGGCGGTTCGCCAACGGTTGTAAGAGTGCTTCAAGTTGTCCCGGGGTTGTTGTTCGAGTTGCTCGGGCATCAGTTGCTTGAGCATTAGGAGTTGCTGCGGCAACTGAAGGCGTTGGGGATTTTACCGGTGCCTCTCCCATTAGTTTTCGGATTTGTGCTCGATTCCAACCGGATTTTGGTAGGGCCTTTTCATTAGTGGACTCACTTGGGACATGCATCTCCTTGCAAAGATTGGAAATTAAGCAAGGGAAGAAAAGGGAACCCTTGTCTTTTGTGCTACATACAAAAATCTCATCACAAATAATTTTTCCAATGTTAATGATGCGATTATGCAAGATAGAATGTATGAGCAAAAGACGAGGTGTATCAACAGTGGTATTTCGTGTTGTGGGCATTAAAGAAGTTTTAACAAACTTATTCCATAATTTTTCCTCAGGTTTAAGCTGAAGGCGATTTACCGTGCCCTTGTATTTATCGTCGTTCCAATGAGTTCCCGGTAGAGTGAGTTCTCGAAGCACCTTGTCGAGTTGCTTGGGCATGAGTTGATCAACAAAGGCTTGATGCCCGTCCTTCTCAATGTAGAGCCCGTAAAAGGTGTTGATGTTTTCATGGCTTATGAGTATAGCCTTGTCACGAACAAAAACATAAGGATTATCCGGGTTAGGTGAGTGAGCATAGAATTCTCTTACCCATGAGATGTTACCCGATTCTGATTGATGGCAAAAGATTTGCCACTTTTGATGTGCAACCTTTCGCAGATGAATTGTTCAAGTCCGAAATCTTGATGAGTGTTGGAGTATTCAAAGCCTTGTTCTTCGCAAATCTTCCAGCTTTCAAACTTGGAGTGAAATCTTTCTTGAACCACCGGTGTAGCAAACTTCTTGTATCTTGGTTCTTTGGAGGAACTTGGATGAACCAAAAATTTGATTTTGGATGCCATGGATGATCTTGGTTGTGAGTTTGGTAAAAACAAAGAAAAGAAAGCAAAAGAAACTAAAGAGTTGCAAGATGTAAAGTATGAATAGGTTTCTTGGAAGTTAAGGGTGATGGGTTAAATAGAAAAGACAGGTAGTAAATATGGTGGGTGAGATTAATTGAAAAGAAAAAAACAAGTGTTTTTATTGGGGGAAGGTGACGACTAGGGGATTTGGGGAAGGGGAAGTGTTTGGCCGGCTATGTAGGGTTTATTTAGGGTAAGTTGGAGGCTTAATATAAACCTTAGATTTAGCCCATTAATTTCCTTGTTGAAGAAATTTCCTTCTTGAATCAAATTCCTCTTTATCTTGAACTCTTTTCCTACAATTCAAAAACAAATAAAATAAGGATTAAAATTAAAGATAAACTAATAAAATAAAATAAAATAAATAAAGATATGCAAAGAAATTCTTAAACTTAAAATTTAAAAACAATTAGATAAACATGAAAGAAAGATGTAGTCTTAATCTTAAAGAAAATAAATAAATCTATCCTAAAAAGAAAAATAACCGCAATTAATAAATAAAAATAAAAATTAAATAAAAAAATTAAATAGTTCAAAAAAAAATAAAAATAAAAAGAATATATCAAAAGGAGAGCATGCTCATGCATCTCCTAAGGTGACCACTTCTTTGTTACGTTCCACATGGGAATCGTTGTAGTGCTTCAATCTTTGTCCGTTGACTTTGAATTCATGTTCGTTAGTGATGGACTTGGTTATCACAGCACCATGGGAGAACAGTTTGACAACTTCGAATGGTCCCGACCATCATGATTTTAGTTTTCTCGGGAAAAGTTTTAGACGAGAATTGAATAAGAGAACTAGTTGCCCTGGCATGAATTGTCGCGGCAATAGTTTCTTGTCATGCCATTGCTTTGTTTTCTCCTTGTAGATTCGTGCATTGTTATAGGCGAGTGCATAGAATTCTTCTACCTCGTTGAGGTCCAACAAATACTTTTTCCCGGCACTTTCCCAATCCATATTCACGGTCTTGATTGCCCAATATACCTTGTGTTCGATTTCCACCGGTAGATGGCATGTTTTGCAATAGACAAGTCAGAAGGGAGACATACCTAAGGGTGTTTTGAATGCAGTGCGATATGCCCAAAGTGCGTCATATAGTCTTACTGACCAATCCTTCCTAGAGGGATTTACAACTTTCTTGAGTATACCCTTCAATTTTCTGTTGGAAATTTCTGCTTGCCCATTGGTTTGTGGGTGATATGCTGTGGCAATTTTGTGAGATACACCAAAGCGTTGTAACATCTTGGCGATGAGTTTGTTGTCGAAGTGCTTACCTTCATCATTGATAATTGCTCTCGGCATCCTAAACTGTGTAAATATATTTATGCAAGAATCGTTGCTCGGTCTTAGAATCGTTGGTGGGAACTGTAGATGCCTCAACCCATTTAGACACGTAGTCGACGACAAGTAGAATGTAGAGGTTGCCGAATGAAGATGGGAAAAGTCATATAAAATCAATCCCACATACATCGAATAATTCCACCTCGATAATGTTTTGGAGCGACATCTCATATCGTCTAGAGATATTGCCCGCCCTTTGGCAATGATCACATTGCTTGTAAAACTCTTGGGCATCTTTGTACAGTGTTGGCCAATACAAACCGGATTGTAAAACTTTGGCCGCGGTACGAGTTCCTCTAAAATGTCCTCCATAGGGTGAAGAATGGCATTGTCGGAGTACATTATGCTGCTCCTCTTCAGGGACACATCGGCGTATAACCTGATGCACATTGTTTAAACAAAAGAGGCTCGTCCCAAAAGTAATGCTTAGCATCATGGCGGAACCGCTTCTTTCCATGGTGAGTAAGGCCATAAGGTAAAATACCACAAACAAGGAAATTAATTAAATCCGCGTACCAGGGTATTGCCGAGGCATGTGTTGCCGTGGCAACTGCTTCCACAGTTGCCGAGGCGTGCACGTCTAGAGTTGTCACGGCATGCGCGTCAAGGGTTGCTGAGGCATGCGCATCCATGGTTGCCGAGGCAACTAACAGTTGCTCGTTCGGGAATGTATCGCATATCTCTAAATCTGTGTCCTCCTCCCTATTGCGTTCTAAGCGTGATAAGTGATCGGTCACTTGATTTTCTGTTTCTTTCCTGTCCTTAATTTCAATGTCAAACTCTTGTAAAAGCAATATACAACGAATCAAACGAGGTTTGGCATCTTTTTTAGCAAATAGATACTTAATTGCCGAATGGTCCGTATGGACAATTACCTTTGTACCAATCAAATAGGATCGGAACTTGTCAAATGAGAAAACTACGGCTAGTAACTCTTTCTCCGTTGTTGTATAATTCACTTGAGCGTTATTAAGAGTTTTACTAGCGTAGTATATCACATGAAAGGTCTTACATGTGTGTTGGCCTAGGACTACTCCTACCGCGAAATCACTTGCATCACACATGAGCTCAAAAGGTAGCGTCCAATCGGATGGAACGACAATGGGTGCCGAGGTAAGCTTTTCCTTTAGGGTTTCGAATGCTTGGGAGCAAGAATAATCAAAATTGAAGACTTTATCCTGTTGAAGCAAATTACACAAGGGTTTAGTAATTTTAGAAAAATTATGAATAAATCTCCTGTAAAAACCTGTGTGTCCAAGAAAGCTTCAGATTACTTTAACCGAACTTGGTGGGGGTAATCTCTCGATCACGTCCACCTTGGCTTTGTCTACTTCAATTCCCTTGGATGAAATCTTGTGGCCGAGCACTATTCCTTCATCTACCATAAAATGGCATTTCTCTCAATTAAAGACTAAATCGGTTTCTTCACATCTTGTCAACACCTTCTCTAAATTGCCGATGCAACTGTCGAAGTCATTACCAAAAATGGAAAAATCATCCATGAAGATCTCAAGGAAGTCTTCGACCATGTCTGAAAAGAGTGCCATCATGCATCTTTGGAAGGTTGCCGGGGCATTACACAATCTGAACGGCATCCTTCGAAAAGCATAAGTACCGTATGAGCATGTGAAGGTTGTCTCTTCTTGATCTTCTGGTGCTATGGCAATTTGATTGTAACCTGAATAATCATCAAGAAAACAATAAAATGGTTTACCTGCAAGACGGTCAAGCATTTGATCAATAAAGGGTAATGGGAAGTGACCTTTCCTAGTGGCTTTGTTTAGCTTTCGATAATCCATACAAACCCTCCAACCGGTCACAGTCCTAGTTGGAATGAGTTCATTGTTTTCATTACTTACCACCGTTATACCTCCCTTTTTCGGTACACATTGTACCGGACTTACCCATGTACTATCAGAGATAGGTTATATGATGCCGACGTCAAGCCACTTGATGATTTCTTTCATTACAACCCCTTTCATGGCATGATTCAGTCTCCTTTGGGCCTCAATCGAAGGTTTGTGATCATTTTCCAACAAAATCTTGTGCATGCACACTGCTAGGCTAATTCCCTTCAAGTCGGCAATTGTCCACCCTATTGCCTTCTTGTGTAGCATCAACATTTTGATCAGCTTCTTTTCCTGTTCAGGATGTAACTTAGAGGAAATAATTACAGGCAATGTATTATCGGTTCCCAAGTAAGCATATTTTAGTTGTTCTGCCAATTGTTTCAACTCAAGAATCGGTGGTTGTTCAATGGAGGGCATTTCGAGTTTACCTTCCTTACTTGAGTAATCCAGTGGTTCAAAGTATGTGGCTGGTCGATTGACTTACCAATTTTCCTCTTCTTGTTGTTCCTCATTGATCGGTTCTTCATACTCCTCAGGTTTCTCTTGATCGGCAATGTAGTTACTGAGGCAACTAAATTCTTCGTCGAAGTTAAACTCCACCGTGGCATGAAGAAGTTGGCATTCTTCTTGATCATCGGCATGCCTTAGTGTTTGGAACACATTTAGTTTAACTTGCTGGTCATTCACCCTCATTGTGAGTTCTCCATTTTCAACATCGATCAAGGATCTCCCTGTTGCTAGGAAGGGTCTCCCGAGAATGATAGGTGCATGTTCATCTACTTCACAATCCAAAACAATAAAGTTAGCGGGAAAAATAAATTTATCAACTTTTACTAGTATGTCTTCGATTTTTTCCTCTGGATGCACATAGGATATGTCAGCTAGCTGTAGCATAACTGTTGTAGGTCTTGCCTTCCTGATTCCTAGTTTCTGGAAAACCGATTTAGGCATCAAGTTTATGCTTGCTTCAAGGTCACATAATGCTTTCCCGACATAGTGGTTTCCAATGGAACAGAGTATTGTGAAACTTTTGGGATCCTTCAACTTGGGTGGCATGCGATTGTGCAACATGGCCATGCATCCCTCTGTTGCTGCAATTGTTTCAAACTCTCCTAGCCTTGTTCTCTTGGACACAATGTCTTTAAGAAACTTGGCATAGTTCGGTATTTGTTCAATCGCCTCAACCAAAGGCAAGTTGATGTGGACTTGTTTTAGGATATCAAGAAACTTCTTGAATTGATATTCTTACTTTTGTCGCTTCAACCTTTATGGGAATGGTGGTGGAAGTCGGATATCTTTGATCCTTTCATTGGTCTGGAACCTGATTGATGGCATTTCCAGGGCAACTAGAGTTGCTGAGGCATCATCAACTGGGGTTTTCACGGCATCCTTATCGCTGGTTGTCGAGGCATGCTTATCGCTAGTTGTCGCGACAATTTCTGGTTCAGCATCTGAGGCTTTGCCGCTGAGTTCATCTTGTTCTTTTTGTGGAGTTTTGTTTGATGAGCGAGCTTGAGCCTCTTTAAGTTGTTGTCCACTTCTAGTGGTGATCGCCTTACATTGCTCATGGCCAGTTCCTCTTGCGACTTCCATATCGTTAGGTAAACCTCCTTGCGGTCTAGTATTTAGGTTTTGAGCAAATTGTCCGACTTGATTTTCCAATGATTTGATTGCCGCCTCTTGGTTTTGTAATCTCATATCGGTCCTGTTAATAAAAGCATCAGTTCTTTTTATGAAGTTACTATTCTCAGCCATATAAGAATTAGTTTTAAACATAAAAGCATTGAGAGAATTTTCCAAAGAACTAGATATTGTCGGTTGTTGCTGCGGCAACTATTGCCGTGGCATATTCTGCTGGAATCCTGATACTTGTGCATTCTGATTATTCTGGTTTAGATCATTGTTGGGATTACTGCATGAAAAAATTGGGTGCTTCTTCCAAGCTAGATTATATGTATTGAACATCACATTGTTGTTTCGGTTGTAATTCCCCACATAAAAGCTGGATTCTGAATTCTGCATACATTCAGAAGAACCATGGTTACCATCACATAACTCACAAAAGGAATCCATTACCTTGACCTCCTGTGTGTTGTTTGTTTTCTGCATGTTCTGGACCATCTTGGTTAGAGTGGCCAATTGTGCCGAAATTGAGTATGATGATCCCAGTTCATGTATTGTGGCTTGGCATCTAACTCCTCCTCTTCTAGCAGATGGGAATTGATAATCATTCTTGGCAAGCCTGTTTAGAATTTGCATTGCTTCCTCCGGTGACTTATCTAGGAGTATGCCATTTGCCGAGGCATCTAGCATTATCCTTGTTGGTGTATTCACAACGTTGTAAAACGTTGTTACTTGTGTCCACACTGGGAATCCGTGTAGGGGGCATTTGTGTAGTTCTCTATATCACTCCCAAGCCTTGTACATGATTCATCATCTGCCTGCCGAAAAGAAGTAATTTCATTACAAAGCTTATCAGTCAAATTTGTAGGATTAAATCGAGCAAGGAAATCACGACAAAGATCGGTCCAAGATCCTATTGATCCAGCAAGAATACTATTCAACCATGCTTTCGCCATATCCCTTAGTGAATAGGGGAATAATCTTAGTCGTAAAACATCAGGGAAGACTCCTTGTATTTTGAATGAGTTGCAAATCTCGAGGAAATATTTAAGATGTTGTCGTGCATCTTCAGTTGCTGAGCCGCCAAATTGACTAATTGTGTTGATCATATTGAACATCACCGGTTTCAACTCAAAGTGGTCGGCTTCAATTTCAGGTGTGACAACTCCTGGATTGAGTCCTTCAAGATCTTCTTCAAGATAGGCTCAAATAGTTCTGTTTCGTGCAAGAATCACTCCTCATCCTGCTGGAAAATCTTGATTCATATTGCCGTCTTGATTAGCCATTGCTACTCTTAACCTTTGTCCGAGTCTTTGAAAGGTTCGTTCGATTTCTGGATCAAAAGGATATTCTGGTGTAATCGGTCTCGCCCTGGTCATATACCAATGCAAAACCAAAGTTTGTTAGCCCTTTGAATCTTAAACAAGAAAAATAAAAAGTGTAAGAAAATAAAAACAAAGTTGCTATTGCCATTCCCCGGCAACGGCGCCAAAAACTTGTTGCGCGTAATAAGTGCTCCGCAATTGTGCAAGTATACACGTTGCAAGTTATAGTATAAAAGATATCGTCTCCATAGAGATTGGTGCTACTTCAAGAATCTAATCTCTTACACTGTAAAAAGTAAAAGAACACAAGTAAAAGATTATATGAGTTTAACTAACAACTAAACTAAAAAGCAATGAAGTAAAAGAAGATGTAATCAAATGAGAGTGAATAGGCCATGTTATCGTGAGTTGAGGTGTGATAGCCGACTGGATCGTCTTGGTAAAAGAGTGCAAGGGCAACTCAGTTGCCATGGCAACTTGCGCAGCGGGGTTGCCTTGGCAACTAATCGACGGTTGCCTGGGCAACTAGCTGGGCAACTACTTGGGCAGCTGGGCCGCAACTTCAAGGTTCGGCGGAGCGTTCTTCAATAGTTTCTTCTTATCCCTAAGTCGAAACTCTAGCTAATTGTGCATCCCTTGACAATACATCCCTGCGTGAATCAAGGGTGAACAACAACCAATCTTGCGCTCCTCTTAGCCGTTGAAATCCTTAACTTATTCCTAAGCCGGATTAATCTTCACCATCAATAGATTGAATAAAGACCATACTCATTCATTTCTTGAATCTAACTCTCCTGATATTAGATAAATAGATGAAGTTACGAGATCCTCTCCCAATTCACTCGCAAACAAGAAGAAAAAACAAGAATGAGTAAACCTTGAATTGAAAGTGCAAACTCCTATTACCTAAACAAAATCCAATTGTTTCTCACAACCACAAAACACAATAACCTTGGCCAAATAGATTTAGTTCATGGCTAGGTTCCAAAGAAACACAAGACAAGGAAGTCCTAACATAAACCTAATTGAACAAGAAAGAAAAAGATGAAGAATGATTGAAGCCTTGTCGAAATCTCTCCCTCCTTCTCTTGTCGAAATCTCCCTTGTCGAAATCTCTCCTTGCTCTCCCTATGGAGTTGACGGCTTGATCCTCAATTTATAGGGTTAGGTCAAAGTCTTTTTTTTTGAGGAGGAAGTTAAGTTGGAATTAAATACTTTTAAAGAATATAATTCTTTATTATATTTAAATTCCTTCTAGATCTTCTCCTATTTTCTTGGGATTTAATTTCTCTTTAACCTCTTCATGGAAGTCAAACTCCTTTGTGATTTAACTTTCCTCCACGTCATCTTGGGTTTATCTAGTCATCAATTTTGACTGCCATATCATTTTATCCCTTATCGACAATTACCCAGGCAACTAGCTCGGCATCTCCTTCATGCATTGCCCTGGCAACTGGTTCAAGCCTTGCTCTGGCAAGTGATTCTGCACACACACACAAAAACACACCAAAGCAGTATATTTTTCCACAAAATTAAGCAAAATATGAAATCAAGCTTGTCCACCAAGGAAACAATGCAAACATGCATGAATGGCTAATAATGAAACTAATATGAGCTAAGTCTAGCAATAATATGAATAATAAGGGTGAATAAAATAGTACTTTTAGACACTTAACAATTACCGAAATGATTGCGCGAAATTAGAACAATTTTCGAGAATTAGAAGACATTAATTGTAGCTTTAGAGACATTGCTTTGCTCCTGACATGAGAAGCTTTAAAAAAGTTTTAATTTGTTGTTTGCAAAGTGTATTTATTGATAGCAAACTGTGCAATAATGGAGCCAATTAGCTAAAGTTAGCCATACTTTTTGTACTGCATGCCATTTTCTTTGGTTATTCGCATAATCTGTTCTTGATTCTTTAAGAAGAAAATTTGGGGCAAGAAAACACCATTGGAAATAACATGTTTTGGCTTGAGTATTGGTACAAAGTTGGTTAATAATATTGCATTGACATGGTTGTATCTTCTTCAGGAAATTTGCATCCCGAGAACCAAACCGCTTGTTCGCCGAGTGTTGGCCATGAAAAGCTTTGTGATGATGCAGATAGAGAAGATAATTGTAGGAACCGAATGCTGTTAAAGAAGAATAAGTCAGTGAGTTATAATAACACCACTGTTTATAAGAAGTTTGTCAAGTATGAGTACTCCTTCTGCAAAACAAGTAGACTTGATGAGGTGATTCTGAAAGTTCTGGGTTACACGGCTTTTAGTTGTGACATAGTCGAACGAGAGGAGCATGATGTAAGGCAACAAATGGAGCAAATTAATCTGAAAAGTCCTTCAACTTATATGAAGTTAGATGAATTCCGGAACATAACAATGCGAGCAAAAGAGGGTGATCCTCCAGGTACATTTAAGATCACTCATCGTCTTGAAACCGATGGTTCGAGTACAATTCTGCCTCTGCCCTGAAAGGCGCAAAAGTGGTTGCACATAACAAAGAAGCAAAAGGAGCAAACAACATTTTGGGAAAAGATCATGATCAGTATCTAAGAAATCCTTGGACTGTGGAAGGAAAGTTTGTTGTGATTGAACTAGCTGAAGAGACTTTGGTTGATGCTGTCAAAATCGCTAATTTCGAACACCATTCTTCGAACTTCTAGGAATTCGAGTTGTATGGAAGTCTGAATTATCCAACTGACACATGGTCCCCATTAGGAAAGTTTGTTGCTTCAAATGTCAAGCAAATTCAAACCTTTACACTCTCTGAACCAAAATGGCTGAGGTACTTGAAGTTAAATCTACTAAGTCATTATGGTTCGGAGTTTTACTGCACGCTGAGTATTGTCGAGGTATATGGTGTCGATGCTATCGAGAGGATGCTCGAAGATCTGTTTGTTCCATCCGAACAACATGCAATGAAATTGGCAGATTCTAATTCAACAGGGCCTAGTGTAAAAGCAGATGTGAGTTCCCATGATGGTAAAAGAAACGATGAGGCTCAAACTGCTACTCCGGGGATAGAAAATGCTGAGGATGTTCAAAATCTCAATGAAACAGCATCGAAGAATCCGCCGACTACTCGAAGGATTCCTGATCCTTTAACTGAAATTAAACAACTGCCTGTTGGCAGAATACCTAGTGACACTGTCTTGAAGATTTTGATGCAGAAAGTAAGGTCTCTTGACCTGAATTTATCTGTGTTGGAAGAGTACATCAAAGAATTGAACCGAAGAGAAGCTGATGTTTTACCAGAGATCAATTCAGAGTTATCAAGAATTTCTCTACTTTTGGAGAAAAGCAAAACCGAAATAAAAGATCTTATGCGTTGGAAAGAGGCAATGGTACTGTAAAATTCTGTTTCTTCTTTACCATCTTTGGTATCATTATTGCCTCTCTTACACAACCACTTTACTATCTTACATCTTTCCTTTATCCCTTTCAGGAAAGAGAATTTGCAGACCTTGAATCATGGAAAGCTGTTGTCTCTTCAAGTATAGATGCATTGGTTAGAGAAAACATGGTGTTAAGGTTAGAAATATTTTACTTAAAAATCAAAGTTTTATTGTGCATGCTCATTTTGTTTTCAGATGTTGTCACTATTATTTGTTCAATTATCCTTGCGTTGTACAAATTTAGATATTTTCGATATATCATGGATATATCGAGTCCCGTTTGCCACATCTGACCATAAGCTTTGCCTTTTAGCTCAGACTGCAAATAGGTTGTAAGCCTCAAATTTAGTGTTTCCATGATGAGCAACTCACCTAACTCACTTGCATGAAATCTTAATCTGAAATCTGACTACTTCAGCCTCAACACATAGATGGATGGATATAGGCTATTTGATCCAAACCTGTTCTAATGTGTCGAGTCATTTCGAATTGTATATTGACACATTAAAAGTTGTTGTAAACCTCTGAATTTTTTCATTATTGTACCTTGGACATTAAGTTGTTCTGAATAGATTCCCTTCTTTTGTCTAATTGTAGCCTGCTCCTCTCCCTTTATGAATCCTTGTAACATATATATGTATATATATATGTTATTTAGCTTTTGTTAAGAGTTTTTATCTTGAAGTTTTACATGAAATGCATCTTTGTCTGACATTCTTCCTTTCTTTGCTCAACAGATTGGATGTTGAAAAGGTTGTTAATAATCAAGCAAGTTTGGAGACTAAAGAACTTGTCGTATTAGTCGTAAGTCTTTTCTTTGTTTGCATTGCCGTTCTCAAGTTGGTTTCAACCCGAGTCACGACGTTTTTGGGATCCACGAATCAGTCCGATAAGGTTTACCGGACGAGCCGAGGGTGGGTTTTGATACTTGTCAGCAGCAGTATGACAATATTCATTACCTTGCTGTCTGGATAATTGAGTGTTAGGTGTAGAGAGATACGTTATTTGGTTAGCATTTAGCTTAAAAACCTCAATGTAATTGAGTGTAGTTTTCTTCTATATCAGGGAATATGACTTAGTAGCACATTGTGAATATTTGTCTCTGGTAATGTTTTGTTGTTCATCTTCATTGTTTAGCTGATAGATGGGCTAATGACCCCCACAATTTTGGACACGCGACGAACGCACGATACGAAAATAATAATTAAAACACAAAGAAAATATTTAACAACACAGAAAGGTTAAGGTAATTTTCCTTGAATTGAAGCTCTGCATTTCTTTCCAAATGATCCAACATGCATAAGCAATCACAGTTCAAAGTTTCACCTCATCAGTCTTAGCTTCCATTGCCATCTTTATAACTTGTTTAAACCGTTCATCAAACGTTGTAACTTGCTCCTTCTGCACTTTATAGTTGATATCCAATCCAAACCAGATAGCTCTGGTCCAATCACATAACAATATCATATTGTTGGTCCTTAAAAGACATGTCTGATAAAATGTGTACTTTTTTATATAACAAAATCTCTCTTTCTCAACGTGTGATTAATATGCCTTGCCTCTTTAGGGCGCGGCAATATGCTCTCTCGATTCCTCCTCTTGCTCCTTACATATTTTACATGAAGGCTTATCGACAACTCTGCTTGCCAAATTCTTATAAGCAGCCAAAGAGTTGGAGCAAATTCTTAGTGAGGGTACATCAAGACAGAGGTGAAGTCCAGAATTAAAAAGTTAACCGGACTGAGAATAAAATAAATTAAAAGACTTAAAAAATGTCACCAAAGTAGCGTCCTGGATTATTGCTCTCCTTAATTTGCAGCATCTTAGTTAGGAGTGTTTACGGATGGTTAAACGTACCAAAATATATTTTATTGGTACAATTACTAAAAGTTTTGGTTCGAGATTTAAATAAATGATTACTTTCTTATTTAAATCAATTTCCACCTAAACGGTTAATTATTCAATTCTATTATTTGGTTAAATCAAAATCTCTTTAGAACACCCCCTAAAAATCCCACTTCATCCTGCCATAGGCAAGCATAGACCTAACTCAAGTCTATTTTAAAGGCTATCACATACTTCTTCGCTAAATCCTACTGGAAAATATTCCTTACCCCTAAGCGAAGAACAAATTAAGTTTTGACACACGCCGGCTACTTCAAAGTAGTGATCTACAATGCGACGTGAAGAGAAACGGAAAAGGTTTCATGAGGCAGTTCTCAAAACACTCTATCCACCGCCGTCTCCACGGGAATTGGAGGAGGAAGAGGAAAAGAAGCAGGTGATCACATCAGAGAGGGCTCTCAACTTCGGGCTTGAAAACCCAGGTTTTTTAAAATCAATGAATCAAATTAGATTCTATCTGTTTGATGAAATTGTAGAAAATGTAATCAATTTTGGGTGGCAGATGATTTTGAAGAGAGCAGAAGCAGTTCTCCAAAGACTGATGACGAAGATGACGGAATTCAAGCGGAGACTCAGAAGCTGAGTAGATCTCAAAGGAAGCGACTTAGAAAGAAAAAGCTCAAAGAACATACTTCCCGCGTTGGAAAGATAATTGGGCCTTTGTTACCGTCATCTCAATGTGATGGAGTTGGTCCATTGCAAGGTGAGCCCGAAGGTGTTCGACAAAATGCTCCACAGGAACAAGTTGCTTCAAGGGACAAACCAGGTGAGATTTTAACTTGGTCTTTTGCATCAATTTGTGTGGGAAATGGTTGAGAAGCTTGGGAGCAGTGTTTCTAAACTGAAGATTTTTCTTTGAGTGTTTGTTTAGACGATCATCAAGGCAATTGTAGTAGCAAGAAGAAGTTGAAGCAGAGGAGGATAGCTAAGAGGTTGGCTAAGGAGGGACTGGAATCCAATAAAACTGAGAATTCTGATCGGGATAAGGAGCGCCAAGTAATCTAGTAATAGAGAGTTGCCATAAAGATCAATAATTGTAGTCCTTTAACGTGGTATCTTGTGATTAAGATCACGGCCTTCTTGTTAAGACTCAGGTAGTTCCTCTCTTAAGTGTATACGGTTCGATTCAATTTGGTAAAAAAAAAAAAAATAATAATTCGTCGGTTTTTAATTTGGTTATTCTCGATTACTAGTCTTTCCTCATTAACCTTAGATTTTAAAATTTTTGTATTTTATTTACAAAAATAACTTTTCTTTTATGACTTTTTAACATTATTTGGTAAAAATTTAAAGTATTTTTCATAAATATTTCTTAAAAATTATTTTTCAAGTAAATAAAAAATAATTCATATATAATATTTTAAGTTATTTCACTAATTTTATGTATAAAATATTTATTTTTATATTATAAAATATTTTAAAATTAATTATAAATTAAATAAAAATTTCAATTCGGTTCGATTTGAATAATCATAGTTTTCAATTTTTTATTCTGTCAAGAAGGAGGTTCTATGGGAACGGTTTCTTCGCGCCGAATATTAGTGTCAGGAGGGCATTCTGGTATACCTTCGTAGTCAAAATTGTTCGCGAGTTTGGAAAGGTCTGTGTTGTTTAGGAGGATGTTCGGCGGAACGTTCAGGGGCATATTGGGCATGGTGACTCGGTGGATTTTTGGTTAAATTATAAGTCACATCCTTTAAAATCTTAGAGTTTACAGAATGGTTGTGAACTTATTCCTAAATTCATAATGGTCCAAAATTCATATGGTCGGTAGTTAGTGGGCAGATGGATGCGGGGCGGGTGGATGCGGGCGAATACGGTGCGGATAAGGTTTCAAATCTATTACCTACCTACTACCTACGTCGGGTATGATTTTTTACACCTACACTTGCCCACCACCCACTAAACTCATACTCATCCCCGCCTCAAGTGGGGCGGGTGCGATGCGAAATTCGCGAAATTGTACATGTCCGCTATCCCTATGCACAAGGTTGTGGTCGAGGTTGACAGTATTGATGTCGTTCGTAGCATACAAGCTCGTGATAACGCGTAGGGATGTTCTTCGCTGCTTCTTCATATACGCGAGTTGGTTGATCGAGAATGGGAGATTGATTTTCAACATATATTGAGGGAGGGAAACAAGGTGGCCGATAGGTTGGCAAGAGCTTCGAGTATGGATGACTTGAGAGTCTTGTTTTTTCATCACCCACCTTTGGAAATTATGTCATTTGTGCAGGATGAAGGAGCTGGATCGCATTTGTAGTAGTTAGAATTTCAATTTGGTTTATTTACCCGTTGTTTACCGTTAGTTTTAGATTACCATATGCACTCTTTTTCTCTAATTAAGTTTGAGAATTTTTTAATGAGGTATGTGATAATCTATCCCATGTATAATTACATTATTATATTCTTAATGCAATCATACGCTTTTCGCCAAAAAAAAGAAGAAGCGAAAGCATACCCAATCAATCAATAAATCAAAACCCATAAACTTTTTATGTTGAAATCCCAAATCTTGTGATGAATTCTAAAGAAAAGCGTTAGATTAAGATTCTAAAAAAGCTCATGTATTGGAAACTCATGTATGGTTGCATTAATTTATTCTTAATCTATAAAAGTTTCGATTAGTATGTTGGATGAATAAAATTAGACGTTGAAATCGTAAAAGTAAAGAAAGTAGATAACATTTTAGGTTAAAGAGACACATATCCGAATTCATCGACGAGTATCGAAAACTTTACTAGTTAATATAATATTTTTTGTTTAACAAGTAATATTTTGAGTCTTTTTTCTAGGTCTCCAACTTACTTAGTCGTTTTAGTACTTGTAGCGATTAAACTCCTCCCTCAAATGAGAATCGATCCTTCATTTGTTTAATAACATTTTTGGGTTAAAACTTATTTCCCCACTGAAAATCTATAGAATCATCTCCATTTGTAAAAAACGTTCGGCCAGTGTCACAGATCGAAACCTCATTTTATTCCTAACAATTTAGGTCTGCAACTGAAAAACAAAGTGGAAGCAAGGATGCAAGATAGTAATACTATGCTAGTTATATTGGACTTGTTGTACCTCTAGGTACTCACTGGTCCAATTATGAACACTCCTAAATGTAACACCCTAAACCCGAATTTCACATTTAGGCCTTAAGTCCAGACCGTTACTTCAAAATTTCCAACCTAGTTTAGCCCAAAAGAGTTTCATATCATAAAACATTCAAATCCAAAAGTTAAAACGTTTACATAAGGAGCTCCAAATAGTTTAAAATAATAAAATATTCTCTTTCTTAATACAATCCCAAGATATGAGTTATAATAATACAATAGGGTACTACGAATCCGTAGCCCAATAAGACCTAAGTGATGTACTCTAAACAAATGATGCACTGAAACCTACACCGTTGGTGCTCCTGCAATGCACGTGCCAACCTAGAAACCTGCGAACAGAAACATCAATTTCGAACGCTAAGCTAACGAAGCTCAGTGGGTACACTACCAATCTACTATACTTCATGCAATTCATAAATATAAGCATGTATTTAAAAATGATGACAGTCCATAAAGATCAACACAAGCATCCAATATCCAACATAAGCAATATCAACATGCAATCACACAAACCTGGAGTGAAGCCCGGGATACAAAGCATCGGGACTCCACACCTCATACTCGGAATTACCCCTCGAGTATCTTCAAATGAGGCCCATGGACACAATGCATTGAGAATCCTCTGTTTGGTTCTTACCATTGTGTTGGAACACGTTACCTGGATATCCAGATCCCACCAAACAAGGGCCCTCATGGCACACAACAACATCATATAAACAATACAACCCTATGGTTGCTATATCATCCAAGAACTCAAGCAAATTACCAAGTTTATTACACATTATGGTCGAATAAGAGGTTGATTTATTTGTTTCTTAGTTTTACAATTCATTTTACCACTTTAGAAACCTATTGAGCTATACTCCTCGAATTATCAGCCACTCGAACTAAAAATCAAAGTTTTCTGGCAGAATGCTAGTGGGTACCGATACCATGTCCTGTGTACCGATACACCAGAACACCAACACTAGGTACCAGTATGGGTCGACCTATACGGATACGCCCTCGCCTGTACCGGTACCATGTTTTTTTACTGGAATTGCAATTACCCCAAAGGTGTTGGGAGGGTACCGATACAGGACAACCTGTACCGGTTCACCATTGAATCCCGTACCGGTTCTGGTTGAAGCCCGTACCAATACGTGCAACACAAAATCCAGGCATTCATAATATTTACATAGGGTACCGGTACTCGAGCCCAGAACTTCAAGTTTGGAGCTCGAAAATCATACCAAGGGTCTCCAAACGACCTTTAAACAACTTTGATGTGGGATTAGTGTCTCTCATCTCTCTCTTGCATAACAATATGCTCTATCCATTCCTCATCTTATTCCTTACAAACTTACATATAGGCATGTCAACAACTCTCCTTGCTAAATTCTTACAAGTAGACAAAGAGTTGGAGCAAATCCTCCATAGGAAATTCCTAAGCCTCCGAATCATCTTCGAGACCTTGCTATCAATCAAATGAGAGGATGAAGGTCCACATCTTCTAATGCCATCCATACTTAACAATTAGAAGAAATGAAATTTAGAGAAGGATAAAGAATAAAAGATAAAATATTAGAAAATGAGAAGGATTTAGAGAGAGAAGAATAGAAAAGGTATTTTGATTAGTAAATTTCATTGCTCAATTATATTACACCATTTTCCTTATAAAGCTAAACAATTAAAACATCAATCATCTTTGTTGGGTTTAACAATCAATGAAATTGGCAAACAGGGGGTTGAATTGGCAATTAAATTTTTTGGTGGAAGCAATGAGAAAAAAGAAAGAAAATTTGCTCAAGTGGTTAGAGTGGTTCAACCTTCTAAACAAGGTCTACATCCACTGCCTTAGCTATCCACAGTAAGGATTTTCAAAAATTCACTAATTTGTCTTTCCTTCTAGGCTAAAGGAGATAACCTCACAAACACAAAGACTTATACCCCAAAGTCTAGTGATTCATTTTTCCAAAAGCTGGATACAAAGAAGCAAACTATGAAATACTGTAAAGGATGGATGTTTGCACAATTCAAAGTCACCAAAACTCCAAACTTGATGAAAAAAATTACAATGAAACATCATTCAAGTGGGGTACAAGATAACCTCACAAACACCTAGACTTATACCCCAAAGTCTAGTGATTCATTTTTCCTAAAGGTGGATAGAAAGAAGAAAACTATGAAATACTCTAAATGATGAATGTTTGCACAATTCAAAGTTCACTAAAACTCCAAACTTGATGAAAAAGAATTACAATGAAAGATCATTCAAGTGGGTTACAAGATTTTTGCAATAAAAGCTCTAAAAGGTTGGATATGTGCTTGAATGTATTTCGATAGTTGTCTTGTTGTTGAAGAAGCTTTGGAGATTTGATTTTATACACACTTTTTGATTTCTATCCATTTGGGTGGTTAGGATATTCAATAGATCCATTGGACTGAATTTTTTCCGTAATAAATGTTGTCTGGCAACACTAGTATTGGTACATGAACACATGTATCAGTACCTGTCAAAAGAAGAAAGAGCCGTTGCAATAAAGGGGTACCGGTACGCGACAAGGCGTATCAGTATGGAGTGTCAATTTTTCAAATGGTATAGGTATAGGCTATACCGCATCGATTGTAACACCCCCTACCAAGGTTGTTGTATTTACCATTTATTCAAGTGTTTCAAGATCAAGATCATGCCAAGTAAGTTCATTTCATATTAGGCCCTTAGGCCATTGAACCATAGATCACATATCATGTAGTTTTTATGAGTTCATTTCATCAAGTGTGATAACTTTTCAAGCAAGTTCTTTAAGCATTGATCACATGCCACATGATACATACAAGCACTAATATTACCACTCAAACAAGCTTAACAATCGAATCAAGCATGTATACGAAGTTGAGATCAAGTTTTATGCATTACTTGTCATTTTTCCCTTATTAAGTCAAGTCCATGATTAGGTTCATTTAACATTTCAAGAGTGAAACAAGTATGCACTGGTTAGGACCTAGTCCTAACCCTAGAGATAACTACATTCACAATACTCCAAGCTTAGCTAGTCTTAGATCCACACTCCTTTGTTCTTGGCTTTAGGATGATACACTCTATCCTTTTCCACCAAGTTTACTCCTGGTTCTATCACATTACAAGTACAAACTTGTCAAGACAAGTTCATGTGATCATTCAATTAAAGCAATGTTACAAACACATAACATACACAAATATGGTAGCATGCTCATATACATTTTCCATTACACTTAACTACACTTATATATACTCTAGTTCATGTAAAACAAGGCAGAATCAATGGCCTAAAACTGTTTACAAGACAGTTTAAAAACTTTCCACAAAACAGTGTGCAATTACCTATATTGCTGCTGCCAGACAGCTTGCACTCTAGTCACTTAATCATGCATAACTTTCATTCCGTACGTCAGAATTTCATTTGATTTACACCATTGGAAAGCTAACAAAATTTACTTTATAACCATATAAGGCTTGAATTTTATTTCTTAGCCAATTAATACAGTTTTTAACTTAAAGACAAGGCATTTTGCTATACTGGACAATTTGCACTGTCCCTAGTGTTTCTTCTCTACATTTCATTCTACAACCCAGAGTTCAGTTCTGTTTTCTCCTAATGAATTCAGACATATCAAGGTGTTGTACATAAAAATTTCAGACTTAAATTCATTTTATACAATTTATAGTGATTTTTCAAAGTTATTGCCCAAAATAGAGCATTATGGGCAGATTACACTAGGTTGAGTTTCAAGCTTCTTAACTCATTTTAACAAGGTTCTAACATGGCCATTCAATTCACTTTCATGTTCTTACATGCCTAGGTCAATCTAATACACCTAGAAATATGCTTAAAATAGGGCAATATCATGTTGAACCCAATTTGATCTATTTGATCAACATTGCACATCCAATTCATCATTTAGGCAGTCCATTACCTAGTTTAACTAGTCCAATTAGGTGCTTTCACATTTCCAGCAAGTTATCTATTCAATTCAATCTCCATTTTATCTAGAAACATGATCAAAACAGGGTTCTATATCCAATTGACATGTCTAAACACTTTCTCTATCAAAACAGTCCCAATTCAACACTGTTTTCAACTATGTACTCATTCTCATACAATTCAGGCCACAAGAACATCACAACTTAAGATTCAAGCTATAATTCTAGGCAAATTTCAAGCATACTTCACTATAACATGTAGGAATCAGGAAACATTCAACAATCCTACATTTTGAATAAAAGAGTAGCAAGAAGAAGAACTTACATTCACAATCATGCAACTACAATTCAAGCAACACAAGGACCATTCCAATGCATGGTTAATTCTTGAACAAAGCTTTGCTTTCTTTCTCTAGTATTTCGGCCATGGGGTGTTTTGGGAGGAAGAAGATGATTCTATTTTGTTCATCTTTCCTCCATGTATGCCGTGAATCACCTTTCCTTAGACACATGTTCTCATCAATTGAGAACATGTGTCAAGGCCCTTAATTTTTTTCTATTTGCATGCAAACCATAGAGTTTTACATGTTCACATTTCCATACTTCCATTTGTTCCTTCTAGTTTTAATTTCAATTCACTTTGGTTCTAATTTCACTTATTTGATCCTAAGGATGGCCAATGTTCTTTCTTCTTTAAATTGATTAACTTATGTATTCAATTAGCCTATAGTTTAGATTGTGGTAACATTTCTAGGCCAATTTTAGGGTGTTACAATTCTCCTCCCCTTAAAATAAATCTGTCCACTCGAATTTACCTAAATCGAATAGGTGAGGATATTGCTTCTTCATGAATTCTTCAGAATCCCATGTTTCCACTTCAACCTTGTGATTTCTCCACAAGACTTTGACAAGAGGAACATTCTTGTTTTGAAGTCTTCTACTTCTTTGTCAAGTATCTGAATAGGTTCTTCTTCACAAGATAAGTCGGGATTCAATTCCACCTCTTCAGGCTCAAGAACATGAGATGGATCAGACCTATATATTCTGAACATGGAAACATGGAAGACATTGTGGATCTTATCGAATTCACTAGGAAGTGCCAATTGATAAGCCACTAGACCAATCCTTTCAATGATTTCAAATGGTTCGATAAACTGAGGGCCGAGCTTTCTTTTTCTTCCAAGTCTGAAGACTTTCTTCCAAGGAGATACTTTGAGGAAGACCTTGTCTCCAACATTGTATTGGATGTCTCTCCTTTTCAAGTCAGCATAAGCTTTTTGCTTATTGAAAGCTGCCTTTAATCGATCATGAATGATCTTCACTTGTTCTTCGGTTTCTTTGAGCAATTGAGGTCCTAAAACCTTTCTTTCTCCCAATTTAGACTAGCACAAGGGAGTTCTACATCTTCTTCCGTATAGAGCTTTGAAGGGAGCCATCTGAATAGATGTCTGGTAGCTATTGTTGTAAGCAAACTTTACTAGGGGTAGAGATTTCTCTCAATTCTTTCCGAAGTCTATAACACAAGCACGTAGCATATCTTCAAGTACTTGGATGATTCTTTCAGATTGTCCATCTGATTGAGGATGGAAGATGTACTAAGCTGCACTTTAGCTCATAGAGCCTTCTACAAGGAATTCCAAAATCAAGAAGCAAATCTAGGGTCACGATAAGAGATTATAGCTGTAGGTACACCGTGTAATTGAATCACTTCATGGATGTATAGCTCGGCTAAGGTTTCCAAGCTTATGTTCATTCGAATAAGGATGAAGTGAATAGACTTTGTGAATCTATCAACAATCACCCATACAACATTATTCTTTCTTGGAGTAGAAGGAAGACCGGTAACTAAATCCATTGTAATCCGATCCCATTTCCACTAAGGGAATTTGATTGGTTGGAGCAATCCAGTAGGGACTTGATGCTCGGCTTTGACTCTTTGATAAGTTAGGCACTTCGATACGAAGTCTGTGATAGCCGATTTCATGCCCGGCCACCAGTATAGTGGCTTTAGATCCTTGTACATCTTAACTGATCCTGGGTGAATCGAGAAAGAGCTTTGGTGAGCTTCTTATAACATCTCTTGTTTTAGTTCCTTTTGTTAGGAACACATACTCTATCCTTGAAATAGAGGAGCCCATTCGACTTGAAAGAGAAGTCAGAATTAGACTCAGAGTCTAACTTGGATACGATCTTCTAAAGATCTGGATCAATTTGCTAGAGTTCTTTGATTCTGAAGATTAAGCTAGATTGAACTTGAAGTTCAGACAAGAATTTTCGTCATTTGGATAAATGAAAATGAGCATTAATAGCCAAGGAAGCTACAAACTAAAGGACAAGATTATTAAGGAAGATTTCAAATAGTTACTTGTAAGACAAGAAATGTCTATTCGAATGGATTACTTGTAATCCAAGAAAGATTAAATTCAATAAATTTTTCTAGAATTTAGATTTAGGGGTTTACCCGAGTATGGTTTGCGACTAAGGGCTCCACATAAGAAACACAAATTCTGTTGAGTTCGAGTTCGAGTTGGAACCTTGTTAGGATTTTGAGGAATATCCCAAATATAATGATCAGAGGCTCCACATAAGAAACACAAATTCTGTTGAGTTCTGCATTGCCCAGTGTGGTGCTTCTGACAGAACTTGCAAGTAGGATATTGAGCAGCTTTACCAGAATTCTCCGTACTATCAATAGAGATGATTTGGGCTACAGGCTTGGTTACCAATTGAGGTCTCAGTATGTAATTGCTCTTCTGAACATGTGTGTAATTCGAAGAGTGTTCTTTGGAGTGTTTAGATTTCTTTAACTGCCAGTGAGCCTTGTCATCATTTCTAGATCGTTTGTCTTTCCAGGAGTTACCACTCTTGCGTTTCTCAAAGACCTTCATCTTTGCCTTGGTTGCAATAACCCAATTCACCAAATTCTGGAAGTTAGTGATACACAGGGCAGTGAATATAGGACTTAGTTCATCATTTAGTCCATCGATAAACATTCGACATTTGTCAGCTTCAGTCTTGATGTATCCCGAGTCGTACTTGCAATACTTGTAGAAATCACTCACGTACTATTCAATGGATCAACCACCTTGCTTGAGATACAAGAAACATTTCTGGTGCTCGACCAGGTACTGTTCACTGATGTATTTCTTCCTGAATTCCTCGAGAAAGAATTTCCAAGTTACGGCTTCAGCATGAGTAGTCAGTGTAGTGGTTTCCCACCAGCTTAGAGCTTCATCTACCAACAGGGCTATGGCACATTCGAGCTTGTGCTCATCAGGACAAGGTAGTTGTTTAGTCAAGATTCGAGTAGTGGCCTCTAACTAGTACTCAGCTACTTCGGGATTAGCTTCATCAGTTCCAGTGAAAGTATAGGCCCGATGTTGAGCCAGCTTATCAATCAGAGCTTTGTTTGGCACATCAACAGGAGGAGCAATAGGATGATCTTGTTTTAAATCAGTTACAAGATGATTGAACATCTCCTTCATGCTTAGGAGACATTCTTGCTGCACAAGATTTATAGCAGGAGCTTCCTGTTGAGCAACAACTTGGGCTCAGGGTTGAGTTTGTTGTTGTGGAGGATTCTGCTCCATCCTCAAACTGTATCCTTCATTCGAGGAGCCTTTTGGACTTTCATTATCCCCGCCAAATCTTGTTTCAGACATTCTACATTCAAATAGAACAATTAGGGATTCAGTTTAATAAGCATGACACAAGCTATTCAATACAAGTCTCTTAGGTGGCACAAGTATCCTATATGATGCATGATAGGCCGATTTAGTCCTAGAATCGACTAAACCTAAAGCTGTGATTACCAATTAAATGTAACACCCCTACCCCGAGATAGTAGCAAATCGGCTCAAGAGCGTTATGTAAGCAAGCAAGGATAATGAATAAGGCAATACAAGCAATACAAGAACAAGCAATCAACCAATCATACTTACTTATCATACAAGCAACTCATATTTTGATTCTTACTTCAACCTAAAACCATTCAAATAGGTCACTAAATTATCTCATTTCAAGCTTACATTACAAGTTACTACTTTCATGGTTCATATTACAACATTCAATCTTCGTTAACCTATCCTATTCGAATGACCTAGGTGTAACATGCTTCCATTTCAATTCAATGTTCCTTAGTTTGTATACATTTAAACATCTCATATCCAAATTCCTAACATGGTTCTTGAACATTCAATTTACATGTAACTAGTTCAATTCAAGTCTTATTCCACACCTAACCATTCGACCATCATTATGCTAATACCAAAGCACATACATCATGGTATAAATAGACATACAAGTGACAATAAAATTTCCAAGATAATCGAATGGAATACAAGCAACATGGTTCAGTTATCCTACTTTCAATTCTAGGCAGATTGTACCTATTCACATTTTAATGCCTTTAATTCATTTTAAACAATGTCTTGGCCCTATAATTCATTTCATATGACATCCTAAACATGTTAAGTCAATGTTAATTCATTATTCAAGGCTACCAAAATAGGGTAAGTTGGTTACAATGCCTAATCTTGCATGTTTACTCAATTTCAATTCCACAAAACAATTTCTAGCTTACATAACTATGTTCATATTTTATCCTTACATTTCCAGCATTGTTTGCTATCAATTCAATTTGTTTAACATCTTCTATACATTACCTATTCATGATCATCATCAATTCATTAATTCCATAGCTCAATTTTAAGTTCTAATCATTCAATTTTCACTTCAACAACACAATTCAATTTTCCAGCAACCTACGTTTGTTACACTATCATAAACACATGATTTCCAGCTTGTACCTAATGTTCATTCTTCATTTTTCATAATTCTAAAATCATTCAATCATCTAACAACATATTCAATGTCTAATTCCATCTATAATCATCAAAAACTGTCCAATTCAACAATATAGTTGCCTATTCAATTAAACACAAGTAGAATCATACTTTGCTTCTAGCTTAATTTCAATGAAAAATTCCTACACATGCAAACTTGCTTTCTTCTTCAATGGCTGAATTCTCTCAAGGTTTCTCTCTCTCAATTTTTCTCTCTCAATCGGCCAAGTGAATTGTAAGGAAAGATGACAATGTGGTTATCCACATTAGTGGAGTTATGGAAGTTACTAAACTATCCCTTGATTAGTTACTAATTATGTAATTAGTCAAGGGAAAATAAGAGAATCATGAAGTTTATCATGCAAACCTCATCTTTCTCCTTTAATTCAAATTGATCCTTTTAATTTGATCACTTAATTCATACATTCTTTCAATTAGACCCTTGACTATTCAATTTAGCTTAATTCTAAATTCAATTGAGCTATCAACTTATACAATTTAGTTCTAATACTTCTAGGCTAGAATTTAGGGTGTTACGATTCTCCCCCTTAAAATAAATTCATCCTCGAATTTACTTGAATAAAAAATATGGGGATATTGCTTTTTCATGATTTCTTCAGATTCCCAAGTAGCTTCTTCTATCTTGTGGTTTATCCACAAAACTTTGACAAGAGGAACAATCTTGTTCCTAAGCTTTCTTACTTCCCGATCAAGAATCTGAACATGTTCTTCTTCGTAGGACAAATCAAGATTCAATTCAACTTCTTCCGGTTCAAGAATATGGGATGGATCTGATCTGTATCTTTTGAGCATAGATACATGGAATACATTATGGATTCTATTGAATTCTTCAGGGAGAGCTAATCGATAGGCCACCGGTCCAATTCTTTTAGGGATTTCGAATGGACCAATGAATCGGGGACTGAGTTTCCCTTTTCTTCCAAATTGAAGGACTTTCTTCCAAGGTGAGACCTTTAGGAAGACTTTGTCTCCAACAACATACTGGATGTCTCTTCTTTTCAAGTCAGCATATGCTTTCTGTCTATCGAAAGTTGCCTTCAATCGATCATGGATGATATTCACTTGTTCTTCGGTTTCTCGAAGTAATTGAGGCCCTAACACTTTATTTTCCCCCAATTCAGACCAACATAAGGGAGTTCTACACTTCCTCCCGTATAGTGCTTCGAATGGTGCCATCTGAATAGATGCTTGATAGCTATTGTTACAGGCAAACTCTACAAGGGGTAGAGATTTCTCCCAATTCTTCCCGAACTCAATAACACAAGCACGAAGCATGTCTTCTAGTACTTGAATAATCCTTTCAGATTGTCCATTAGACTGAGGATGGAAAGCTGTACTTAGATTTACTTTAGTCCCAAGAGCCTTCTGTAGATGTAACACCCCAAATCATAGCTTAGAAGTATTGGAACCAAATTGAACAAGTTGATAGCTTAATTGAATTAAGAATTAAGCTAAATTAATTAGTTAAGGGCCTAATTGAAAGAATGTATAAAACAAGTGATCAGATTAAAAGTGACTACCTTGAATTAAAGAATAAAGTTAGGGAATGCATGATAAATATCACGGTTCTCTTATTTTCCCTTGACTAATCACATGATTAGTAACTAATTAATGGACAATTTAGACAATACACAATTCCAATAACAAGGAATTGTTGTTGTCATCTTCTCCATTATCCCACTTTGGCCGAATATCTTAGAGAAAGAAAGCGAGAGAGAAACTAGGGAATTCAGCCATTGAAGAAGGGATTTTAGCTTGCATGTGTAGGAAATTTTCATTGAAATTAAGCAAGAAGCAAAGTATAGTTCTTATTGTGTTTAATTGAATAGGCAACTATGATTGTCGAATTGGACTGATGTGTTTGATTATAGATGAAATTAGGCTTTAACTATGTTGTTAGGTGATTATATGGTTGTTGAATCATGCTAAATTTAAGAATGAAGCTAGGTACAAGGCTGGAAATTATGTGTTCATGCTAGTGTAACAAACCTAGGTTGCTGGAAAATTGAATTGTGTTATTGAAGTGGGAATTGAATGATTAGAACTTAAAATTGAGCTAAGGAAATAATGAATTGATGATGATCATGAATAGGTAATGTATAGAAGGTGTTAAACAATTGAATTAGATGCAAACAATTCTGGAAATGAAGGATAAGAATATGAATATAGTTATACAATATAGAAACTGTTTTGTGGCATTGAAATTGAGTAAACATATAAGATTAGTATTTATAATCAACTTACCCTATTTTTGCATCCTTGTTTAATGAACTAACATGGACCTAACATGTTCAGAATGTCATATGAAATGAATTATAGGACCAAGACATTGGTTAAAATGGATTAAAAGCATTAAAATGTGATTAGATGTAATCTGCCCAGAATTGCTCTGTTCTGGGCAGTTACTTTGAAAATTCACCAAAATATTGTATAGTTTGAATTCATGGCTGAAATTTTAATGACATGATCCTTAGAATGTCTATTTTCATTAGGTGAAAACAGGACTGAAAACTGGGTCCTATACTGAAAACTGTAAGTAGGAATTTCTGGGCAGTGCAAACTGTCCAGGCAGTGTAAATGCCCTGTCTTTGAACGATAAACTGTATTAATTGGATAAGAAATAAAATGAAAGTCTTACATTTTCTTATATAAAATTTTGTTATCTTTCCAACGGTGTATAGAAATTGAATTTTTGACATACGGATTAAAAGATATGGCCATTTAAAGGGACAATGTGCAAACTGCCTGGCAGCAGTGTCCTAGGCAGTTTGGGACTGTTTTTGCACCTAGTAAGAAACTGTTTCCAGAACAGTTTTGGGACATTGTAATCTGTCCAATTATGTATTAAAATGAAGTAATAACAATGTGAAGATGAATTGGTAAGAAATGCTTAAAAATAAGCATAAAAACTGTAGCTAAATGTTAGGTACATTGTGATAACATTGCTACTATGATTGTGTGATATTGTGCTTGTTGTGATGATATGTGTATGTGCTTTGCTTGCTAGACCAAGGGCAGCAGATTGGGGAAGAAGAGGATAGGAGTGGACATCCCAAAGCTAGAGGCAAAGGGATTTGGATCCAAGATAGTTGAATTGCTAGGAGTATTGTGAGTGTAACTATCCTTAGGGTTGGGACTAGGTTCTAACCAACTTTGATATTGTTGAAATCAATGTTATTTCCATGTAATATGACTTAAAGTATATTTGGCTAATTAAGGGAAGAATGAAATGTATGATAACATGATTGATGCCATGATCTTTGTATTTACTTGGGTGTTAAGCAAATGTAATCAAAATGCTTGTCATGTGCATTGCTTATGCCTAAGGTATGCAATGGCATGCTTGCTTGGAGAATAAGGTACGCACAATGCATACATATGCTTGTGTTTGTGAATGTATACATGGCTGATTGAATTGAATGCTATGGATAGTTATGTATTGGGAGTTAAGACTCCATAAGCCTAAGGGCTTGGCCTTTGAATAGCATATTGTTATATTGAATCATGAAATATATAAGGCTTAAATGAAATGGATAATCAACAACCTTGGTAGCTAGTTTGATAGATAGGAGGGCATGCCTTAGAATCTTGAGCTCATATTGGCACTACGGTGCATATTGGCACTACGATGCATATTGGTACGACGGTACATATTGGCACTACGGTGCATATTGGCACGACTGTGCATATTGGCACTTCGGTGCAAATTTTTAATATTTGATTATCTAGTAAGCTACTTACCAAGGATGTTGTAAAAGGACTTAATGAATCAAATGAACATTGCTTGTATTGTAAGAAAGTTGTATGAACTTCATTGCTTTGAAGGATGACACTTGAGTGGTTGCAAAACTTGTTACTTATCATGAAAGAAATGTATGGATGTTGGCTTTATGCATAAAAGCCTACTTGATGAATTAAGTGATGGATTGCTTGTCTTCTAAGCATGTTATTCGAATGGATTATGAGTACCATGATGAATGTGTTATGTTGATTGTATGATATGTAAAGATTGCCTAAGATACCTATGCAATTCGAATAAGCATGTAATTTGTATAGATGATCTTGATTCTTGAAATTCATGAAAAGTTAGATATGAATGCTTTGAAATGGACTAGATTTAGTGTTACCTCACTAAGTACATATCTTGTGCTTATCACTCTACTCTTCATTCTTCCCATAACAGATTAAAGAATACTTCAAGAGGATATCTTGGGTTTGAAGCAACACTTGAGGCATTCTTGAAAGTATGAATCCATAATCTTTGTATACTCCTAGTTTGGTGGCACTAGATTTTGTAATAGTTAGCTTTGGACATGCATTTGAACATGTGTTTATGACTAGTATGTGTATTATTTTGATGGGCCTAGCATGTAATCAATTTGGATGACTTAAACTATGTTTGAACTTAAGTGATGTATATATGAAATAGATGCTACGCATATGGTGATTGAAATCCAATGTTTGATGAAATTATGTATGACTCGAATGCTAAACAAATGTTGTATGATCATGCATTGTTCCTATGTTTAATGACATGATTCGGCAATATGGAGATTAAGTCCAAGGTATGTTCAATCATGCATTAACAAAGTAATAATCAAATATGCTATGAAATGAGATGTCTTGATTGTAAAGAAACAAATGAAATATGATTATGATTCCATGTTGCTCGAATGGATGTAAGAATGTGTAGCAAGATGTATGTTGGATGCTTGTAATGATCATGTTCGAATGAATGTATTAAGATAAGTTAGATACTCTGTGTTGATCATGTTAATTAGTTGTTTAGATAGTAACTTAAGGTGCAAGTAAGCTAGTTAAGACATGTTTAGCAATTCCCTAATGTTATTCGAATAAGGTGCATGGAATTTGTAATTGGATTGAAAGTTAAATCATGTCTAATAGTAACTTAAAGTGATGTATGCCACACTTATGTTTATTATTTGAATGAAACAAAATGGTACCTAAAATTGTATGTTATGAATGTTGTTTGGTTGCTTAATGTGGTTTGCTTGTATGAATTGTATGTTTGAAAGGTGTAGTTTGGGGTTACTTGCGCATCAAGGCAAGTACCCGAGGTTACTTGTTCGACAAGTAACCTATCCTTTGCTTTGCTTTTGTTATGGTAACGCTCTCGAACTGGGTTACGGCTAACCCGGGGATGGGGTGTTACAGTAGAGACTTCCAAAATTGAGAAGCAAATCTAGGATCATGATAAGGGATTATTGCTGTAGGTACATCGTGTAATCGAATCACTACACGGATGTACAGCTCGGCTAAGTTTTCCAAGCTCATGTTCATTCAAACATAGATGAAATGAGCAGCCTTTGTGAATCTATCTACAATCACCCATACACCATCATTCTTTCTTGGTGTTGAAGGAAGACCAGTAACAAAATCCATTGTAATACGATCCCATTTCCACTGAGGAAATTTGATTGGATGAAGTAATCCAATAGGGACTCGATGTTCGGCTTTAACTCTTTGAAAAGTTAGACACTTTGATACGAAGTCTGTGATAGCCGATTTCATACCTGGCCACCAGTATAGTGGCTTTAGATCCTTGTACATCTTAACAGATCCCGAGTGAATCGAGAATGAGCTTTGGTGAGCTTCTTGTAACATTTCTTGTCTTAGTTCCTCATTGTTAGGAACACACACTTTATCCTTAAAATAGAGGAGTCCATTTGACTTAAGGGAGAAGTCAGGATTAGACTCAGAGTCTAACTTGGATATGATATTCTGCAGATCTGAATCAGTTTGCTGGAGTTCTTTAATTCTCGAGATCAAGCTGGATTGAACTTGAAGTTCATACAAGAATTTCTATCCTTTGGATAAACGGAAATGAGCATTGATAGTCGGAGTAGCTACAAGAATACATAGGATCCTTAAGGAAAATTTTGAGTGGTTACTTGCAAAACAAGTAAGTGTTCAAATAGTTACTTGTGATTCAAGTAAGTTCAAATTTGATTGAAATATACTATAATTTAGATTTAGTAGTTTACCCGAGTATGGTTTGCGACTAAGGGCATCAGCAACCACATTTGCTTTCCCCAGATGGTAGTCGATAACCAAATCGTAGTCTTTAAGAAATTCAAGCCATCTTCTTTGTCTCAGATTCAAATCTTTCCGAGTCAGGAGATATTTGAGACTCTTGTGGTCTGTGAATAGATTACATTTCTCCCCGTACAAGTAATGTCTCCAAATTTTGAGAGCAAACACAATAGCTGCCAATTCTAGATCGTGTGTTGGATAGTTTGACTCGTGTGGTTACATTTTCCTTGAAGCATAAGCTACCACCTTTCCATCTTGCATTAGGACACAACCGAGTCCTAAATGAGATGCATCACTATAGACAGTGAATTCTTTACCCAATTCTGGTTGGATAAGAATCGATGCGTGAGTCAGGGCTTGTTTAAGTTGATCAAAGCTTCGTTGTTGGCTTTCTGACCAAACAAAAGGTGTATCCTTTCGGGTTAACTTTGTCAAACTTGCAGCAATAGAGGAAAAGCCTTTGACAAATCACCGATAATACCTGGCTAAACCAAGAAAGCTTCTGATTTCACTAACATTCCTCAGAGGTTTCCAATCCAGGATGGATTGAATTTTCTTCGGGTCTACTTTAATCCCTTCTGTCGAGATGACATGGCCAAGGAACGAGACTTTCGATAGCCAAAATTCACACTTAGAGAACTTTGCGAACAATTGACATTCTCGAAGAGTTTGCAATACAATTATGAGATGTTCATATTGTTCTTCCTTGTTCTGGGATTAAACTAGGATGTCATCAATGAAGACGACCACGAACTTGTCGAGATAGGGCTTGAACACTCAATTCATGAGATCCATGAAAGCATCTAGAGCATTCGTTAGTCCGAATGGCATTACGAGAAATTCATAGTGGCCATATCGAGTACGAAAGGCTGTCTTGGGCACATTTTCTTCTTTTACCCTCATTTGATTATATCCCGATCGAAGATCGATCTTTGAGAATACCGAAGCATCATTGAGTTGATCGAAGAGATCTTCTATTCTAGGAAGAGGATACCGATTCTTGGTCGTAAACTTGTTCAATTGTCTATAACCAATACAGAGTCTCATAGTCCCGTCTTTCTTCTTCACGAGCAAGACTGGAGCAATGGTTAGCCCGAAGTTCATAACTAGGAACTCGTAGTGACCATAACAAGTCCTGAAAGTTGGTTTAGCTGACAATAATTGATTCATAGCCTCATCAATCTGTCCTTCTTCTTAAAGAACAATACGGGTGCTCCCTGGGGTGCAGAGCTAGGCTGAATGAAGCCTTTATCTTATAGCTCTTGGAGATGCTTCTTGAGTTCTTTCAATTCAACAGGTGCCATTTGATAGGGTGTGATGGACACCAGAGTTGTTCCAGGTTGAACTTCAACACCGAAATCAAGTTCATCTTGTATAATCATCTTGGCAAAGATTGAAGTTGGTTTCTTCTCTATTAAGAGAATGGATTATTTCCCTAAACCTCAAAGATACAGTCTCCAATTTTGGCAATCTATCCAGGCTTCATGTTTGCTTAATCATTCTAGTCCTAGCACTAGATCGAATTCAAAATTTGGCAATACATATAGATCAATAGGAAAGGGTATGTTTCGAATGACTATAGAACATTCCTTGCAAAGGAAGTTAACGGATGTGATTCCCCCTATTGGGTTCGAAACTACAAGGCTTTGCTTTACAATTTCAGGTTTAATCTCGAAAGACTATCTCCTTCATTTAAGGAGCGTTCAGGATTTTCATTATCCTGACCGAGTCTTGTTTCAGACATTCTACGTTTAAATAGAACATTTAAGGGTTCAGTTTAATAAGCAAGACACAAGCTATTCAATTCAAGTCTCCTAGGTGGCACAAGTATCCTATATGATGCATGATAGCCGGTTTAGTCCAAGAATCGACTAAACCTAAAGCTCTGATTACCAATTTATATGTAACACCCCTTACCCGGGTTAGTAGTAACTAGTTCGGGAGCGTTACTTAACAAGTAAGCAAGGACAAGACATGGCATGGCATTTGAACAAAGCAAGAACATAGACAAGGCAAGAACAATACATGCATTACACATTCAATCTTGATTCACTAAACAAGCATTACATTCGGCATTCAACATCCAAGAAGAACAATCATTCATACTTGTTTTCTTAACTAACAAGAAAGCTCATACTTGACTCCTAATCATCCATACCATTCGAACTAGACCAATCCAAACAAATCATGCATTTCCTTTTCATGCAAGCAACTCATACTTAGGCATCAAATCTTCAAAGGTATTCAAACTACACTAACAAGCAAGCATTTATAGTTATTCTTTCACCTAAACAATTTGGCTATTAACACCATGCTTCTAGATTCATTTCTTTCTTGTTTACACTTCAAGTTACTACATACATGGTTATTATCTCAACATTCAACCTTTAAAACCCTATCCTATTCGACTATCCTGAGGTTCAATTATGCTTTCTTCATTTCATTGTTCATTGATGTATACATGTGTCATCTCTTACCTAAATTACTATCACAATTGTTTGAGCATTCAAATTTACATGTTCAAGCTTGCATTCAAACCACATTCTAATCCTAACCATTCGGCCATTTACCTAATTGTATAACATGGCATGTAACTAGTTTCATTCATGCTTAATTCAATCCCATACAATCGGCAATCACATCTACAAGCATGCATATCGCACACAACAAGCATTGTTACATTCAAGTGACCCTATATGTCATGGCCATTCGATTAGGGTACAAGTAAACATCTTGGCTCATCATCCTACTTTCTAATTAAGCAAATCATATACAAGATCATAGCATTCAAAAGTCATCAAGCTAGCTAGATTAACATTAAGCCATTCCATCAACATATGCGCAACATCATTCAACCATATAAGTTAATTAAGTTCATTACAAACCTTAATCTATATACAAATCATAGATAGGCTATCAAGCATTATAAACAACCCTTAAAAATGCATGTTCAAGCTACTTAGATACAAACTAGTGCCACCATTCTAGGAGAATACAAAACAAGTATGGAATCATACTTTAACAAAGCTTGTATAGGATGCTTCTTGCTCAAGGAATAAAGCTTCAAGATCAAGCAATGTTGAATCCTTTAACCTGTAGGTTGGGAAGAATGAAAGAAGAGTGATAAGTACAAAAATGTACTTAGTGAGGTAGTAACTAGTCTATCCATTTTGTTATATCATGTTTCATGTCTTTTAGATCATGTGAAGACCTAGCTAAGGCTTCCAAGTATTAGAGTAGACTTAGCTAGTCTTTCAAGTAACAAGAGTGACCTTATCTAGTCTTTCAATCATCAAGGGTGTCCTATCTAGGATAGCATGCATTCGGCCATCAAGAAATCATAATTCATGAATCAAACAACAAGCTTGCAAAACAAGAAACCAAGGAGTCATGCTTTTAAATCAAGAAACATACATTTCATGGTATACAAGACTAGTATCGTGTATAATTGAATTTTATTTCATCGTTTATTTCATTAAACAACCCCCTGGTACTTAGTTTGTATAGGTAATCGAGTCTCCAACCAACTGTCGCTACAATATGCATTGTAGTGCTGGTCAACCCTCCTACAATCGCCAAAGACCACATACGTACCCTCCGTCTGTCGCCAAATAGGGGCCTTAGCCCTGGACCGTAGTCCACCCATACACAATGAGCTCTAGTCTCTAAGGCATGTCTTTCTACCTAATCCAACTAGCTACCAACGTTGTTCGAATTACCATTTATTCATGTAATCAAGTTCATGTCAAGTAAGATCATTTCACGTTAAGCCCTTAGGCTATTGAGCCTTAGCTCACAAGTCAAGTGGTTTCAAGATTCATTTCATCAAATGAGATAACATCATATCTCTAACAAGTCATTAGCATTCAACCATGTTGTATCATAGCACATACAAGCAACCAAGTTATTACTAATCATGCTTAAACAATTCGAATAGGCTTGTACATAAGACCAAGATCATGTTTCATGTGTTTCTTTAATTCATCCTTCCCTTATTAAGTCAAATTCAATATTAGATTCATTTACATGTCAAGATTGAAACAAGAATGCATTGGTTAGGACCTAGTCCTAACCCTAGAAATAACTACACTCACAATACAATCCAAGCAAGCTAGCAATTATCTTGTATGGCTATCCCCTTGTTCTTAGCCCTTGAATGATTTCCTCTTTCTTCCTCAATTTGATGCCCTTGGTCTAGCAAGCATAGCACATACACATTTCATCAAAAAGAGCACAATATATCATACAATCATAGTAGCAATGTTATCACAATGTACCTAACATTTAGCTACTGTTTTTATACTTCCTTTTAAGCATTTCTTACCAATTTATCTCCACATTGTTATTACTTCATTTTAAAGCATAATTGGACAGGCTACAATGTCCCAAAACTGTTTTGGAAACAGATTGCATTTAGGTGTGAAAACAGTCCCAAACTGCCCACGACACTGTTGCCTGGCAGTTTGCACACTGTCCCTTTAAATGGCCATATCTTTTAATCCGTACGTCGTAATTTCGATTTCTATACACCGTTGGAAAGATGACAAAATTTCCTATAAGACCATGTAAGACTTTCATTTTATTTCTTATCCAATTAATACAGTTTATTGTTCAAAGACAGGGCATTTACACTGCCTGGACAGTTTGCACTGTCCAGCAATTCCTATTTACAGTTTCCAGCATAGGACCCAGTTTTCAGTTCTGTTTTCACCTAATGAAAATAGACATTCTAAGGATCCTGTCATTAAAATTTCAGCCCTGAATTCAATCTACACAATATTTGGTGAATTTTCAAAGTGACTGCCCAGAACATAGCAGTTTTGGGCAGATTGTACCTATTCACATTTTAATGCCTTTAATTCACTTTAAACAATGTCTTGGCCCTATAATTCATTTCATATGACATCCTAAACATTTTAAGTCAATTTTAATTCATTATTCAAGGCTGCTAAAATAGGGTAAGTTGGTTACAATGCCTAATCTTGCATGTTTACTCAATTTCAATTCCACAAAACAGTTTCTAGCTTACATAACTATGTTCATATTTTATCCTTACATTTCTAGCATTGTTTGCTATCAATTCAATTTGTTTAACATATTCTATACATTACCTATTCATGATCATCATCAATTCATTAATTCCATAGCTCAATTTTAAGTTCTAATCATTCAATTTTCACTTCAACAACACAATTCAATTTTCCAGCAACCTAGGTTTGTTACACTATCACAAACACATGATTTCCAGCTTGTACCTAATGTTCATTCTTTAATTTTGCATAATTCTAAAATCATTCAATCATCTAACAACATATTCAATGTCTAATTCCATCTATAATCATCAAAAACTGTCCAATTCAACAATATAGTTGCCTATTCAATTAAACACAAGTAGAATCATACTTACTCTACTTCTAGCTTAATTTCAATGAAAAATTCCTACACATGCAAGCTTGATTTCTTCTTCAATTGCTGAATTCTCTCAAGGTTTCTCTCTCTCAATTTTCCTCTCTCAATCGGCCAAGTGAATTGAAAGGAAAGATGACAATGTGGTTATCCACATTAGTGGATTTATGAAAGTTACTAAACTATCCCTTGATTAGTTACTAATCATGTAATTAGTCAAGGGCAAATAAGAGAATCATGAAGTTTATCATGCAAACCTCATCTTTGTCCTTTAATTCAAATTGATCCTTTTAATTTCATCACTTAATTCATACATTCTTTCAATTAGACCCTTGATTATTCAATTTAGCTTAATTCTAAATTCAATTAAGCTATCATCTTATACAATTTAGTTCCAATACTTCTAGGCTAGAATTTAGTGTGTTACAGCAAACACCACCCCAGCCAACTCAATATCATGCGTGGGATAGTTGCGCTCATGCACCTTTAACTGTCTCGATGCATAAGCCACCACCCTATCATCCTGCATCAACACACAACCTAACCCCACATAGGATGCATCGCTATAAATCACAAACTCTTTTCCTGATTCAGGCTAAATCAAGATTGGGGCTTGTGTCAAAGCTTCCTTCAGCTTCTCAAAAGCTTGCTGCCTTGCCTCTGTCCACTCAAACTTAACATCCTTTTGTAACAACTTGGTTAACGGGGCAGAAATTTTAGAGAAACCATCCACAAAGAGACGATAATAACCCGCTAAACCCAAGAAACTGTGAACTTCCGATACCGACTTAGGTTGTTTCCAACTTACAACCGCTTCAATTTTTTGAGGATCCACACGAATTCCTTCAGCCGACACAACATGACCAAGAAACACCACCTCTTTTATCCAAAACTCACATTTACTTAACTTTGCATAAAGCTGATTGTCCAACAAGGTCTGCAAAACAATCCACAAATGTTTATCGTGATCCTCCTTGGTACGAGAGTACACAAGGATGTCATCAATAAACACCACCACAAACTGATCTAGGAATTCATGGAACACTCTATTCATCATATACATGAAAGCTGTAGGTGCATTTGTCAACCCAAACGACATCACTAAGAATTCATAATGTCCGTAACGGGTACGAAATGCTTTCTTTGGCACATCTTTATCCTTCACTTTCAACTGGTAGTATCGCGATCTCAAATCTACCTTGGAAAACACCGTAACACCACGAAACTGATCAAATAGATCATCAATTCGCGGTAAGGGATACTTGTTCTATATTGTCAACTTATTCAGTTGCTGATAATTGATGCACATTCTCATAGTTCCATATTTCTTCTTCACAAACAACACCGGAGCTCCCCAAGGCGACACACTAGGCCTAATGAACCCATGGTCTAGCAACTCCTGAAGTTGCATCTTCAACTCTTTTAACTCTTTGGGTACCATGCAATACGGGGCAATGGACACTGAAGCCGTATCCGTATACGTCTCAATACAAAACTCTACCTCCTTAAATAGTGGCAAACCAGACAACTCTTCCAGAAACACCCCTGGATAATTACAAACTGTTCGGATATCCTGAGGACATGCCTCTTTCATATTTGGATTCATGACATACGCCAAGTATGCATGACAACCTCCATTCATCAACCTTTGCGCTTCCATCGCTGAAACAACATTGGATAAGAACTTAACATTCTCACCCACCACCAAAACTTCATTATCATCGACAAGCTTCAACGAAACACGCTTGCTTTCACAATCTACCACAACCCTATGCTCAGACAACCAATCCATCCCAAGAACGACATCAAAACCATAGAAAGATAACTCAATCATATCAACGGCAAACACATGACCTTGAACCATCAACACACATATCCTAAACAACTTCCTAACCATAACAGTCTCACCAAAAGAACTAGTCACTTGCATACCCACATCCAAATGCTCAATTGGAACATTAAGTAGCCGGGAATGCTCGTGCAGGATGTATGAATGCGTGGAACCAAAATTAATCAAAGAAAGTAATGACAAGGATTGCAAAGTAAAGGTACCTGCGATCACATCTGTGTCATTCCTTCCCTCGCGGTGTGCATACACCCTAGCCGATCCACCTTCCTCAGACTGAACTGCCACATTCCTTTGACCATCCTCCCTACGCTGAAAATTACCTCGGCTGCGCCCACGGCTCCTCTAAGGCTCAACAGCATGCACCGGTGCCTGTTCGCTAATTGGGGACAATCACGCCTCATATGACCTTCCGAACCACAATTCCAACAAACTCTAGAATTACCCTAACACTCTCCAGGATGTCACCTACCACAACGACCACACTCAGGTGTACGAACCCCTTCATACTGACCCAGCTAACCTTGGCCCATGTTACCACCACCACCATGCCTCTGATATAGAAGAAACCTCCTATCCCACAGCCTCTTACTATGATCTTTACCACCACCAAACTCAACAACTCTCTTTTCAGAACTAGAATTCCCTAGGTGAGAGGATAAACCCAAACTCTATTCAATTTCCTTGGCGCAAGTGACCAAGACATCGAAGTATGAGTACTCAGAAGCTAGCAAAAAAGTCTTCACTTCCTTCACCAAACCATATCGGAAGCGATCACATTTTTTGTACTCATCAGGAACCAGTTCAGGGGCATACTGGCTCAACCTGACAAACTGAACTTCATACTCTGAAACTGACATATTTCCTTGTACCAAGGCCATGAACTTTCACTTCTTCTGATCTTGATAACGAGTACCCAAATACTTCATTTGGAAAGCAGCTCTGAAAAACTCCCATGTAACATTTGTAGGTTCCAACCCCGTGATAATGGTAGTCTACCATGAATAAGCATCACCCTGGAGCAAAGAACCTATACAACCCAGCTTACGCACATCCGTGAACTCCATTTATCCAAGAATCCTTTGGGTACTCTTAAACCATGCCTCGAAACCCTTCAGAGACAAACCTCTGAACTGGGCACCTCCTAGAATACGTAAGCATTCCAAAGGCAAACCAGGATTAGTCGCAGGTTGTGGCACAACTGCATGCATACTCGCCACTGCAGCCTGAAACACTCCGGCAATGGCCTGAATCAACAGTGTCATGTCTCCCACAACATGACCTTGAGCTCATGGAGGTCCAGCACCTCCTGCACCAACTCCCTCTCTGACCTCATCACCATACGGAGGAGGAGGAGGCGGCGGTATATCCTCATTATGTTGTTCATCCACCACATTACGCACATTCATCCTTTGCTCTCGTCTCAGTCCCATATGAAAATAGAATGAATCTCTAGCATGTAAAATGCAACATTAAAAATAGTTAGGCCAACAAGAAGCAAGGGTCCAAGTCGCTCAAATCTTTTTAAAACAATTCTCTTTACACAAATAGTAATAGTGACAATGGATACCCCAATATTTAACGCCAAATCATCATATAACATAACAACCAACATGCTATCAAACACCGTACATATCAAACATCAAGAATTCAACCATCATACCTCCTAATTTTTCGTAAACCTGGCTTTAATACCAACGAATGTAACCCCCTTGACCCAGTCTAATCGCAAGACCAAATCGAGCAAGTCACACAGGAAATATTGGAGTAAAACTCAAAAGTTTAATTTCAATAAACAACCTTTTTTCTTCTTTTTATCTTTTCTAGATGTAGCATAGTTAACCTAAGCGTGAGAGAAAGCAGGAGACAAAATCTCATTTCGACCGGGCGTCAAATCGACATTCGATTACCATAAATTGCATTTAGGGACCATTTTGTAAAAACTATCAATAAATAGGGTATCGATCCACCACATAAAATTTCAACTCATTTCATCCATCCAAACTTATTAAATTGCACTTACAAATAATCAAGGACTAAAACGCAAAGATTCAGAACTTCAGAAGATGCCAATTAACTTCTTTAACTAACAGGGTATCGATACACCCAAGCACAGTATCGATACGATCCTTTGTAATTTCAAAACCCAAATTCCAGTAGCTCAAAATCGTATTGATACAGTCTCGAGTATCGATACGCTTAGCCAATTTCTTCTTTCACCGTATTGATATGGTACATACTGTATCGATACTCCAAGCCTTTTTTAGCTTAACCGTATCGATACAGTAGCCCACGTATCGATACGCCTGGGCACAAAATGTCAGTTTTTGCTTGATGAACAACCGTAAACCAATTATAAACCCCTAGGCATGCTTCTGACACACAGGCAACATATTAAGGGATCGATCCTCAGCCTTTAACAACAGATACATCATCATACCATGATCACATGCTGAAAAGGGAAATCTATAGGCATGCACCCTATGGCAAGCCAAAACAAATACCAAAAACCATAACAAAGCTCAAACCAAACATAATAGACCATTTACAATCTCAATAAGGCAAAACAAATTTGCCAAACCAGGGAGTTCATCAAACATACACTCCCAAAACATCAAGGTATCCACCCATTGCCAATCCCATTACTATTGAAATGTTAAAACCATACTTGAGCTTAGAGCGTCGAATGAACCACTTCTCTTGCTTCCTTGCAGCCCAAACAAACTACTTTTCTGTATTGTTAAGAAAAAAGTGCGTAAGCTATATGCTTAGTGAGGGATGCTCAAAACAAAACCATAACAATGCAATATTGAAAACCATTTTCTTATCAAACCATTTCCCCATCATGCACTTAACAAATCTCATGCCTTAAAACCCATTAAAGTAAAACCATTAAACTCTTTACACATGTATCATGAAATTTCATGCTTTAAACCAAAGTAAATCTCAATGCAAGCTTCACATGCTTAGGCATTCAAAAACATATCTCAATATATAGTCTCAAGTATAAATCTCATATACAATTTCATTTCAAAACCATGATACATGTAATCTCATATATTGGCATTCAAGTGACCCGGATGGTTGCTTCGCCATCCCTATACACATGGAGCTTCCTGCACTCGCCATAATAAACACATCAGATATGCGGATACTTATTGTTGTAGCTTGCTTCTCTCTCCACCAATACTTATGGAGCTTGCTGCTCTCTCCATAAGGCGGATCTCATTGTTCTTGCTACTCCCACCATGACTTAGATCCCGTGGTGCTTGCTGCTCTCACCACTATACACTTCGGTTACCCTCAACACAATAGTTCCTACGCTAATGTGGAGCTAAAGGATACACACACATACGAATTTTGCTACATTTTTATAGTGCACTCTCATCCTATTGGTCAACCATTATATCCGATTGTAATAAGCATCATCACTTGCCAATCTTTACTTTAAAACCATGTTAACCTATTGTTTTCCAATGCATCAACATAAACCATAGCATATCTCATTTTAAATCATAAATCAATGCATATCATTTTCTCATCAAGATGCAACCACTTGAAAACCATAAATCAATCTCATGGGATAACATGAATCATTTCTCAATTCATAAAAACATGCATAACAGTAGATAACAAATCCAACTTCAAAACATGAGCATGAACAATTAAAACCATGAGAAAAACTGAGAACCGAGAGCGAAACATTTCATACTTACTTCCAAGTTTAAATTATAAAATCAAGCTTAATTTAAACTCCCCAAAAATCACTTTCAAACCTCTTTTGAGCTATAAAACTCATTTCCACTCACCAACTACATCCTGCTTGGCTTGCCGAGGTAAAATCAAGCTTATGGTTCCTCTGCAACACTTTCCAAATCTATCAGATCATCATCCCCTACTTCTAACCAAAGCAAAGTAGAGTATTAATGCGTTCCCTTGCATCAAAATCCCCAACAACACACAATAACACTTTCCTCCCTCAACAACCAAGCTTTCGCCCAACAAAGACAACCAAAAACATCAGTGAAACCTTTTTAATACATCTTCAGCTATTACCCAGCGAGATTTACACTTAAACAACATCAATTTACATCCAAAAACATCTTTTTAACATTAAAGAACCATTAGCAATCAATTAACCCCTTAAACAAACCACCAACCCAAAGATATCAACAACCAAACCTAACAGTTTACTTAGTTCCGGGATTCTATTATCAAAATCACTTAAATCAACATCTAAAATCATCATAATCATCATATCACCTCATTATAAACCCAACAAAATCAATCAAAAGCAAAGATCCATTGATTTAAGCAAGTAAACCTCAATTAAACCAATTTTCCATAAACATATTACCAAAACCCATTAGAAAACCCTCATAAGAGACCAAGAACTTAGGAATTTCAATAAAGAACATATCATTAGAGGAGAAGAATGAAACTTTACCTCTAATGCTGACTTTTCCTTCAATTGCAAAGATTTATATGAGAAAACAAGGTTTAAACAACAAGGTTTTGTTAAGAAAATATTAAAGAATCATTTAGGATCAAAAAGACAAATCAAATCAGATATTTACCTTAAATCTTTGAAGAGAAAATAGTTGTTTGGCTGGAGAGTAAATGTGAAAAGAAAGTAAATGAGAAAAGAAAGTAGTTACGTAAAATGTATTTTGAGAAAACAAATTGGTTAATTAATTCCCTCCAATTACTTATTTATTAAAACCATTTAAAACCAACCAATAAAAGGTTCTAAGCCTTGATCTCTTACAATTTTGTCACTAAAAATAGTTTTACATATTTTACATTTTGGTCACTAGTCCCAAAATGTCAACCTTCCAAAATATATTTTTCCAAAATTGATTCCACTAAAATAACTTATATAATAAATAAGGATTTTAAAACAATTTTTCCATATTTAATTTTACTCAAAAACTATTTATACCAAATTTATCCCGAAACTAGCCTAAATTGTTGAAACCAACTCAACAAGACATCTAACCTAACTCGGCTAACTTCTAGGCCCAAAATTGGGGCGTTATAGAACTTGATGTGTCCCTGCTTTTTGCACTCATACCAAATGATTTGGTCGTTCTCTTCTTCCTTAGGCTTGTGCTTGAACCCCTCTTTTCGTTGAAATTTCCTTCCATAGTTGCATGTCAATAAATTCTTTCCTTTTTTAGTTTCTTTATAGCTGCCCCTCTTTAAGTTTTTCATTATTATTGTATATATTTTATTTCTATAATTACTTATGTGTTTCCTCCTATAATAGGCCTAGGATTAAGGGATCTGACTATGCTTACTATAATAGATCCTAGGATTAAGGGTTCTGCTCTTTCTTTTTGTCTATATATATATATTGTATTTCTAAATGTTAAAATATAGAAAACATTCTTCAAAATATCTCTTTTAGTTTTTATCATGGTATCAGAGCTAAAACTCTGAGACCATTTCATCTTGTGCCTGGTTCCTTGTCTAGCTCTAAGATCTTAGTATTTTGTTCTTGGTTTCTTGCGTTCTATTCTGTCTTTTTAAACTTGATTACTTAGTTCTCGTTTTTTTGGTGGAATCATGTCTTTGGAACGATCTAAACATTTTCTTGTTCAATTTAATGGCAAGAACTATTCTTCCTGGGCATTCTAATTTCATAACTTTTTCAAGGGAAAGGAATTATGGGGTCATATTAATGGGACAGATCCTGCACCTAACAACAAAGAGGAGAAAGAAAAATATGTGAAATGAGAGGTGAATGATGCTCATATTATGTCTTGGATCCTTGGAAGTATAGAACCCTTCATACTTCTTAATCTCAAAGACCTCTCAAGAAACGTGGGGTTACTTGAAGAAAATTTACAACCAAAGCAACACAACACGAAAGTTTCAATTAAAACTTGAGTTGAGTCAACTCAGTCAAGGGAGTATGTCAATCCAAGAGTTTTATTCTTCTTTTGAGAATTTTTGGGCTAAGTACACTGATATTGTGTATGCAAGTGTACCTTCTAAAGGACTTATTGCTATCCAAAGTGTGCATGAGACTAGCAAGCGTAACCAGTTTTTAATGATGCTAAGGGGGAGTTTGAACCAATCAGGCCTAACCTGGTGAACAAAGATCCAGTTCCTTTATTGGATATTTGTGTAGGAGAGCTTTCAGGGAAGAACAACGTCTCATTACACAAATTTTCATGGAGCAGAAAGCTCAAAATTCTGTTCCAATTCCTGTTGCCTACGCTGTTCAAGGGAAGTCTAAAGGAGGCAGAGATATGACTAATGTCTAGTGTTATAATTGCAAAGGATTCGGGCACAATGCCACAAACTGCACTAAGAAATTATGCAATTATTATAAGAAAACAAGGCATATCATCAAAGATTGTTCCAGCTGCTTTAGGTCTAGGCTTCAATCCAGATTAGAACTAAGTTGACAGCTTAGCCCCTCTGTTCACATTTGTATAACCTAACACTCTCCAATATTAAGCCATATATCAATAGTTAACAAGCCTCTCTCGAATAGCTCTTACAATTAACTATGCATTAAGAACATGAATAAAATAGACAAATATGAAAACAACTAAAGTGTTGAAATAGAATAATTAAAACATAAAATCCTGGGACGCAATAATCCCAACTAAAAGTTTTAGCTCATGTCTAAGCCTAAAATATCCATAATTAAAAGTACAAAGTACGCCATTTATCAAGTAAGAGAAAAGAAAGAACTAAGCGTCCTTGACAAAACTCCCTCTGTGCCCTCTAATTGTGTCGTAGGCCTCCTCTCCATCAGCCTCTCTCGATGGCTTCGTTTGATGAAGAGAATCGTCTAGATTTGCCTCAGTGGTTCTCCGCAAGCTTCAGACTAGGACTGTCGTCTATATTGCGCTCTCTTGAAGTAGTGTCCAAGTCTACCTTATATAGGCGGGGAAACTAGGGTTTCAATACCCTAACTTTGGCGTAGCTTCATTAAAGAAAAGCCTTTGGTTTCCCACCTCATTTAAAGTTGCATATTTGGGAGAAAGTCCATGTGGGTAGAAACAGATTCATCTCTAACTCTTCATGCCTCATCAGCTCTAGCATGCGATATGCTCCTCTCTAGCTCCAACAATCCTCCAGCATCCTACAGATGCACCACAAAACACCACCTTTCCCGTGAAAAGCACCAATATATATATGACAATTAAGGCACATGTGGTGTAACTCCCTATCTACATTCAAATATGTACAATTTATCCTAAATGCAACCTAAATGAGGTTGAAAACATGCAAAAGTCAAGGAATATGGGCATATAAAATATATCAAATAAGCACTCGTCAGACACTATACTAGAAAATGTTGCCAATGAGTGATGAAGTCTGGCAAAAAGTTTTAAAAGTAGAGGACACACTCGATGTAGTGATGAGTAAATTGGGTGCTGTTGTGGCCATAATGCAAAAAATGGATTTGGCATAGAACTTGTTCTATGCCTATGTGAAGACATGGCACAAATCTGCACTAGTTGCAATGAACCGAATTACTCCAGTTGATCTACCAGAATTCCTTGTTTCCCCTCCCATCATCCAAAGTTATAAATTCTCTTCTGATGTTGCTACCAAATATGTCCCCAGCAAAGTTAGTGAATTCCCCTGACAATGTTAGTGAAGTTGGTGACCCATCGTGAGAGGAGGCATCGAGTAAAGTCATCAAGGATTGTTTGACTTGAACATCCCTATAGATGTTGATGCAATACCTTCTACTACCGAAGATGATGAAGTCCTTGTTGAGGGCATTCATGAAGATGAGGATGTTGATTTTGATGGTAAGATGACTGTCATTAAGAAAATTTTGAGAAAGACTCGATTGCATCCAAGGGTGTGGATGCAACCTTAGAAGGACCTGAGTTTGAGCCAGTTGCAGCGAGACCAACGAAAGTTTCACTCATAGAGGATGAAAAAGAGGAAAACCCTTTTGCAATGGTGCTCTACAAGGCACAACCACAGTTCATCATATCCAAGGATGTGTATGATGACGTCGATGAGGAAGAGGAGCCAGCAAAAGAAGATAAAGCTGAGCATGATGAAGAAAAGACTCCTCTACCCAAGAAGGAAAAGAAAAGAAAGTGCTCCGAGCCTAAGGAGAAGAGAAAGAAAAAGATAAAGGACGAGAAGAGGAGCAAGAAGAAGAAGAGACGCCCCACCTCCTCCTCCCATGAGCCAGAAATGTAACACCTTTTAACCGATTTAGAAGCTAAATCGAGTTAAGACATGTTTCTTAGCATACAAGAAACAATAGCAAGCATATACAAAAAAGGTCGATTACTAGGGGAAAGGTAACAAAAACAAAGGGATACTAAAGGGTTGAACATAGGAATTGAGGATATTTAAATTTCCAAGATTTTAGGTTTTCTCAAATTCATGGTTACCATTCGAATAGATAAGGGGAAAGACTATGACATGACTACTGTTTTTAATGCTATAAGAAAACCAATCGAGCCAACAATAATTACGATTGCTTTATATCAATTGAATGAAGATTTCTTACTCAAAGGTACTAATACAATCATAGCATAATTTTCTTTTAGTTAAACATTTGCATTAATAAAACTAACAAAATCATTAACATTTTGATCCCTACAATCCTTCATTTCGAACCAACATAAAATCAAGACTACTTCAAAATGTTAGGAAAGCATGCGTGTAACACAAATACCATTTCCAAACATTCAAACATATCAAGCACCAAGATGACCATCAACTAACTACACGAAACCATGATATGTGATCATTCATCCTAATTCCATGATAAACATTTAAAATAGGCATGAAAACTTAGCATTTAACCATAAGAGACATAACCAAATTATGCAAATGGCCTTACAAATACTTACAAACTTATAAACATTATATACACACCAAAAGTTGAACTACATGCACCATACTCAAGCATTGTGCCACCATTCTAGGAGTTTTAGAAAAGAGTGACAAAAATACACTATTGTTTGTGATCCTGACTGAGCTCGATAACTAAATATGTGAAGCTGCTCTTAAGTTCACCCTAAAACATATTCGAATAGGAAACAAATAAGTATACACTTAGTGAGGTAGTTTAAAGTAACTAATAGAATAAACAAACGATTTATCCTATCGCCAATAATCTATTAATCGTGTATAGTTCTAAACTTGAACAAGAAACTAGCTATTTTGGAGTAAAGCATACGAATCAAACATATACATATATACGTGGTTATTCGAATAAAACATATGCATTAAAGCATTCAAATAAAACAGACATATATAGGCATTCAAGCAAAGCATATATTTTCACCCAAAAGAGTATTCAAGAATCAAATAGATACCTATTACTTGTTATACAAGTTATTGCAAAGATACATTAATTTAACTTATAAAATTTTATTGTTTCTCTTTAACATAGCCTTGACAATCAAGTAGCTTAGGTGCACGAATCCCCAACCAACTGTTGCTAAACACAATGGTACTCAAAGTACCGGTCAATCCCTCCTAATGTTGCTGTTGCGCGTAATAAGTGCTACACAAATGTGCAAGTATACACGTCGCAAGTTATAGTATAAAAGATATCGTCTCCACAGGGATTGGTGCTACTTCAAGAATCTAGTCTCTTGCACTGTAAAAGTAAAAACACAAGTAAAGGATTATAGAAGTTTAACTAATGACTAATCTAGAAAGCAATAAAGTAAAAGAAAAGATGAATTCAAATGAGAGAGAGATAGGCCAGGTTATCGTGAGTTGAGGTGTGATAGCCGATTGGATCGTCTTGGTAAAAGAGTGCACGGGTAACTCAGTTGCCGTGGCAACTTGCACAACAGGGTTACCTTGGCAACTAATCGATGGTTGCCTGGGCAACTAGTTGGGCAACTACTTGGGCGTCTGGGCAGCAACCTTCAAGGTTCGGCAGAGTGTTCTTCAATGATTTCTTCTTATCCCTAAGTCGAAACTCTAGCTACTTGTGCATGCCTTGATAATACATCCCTGCGTGAATCAAGGGTGAACAACAACCAATCTTGCGCTCCTCTTAGCCATTGAAATCCTTAACTTATTCCTAAGCCGGATTAATCTTCACCATCAATAGATTGAATAAAGATCATATTCATTCGTTTCTTGAATCTAACTCTCCCGATATTAGATAAATAGATGAAATCATGAGATCCTCTCCCAATTCACTCGCAAACAAGAATAAGAACCAAGAATGAATAAACCTTGAAAAAGAAAAGTGCAAACTCTTATTACCTAAACAAAAACCAATAGTTTCTCACAACCACAAAACACAATAACCATAGCCAAGTCGATTTAGTTCATGGCTAGGTTCCAAAGAAACACAAGATAAACAATCCCTAGCATGAACCCAATCGAACAAGGAATAAAAGATGAAGCTTGTCGAAAATCCCTTGCCCTAGATGCTTGTCGAAAATTCCCCTTGCTTTCTCCCTTGGACTTGTCGAAAATTCCCCTAATGCTCTCTATATTGGATTGTCGAAATCTCCTTGCTATTTATAGGGCTAGGCCAAAGTCCTTCTTTGAGGAGGAGTTTAAGTTGGAAGTAATTATCTTTAAAGAATATAATTCTTTATTATAATTGTATTCCTACTAGAACTTCTCCTATCTTCTTGGAATTTAATTCTTCTTTAATCTCTACATGGCAATCAAATTCCTTTGGGTTTGGGCTTTGCTCCACGTCATCTTGGGCTTGTTTAGTCATCAATTTCGCGTACCATATCACCTTTGCTCTTGTCGACAATTGCCATGGCAACTGGCTCGGCGTCTCCTTCATGCATTGCCCTGGCAACTAGCTCAGCGTCTCCTTCATGCATTGCCCTGGCAACTAGCTCAGCATTGCTTTGGCAAGTGATCTTGCACATACACACACAAAGCACACCAAAGCAGCATCTTTTCCACAAAAACTACCAAGTTATGTAATCAAGCTCAACGATGGAAGGAAACATGGATTAATGCATGAATAACTAATTATGCAACTAATATGAGCCTAAGTCTAACAATAATATGAGTAAAAAGGGTAAGAAAAATAGTACTTTTGAACACTTATCAGTTGCCAAGTGACCAAAATACATCCCTCCTACCATCGCCTTATAAGGATCGTAGTCCACCCCAAATACGAGCTCTATGGACTCTATGGCATGCCAACTATACCTACGACTGACTAGAAAACAAGGCTTTAATTTTAATCTTATTACTTCAGAATCAGAGATAACCATAACTTATTGTCATCATATCAAGCACATATATATAGTTCATATATGGTTCACAATTCATATCCATTTCTTAATCAAAAGATAGCATAGCAAAGGTTACTTAAATAAGCATACATAGGTCTTACTATGAACATAACATTGAATCAAGTATTACATAACATGTAGTGCCTAAAATTTAGGTACTTACCTTAAATCCAAGCTTGTTTATGCACATCATAATTCAAGATAAAATAATGTAATTATGTAACGTCCTAAACCTGACCTAAAAGAAAATCAGAGTTTAAGATGTCACAGCAAGGAAAACTGAAAACAAGAACCCAAAAATTTCAAAACTTTCTCAAGATTATACATTATAGGTTATTAGAAATTTCCTTCGTTGTTAGCTTTTGAGTTCATTTACACCTATATTAATATTCAAGTATATATTCTGAAGTCATCACTTGTAACACAAGCAATCAAATATATGAAACACATAGAATTAAGCGAACCAAATCAGTTGTAACAATAACTCTCTGATGATACAAGAAGTAGGATCTTCAAAGAAAATACCTTGCTTTACAAATAAGCTTTGAGCATGATTAATTCATCTTAACACAGTTATTAAATCTTTTGGCAAGGATTTAACTTCCATTTCCATGGTATTCCCAACTAAACATTATTATACAACAATCAGTTTAATTCACCAAAATACATATATGTACATACTATTGCCGCATGTCTTACTTATACAATCACATAAATAAGATTCAAGTACTTTATTTAACAAGGAAAGCCTTTTAACAGTATTTTAACCCTTCATCAATTCAATTTTCATGGAAACAAACCTTATAAAGCTTCACACATAAGATACATGACAGCTTGCACATTTTTTTTCCAATTTAATACCTTAATCTGTTCCTTATTATTAAAAATACAATCAACATGGCAGCATTAAGAATGTATAACATTATAAACACTCGATACAAATCAATTTCTCAAGTAATAGTTCGAACGTAGGAGAATTTCCCATAACATGTTCATTGTTACTAAGATCATTCTCTAACATGTACGCACCATCACAAATTTCTAGTTAAACCAAGCACAATAATTACAGGACTCACTTTTCTATTTATCCGAAACATAGATATTTCACTAATACTTATATCAACTAACTATTATGGTAGCCAAAATTAAGGTTAAGCGAACCAACAAATGTATACTATAAGGTGTTCATTTTAACCCTTTTATTCAAGTTATAATTCCTCAATTGTTTAAGTTATACTAGATAGACATTCTATGCATACCTTAAAACTCAATTCATTATAATTATTCAATTGACAACCCTCCTTTTTCAAAATAACAAAAGGTCATTCGAACATCATTAACACATGTCTCATTTTACCAACCTACCATTCGAAACTCATCACCATCATACATGTTACCCATAAGTTCAATTCACATAATCAACCATGGACATTTATCTAGTCATACAAAACTCTTAAACAAATTAGGTATTCATAGATTACACTAGAGTGTACCAAATAACTCTCAATTTTATTAATTACATGCCATACTATCTTAAACTAGTTTCATAACAATTATAAGGTGCCACCATCCTAGGAGTATAATTAAGAAAGATCCAATTATACTTGGATCTTGAGTCACATGGAATCCTTAATCTCGAATCAATACACAAACTTTAGCTTACCTGCAATGCATGAATATGAGATGCATTTGGCTTATATAGCCTAAGTGAGGTAGTAATAACAAGTAATGTACAATAATAAACAATTCTTGTAAAGAACCAAACAATTTGAGACTATGATCATACAAGGACTTTCTTGCAAGTTAAGATAGATTAATATTTCATTGTTTATTAAAAGTTCCTTTAAGAATTATTCCTTGAAGTATTACTCGGAACTTAGACTTGAACCATTCGATTGTACTCCAATAGGAGTCATTTGTACTCCTCAAGAGTTATTAACTACAAGGCTCTCCATGAGCTATTCATTACCGGGCTCACCATGAGTTTTCAAATACCAGGCTTACCATAAGTTATCACATAAAGTGCTTGATCATATATCTTTTGAATTCTTGGCTTAATACAACATTTCATATCTTTTACAGGTTTGCCTTGGATCATACATTTGAACATAAATAATGTTGGTATGAGTTTGACCATATAGGTCCAGACGATACTTAGTCCAAAGCACCTAGCAATGGCTAATATCGGAAATAGAACATATATATATATATATGTAAATGGGGCGTCCCTCGAGTCATCACTTATGGACCGTAGTTCCAGAAGACCAACTATTATATCAAAGTGTCCAAGGACTTCCATTAACCAAGCAACTTAGGTATCTTATTTTATAACATGAAGTTGGAGTGTATCTTATCAGACAAGTAATCTTACTTGTTGCATTCTTTCAATATCTTATTGCATAAGTTAAGCTTTATTGCTTCTTAAGCTTTTAAGATTCAAGGTACTTAACATTAGCTTTCAATCTTTTAAAAAGGATCTTATTATTGTTTTGTTGGTCGGTAAGCAATCTCAAGCTTATTAACAATTACTGGTTCATCTCAATCTCAAAGTCATTCCATAATCAGTTACCCAAACATAGCAAGGCATTTAACATAAGAATTGCAACATCATCAAATACTCAACATGATTACCATGCTATGAATGCACACTATTCTCATTTAGCTCTACTTGAGCCTTTTGTACACAATGTATATATATAATGCATTTCATCCACAATCATTTAATACTTAACAATAGAGAATTAAACATCGGGATAACTTCGTGTTACCCAAGACTCATGTGACTACACTCACCTTATATTCCAACGTTATGGAATACCTGAACTACAATTCCCAATCTACCTCTTCACTTAGCCATCCTTGAGAAAGTGTACCTCAAAACAAATAATCAATTATTACCAACCATGTCATACAAAACAATTTATCCCACCAAACTATGCACACATTGTACATTGTCAAAACAGCCCCTATGGCTTCTTAACTAAGCAAAACAGCCCATAACACACTTATATCTACACAAAATTGCCCAACTATATATCATATGATCACTATGCATCAAAAATAGTCCACTCATGTTTAATTCAAATTGCACACTGCACACATACCAAATTGCATAATAAAAACTGCTCAAATTATATATTTATAAAACTGCACTGTTTTTATCATTCAAAACTGCACTATTTTGCCATTCGAAATTGCACTATTTAAACATGCCAAACTGCACCTATTTAACATACAAGACTGCACAGTTTTAACATACAAGAATGCACTGTTATAACATTCGAAACTGCTTATTTTAAACTCAATTCTGCACTATTTTGACTCAATACTGCACTGTTTTCAATCAATTCTGCACAGTTGTTAACTCATTAATTCATGTCCAAAACAGTGCATATATGCTTCAAGACAGTCCAAATATAAGTGTTTACTAATGCACACATAACAGTCTACCAAACTGTGCAAAACAGTCCAAGTTCTAAAAAAAACAGTTTCTTATATTTAACAAAGCGGCCCCTAACTTCAGATTTGCACAACAGTCCTTTTTCATATTTATTCTTACTTATTCATGATTGAAAAGCCTTACTATTTACCTTATAATCAAAACAGTACTAGTTATAAAACTAACATGTAATTATGCATTAAACAACCCCTTTCTAACTTCTTATACTCTTAATTTCGTTTTCCTTTAGCTTCTATGTCATCATCCATTTCCTTATCAATGCACGTGCCTTTAAATTAAATAACAATGTCATCAATAACAAGCAAATCGATCATGGACAGTCCAAACCACACACACACATGCACATGTTCGTTTAAATCAGTCCATTGATTTAAATACTCAAACGATGATCCTAAGTTTATAATCACTCAATTTAGTCTAATTAAACTCAAAGCAGTACAACCATAATCAATTGCTATTCAGCTCAAATAAATAGCTTTTAACAGCCCCAAGAACTTCAAAAACAACCTCATATGTCTCACTTTAATCACTTTTATCCATATATATTCTTACATTCAAAATTGTATAAGAACAATTCACAACATCCATGTTCGTACATAAAACAGAGTAAGTAACTTATGTATACATTCATTTACCAAGGCAGTCCATTTTTTTAGACACATAAAACAGTTTCTTGTTTTGATAACTAAAAATCTCCTCATTTTCTCATAAAAGAATAGTCCCGAATCTTTATCAAACCAACCCTTTTAATATCTAGTTTATCACAGCAATTTCTCCAGCTTTTATTCAGTCCTTTAACATGTATACTCATTTTTAACACCCTAAAACAGTCCCCTAACTCACATTTATAAAACAGGGCAGCATGAAAGTTTATGCATTTCCATTTATCAAACCGTTTTCGAAAACCAATTCTATATAGATAGAATAATTCATAATCATGTATCCTACATGTATAAATGTATAGATAGCCTATCACCATAGTTTACCTATATGCAACCCCCTTGACCCGGTCTAATCGCAAGACGAAATTGAGCGAGTCACACGGGGAATATTGGAGTAAAACCTGAAAGTTTCACTTCAATAAACAACTTTTTTTTTTCCTTTTTCCAAATGCAACTTAGTTAACCTATGCGTGAGAGGAAGCAACGGTAAAAAACTCAACTCAATCAGGCATCAAATCGACACCCGAATGTCCCGTTACGTGAACTAGGGACCAAATTGTAAAACTATACAAAGACAGGGTCTTTTTTACCAAATTGATATTATCTACATTTAATTAACCAGGTTTCATGCTCACATGCAAATTTTCAACTTGATTCGATCAACCAAGCATCACCAATTGCATTTACAAACATTCAGGGACTAAAACATGAAGAACAAAAACTTTAGAAGATGCTTTTAACCAACTTTAACTAGCAGGGTATCGATACGCTTAACCACGGTATTGATACGATCCTTTGTATTTTCAAACCCAAAATTCTAGTAGCGTAAAACTGTATCGATACAGTCTTATGTATCGATACGGTCTTATGTATCGATACACTTGGCTAATTTCTTCTTACACTGTATCGATACGGTGCTCACGATATCGATACCCCATGCCTATTTTAGCTATACGGTATCTATACAGTGACCCAAGTATCGATACGCCTGGGCCTGTAATGTCACTTTTTGCTCGATAAACAATTCGTAAACCACATTTAAACCCCTAGGCATGCTCCTAACATATAACAAACATATTCAATTGGTAGTATCCCGATCTCAAATTGATATTAGAAAACACCGTCGCACCACGAAATTGATCAAAAGGGTCATCAATTCGCGGCAAAGGATACTTATTATTTATCGTCAATTTGTTCAGCTGTCGATAATTGATGCACATTCTCATGGTGCCATATTTCTTCTTTACAAACAACACCGGAGCACCCCAAGGCGACACACTAGGCCGAATGAACCCATGATCTAACAACTCCTGAAGTTATGTCTTCAACTCCTTAAACTTTTTGGGTGCCATGCGATACGGAGCAATAGGCACCGGAGCCGTATCTACGTACGTCTCAATACAGAACTCTACCTCTCTATTTGGTGGCAAATCAGGCAATTCTTCTGGAAACACCCCGGGAAAGTCACAAACTGTCCGGATATCCCGAGGACGTGCCCTTTTCATATTTGGATTCATGACATACGCCAAGTATGCATGACATCCTCCTTTCACCAACCTTTGTGCCTCCATCGCTGAAACAACATTGGATAAGAACTTAACATTCTCACCCACCACCACTACTTCATAATAATTGGCAAGCTTCAATGAAACACACTTTCTTTCACAATCTACCACAACCTATGCTTAGACAACCAATCCATCCCAAGAATCACATCAAATCCATAGAAAGGTAACTCCATCATATCAACAACAAACACATGACCTAGAACCATTAACGAACACATTCTATACAACTTCCTAGCTATGACCGTCTCACCAAAGGAACTTGTCACTTGCATACCCACATCAAGATATTCAACTGGTATATCAAGCAATTGTGCATGCTCGTGCAAGATGTACGAATGCGTTGAACCATAATCAATCAAAGAAAGTAATGAACAGGAATGCAGGGTAAAGGTACCTGCGATCACATCCGTGGCATTCCTTCCCTAGCAGTGTGCATACCCTAGCCAGTCCACCTCCCTCGGGCTGAACTGCCACAACATGAGCCACATATCTCTGACCTTCCTCCCTACGCTGAAAATTACCTCAGTCGCTCCCATGGCCCCTCTGAGGCTCAGCATCACGCACTGATACCTAGCTAACAACCTGAGGGAAATCATGCTTCACATGACCCTGCGAACCACAATTCCAATAACTCCTAGAATTACCCCAACATTCTCCAACACGACGCCTACCACAACGACCACACTCAGGTGCTTGAACACCAACATTCTGGCCTTGTAGACTATAACCCGTATTACCAACTCCATCGCACCTCTGATCTGAAAAGAGTCTCCCTTCTCGCTGCCTCTTACCACGATCTCTACCACCACCAAAATCAGCAACTCTCTTCCCGGTACTAGAATTCCCTGGGCGAGAGACCAAACCGAAACTTTGTTCAATGTCCTTGGCACGACCGACCAAGACATCAAAATTTGAATACTCAGAAGCTAGCATATATGTCTTCATTTCCTTTACCAAGCCACAACGGAAACGATCAAATCTCTTTTGCTCATCGGGAATCAGTTCAGGAGCGTACTGGCTCAACCAAACAAACTGAACCTCGTACTCGGAAATAGACATATTACCTTGCACCAACGCCATGAACTCATGCTTCTTTTTATCTTGATAACGAACACCCAAATATTTCTTTCAGAAAGCAACTCCGAAGAACTCCTATGTCATGTTCTCGGGTGCCATCCCCGCACTAGTGGTAGTCCACCACGAATAAGCATCACCCTAGAGCAAAGATACCACACAACCCAGCTTACGCACATCTGTGCACTCCAACTAACCAAGAATCCTCTGGGTACTCTCAAAACATGCCTCGGAACCCTCCAGAGACAAACATCTAAACTCAATACCACCCAAACTGCGCAAACACTCCAAAGGTAAACCAAGGTTAGCCACAGGCTGTGGCATAACAACATGCATACCCGCTATTGCAGCCTGAAAAGCTCCCGTGATAACCTGAACCAACTGTGTTGCATCACCCATAACCTGCCCCTAAGCTCTTTGAGGTCCAGCACCTCCCGCACTAGCTCCAGCTTTGGCTCCTTCACCACCATGTGGAGGAGAAGGTGGGGGCGGTATAACATCCTCATTACGCTCATCTTCTATCACATTTTGTACATTCTATACAAGCTCTCATCTCGGTCCCATAATGAAACAATATGAATCTCAAGCATATAAAACGCAACAATAAAAACAGACATGCCAAAAAGTAGCAAGGATCCAAGATGCTCAAATTTGAAAACAATCTATTTACATCAATAATAATAATGGCAATGGGTACCTCATTCACACCCCAAATCATCATTTAACATATCATCAACATATTATCAAACATCGTGCATAACAAACATCGAGAATTTAACCATCTTACCTCCTAATTTTTCGTCAATCTCGCTCTAATACCAAAAAATGTAACCCCCTTGACCCAGTCTAATCGCAAGACAGAATCGAGCGAGTCACACGGGGAATATTAGAGTAAAACCCAAAAGTTTCACTTCAATAAACAACCTTTTTTCCCTTTTTTCTAAATGCAACTTAGTTAACCTAAGCGTGTCAGAAAGCAGCGGTCAAAATCTCAACTCAATCGGGCGCCAAATCGACATCCGAATGTCCCGTTACGCGAACTAGGGACCAAATTGTAAAACTATACAAATACATGGTATTTTTACCAAATTGATATTATCTACATTTAATTAATTAGGTTTCATGCTCACATGAAAATTTTCAACTTGATTCGATCAACCAAACATCGCCAATTGCATTTACAAACATTCAGGGACTAAAATGTGAAGAACAGAAACTTCAGAAGATGCTTTTAACCAACTTTAACTAACAGGGTATCGATATGCTTAACCATGGTATCGATACAGTCCTAGGTATTTTCAAACCCAAAATTCTAGTAGCGTAAAACCGTATCGATACGGTCTCGAGTATCGATACACTTGGCTAATTTCTTTTCACATCGTATCGATACGGTGCTTATGGTATCGATACCCCATGCCTATTTTAGCTATACGGTATCGATACAGTAACCCAATGTCGATACGTCTGGGCCTGTAATGTCACTTTTTGCTCGATAAACAATCCGTAAACTACATTTAAACCCCTAGGCATGCTCCTAACATATAACAAACATATTCAAGGATCCATCCACATCATTTTTCAACAGAATCATCAACCACATAAGCCATCGTAATCCAAATGAAATCTAGAGGCATGCATCCTAGCAAAGCAACCACAAAGACGTCCAAAACACCAACCAACAAAAAACCAGCATATAAAGGCCATTTACAACTCATCTACACAATTGTGTCAACCAGGGAGTTCACAACATACGCTCCCAAAACCAAAAGGTATTATCCCATTGCCAAACTTATTACTATTGAAGTGTAAAACCATACTTGAGGTATGAGCAACGCTTGGACTCCTTCGCTTGCTACCTTGCTGCTCGATCTCTCTACTTATCTACATTGTTAGGAAAAAGAGCGTAAGCAATAAGCTTAGTGAGGGTTGCTCAAAAACAAAACCACTAACAATGCATTTCCAAAAACCATTTCTCAGCAAATCCTTTCTCATCATGCTCACAACGAGGCTCATGCTTTAAAACCCATTAAAGCAAAATCATTTATCTTATAACACATGTATCATGAAGGCTCATGCTTTAAACCAAAGCAAATCTCAATGCAAGCCTCACATGCTTAAGCTTTCCACACATCTCAAGATGTAATTTCATTTAAAAATCTTATAAACAATTTCATTTCAAAACCATGAAACATGTAAACTCATATATTGGCATTCAAGTGACCCGGATGGTTGCTTCGCCATCCCAATACACAAGGAGCTTGTTGCACTCTCCTTAAATTAACACATCGGATATGCGGATACTCATTGATGGAACTTGCTGCTCTCTCCATCAATACTTACGAAGCTTGCCGCTCTCTCCATAAGGCGGATCTCATGGTGCTTGCTGCTCTCACCATTTAAGGATCCCATGGTGCATGCTGCTCTCACCATAATATACTTCGGTACCCTCAACAAAATAGTTGATCAACTATTGCGGAGCCGAAGGCCACACGCACATGCGAATTTTGCTACATTTTTATAGCACACTCTCATCCTATTGGTCGACCAATTATATCCAATTATAATAAGAATCATCACTTGCTAATATATACTTTAAAATAATGTTAATCTACTATTTTCCAATGCATCAACATAAACCATAGCATATCCCATTTTAAATCATAAATCAATGCATAACATTTTCTCATCAAGATGCAACCTCTTGAAAACCATAAATCAATTTCATGGGATAACATGAATCATTTCTCAATTCATAAAAACATGCATAGCAGTAGGTAACAAATCCAACTTCAAATCATGAGCATGAACAATTAAAACCATGGGAAAAGCCGAGAATCGAGAGTGAAACATTACTTACTTACTTTCGAGCTTAGTTTAGCGTTTCAAGCTTAATATAAACCCCCATAATATTCCTTTCAAACCTTTGGAAAGCTGTAAACCAATACCACTCACCAACTAAACCTCGCTCACCTTGCCGAAGCAATTTCAAGCTTCCGAAACGTCCACCACACCCTCCGAAGCTAACGAATCAACATCCTCTGCTTCGTACCAAAGTAAAATAGAGGATAATGCACTTCTTTGCACCAAAACCTCCAGCAACACACAACAACACTTCCGCCTCAACATAAACAAGATTTTGCCTAACGAAAATAACCGAAAACACCGGCAAAACCTTACTAACAAATCTCTAGCCAATACCCAACGAGATTAACAACAAAACAACATCAACATACATCCAAAAACACATCCTCAACACCCTATTATCAACAACCATCAATTAACCACATAAACAAGCCATAACCTCAAAGATATCAACATCAAAACTTAGCAACCTACCTAGTTTCGGGAATCCATTGATAAAATCACCTGTTCAACATTATTACCCATAAAAAATATCACAACTCTCAATCATAAAACCCAACATTAACAGATCATAGCAAATCTTTACAAAATCCATCAATTAACATCATTTAAACCAATTTTCCATAATCATATTATCAAAACCCATTAGAAATCAATCATAAAAGATCAAGAACTTGAGAATTTAAGTAAAGAACCTTTCATTAGAGGAGAAGAATGAAACCTTACCTCTAATGATGACTCTCCCTTTCAATTGAGAAGATTTACATGAGAAAACAAAAATAAAACAACAAAGTTTTGTTAAGAAAACATTAAGAAACCATTTAAGATCAAAAAGATAAATCAAATATGCTGTTTACCTAAAATCTTTGAAGGAAAATGAATGTTTGGCTGGATAGAATTTGAGAGAAATTAGAAGAGAGAAAAAGTAGTTATGTAAAATGTGTTTTGAAAAATAAAGTGAGTAATTAATTCTCTCCACATGTTTTATTTAATTAAAACCATTTAGAAGTCAACCAATTAGAAAGGATAAGACTTAATTAGTATCTTGGCCAAAGCTTCTTAAAGATTCAAAGTCTTGATATTTTACGATCTAGTCACTGCAAGCAGTTTTGCACATTTTACATTTTGGCCACTAGTCCAAAAATGTCAAACTCCCAAATCACCTTTCCCAAAATTGATTTCGCTATAATCACATATATATTTAATAAGGATTATAAAATATTTTCCATATTTTATTTTGATGAAAAACCACTTTTACCAAATTAAATCCTGAAACTAGTCCAAACTACTAAAATCGGTTCAACCGAACCCTCAATCCAATCCGGCTAACATCTAGGCCCAACTTCAGGTCGTTACAACTCTCCGCCACTTAAGAAATTTCATCCTCAAAATTTACCTTGCAGAAAAAGATGAGGAAATTGTTTCTCCATGTTAGCTTTTCTTTCCCACGTGGCTTCCTCGACACCATGGTGCGTCCACAACACTTTGACCAACTCAATGGTCTTTCCACGAAGGACTTTACTATCCACGTCTAAGATTCTTACCGGGTCTTCATCATATGTCAGATCCGGATTCAACTCGACCTCTTCTATAGGCATAACATGCGACAGATCCGATTTATATCTCCGAAGCATTGATACATGAAAAACATTATGTATCTTCTCCAACTCAGATGACAACTTCAACTTGCCCTTCCGACCAAATCTCATCACCTTCTTCCAAGGTGAAACCTTTAAGAACACTTTATACCCAACCTCAAACTCTATCTCCTTATGCATCAAATTCACGTAAGACTTTTGCCGATCCGAAGCTTCCTTCAAACGATCACAAATGATCTTTACTTTCTCCATTGTTCCCTTAAGCATATTTGGTAAAGAAACCAACTTTTGCCCCGCTTTCGTCCAACACAAAGGCGTTCTACACTTCCTCCCATACAAGGCCTCATAAGGTACCATTTGTGTACTCGCCTGATAACTGTTATTATAGGCAAATTCCACCAATGGCAAACACTTCTCCCAAGAACATTGGAACTCAATAATACAACAACAAAGCATATCCTCCAACACCTGGATAACTCGTTCAGACTGTCCCTCCGTCTGAGGATGATAAGATGTACTAAAACTCAACCGCATACCCAAGGCTCGATGCAAACATTCCCAAAACCTCGCGGTAAACCTCGGATCCCTATCCGAAACTATGGACTTAGGCACACCATGCAAACGCACAACCTCAACGATATACAAATCCGCCAACCTATCCAAGGTATACATCGTATGCACGGGCACAAAATGTTCACACTTCGTCAACCGATCCACAATAACCCAAATAGAGTTCTTCTTTGATGGGGTCAAAGGCAAACCGGACACAAAATCCATTGTGATTCTTTCCCATTTCCATTCTGGTATTCTCAATGGTTGTAACAACCCACATGGAAACTGATGTTCAGCCTTCACTCTTTGGCAAATCATACACCTATTTACAAACTCCACCACATCCTTTTCAGCCCAACTCAATAGTACTCATCTTTCAACCCACGATACATCTTAGTATTATCAGGATGCATGGCAAAAGGACTACTATACGCCTCTGTCAAGATAGTGCGCCTCAACTCAACATCTTTCGGCATAACTATCCAATCTTTGAAGCACAAAACACCATCATCATTAAAACAAAAATCCATCGGATTAACCTCAACAATGTCCGTAACATGTGATACCAACGAATCATCCAACAATTGCTTCTTTTTTATCAACTAAATCAAGGAAGGTTTCACTTGCAACTCAGCCACCAACCTACCATCTTCATTGCCTCGGCCACCACATTGGCCTTTCTTGGATGATACTCGATTGAAAGATCGTAGTCCTTAAGCAACTCCAGCCACCTTCATTGCCTAAGGTTCAACTCTTTCTGTGACATTAAATATTTAAGGCTTTTATGGTTGTTATACACCACACATTTCTCCCCATAAAGATAGTGTCGCTAAATCTTCAATGCGAACACTACTGTAGCCAACTCAATGTCGTGTGTGGGATAATTTCACTCCCGCACCTTCAATTGTCTTGACTCATAAGCAACCACTTTACCCTCTTGCATTAAAACACACCCTAATCCCACATAGGATGCATCGCTATAAATCACAAACTCCTTTCCTAACTCGGGTTGAATCAAGATTGGAGCCTGTGTCAAAGCCTCCTTCAACCTCTCAAAAGCTTGTTGCCTAGCCTCCATCCACTCAAACTTAACAACCTTTTGCAACAATTTTGTTAACGGAGCATAAACCTTAGAAAAACCATCAACAAAGTGATGGTAATAACCAGCCAAGCCCAACAATTTTGTTAACGTACCTCTGACACGATTTAGATTGTTTCCAACTCACAACCGCCTCAATTTTCTGCGGATCCACACAAATCCCTTCCGCTATACAACATGACCAAGAAACACCACTTCTTTGATCCAAAACTCACATTTACTCAACTTGGCATACAACTGTTTATCTAATAAGGTTTGTAACACAATTCGCAAATGTCTATCATGATCCTCCTTAGTACGTGAATACACAAGGATATCATCGATAAACACAACCACAAACCAATCCAAAAACTCATGGAATACCCGATTCATCATGTCCATGAAAGCAGATGGAGCATTCGTCAACCCGAACGACATTACTAAGAACTCATAATGCCCGTAGCGAGTGCGAAAAGCTATCTTCGGCACATCTTTGTCATTCACCTTCAACTGGTAGTATCTCGATCTCAAATCGATCTTAGAAAACATCATCGCGCCACGAAATTGATCAAAAAAGTCGTTAATTCATGGCAAAGGATATTTATTCTTTATCGTCAACTTGTTCAATTGTCGATAACCGATGCACATTCTCATGGTGCCATCTTTCTTCTTTACAAACAACACCGGAGCACCCCAAGGTGACACACTAGGCTGAATGAACCCACGATCTAGCAACTCCTGAAGTTGCATCTTCAACTCCTTCAACTCTTTGGGTGTCGTGCGATACGGAGCAATAGACATCAGAGCCGTATCTGCGTACGTCTCAATACAAAACTCTACCTCTCTATCCGGTGGCAAACCAGGCAATTCTTCTGGAAACACCCCGAAAAGTAACAAACTGTTTGGATATCCTGAGGACATGCCTCCATATTTGGATTCAAGACATACGCCAAGTATGCCTGACATCCTTCTTTCATCAACCTTTGTGCCTCCATCGCTGAAACAACATTGGATAAGAACTTAACATTCTTACCCACCACCACTACTTCATAATCATCGGCAAGCTTTAACGAAACACACTTGCTTTCACAATCTACCACAACCCTATGCTCAGACAACCAATCCATCCCAAGAATCACATCAAAGTCATAAAAAGGTAACTCCAACATATCAACAGCAAACACATGACCTTGAACCATTAACGGACACCTTCTATACAACTTCCTAACTATGACTGTCTCACCAAAGGAACTTGTCACTTGCATACCCACATCAAGATATTCAACTGGTATATAAGCAACTGTGCATGCTCGAGCAAGATGTATGAATGCGTGCAACTAGAATCAATCAAAGAAAGTAATGACAAGGATTGCAAGGTAAAGGTACATACGATCACATCCGTTCATTCCTTCCCTCGCGGTGTGCATACACCCTAGCCGGTCCACCTCCCTCGGGCTGAACCGCCACAACATGAGCCACATTTCTTTGACCTTCTTCCCTACGCTAAAAATTACCTTGGCCACTCCCACGGCCCCTCCGAGGCTCAACAACACGCACCGATGTCTGGCTCACAATCTGAGGGCAATCACGCCTCACATGACCCTGCGAACCACAATTCCAATAACTCCTAGAATTACTCCAACATGACGCCTACCATAACGACCACACTCAGGTGCTCGAACTGAACATTCTGGCCTTACAAACCATAACTCGTATTACCACGTCCACTGTGCTTATGATCCAAAATGAGTCTCCCTTCTCGCTACCTCTTACCACGACCTCTACCACCACCAAAATCAGTAACTCTCTTCTCGATACTAGAATTCCCTCGGCGAGAGACCAAACCCAAACTTTGCTCATTGTCCTTGGCACGACTGACCAAGACATCAAAATTTGAATACTCAGAAGCTAGCAAATATGTATTCACTTCCATTACCAAGCCATAACAGAAACAATCACATCTCTTTTCCTCATCGGGAACCAGTTCAGGAAAGTACTGGCTCAACCGAACAAACTGAACCTCGTACTCAGAAACAGACATATTGCCTTGCACCAACGCCATGAACTCACGTTTCTTTTTATCTTGATAACGAACACCCAAATATTTCTTTTGGAAAGTAACTCCGAAGAACTCCCATGTCACGTTCTCGGGTGCTATCCCCGTAGTAGTGGTAGTCTACCATGAATAAGCATCACTCTAGAGCAAAGATACCACATAACCCAGCTTACGCACATCCGTGGACTCCATCTGACCAAGAATCCTCTGGGTACTCTCAAACAATGCCTCAGAACCCTCCGAAGACAAACCTCTAAACTCAGTACCACCCAAACTGCGTAAACGCTCCAAAGGTAAACCAAGGTTAGCCACAGGTTGTGGCACAACAACATGCATACCCGCTACTGCAGCCTGAAAAGCTCCTGTGATAGCCTGAACCAACTGTGTTGCATCACCCCTAACCTGCCCCTGCGCTCCCTGAGGTCTAGCACCTCCCGCACCAGCTCTGGCGCCCTCACCACCAGGTGTTGGAGGAGGTGGGGGCGGTATAAAATCCTCATTACGCCCCTCTTCTATCACATTACGTATATTTCGTACAAGCTCTCGTCTCGGTCCCATAATGAAACAATATGAATCTCTAGCATATAAAATGCAACAATAAAAATAGCCAGGCCAACAAGTAGTAAGGATCCAAGAAGCTCAAATTTGAAAACAATATATTTACATCAATAGTAATAATGGCCATTCACACCCCAAATCATCATTTAACATATCATCAACATATTATCAAACATCGTTCATAACAAACATCGAGAATTCAACCATCTTACCTCCTAATTTTTCGTAAACCTAGCTCTGATAGCAACAATTGTAACCCCCTTGACTCAGTCTAATCGCAAAACCGAATCGAGCGAGTCAAGAGGAATATTGGAGTAAAACCTGAAAGTTTCACTTCAATAAACAACATTTTTTTCTTTTTCTAAATGCAACTTAGTTAACCTAAGCTTGAGAGAAAGCATCAGTCAAAATTTCAACTCAATCGGGCGTCAAATTGATATCCGAATATCCCGTTACGCGAACTAGGTACAAAATTCTAAAACTATACAAATACAAAGACTTTTTACCAAATTGACATTATCTACATTTAATTAATCAGGTTTCATGCTCACATACAAATTTTCAACTTGATTTGATTAACCAAACATCGCCAATTGCATTTACAAACATTCAGAGACTAAAACGTGAAGAACATAAACTTCAGAAGATGCTTTTAACCAACTTTAACAAACAAGGTATCGATACGCTTAACCACGGTATCAAAACGGCCCTTCGTATTTTCAAACCCAAAATTCTAGTAGCGTAAAACCGTATCAATACGGTCTCGAGTATCGATACACTTGACCAATTTCTTCTTACACCATATTGATACGGAGTATCGATACGCCTGAGCTTGTAATGTCACTTTTTGCTTGATAAACAATCCGTAAACCACATTTAAACCCCTAGGCATGCTCCTAACATATAACAAACATATTCAAGGATCAATCCACATCATTTTTCAATGGAAAAATAACCATATAAGCCATCATAATCCAAATGAAATATAGAGGCATGCATCCTAGCAAAGCAACCACAAAGACCTCCAAAACTCCAACCAACCAAAAACTAGCATATAAAGGCCATTTACAGCTCATATAGGCACTACACAATTGTGCCAACCATGGAGTTCACAACATACGCTCCCAAAACCAAAAGGTTTTCTTCCATTGCCAAACTTATTACTATTGAAATGTAAAATCATACTTGAGGTATGAGCAACGCTTTGACTCTTTCGCTTGCTACCTTGTTGCCCGATCTCTCTACTTATATGAATTGTTAGGAAAGTGAGCGTAAGCGATAAGCTTAGTGAGGGCTGCTAAAAAACAAAACCACTAACAATGCGTTTCCAAAAACCATTTCTCAGCAAATCGGTTTGTCATCATGCTCATAACGAGGCTCATGCTTTAAAACCTATTAAAGCAAAATCATTTATCTCATAACACATGTATCATTAAGGCTCATGCTTTAAACCAAAGCAAATCTCAATATATAATCTCATGTAGAACTCTTATATACAATTTCATTTCAAAACCATGAAACATGTAAACTCATATATTGGCATTCAAGTGACCTGGATGGTTGCTTCGCCATCCCAATACACGAGGAGCTTGCTACACTCTCCTTAAATAAACACATCAGATATGTGGATACTCATTGATGGAACTTGTTGCTCTCTCCATCAATACTTATGGAGCTTGCCGCTCTCTCCATAAGGCGAATCTCATGGTGCTTGCCGCTCTCACCATTTAAGGATCCCGTGGTGCTTGCTGCTCTCACCACAATATACTTCGGTACCCTCAACACAATAGTTGATCAGCTATTGCGGAGCCGAAGGCCACAGGCACATACGAATTTTGCTACATTTTTATAGTGCACTCTCATCCTATTGGTCGACCAATTATATCCAATTATAATAAGCATCATCACTTGCCAATGTATACTTTAAAATCATGTTAACCTACTGTTTTCCAATGCATCAACATAAACCATAGCATATCCCATTTTAAATCATAAATCAATGCATAGCATTTTCTCATCAAGATGCAACCTCTTGAAAACCATAAATCAATCTCATTGGATAACATGAATCATTTCTCAATTCATAAAAATATGCATAACAGTAGGTAACAAATCCAGCTTCAAATCATGGGCATGAACAATTAAAACCATGGAAAAAGCCGAGAACCAAGAGCGAGACATTTCATACTTACTTTCGAGCTTAGATTAGCATTTCAAGCTTAATCTAAATCCCTAAAATATTCTTTTCAAACCTTTGAAAAGCTAAAACCAGTGCCACTCACCAACTACACCTCGCTCGCCTTGCTGAAGCGATTTCAAGCTTCCGAAACGCCCACCACACCCTTCAAAGCTAACGAATCAACATCCCCTTCTTCTTACCAATGTAAAACAGAGGATTAATGCACTTCTTTGCACCAAAACCTCCAGCAACACACAACAACACTTCCGCCTCAACATAAACAAGCTTTCGCCTAACGAAAACAACCGAAAACACCGGCAAAACCTTACTAACAAATATGCAGCCAATACCCAATGAGATTAGCAACAAAACAACATCAACATACATCCAAAAACACATCCTCAACACCTTTTATCAATAGCCATCAATTAACCACATAAACAAGCCATAACCTCAAAGATATCAACATCAAAACTTAGCAACCTACCTAGTTTAGGATTCCATTGATTAAATCACTTATTCAACATTATTACCCATCCAAAATATCACAAATCTCAATCATAAAACCCATTATTAACAGAGCATAGAAAATCTTTACAAAATCCATCAATTAACATCATTTAAACCAATTTTTCATAATCATATTATCAAAACCCATTAGAAATCAAGCATAAAAGATCAAGAACTTGAGAATTTTAGTAAAGAACCTTTCATTAGAGGAGAAGAACGAAACCTTACCTCTAATGATGACTCTCTGTTTCAATTGAGAATATTTACATGAGAAAACAAAGATAAAACAACAAAGTTTTTTTGAGAAAACATTAAGAAACCATTTAAGATCAAAAAGATAAATCAAATATGATGTTTACCTCAAATCTTTGAAGGAAAATGAATGTTTGGCTGGAGAGAATTTGAGAGAAATTAGAAGAGAGAAAATTTAGTTACGTAAAATGTGTTTTAGAAAATAAAGTGAGTAATTAATTCTCTCCACACATTTTATTTAATTAAAACCATTTAGAAGTCATACAATTAGAAAGGAGAAGCCTTAATTAGACTCTTGTCTAAAGCTCCTTAAATATTCAAAGTCTTTATCTTTTACGATCTAGTCACTAAAAGCAGTTTTGCACATTTAAAATTTTGGTCACTAGTTCAAAAATGTCAAACTCTCAAATCACCTTTCCCAAAATTGATTTAACTATAATCACATATATATTTAATAAGGATTATAAAATATTTTTCCATATTTTATTTTGATGAAAAACTACTTTTACCAAATTAAATCATGAAACTAGTCCAAACCGCTAAAACCGGTTCAACGTTCCTCAAGCAAATCCGACTAACATCTAGGCCCAACTTCGGGGCATTACAGAATAATTCATAATCATGTATCCTGCATGTATAAATTTATAGATAGCCTATCATCATTGGTTACCTAGATTCCTATCATTCGAACAATGCCTAATAGCTTCTCCTAAATCTTGAATTATTTAGGATCCATTTTTCTTAAAATCGAAACACACCCCACATAGCATGAATCCATATATATACCCACATGCATTGATCGATTGTATCAACCCTTCATAGCATGAATTTACTCCTCTACTTTACCAAGCATAAATCTACTCATCAAGAGAAAAACATACAAGATAAATGCTTCTATAACAATTACACCACACACACGTTAAGAAGATTTCATTCAAAATTATTAATTAAATTCCAAAATGAATGGAGATAAAGAGAAAGCTTACTCCTCTTACAAGATTTTCTAATCCATAACGCAAAACAATTTTGAGCAAACAAGCTCGGTTCCCATTCTCCATAATTAAAGCTTCCCTTTCCACCATTTTTATTTAATTTCGGTTCAAGAGGAGAAGAATGGAGTTAACGAATGTTTTGCTATCTATTTCCCAAGAGAACCTAACACCTCATTGTACACATGTCTTTCGCAATTGTGACATGTGTTCAAGCCTTCTCTAAAATTTCATTTGACATGCAAACTACAAGTTTGCACTTCCATTCAATTTAGTCCTTTAGAAAATTTTTATCCAATTCTTTCTTAATCCCGTTTTAGTCCTTAATCACAATGAGTTAAAATTCTAATAACTCTAATACAATTTAACTGAGGGTTCAATTAATCATTCTTCCAGGCCCATTTTAGGAATGTTACAAATTAAAACAACAAGAAATGCTCAGGAAGATTACTAGCCTATCTCTCGACTTTAAGCTACACTTACTGATTAATCCAACTAACTACTCTCCTAAATCACGATTCCTTTTTGCTTTTCTACAATGTTACCAGTCTTGGTCCTTGTGTCATTAGCTAGTTCGGGGTCAAATACAACCACAAGTATAATTCACATTACAATTTATTCTATTGTACTATAAGCAAGATCATACATTCTTGTACACTAAAACAGCCCTAAATACACGTGTACATTTATATGTATAAAACAGTCCAACATGCTTTTCTATATACTCAATACAGTCCAATTTTCTATATGTTCATATATATATATATATATATATTCAAAACAGTCCAATGCACTTTCATATATATATAAAACAGTCCCTATTACATAGGTATACAATTATTTGTGCATAAAATAGTCCACAATTGTTTTTTTACATGCACAATAGTCCCTAATTCATAGATATACAATTATATGCAATTATATGTGCATAAAACAGTCCACACATGTTTATATACATGCAAAACAGTCCCTAATTTGTAGATATACAATTTTGTGTGCATAAAACAGTCCACATAATTTCATATATACACAAAACAATCCCATATAGGATTATTAGCAAACAATGTCACCAATTTAAGCTCAAACAACCAATTACACAACCACCTAGGATTTATTCGAATAGTTTCTAATGTACTATCATGTTCTTTCCCAACCTTTAAAATCACATAACACTCAAAGTACTAAGAATTGCTGTAACATCCCAGATCGTAAATTAAATACCTAATATGTTATGCCTTAAGTAGAGTTTAAATTAAATACATAGTGAAGGCTTTTATCGGACCAAATCGAACTTCTTGAGGTTAGGAGAGTAGAATCGAAAGGACAAAAATGTTGAAATTCCAAAATTCTATAATTGCATGGTAAACTTAAAACTTATCAAGAGCTTGATGATTTGGCTCCATGGATTGTTAGACATGTGGAAATCCATTACTATGAAGGGAGACAAACAGATAACATTGTTCTCCTTCATTTGTCTCTTGGCCGAAACAAGAGAATGAAAGAGAGTGTGAGAAAGTGTCACCATAGTTGAACTTGTTGAGATCTCTGTCATGTTTGGATGCTTGAACTATTTGTGTTCATCAATAGAAGTAAGTAAATTCCTTTTTAACTTTGGTTAGTTGTTGCTATTCTTGATTGAGTTGTTGTTTGTAGTTGGAATGGGAAGCGAAAATATGGATAGAGAGAATGATTTAATTATTGAATATATTGGCCATGAATTCATTGTTATTTTAGAAGGTTGATAATGCTAAAAATATAAGAGTTAACTAATGTTTGCTTAAGGTCTAAAGTCATTCGATTTTGGTAAATTCAAGCCTAGGTAATTAAGGCCCTGTCCGAAACTGTTTTAACAAATCTGCTTTGGGAAAAATTGGATTAAATAACAGAATTAGAACCTTAGAATGGTGCTAAGTAGCTGGTTAAATTGTTTGTAACCATACTAGGATCAAGGGAATAATTTGACATGGATTTTGTAATGTGTAAGTAGTTAATTTAATGTGAATCTGCCCTTTTTTAAGCAGGGCAGTGTAGGGGTTGTTTTGCTTCTATTCAAAGATATGTGTAAGTGTCAATGACCACTTTGGTGTTGATTAATGTTATTTAGCCTTGGATCAATGAGAATATGCAATTTAAGAGGATACATGTAATAGAGATGTCTAAATTGGCATAAAAGAACCCATATTTGCAATAGGGGCAAATTTGAAATGATATGAATCTAGGGGGACTATTTTAATGAGTCTTAATTGCTTTAATTTGACTATGGTTACATCGATGAGATTAAAGAATTCTGTCCTAGAATCTTTGTTAGGCTTGTGTGTATATTATAGACAATTGAATGATGGTAACTTGATTCTAATGCGTTGGTGAATTATTGTTATTTCCAGACAACAAGAATTGTAATCAAGAAGACGAGGGGAAGAAAGGGATTATAATTCACGATCAAGATTAACTTGGAGAACCTGTGAGTGTATCATGTGTTTAATTAAAGTTAATTACTTGTTATAATAGTTAAAACAATCTAAAATGCGAAAGAAGGCTTACGGCCTTACTTGATGTGCTTGCTTGAATTCCTTGGAAGGTAAGTGCCAATGTAAGATGTGATATATTTTATAGAAAAAAGCATGTTTGTAAATTATGAAAGTAAATTCTTCTTATGGCATCCTGAATGATAGTGTATTGAAATGTTTAATGAATGAGATTGTTGAGTATATATGGTCCTTGGTGTACAATATCTAGGGTCGGTCTAGTAAAAAGAATGGCATGCCAATAAAATAACCTGAGCTCAGCTTAGAAATCTGGATTACAGTCCCCTGATAGGTACATGTGTACCCCTGAATATGATAATTAAGTTAGTCCAATGGTATGAATTTTGGCCATTGTTTGATACTATGTTCGATAATAGCATTAATGTGAACTATTAAATGAAATTGGTTAATTCAACTAAGTTTGTCTGCCTAGAATTGTTGATATAGAAATGGATTGTGTGATTTAATCAACTCAAAGGAGTTGCCTGATAATGAGACCGCATTTTATGAAATATGTTGCTCAATTTAGTAAAATTGAGTCTGTGGAAGGATAAGAGTAATTGAAAATTTAATATGAATTTTGAAAGAGTTTATAAATGATTGATAATCTTGAGGATTTCCTGTCAAATGTGAATATTATTCTGAATTTGATTTGTTGTTCTATTGTTTACAATTAAACCTGAGACTATTTAATTTATTGCTCACCTTGTTCTGTCACAGGATAAACTGTGTATGGAGCAAGTCAGGAGGCCAAAACAAGGTTAGCAGAAGCACATAAAGTATGTTTGTAATTTTGTTAGATAACTCCTAGAAGGTGGCACTAGATTAAGGGCTTGTTATAATCTTTTGGGGCATGTTTAATCAGTTTGTATATGAAGTATTGATGTATGTTATGTTTTGAAGAACTTGTATATATATGTGTTCTTGTGTATGGTTGATATAGATGTTCTTCATGTGGGTTTATTGATGGAATTATTGGTTAACTTAGAATTCTATGTGGTTAAAATTGCTTATTATGTTAATAGTCGAAGATGTAGAATATCTTAGGAAAGATCCTGCTTGTATGTTATTGTTGTTAGATCAAGTTTGATTTATTTATAGAAGAGGATGACCATTGAAAATTAATGCATATGATTCTTTAATTGACAAGAAATACAAGTTAATCAAACTCGGTCCACTTTGTATGCTAGCAATGATTTATTTTTATTGATCAATACTAGTTTGGAAATGCTTGGCATGATGATCACTTGTTTGTTTGAGGATGGATCTGTTCGAATGGCCTATATGATTGCATGATTCTTATTGTGTTGAGTTCAATGCTTCTTGTTTGTAAAGCCTTTGGTTTATGTTTGCTTCTTGGGTAGTTAACTCCACATACATCGAATGCTCATTATCTTTTTAGTCCTGAATTCAAATCAATTCGAACTCTAACTTGTTAGACAAGTTAGACTGTCTACTCTTAGCCTGGTAATTTCTTATAGGCCGGGGTGGGATACTACATTTGTTAATCAGAGCTAAGGTTTCATCGATCCTAGGACTAAACCAGTTTATGCTGTGTCATCTAATGTATAAAATGCCACCTATGAGTTGAATATATGTGCTTATGACATTTTCTGATTACATCTCCTTCAAATTTTAATTTCAGATGTCTGAAACACATCTGGCTCGGGATGGAAACAGCCCGGCTGGCTCCTCCAAAGAAGGGGGAGTGTTAGACTGAATCAGGATCAAGTAGATCCTCAAAAGGCTACAGAACCACAACCTGAGGCTCCTCAGATAAATCAATTCCAAAAGGAATGTTTTCTCAGCATGACTGAGATGTTTAATCAGTTCATCACTACTATGAAACAAAATGATTCTCCTGATGCTCATAAATTGGAGTGTGCGGTGGCCTTACTTGTTGACGAAGCATTAAACTGGTAGGAAACTACAATCCTTCCTATTCTAAAAAATTCGTTCACTTAGGAATTTTTCCTGAAGGAATTTCAGAAGAAATACGTGAGTGAACAGTATCTAGCCAAAAGAAGGAGACGTTTCTTGCATCTCAAGCAAGGTGGAAGACCTGTAGAACAATACATAAGTGAATTCTGTAAATATTTCAAGTATAAAGCTGAATATATCAAGAAGGAAGAGGACAAGTGTAGGATGTTTATTGAAGGGTTGAATGATGAGTTGAGCCCGATGTTCATAGCCCTCAGAACAACTGATTTTCAAGACCTAGTGAATTGAGTAATTGCCACGGAGTCTCGAATGAAAGCGGCTGATAAAAGAAGAGAGAATTTTTCTAAGAAAGATAAAAGATCCTGAAGTGATAACAAATCTCAGTGTCCTTCAAAGAAATCGAAAGGCCAATGAGGGAGCTATTCGAACCAAGTTACTTCACCAAGGGGTAACTTCATTCTGAAGCCTCAAACCGTAATCAAATCATCTGCTCCAACAATCTCCATTAATAGCTCAGGAAAATCGAGCAGGGAACCCCAATCTTGATACTATAACATCTGTCAAGACTACCATTATGGTTAGTGTAGGAGACAATCAAATGCTTGTTTTTTATGTGGAAGTATGGATCACTATGTCCGAGATTGTCCTCAACCTTTTGACAAGCCCCCGGTTAAGGTGGCCTCCAATTCGAATCAAGCTCCCTCTCCTAAGGGAAAAGGGTCGAGACAAGCTCAATCAGGGAACTCAGAAAGATCTCGGGGTCAGGATATTACCACCACTCATCAAGAGTCTCGGGCCCCTGCTTGTATGTATCACATTCGAAGCCGTGATGATGAAGGGGCACCTGATGTTATAGCAGGTACTTTTGAGATAAATAATAGTCTTGTATATGCTTTAATTGATCCGGGATCTACCCATTCTTTTGAGATAAATAAAAGTTGAATCTAAATTCTGAGATTGTTGCTCAAGAACTCCTAGTTTCGAACCCTGTAGGAAAATACATGGTCTTAAATGTTCTTTGTAGGGGTTGTCCTTTATTTATTCAAAACATTCCATTCCCTATTAATCTTTATGTACTTCTATGAGTTTGATTTAATCCTGGGTTTGGACTGGTCAAGAAGACACCGGGATTGGGTAGACTGTAACAAAAGAAAGCTTTATTTATGGGGTTTGGGAAAAGAATCAATATCCTTAATCCATCAAAATTCCAAAAGGCTGAATCATGTATTATGTAATATACTCAGAGCTGTTAAATTTTGATATTGTTTGAGTTTCTCGATGTTTTTCCTGATGAACTCCTAGGACTACCACCGGATCGAGAAGTGGAATTCAAAATAGAGACTCAACCGAGAATCAGCCATATATCTATTACTCCTTACCGAATTGCTTTGTGGAACTAAAAGAACTTCAGAAGTAGTTACAAGAACTGCAAGACAAGAGGTTCATTCGACCAAGCTCTTCACCATGGGGAGCCCCGATACTCTTTGTCAAGAAGAAAGGCATATCAATGAGGTTATGCATAGACTATCAGCAACTTAATCAAGTCACGATTAAGAATAAGTACCTGCTTCCGAGAATTGAAGATTTGTTTGATCAACCGAAGGGTGCTTTAGTATTTTCTAAGATTGACCTTTGATCGGGGTACTATCGAATGAAAATAAAGGAGTCTGACATTCCTAAAACTGCCTTTAGAACTCGATCTAGCCTCCTGCTACGTTTATGGATCTTATGAACCGAGTATTTAAACCCTACTTGGATAGATTTGTAGTGGTCTTCATTGATGATATTTTGGTTTACTCAAAAGATGAAGATGAGCATTCAAGACATCTCAGAATTGTTCTTTAAACCCTTAGGGAAAATAGACTCTATGCCAAATTCAACAAGTGTAAATTTTGGTTGCCCAAAGTCTCCTTTCTTGGGCATGTGATTTCAGCCGAAGGGATCAAAGTTGACCCTAAAAAGAGTCAATCTGTGCTGGAATGGAGATCCCCAAAGAATGTTGGGGAAGTTTGAAGCTTCCTTGGCTTGGCTAGTTACTACCGAAGATTTGTTAAGGGCTTTTCTATTTTAGCCGCACCTTTGACTAATCTCCTCCGTAAAGATATACCGTTTGTTTGGTCTGAAAAACAACAAAAGAGCTTTGTTCATTTGAAAGAAGTTCTTACCTGAGCCCCAGTTTTGACTCAACCAAAATCGAGAAGAGAATAATACACCGTGTTTAGTGATGCATCCCATTTGGGCTTGGGGTGTGTTCTAATGCAAGGGAACAAGGTAGTGGTGTATGCTTCCCGACAATTAAAGTCCCATGAACTAAACTATCAAACTCATGATTTGGAGTTTGCTGCAATAGTTTTTGCTTTAAAAATCTGGCAGCATTACCTGTTGGAGAAAGATGCTATCTGTACACCGATCACAAGAGCCTAAAATATTTCTTGACTCAAAAGGAACTTAACCTCAGGAAAAGGAGATGGATTGGACTCCTTAAAGACTATGATTTAATCATAGATTATCATCCGGGGAAAGCCAATGTTGTGGCTGATGCACTCAGTCGACAACATTCCCGTGGTAAGAATTCAATCTAATCAACCTTCCCCTAGTCTTATTCGAAATGTGGCTTATATGTGTCATCTAAAATATTTCCTTGTAAACTAATGTAGCTTCATCATCCATAAATGCCCACTTTCGAATGGTTACAAAGAAAGGGACTCTAGCTTCCATTCGAATATAGTCTGAGATTTTATCAAGAATTCGAATGTTACAACAATCGGATCCTAAACTACACAGAATTAAGCTCAAACTGGATGAAAATTATGAATCAGAATTTGCTCTAAAAGAGGATAGATTACTCTATTTTAGGAATACGATGTGCATTCCTAATGATCTAGAATTAAGAAGAGAAATTCCGCATGATACCCACAATAGTTCTTTCTCAATACATCCCGGTTCAGTGAAGATGTATAAGGACCTAAAGAGTCTTTATTGGTGGCCTGGAATGAAGTCTGTTGTAATCGACTTTGTGTCTAAATGTCTTGTATGCCAAAAGGTGAAATCCGAGCATCAGGCTCCTTCGGGACTTTTGCAACCTATTGAAATTTTGCAATGGAAATGGGAACAAATAACGATGGATTTTGTTAGTGGTCTACCATTGTCTCCTAAGAAGAATGATGCAATCTGGGTGATTGTAGATAGATTTTCAAACTCTGCCCACTTCCTCTATGTTCGAATGAGTATGAGTCTGGACCAGTTAGCCGAACTGTATATCCAAGAGATAATTAGACTTCATGGCATTCCTACTTCAATAATCTTTGACCGGGACTCTATATTTACTTCTAGATTCTGGAAATCCTTACAAAAAGCCCTTGGGACGAGAACCAATCTTAGTACATCATTTCATCCCCAATCGGATGGGCAATCTAAAAGAACTATACAAGTCTTGGAGGACATGCTTCAGGCATGTATAATTGATATCGGGAAAAATTGGGAGAATGCCTTACCCATGGCCGAATTTTCATACAACAACAATTACCATTCTTCTATCAAAATGGCTCCCTTTGAAGCTCTGTATGGAAGAAAATGTAAAACTCCCTTTTGCTGGTCAGAATTGGGAGAACACAAAACTTTGGGACCTCAACTGCTTCGTGAAATAGAAGAATTTGTACAAATTGTTTGTAGACGGTTAAAAGAAGCTTTTGATCTACAAAAAACCTATGCTGACCATAAAAGAAAGGACATTCAACATCAGGTAGGAGATAAGGTGTTTCTCAAGGTATCTCCTTGGAAGAAAGTATTCTGATTTGGAAAGAAAAGAAAGCTTAGCCCTCGGTTTATTGGACCTTTCAAAATCACCGAAAGGGTTGGTCCTGTTCCTTACCAGTTAGCTCTTCCAGAAGAATTCAGTAAGATACACAATGTATTCCATGTTTCAATGCTGCATAGCTATCAGTCTGATCATTCTCACATCCTCAAGCTAGAAGAAGTAGAATTAAACCTGGATCTATTTTATGACGAAGAACCGATCCAGATTCTTGATTGGGAAGAAAGAAGGCTACAAAACCAAACCATCTCTTTAGTGAAAGTTCTATGGAGGAATCATGGGAATAAGGAAGCAACTTGGGAGTCTGAATCTTCTATGAGAGAACAATATCCTCATCTTTTTCTTTCAGGTAAATTTGGGGACGAATTTCCCTTAAGGGGGATGGATTTGACACATCCCAGATCATAAATTAAATACCTAATATGTTATGCCTTAAGTACAGTTTAAATTAAATACATAGTGAAGGCTTTTATTGGACCAAATCGATCTTCTTGAGGTTAGGAGAGCAGAATCGAAAGAACAAAAATGTTGAAATTCCAAAATTCTATAATTGCACGGTAAACTTAAAACTTATCAAGAGCTTGATGATTTGGCTCCATGGATTGTTAGACATGTAGAAATCCATTACTATGAAAGGAGACAAACAAATAACATTGCTCTCCTTCATTTGTCTCTTGGCCGAAACAAGAGAATGAGAGAGTGTGTGAGAAAGAGTCACCATACATGAACTTTTTGAGGTCTCAGTCATGTTTGGATGCTCGAATTATTTGTGTTCATCAATAAAAGTAAGTAAATTCCTTGTTAACTTTGGTTAGATTGTTGCTATGCTTGATTGAGTTGTTGTTTGTAGTTGGAATGGGAACCGAAAATATGGATAGAGAGAATGATTTGATTATTAAATATATCTACCATGAATTCATTTTTATTTTAGAAGGTTGACAATGCTGAAAATGTAAGAGTTAACTAGTGTTTGCTTAAGGGCTAAAGTCATTCGATTTTGGTAAATTCAAGCCTAGGTAATTAAGGCCCTGTCTGAAACTGTTTTAACAAATCTGCTTTGGGAAAAAATAGATTAAATAACAGAAATAGAACCTTAGAATGGTGCTAAGTAGCTGGTTAAATTGTTTGTAACCATACTTGGATCAAGGGAATAATTTGACATGGATTTTGTAATGCGTAAGTAGTTAATTTAATGTGAATCTACCCTGTTTTATGCAGGGCAGTGTAGGGGCTATTTTGCTTTTATTTGAAGATACGTGTAAGTGTCAAGGACCACTTTGGTGTCGAATTAATGTTAGCTAGCCTTGGATAAATGAGAATATGCAATTTAAGAGGATACATGTAATAGAGATGTCTAAATTGGCATAAAAGAACCCCTATTTGCAATAAGAGCAGATTTGAAATGATCTGAATCTAGGGGGACTGTTCTAATGAGTCTTAATTGCTTTAATATGACTATGGTTACATCGATGAGATTAAAGAATTTTGTCCTAGAATCTTGGCTAGGATTGTGTGTATATTATAGACAATTAAATGATGGTAACTTGATTCTAATGCATTGGTGAATTCTTGTAATATCTAGACAACAAGAATTGTGATCAAGAAGATGAGAGAAAGAAATGGGTTATAATTCATGATCAAGATTAACTTGGAGAATATGTGAGTGCATCCCGTGTTTAATTAAAGTTAATTACTTGTTATAATAGTTAAAAACAATCTGAAATGCTCAAGAAGGCTTATGGCCTTACTTCATGTGCTTGCTTGAATTCCTTGGAAGGTAAGTGCCAAGGTAAGATGTGATATATTTGATAGAATCAAGCATTTTGTAAATTATGAAAGTAAATGCTTCTTATGGCATCCTGAATGATAGTATATGGAAATGTTTAATGAATGAGATTGTTGAGTATATAACGTCCTGGGTGTACAATATCTAGGGTTGGTCTAGTAAAAAAAGTGGCATGCCAATAAACTAATATGAGCTCAGCCTAGAAATCTGGACTATGGTCCCCAGATAGGTACATGTGCACCCCTGAATATGATAATTAAATTAGTCCAATGGTAAGAATTTTGGCCATTGTTTGATGCTATGTTCGATAATAGCATTATGTGAACTATTAAATGAAATTGGTTAATTCAACAAAGGTTGCCTGCATAGAATTGTTGATATAGAAATGGATTGTGTAATTTAATCAACTCAAAGGAGTTGCCTAATAATGAGACTGCCTTTTATGAAATATGTTGCTCAATTTAGTAAAATGAGTCTGTGGAAGGATAAGAGTAATTGAAGATTTAATATGTATTTTGAAAGAGTTTATAAATGATTGATAATCTTGAGGATTTCCTGTCAAATGTGAATATTATTCTGAATTTGATTTGTTGTTCTATTGTTTACAATTAAACCCATGACTATTTAATTTATTGCTCACCCTATTCTGTCACAGGATAAACTGAGTGTGGGGCAAGTCAGAAGGTCAAAACAAGGTCACTAGAAGCACATAAAGTATGTTTGTAATTTTGTTCGATAGCTCCTAGAAGGTGGCACTAGATTAAGGGCTTGTTATAATCCTTTGGGGCATGTTTGATCAGTTTTTATCTGAAGTATTGATGTATGTTATGTTTTGAAGAACTTGTATATATATGTGTGCTTGTCTATGGTTGATATAGATGGTCTTCATGTGGGTTTATTGATGGAATGATTGGTTAACTTAGAATTCTATGTGGTTAAAATTGCTTATTATGTTAATAGTCGAAGATGTAGAATATCTTAGGAAGGATCCTGCTTGTATGTTATTGATGTTAGATCAAGTTCGATTTATTTATAGAAGAGGATGACCACCGAAACAAGAGAATGAGAGAGAGTGTGAGAAAAAGTCACCATACATGAACTTCTTGAGGTCTCAGTCATGTTTGGATGCTTGAATTATTTGTGTTCATCAATAGAAGTAAGTAAATTCCTTGTTAACTTTGGTTAGATTGTTGCTATGTTTGATTGAGTTGTTGTTTGTAGTTGGAATGGGAACCGAAAATATGGATATAGAGAATGATTTGATTATTGAATATATTGGCCATGAATTCATTGTTATTTTAGAAGGTTGATAATGCTGAAAATCTAAGAGTTAACTAGTGTTTGCTTAAGGGCTAAAGTCATTCGATTTTGGTAAATTCAAGCCTACTTAATTAAGGCCCTGTCTGAAACTGTTTTAACAAATCTGGTTTGGGAAAAATTATATTAAATAACAGAAATAGAACCTTAGAATGGTGCTAAGTAGCTGGTTAAATTGTTTGTAACCATACTAGGATCAAGAGAATAATTTGACATGGATTTTGTAATGCGTAAGTAGTTAATTTAATGTGAATCTACCCTATTTTATGCAGGGCAGTGTAGGGGCTGTTTTGCTTCTATTCGAAGATATGTATAAGTGTCAAGGACCACTTTGGTGTCGAATTATTGTTAGCTAGCCTTGGATCAATGGGAATATGCAATTTAAGAGGATACATGTAATAGAGATGTCTAAATTGGCATAAAAGAACCCCTATTTGCAATAAGAGCAGATTTGAAATGATCTGAATCTAGGGGGACTATTTTAATGAGTCTTAATTGCTTTAATATGACTATGGTTACATCGATGAGATTAAAGAATTCTGTCCTAGAATCTCGGTTAGGCTTGTGTGTATATTATAGACAATTAAATGATGGTAACTTGATTCTAATGCATTGGTGAATTCTTGTAATATCTAGACAACAAGAATTGTGATCAAGAAGATGAGAGGAAGAAAGGGGTTATAATTCATGATCAAGATTAACTTGGAGAATCTGTGAGTGCATCCTATGTTTAATTAAAGTTAATTACTTGATATAATAGTTAAAAACAATCTGAAATGCTCAAGAAGGCTTATGGCCTTACTTGATGTGCTTGCTTGAATTCCTTGGAAGGTAAGTGCCAAGGTAAAATGTGATATGTTTGATAGAATCAAGCATGTTTGTAAATTATGAAAGTAAATGCTTCTTATGGCATCCTGAATGATAGTGTATTGAAATGTTTAACGAATGAGATTGTTGAGTATATAAGGTCCTTGGTGTACAATATCTAGGGTTGGTCTAGTAAAATAAGTGGCAGGCCAATAAAATAATATGAGCTTAGCCTAGAAATCTAGACTATGGTCCCCTGATAGGTACATGTGTACCCCTGAATATGATAATTAAATTAGTCCAATGGTAAGAATTTTGGCCATTGTTTGATACTATGTTCGATAATAGCATTATGTGAACTATTAAATGAAATTGTTTAATTCAACAAAGGTTGCCTACCTAGAATTGTTGATATAGAAATGGATTATGTAATTTAATCAACTCAGAGGAGTTGCCTAATAATGAGACTGCCTTTTATGAAATATGTTGCTCAATTTAGTAAAATTGAGTCTGTGGAAGGATAAGAGTAATTGAAGATTTAATATGTATTTTGAAAGAGTTTATAAACGATTGATAATCTTGAGGATTTCCTGTCAAATGCGAATATTATTCTGAATTTGATTTGTTGTTCTATTGTTTACAATTAAACCCATGACTATTTAATTTATTGCTCACCCCATTCTGTCACAGGATAAACTGAGTATGGAGCAAGTCAGGAGGTCAAAACAAGGTCACTAGAAGCACATAAAGTATGTTTGTAATTTTGTTCGATAGCTCCTAGAAGGTTGCACTAGATTAAGAGCTTGTTATAATCTTTTGGGGCATGTTTAATCAGTTTGTATCTGAAGTATTGATGTATGTTATGTTTTGAAGAACTTGTATATATATGTGTGCTTGTCTATGGTTGATATAGATGGTCTTCATGTGGGTTTATTGATGGAATGATTGGTTAACTTAGAATTCTATGTGGCTAAAATTGCTTATTATGTTAATAGTCGAAGATGTAGAATATCTTAGGATGGATCCTACTTGTATGTTATTGATGTTATATCTAGTTCGATTTATTTATAGATGAGGATGACCATCGAAAATAAATGCATATAATTCTTTAATTTACATGCAATACAAGTTAATCAAACTAGGTCCACTTTGTATGCTAGCAATGATTTCTTTTTATTGATCAATACTAGTTTGGAAATGCTTGGCATGATGATAACTTGTTTGTTTGAGGATGGATCTGTTCGAATGGCCTATATGATTGCATGATTCTTATTGTGTTGAGTTCATTGCTTCTTGTTTGTAAAGCCTTTGGTTTATGTTTGCTTCTTGGGTAGTTAACTCCACATACTTCGAATCCTCATTATCTTCTTAGTCCTGAATTCCAATCAATTCGAACTTTAACTTGTTAGACGAGTTAGATTGTCTGCTCTTAGCCTGATAATTCCTTATAGGCCGTGGGTGGGATACTAAAATTGCATAGCATGAATCAAATTCTTATCATTTCTAATGATAACATAATTCATGGATAACTATAACATTTAAATCAGTCAAACTCATGAATAAGGAAAGAAGAAGAGTACTATCACTTTCTTTCCAAAGCTAATTTGAATGAAACTTCAAAAAGAAAACCAAAGATGAAGAAATCCTTGAATTCTCCCTAATTTTTTCTCAACAATGGGGTTTGGCTCCTTAGAGAGAATGAAGAAGATGGAATTGTTTGGGATTAACAATCCCTAGTCGAGACCCTTCTTACATGTTTTCGTCTCAGGATGGCACATGTACAAGTCCTCCCACCAATTTTAGTTTAGCATGCAGCTTTTAATTTAATCAAGGTATTCGGTTTGGTCCTTTCTAATTTGAGTAACCAAGTTTTTCCTTGTTTTGTTCAAATCCTAAATCACTTAATTAATCTAATAAATGGTAATTTCTTAGCAAATTTACTTGAAATCTATTGTAGCCTGCTTCTAGACCAATATTTGGTATATTGCAATTCTCCCTCCCTTAAAAGGAAATCGTCCTTGAATTTACCTAAGGGAAGAGGTGAGGATATTGTTCCTCTATAGTTGCCTCAGGATCCCAAGTTGCTTCCTCATTCTTATGGCTTCTCCATAACACTTTCACGAGAAGAACAAATTTATTACGAAGTCTTCTAACTTCGCTCCGGAATTTGTATTGGTTCTTCTTCATAAGATAAATCCAGGTTGAGTTCCACTTCTTCAGGTTCTAACACATGAGAGGGATTAGATTGGTATTTGCAAAGCATGAATACATGGAATACCTTATGGATCTTATCAAATTCACTGGGAAGAGCTAAACGAATATCAACGAGACCAATCCTCTCAATAACTTTGAATGGTCCAATAAAACGAGGGCTAGGTTTTCCTTTCTTCCCAAATCTAAATACCTTCTTCCATGGGGATACCTTTAGAAACACTTGATCTCCCACACTATACTGGATATCCTTCCTTTTAAGATCAACATACACTTTTCGTCTATCAAAAGCATCTTTCAATCTACTATGAATGATGTTTATTTGGTCTTTTGTTTCTCTAAGAAGTTCAGGCCCTAACGCCTTATTTTCACCCAACTCTATAATATTCTCAAAACTAGTATAAAGGAAGTTACTACAATGTCTTCATCAAATCCCTAATTGATTGAAAGCAAGGTACTAGGTCTAGGTAATAAAGACTAGAATGCTATAAATAAAAAAGTGGTAACCTAAAATTATAAGTGACCAAACCAAAACAAATAACAAAATGAAGGAATGCATGCTAAATTCATATATTCCAAAATGCCCTACACATGTCATTAATTAGCGGATAATCAATGGAAAATTAGTCATTTTGGGAGGAGTTAATTGATGATCTATTAACATCTTCTTCCTTAGTGGCCGAACATAGGAACAAAATTAGGGAGAAAGGAAATGAGTGAGAAAACTCCATGTTCATATATTCAAGCTTGAAATTCAGAAGAATTGGAGTTGCTAACATCCATATTATCTTGAAAGGAAGGTAAAATCTCTTCCTTAATGCATTATAGATTCGAATGATGCATGTAGATTTCAAGTTCTTGCTTGAATTACATGAATTGGATGATTTGTTAGTGAACTGATGCCATGAATTAGTTAAGAAGTTCAATTGATTGATCAATTCATGAAATTGGTAGTGCCATTCGAATGAATAGGAGAAATTGATGTTGTCATTAACCAAATTGGTGGTGAATTGATATGTTAGTTGTTGGAGAAACCTAGATGATAATTAGAATGGATGATTGTTATGTGACTTGAAATTCTTGTTGCTGGAAATTCTAGTGAGATGATGTCTTATTTAATCAACTCGAAAATATTGCTCAATTGCCATGTTTTTAGAGGTTTGACACATAATTGGAATGACTTAGACTTGTATGAATAAGTATATATGTTGAACAATCATATTAGAATCCTTATCTAAGTGATTACTGAAGCTAGAATCTAGCTTAAGGAAATCTGTCCAGAAGACTCTGTTTCAGACAGTAAGTTTAAAAATTTGTAGAAAATCACATAGATCAAATTAGGGAATAAATCTTATATGTACATAATCATGAATATGTCTAGTTTTGTATGCAAAAAACAAAATCGAATTCCGAGTTATAAAATAGTTTGTAGAGGTTAATCTCTAAGGACAGTACAAACTATTCAGTGGCATAATTTGGTCTGTTTTAGATTGCCACTGATCTCGAGTCAAACTACCCTACACACGATCTCGAATTGGCAGCTATCGTGTTTGCTCTCAAAATTTGGAGACATTACTTGTACAGGGAGAAATGTAACCTATTCACAGACCAAAAGAGTCTCAAATATCTCATGACTAAGAAAGACTTGAATCTGAGGCAAAGGAAATGGCTAGAATTGCTTAAGGACTACGATTTGGTTATCGACTACCATCCAGGGAAAGAAAATGTGGCTGCTGATGCCCATAGCCGCAGACCATACTCGGGTAACTCCTCAAAATCTAAATCCTAGAATAATCCATTTGAATTAAACATTTATTGTCTTACAAGTAACCATTCAAAAATCTTTCTTAATGATCTTGTCCATTCGTTTGTAGCTTTCTTGGCTATCAATGCTCATTTTCATTTATCCAAAGGACGAAAATTCTTGTTTGAACTTCAAGTTCAATCTAGTCTAATCTTGAGAATCAAAGAACTCCGGCAAATTGATCCAGATCTTCAGAAGATCATGTCCAAGCTAGACTCTGAGTCTAATTCTGACTTCTCCCTCAAGTTAAATGGACTCCTCTACTTCAAAGATAGAGTATGTGTTCCTAACAATGAATATGAACATGAATTTAAACTGTTCAGTGGCATAATTCCGAGTTATAAAATAGTTTGTAGCTTCCTAACAAACGGAATCGACGATCTTAGTCGAAGACTAAGTCAGCCTTCAAAATCACTAAGCAAGAATGCTTAGAACTTAGAATGGAGGAAGCTTTGAAAAGCTAAGGCGAGACAACAAGGAAAACAAAGAAAAAATGTTGAGAGAAAATATAAACTCTTTACTCAATACTCAAAGAAATGATGGAATGGAAGATAGGATGATTTACAATGGTGGTGGAAGCCTTTATTTATAGGCTCACCTCCAACGATCTAACGGTCATGGATGATTCGATCCAAGGGCTATGGATGAATCCTCAAGGTACATATCTCATAATATGGAAAGAGCATCAATCAAATACAAAGTTGCCTAAAATACAAAGGGAAAGAATCACTCTAAGATGTCACACTTAGGTGGCAAAGGATACTTTCCCCAAGTGTTGGTCAAATATGGTCTCCTTCCATGTGTGTTGGTCAAAAGATGACCACCCTCAATAGGTCATGGAGCCTTCGTCGGATTGGGCATTGATGGGCCTTGTTTGCTCGTCCAAAACCCCTTGGAAGCATGCTTGAAGCTGAATTAGGCCCTTGGGTAGTGGGCCACTCGGATAGGGCTCGTCTAGGCGCCCTAGTGTGCACGTCGGGTGCTGACTCTGGCTCCATGGCTTGGGCAAGATGGAGAGTGCTCGAAAAGGCCCCCTTGGGAGCGATGGCAGTGCTCCATCGAGTCTTTCTCTCGTGAGTAGCACATGGGGTGCTTGTCTCGACCCCATGGTGCGCGAGCAAGGTGTGGACATAGGCCACTCGGTTATGTGCGACACTTGGCGTGCTAGCAAATGCCCCCTTGGTCATGGGCTGGCGGCCCGTGACATTCTCCCCCACTGGATCTAGGGACACCATCGTCTCTAGGCGATGATGAATCTTGCAATCTCATCTTCGAACTGTCACAGCTTCTCGACAAGTTTCTGATTACTCATGGCTTTTGGATATCTCATCCAAAATGTAATGCCTTCATGCCTTGGGCTAGGATACCGCTCTGTTTCGATGGTTGGTGCCTCCATGTTTTTGGAGGCCATCACTCACTCCATGCTCGGCTTCGATCGCTATGCTCTGGGTCATGGACATCCTTGTCCAATGATTTGGGCAGGCTGGTGTGGATAGCATGGTCCACTCAAAACTTTGGTAGCAGCTTCATCTCATAATTCTCCTTGCCTACTTGATCTATGGCTCGATTTGGTCCCTCATTCAATCTTGCAGAAACCTGCAAACAATCGAATGACCATGTGTAAGGCTCACTTCTTGAAATATTGAGTCACTTACCTTGGACACAATGTCCTTGTCGAATTGTTCCCCCATGTCTTTTCGATACTCAAGACAAGTGTTGTTGATGGAAGGGTCGAGGGATAGGCCCTCCTTGGTGCTCTCAAGCACTTCTCTCTTGGATTGGCTTTGGTTGGAGACTCTCAGCTTTCTCTATCCGCCATTGTGCTTGCCTTCCTTGGCTTGGGCTCCATGGGTTCATCATCCTTGGTAACTTGCTCTTGCCAACTAGTAAAGTTTGCTAGCATCTCTCTGATGATGATGTTCGCTAATTTCGGATGGGGCTCGAATGGTTTGGTAGGATCTAGCCACAACTTTGGCTCACCATCCTTGGCTTGATTCAACTCTCAAAGCCTTGTTGATGCTATTCAATGTCAGGATGGTGATACAACACTTGGATGTACCTCGAATTCACAAACCACCTCACTCATTGGTGGCAATGCCTTTGGCAACTCCAAAGGCTTCATGTCCTCGATCTCTTCAAGGACTTGTCCCACTGCCTTGGGGACTTTCATGCTCTCTATGGTCTCGTCATCGTTGGCCATCTTTTCTTTGTCACTTTCTTGGCAAATCAGATTTTTGATAATGCCTTGGTCGCTTTGCTTGCATATCACTTCACCGACACAACGCATTGTTGGTGCGAATCTAGAATACACAAAACATCCTCTTTGGGTAAGACAAGTATGTAAATTTGCTCAAGAAAATATAAGCTCAAAACAAAGTCATAATCATCAGGTGGTATTACCTTTATGGATGCTTTACCGTGCCAATCTCCAATTCGAAGATCCACTCCATTTAAAACTCCTACAATTGGCTCTTATTTGGAATTGACGGTCTTGATCCACCCACTTACCTTCTCAACTCGAAGGTTTAAATGTTTAGCTGCTTGCTCAGACACGAACAACTCGGATGCACCGGTGTCCATAAGCGCGCTCAACTTCTTGCCAGCAACTATCATGTCCACGAACATAAGCCCTTCTTTTTATGGTCACTCTTGGCTTGAAGCGAGATTATAATGGAACCAAGTTGGGCAAACTCATGTTCTACTCCAATGTCTCCTTGGATGGCAGAAAGGCTTGTCTTTTTCGGGCAATCCTTGATGTAGTGTGGTCCATCGCAATGACACTTCACTAGACCTCGGTCCTTTCTCTCCCATGATCTAACGAATTTGGTGGTTTTGTCGTTTGATGGTTTACCACTACCATTCGAAGACTCCTCATTTCCACCTTCGTTTGCTCTCTCTCAGTTCCTCAAACCATTGCCATTAGATCTTGGCTTTGACTTGGGGGAGTTGTTTCAATCAGCACTGTGATCTCATAATGATTCTGTAACAGCTATTGCCTAGGAGAGTTCCTTCACGTCTCTCCTTTCTAGCTCGGTGCTTACCCGCGGCTTCAATCCATCCAAGAATTGGAATAAGGCATCTTTCTCGCTCAAGTCAGGGATTTAGAGTTGCAGCTCGCTAAACTCCCGAACATAGTCTTAGATTGATTCGTCTTGCTTAAGCTTTGATTGTGCCTCTTTCTCGGTATTTTTGGGATAGAACTACTGCTAGAACTCCTCTTGGAACTCAACCCAAGTTTCAACGGCAGTGCCTCCACTCTTCTCATTAGAACACCTACGTCGCCACCAAAGTAACATAGAGTCAATCAAATAAATCGATGTAGTACTTACTTGGTCGGCATCTTTCACGATATCCACGGCTTTGAAATACTGCTCAAGTCCCCACAAGAAGTTCTCAACTTCTTGGGATGATATTGTCCTGTTGAAATGTTGTGGTTTTGGGACATCGACTCGCACCATCGCTGTGCTAGACATCATGCCATTGCTCATGGCAGCTTTGTAAACAAGCACTTCACTCTTGAGATCTTCAATATTCTTTCTGAGTGCTACTACATCGGCTTGTTTAGCAAGATCTTCCACGATCTTCTTGAGTATGGTCACCTCATCTCTGAGTGTACTATTTTCTCGATTGGCATACTCCCCCGCACTATCGAGAGCTCATTGGAAATCATCCTTGAGTTCGTCACCCGCCGCGTCCAACTTCTCTAAGTGGACCTCAACCTAGTCGAGTCTATCTCTCGACTCGTCCGTGGTACTCTCAAGCCGGGTAACCTTGTCTTCAAGTGTTGTGATTCGGTCCTTAGAACTAGCTCACTTTGCTTTCTTCGTATGTTGTGTCATTTGGTGGCCCTCGTACTCGGTGTCAGATCCATTGCCTGCCATCTCTTACTCGGTTTGGATGCAAAAAATGGCTTTGATACCATTTGTCACGGGACTAGAGTCTGACTAGCTAAATCGCGCGACCTTAGTCGATGATCTTAGTTGAAGACTAAGTCGGCCTTCAAAATCACTAAGCAAGAATACTTAGAAACTTAGAATGACGGAAGCTTTAAAAAGCTAAGGCGAGGCAACAAGGAAAACAAAGAAAGAATGTTGAGAGAAAATATAAACTCTTTACTCAATACTCAAAGAAATGATGGAATGGAAGATGGGATGATTTACAATGGTGGTGGAAGCCTCTATTTATAGGCTCACCTCCTATGATCTAACGGTCATGGATTATTCGATCCAAGGGCTATGTATGAATCCTCAAGATACATATCTACTATCTATGGAAAGAACATCACTCAAATACAATGTTGCATAAAATACAAAGGGCAAGAATCACTCAATGATATCACACTTAGGTGGCAAAGGATACTTTCCCCAAGTGTTGGTCAAATGTGATCTCCTTCCATGTGTGTTGGTCAAAAGATGATCACCCTCAATGGGTCCTGGAGCCTTGGTCTGATTGAGAATTGATGGGCCATGTTTGCTCATCCAAAACACCCTTGGCAGCATGCTTGAAGCTGAATCAGGCCCTTGAGTCGTGGGCCACTCGGATGAGGCTCGTCTAGGCCCCCTGGTGTGTATGTCGGGTGCTGAATCGGGCTCCATTGCTTGGGCAGCATGGAGAGTGCCTGGCAAGGCTCCCTTGGGTGGGATGGCAGTGCTCCCTCGGGTCCTTCTCTCGTGGGCAGCACATGGGGTCCTTGTCTCAGCCTTATGGTGCACTAGCAAGGTACGAACATAGGCCCCTCGGTCAGGTACGACACTTGGTGTGCTAGCAAAGGCCCCTTGGTGTATGGCCTTCTGGGTCATGAGCTGGCGGCCCGTGACAATATGCTTATAGTGGCTACTATAAATTTAGCAGGAACATACAAGTGGGCCTTTTATAGAGTGTGCATGTGACATTACTTGTGATTAAGTATTCATAAAACGTTGTGATTATTCAAAAAGCGGTATAGTCAACACAATTTGGAGTAAGTGGTTAAAGACTCCAGTTGACATCCAATCCCTTCCATTAGGTTATGGGTTCTAGTCCTAGTAGGAGCAATTCCCTCTTCCCCTAGGTAGAAATTGTTAAAAAAAATGGTATAGCAAAAACCAAACTATCGTAACGATATAGAAAAAAAATTATCGTTACTCATGTTGTCACATTTGTATGAGTTCGAATCTCAATTTGGGAATTTAATATCTATCTATCTATCTATCTATTTAATAAAAAATCCAAATTATTAAAAAAATATTTTTAACAATATTTATTTAATTTTCAAAAAAATGTCACCATAACATGTTTCCATCCGATCGGTGTAAAATAGTCAAACGCTAAGTGCAAGCAAACACTGCCGATGCAAGTATAGAAACAAGAAGATCATGTTTGTTATTGATCCCACGAGGATGAGTATTTAGTTAAATATTATATGGTCACAAGCAATTCTGTAAATAGAAATATTGTGAGTGTAATGGTAGTTGTAATAGAGAATTAAAGTAATGAATATAAGATCTATTACGATAGCAAAAACAACAATTATAAGAAAATAAAAGGAATATTAAGATAAAGTCTGGATACCCTTGGGGTCAGCTTGGCACAAGTACAATCAAGGAAACATGATGGCTCATTTGGAAGTAAAAGGTAAGGCTCGCTTCTAACTTCCATTCAAACTTCAATCATTGACGCAAAGACGTAGATCGACTACAACTTTCGTTAATAGTCAAAAGCTACAACAATTTAAAGACATTCTAGCTACTTGAATCATTCTAACCAACAAAAGAATCCATTGCATCATCACGATAGAGGATTGCATAAACAACTCAAACATCAATAAATAAACAAGAATTTAAACAATAGCTAGCATCATGTCTATCATTTCAAATTCTTTCCATCTATCAACATTTATGTAGTACAACTTATAACAAGATATATATATATATATATGTATATATATATAAATATAAATATAAATATATATATATATATATATATTTATATAGCAAAGGATATTAAACAATGAATGCACCCATTGTTTGGGATTCCCCCATCTGATTAGTTCTGAGAGAGAATGGTCGAGAGAGTTCTCAAGCCTTCCCCAGCAACCTCCGGCTCGATCTCTTCCACTGCCTGACCGTGGCATGCACCGCCACTGTCAGAGTGACCATTGTCCCATCCAAACAAAAACCTCAACCGCCACTCCCCTAATTCCTCTTCGTGCACCATAGAGAGCATCTGAAAGGTTCGACGAGAACCCAACCATCTCTCATCAGTTTTTTTTCTTTGTTTTTTAGCAACCTCGGTTGTCCATTTACCATGCCACCACCGTCAATTAACTCCTCGCATCGAGGTGAGCATAAAACCAATCACCAATTACCAAATTGACACCGTTTGGAGTGTCATCAAACCTACGATAGTTTTAACTATTTTTCTCCGTTCTGGTAAGTTTGGTAAGGTTTTTTGGCTTTAATTTGGGTTTTTTTTAGCCTATGGTTGCTTTGAGGTCATTTTTTGCAAAATGATAGTGTTTTCAACGTATTTAGGCTGTGCGTGGGAGGTCATACACCGACACCGACAATTTTTGGCCGCCTGGGACGGTGGCCTATGGACTGAACTAGCCTGATCGGCTTGAGCTTGGCCTAGCCACTGTTATGGGCTGGTCTGACCAAACTGGTCTATTAATCCAATTGGATTAATAAATTTTTTAGGCCGGCCTACTTGAGACCCAATGTCCTTTAGCCTAAACTGGATTAAACCGACTCGACCCATGTCTAACCGACCCAACCCGATCTAAACCTGCCCGGCCCAACCGACCCGAGTTGACTAGACCTGACCCAAGAACCATTGACTAATTACATCATCATGATGTCATCATTGACCAGAAATGTCAGCATGACATCATTGTTGATCGTTGACCAGTAGACTGATGACGTCAATGTTAACTACTAATGTCGGCATTAATCGTTGACTTTGACCCAAAAGTCAAATTTTTCGAAAACCCTTGTTTTATGTTTTTCGACGTCCTTAATCTATTTTTAAAGTCCAATTTGTGAAATTCTGACCCGAAGGCCTCCGAATTTGACCTTGAATCTGAGCAAGCTTATGTATTTAATTATTCAGTTTAAAGGCATTGTGCTTAAAGATTGATTTTGGATTGTGGTTAAATGAAGGTATTCGCATATCTTTGGATACGGGAGGCTATGGGATGTCAAATTCGGGTTCGAGAAATATCAAATGGAGTATCATGGTTCACCAATATAACAAGGATTAAAGGTAATACATTACTACCTCCTGTATGCTTTACGAAACATAGTGGAATGCGGTAAATGCTTGCATGATCATGTTTAAGCATATAGTTAATTCTTTTGATGTCAAATCGATTACAAAAAATGGATATCAAAGGAGTTAAGACTGAAATACTTGGTTACGAGGATGGGTGACCTAAAAGAAATTTTGAGATCCAAGAATAATTGATAAGATTGTTATACTTTAAATTTGGTTATGCATGTTAATGAAGTAACATCTGAAATTCTAAGTTAAGAAATGATGATAATGCCCTTGAGGTATAAGAATGACTAAAATTGTAACACCCCTAACCCGGCTTGTGAGTAAACTAAAGTAGAAAGTGTTATAGTACAACAAGGAATGACTTAGTACATGTAAGCCCTCATTTCGAAACACCAAAGGTAAATCAACGTCAAGGTTATATTACAATTTACTCAATTTTAGCAACAATTTTAAACCTTAACTCAAATTATCTTATAAGGGTTCAAGTACATAGATTACTTCATCAAGAAACGATTTAAGACTTTTCATTTCACAAGCATTTGAAGTTTACCACCTTTTAAAGGCATTAAACTATTCTAATCACTGTAAAAATTTAAGTCTAAATCATAGAACTATACATGTTCATTTTTAGTCCCTATTTGAGTCTAGTGAAAGTAATGAATTTGATTACAGCAGGGCTACAAGGTTCGGCTAACATTGTTTGCTAAGGGAGACAAACTTATTAGGGACTATGGTCTAAGTTGAATTAAAAAAGAAATATCTACCAAATTTCATCTCATATCGATTATCATGAATATATCATACTTCAATACTCAAACCCAAACATATTCTAGCCTTAATCACTCACATGGCACACTAAACACATTCATGCCACAACCATTAGATTATCACATACTTACCAACAATTGAACAAGCAACCATAAAATATTATGAGGTCCTTTTACAACATAGCAACTATTTATAAACATCACAACATACTAAATTTTCATACCATCATTCAAATCACACAAGTGGACCACAATCACATTAAGCACATCTAGAAAAAGCATTTCCAAAGAAGAGAATATATCAAAATTAGTTGCTTAAAAGCCATTTACAAACTAAATTCAATAAAACAAACAATAACTGCGTAAGTTATGATTATGCTAATACAAAAGCTGTATGCCACCATTCTAGGAGTCTCGAGGTAAAATTTAGACAAACTACTAGGTCTTTACAGTGTAACTTGTAACCTTCCAACACGATAAACCCAAAGATAATCATTTAACCTGCATATGAATGGAAATGAATGCATTAGGCTTGTATAGCCTAAGTGAGGTAGAAAACTCACAATTAGACAAACATTGATCAGACAGGAAATAATCCGTTCGAGCATGGGGTAATAACATTTAGGTTAGTCTTAGTTATTCATAATTAAATCTTAAGGAGACTTCGTCGGAAATTATCTTACCAAAGTGTCTTATTCTATTTAAATCTTATCGAAATTTCTTTTAGAAATCTTATTAGAGTTTATTGAGTTTCTTAGTCAAGTTTGTCAAAGTTTTATCAGAGCAAAGCGAAGTTATTATCAAGCTTATCGAAGTTCATAAAGTTGCTTATTAGAATTTCTTATCAAAGTTTAGTATCATAGTTTATAATGTTGCTTATCAGAATTTCTTATCAAAGATTAGTATCGGATTTCATATCTTTTAGAACGTTTGCCTTGGATCACATTTGGACATATGTAGCATTGGCCTGAGAATCACTTAACATAATGCACAAAGCAATGGCTAATTTATAGTATAACAAACCTAGTTTCTCTTTTCTATCCATCCAACTGTTGCGAATCTCCTTACCATCTCCCCCGTTACCTCCTACTGTCGCCAATATATCGTATATATAGGGTCCTCACCCTTGAGCCGTAGTTCATGGACCGTAGTCCCGAATTATGCCTATGCACTATGCCAAAGTATCCAAGGACTTTCCATTGCTTAGGAATCTTACATATTTTATGCTTTGAAATTATGAGGGTATCTTATGACACATGTAAACTTACTTGTTTCCTTTCTTAGTATCTTATAACATGAGATGAGCTTTTAGCTCCTTAGGGCTTAAGAGTTCATGAACTTATAACATTGAGAATGAATTCCTTTTTTAGAATCTTATGGAATTATAGGTCAGAGGTTAACTTCAAAGAATTATAACAAAATATACATAATCTTCCATTACAAACATAGCATAGCAAGGCACAAGATGCATATGTAATGCAAATACAACAAAAAGACTTATCAATGATGCCATGTTATGAATGTATTCACACATTGTGCTCAATGTGAACCATATGCTCATGAATTAATCATAACATATCATAGAAACAAAGATCATAATGACACCGTGTCACCCGAGACAAATGCAACTGTACTCACCTCTTATCCCGAAGTTACGAGATATCTGAATCTTTAATTACATTTAGCTTCCAACTAACACTTTTCTTCTACTCTTCCTTATCATGATATGTACCTCAAACATAAATAATAAGTCATTACAACAAATTCAAACCATTCAACTTACAAAACAGTCATATCAATTACCAATCAATCCATATCTCTAATTCATAATTTAGCCCCCCGTGGTTTTATTAAAACATACCTTAGTTCATAGATATACAATTATGTGTGCATAAAACAGTCCTTAGCATACATATTTTCACATATATACTCACAAAACAGTCCACCATTATTCATATTGATGCAAAACAGTCTCTAACATGTATTTATCCATTTATGCATTCACAAAACAGTCCACCATTACTCATATTGATGCAAAACAGTCCCTAACATGTATTGATCCATTTATGCATTCAAAAAACAGTCCACCATTATTCATATTGATGCAAACAGTCACTAACATGTATTTATCCATTCATGCATTCACAAATCAGTCCACCGTCATTCATATTGATGCAAAACAATCCCTAACATGTATTTATCCATTTATGCATGCACAAAACAGTCCACCATCATTTATATAGATGCAAAACAGTCCCAACATTGGTATACATTCTTATATACACCAAAAAAAGTCCACCTAGTTAGCAAAACAATTCCCCTGTTTTTAGATCACCAATCCATCCCTTATATTCTCAAAACAGTCCTGAATTATTGTAAAACAACCCTTAACGTTTTATATACATTTAAAATAGTCCCTAAACTTATATAACAATCCTTATGTACTTCACACAATCAGCACCTGTTTTAAATACTCAAAACAATTCACATACTTTCATATACACTTAAAACAGCCCAAGTTACATGTGCTCACATGTATGTATCAAAGCAGTCCTTTATACTTATATACATATGTATACATGTCATAATAGTCCCTAATTTATCCATATATGTTCAGAATAGTCCCTTTCACTTGCTTACACATGTATACAAATCAAAACAATCCCTATGCTTTGATATACATTCAAAACAGTCCAAATTTTCATGAATATACATACATATACTCAAAACAGTCCACATATAACATTTTTAGTAAGCAATGTCATCAATTTAAGCTCATTATCAAGCAACGTGACCATAAACCACCATGTTACCACAATCATACATATAAATAAGATTTCAATGCTATCTAATTTGTCTAAAAACATAATACAACTGTGACAACCAATTATTGGTTTTTCAATTGAATAAAACAATTCCTAGATGAGTTGTCTTGGTTCAAAAAAATTTGGATTTCATCACTATCACGTAAGGGTGACCATTTTAAGTTTCGATGAAATTCTTTAGCTATATCAAGATCTAATTGATTACTCAACTAGTCTTATAATTCATAAAACTCAAAATCAGCAATCTAATATCTCCAATTAAACTTAAAATTTCATAAAATCAAAGCAATTGTCTAGTAAAGCATTCAAACAATTAAACCATAAGAAAAGAAAGGTATGTTTACCCTATGTATCAGTCCTTTTAGATAGAGGATCAACCGATTAAGTCACTTGAAGTTTAAATCAAGTTTTTTTCTTGAAATTTCTCTCTCTAATTTCTCACCTATGGTTTTTGGTGGCTTGAGGAAGAACATGATAATGGAGGTATCATCCTTACTAAGCCAACACACACATGTTTTGCCCCCTTGCATGACATGTGTGTTAGGCCCTCAATTATTTCTAGTTTAGCATGCAACACTCAAATTCCTCCCAAGAAAGGTTTAATCCCTTTTGATTATTATTATTATTATTATTATTATTATTATTATTATTATTATTATTATTATTTCAATTTGGTCCTAACCCACTCAATTTATAAATCAAGTGACATAATGGAACTACTAACTTAGTAAACAAATTAATAATTCGTCTAAGCCAAATTTGGGGTATTACAATTCTCCCTCCCTCAAAAGAAATTCATCCTTAAATTTCTTTTGAATTATGAAGCCGAGTCTATTGTTCTGATTCAGAATTGTTACTAACATAGAGACGATCTTCTCAACATTCATTATTCAGAATACTCTCAAAATATTGTCATATTCAAAATAGAAGAAACAGATCAGGTTAGTTGCAAGTCACAGATACTGAAAAATTTTAAACTCCTACGTGGCATATGCATGATGCAAAAATACAATAGGCTCCAGTTTAGTCCAAAACCGACTAAACTCTAGCTTGGATACCAATAAATATAACACCCTTAACCTAGTTTAGGAGTAAACCAAACTAGAAAGTGTTACAGGATAACAAGGAATGACTTAGTACATGTAAGCCTTGATTTTGAAACACCAAAGGTAAATAAACGTCAAGGTTATATTACAATTTACTCAATTTTAGCAACAACTTTAAACCTTAACTCAAATTATCTTATAAGGGTTCAAGTACATAGATTACTTCATCAAGAATCGATTTAAGACTTTTCATTTCCCAAACATTTGAATTCTTCCACCTTTTAAAGGCATTCAACCATTCTAATCACTGTAATAATTTAAGTCTAAATCATAGAATTATACATGTTCATTTTTAGTCCATATTTGAGTCGAGTGAAAGTAATGAATTTGATTAGGGCAGGGTTACAAGGTTCGGCTAACATTGTTTGCTAAGGGAGACAAGCTTATTAAAGACTATGGTCTAAGTCAAATTAAACAAGAAATATCTACCAAATTTCAACTCATATAGATTATCATGAATATATCATACTTCAATACTCAAACCCAAACATATTCTAAACTTAATCACTCGCATGGCACACTATACACATTCATAGCACAACCATTAGATTATCACAAACTTACCAACAATTGAACAAGCAACCATAAAATATTATAAGGTCCTTTTAAAATATAGCAACTATTTATAAACATCATAACATACTAGATTTTCATACAATCATTCAAATCACATCATTCGAACAATACATATTAAATTCTTCAAGTTCTTAGCATTTTTACACAAATACAATTAACTGTTCAAAAAGAGATTTACATCATGCATAATATCACACAAATGGACCACAATCACATTAAGCACATCTAAAAAAAGCATTTCCAAAGAAGAGATTATATCAAAGTTAGTTGCTTAAAATCCATTTACAAACTAAATTCCATAAAACAAACAATAACTGCATAAGTTATGATTATGCTAATACAAAAGCAGTATGCCACCATTCTAGGAGTCTCGAGGTAAAACTTAGACAAACTACTAGATCTTTACGATGTAGCTTGCAACCTTCCAACACGATAACCCAAAGATAATCATATAACTTGCATATGCATGAAAATGAGTGCATTAGGCTTGTATAGCCTAAGTGAGGTAAAAAAACTCACAATAAGACAAACATTGACTTGAAAGGAAATAATGTATTCGAGAATGAGGTAATAACATTTAGGTTAGTCTTAGTTATTCATAATTAATTCTTACGGAGATTTAATGAGAAATTATTTACCAAAGTGTCTTATTCTTATTAAATCTTATCAAAATTTATTTTAGAAATCTTATTACAGTTTATTGAGTTTCTTATTCAAGTTTGTCAAAGTTTTATCAAAGAAAAATGAAGTTATTATCAAGCTTACCGAAGTTCATAATGTTGTTTATCAGAATTTCTTATCAAAGTTTAGTATCGGAGTTCATAACGTTGCTTATTAAAATTTATTATCAAAGATTAGTATCAGAGTTCATATCTTTTAGAACGTTTGCCTTGGATCACATTTGAACATATGTAGCATTGGCTTGAGTATCACTTAGCACAAGGCACAAAGTAATGGCTAATTTATAGTATAGCAAACCTAGCTTCTTTTCTCTATCCATCCAGCTGTCGCCAATCTCCTTACCATCTCCCCTGTTACCTCCTACTATCGCCAATATATCGTATATATAGGGTCGTCACCCTTGAGCCGTAGCTCATGGACCGTAGTCCCGAATTATACCCATGCACTATGCCAAAGTGTCCAAGGACTTACCATAGTTTAGGCAACTTACATATTTTATGCTTTGAAATTAGGAGGGTGTCTTATGACATAAGTAAACTTACTTGTTTCCTTTCTTAGTATCTTATAACACGAGATGAGCTTTTAGCTCCTTAGGGCTTAAGATTTCATGAACTTATAGCATTGAGAATGAATTCATTTATTAGAATCTTATGGCATTATAGGTTAGAAGTTAACTTCAAAGCTTTTTAACAAAATATAAGTTACGTCCTTAAAAGCATTGTTTTTCATGCCTATTTTGATATGCTTTTTTTGTTTTCAAGTACATTTAGTTCTATTAGTTTGTTAGAATCATGCATTTACATAAAAGAGTTAGTAGGCTGCCTATGCAGTGTCATGGGTTATTTTTAGTGGCCTTTATGCAGATTGGAAGGTAGAATGGCATGAGGAATGGACGTAAGACGCAGGGACGCAGTTAGGAGTGCCAAGGTGAATGCCAGATGTTGTGGGCACGGAAGGACAAGATGAGTGCCAAGCATCTGTTGGCATAAGGTGTGCCAGCAGCCATGCCAAGAGAGGAAGAACCTCCGAAAAATAGGATACACTCAGGCTCCTTAAAATCGCATTTGGACAGCCTCCAAAAAATAGAAGATAAGGTGATGCCAAGTTGTGTTGGCAAGGTCGTGCCAAGCTCGTGTGCCAGGATGGCCATGGCATGATGACGTCAGCCCTAGCTTGATAAGCTATCACACCGATCAGATAAGGCTTATCTCTTATCCATGGAGCATTTCAAATTTCAAATGAAGAGAGAGTTATCCTAATCCCTTCCCTTGAGCGTCTATATATACACAGCCCGATCAAGCATTGAGAGAGAGGGGTTGATCGAGGAGACGAGATGAGAGGTGGTCAGAGCGAGGTGTTGGAGCGACGAGTGACAGTCAGTGAAACCAAGGAAGGGTGGTTCAACCTCTTGGCTAAGAGTCGAGCATGGAGGGCTGCATCCAGAGACCCCTCTGCCTATTCCCTTGGCACAAGTTGTTTTTCTTTAGTTTTTATTATGATGGTGATGTTAAAAACGTTTGTCTGTTTTGCATACTTTAATTTTTCCTAAGTAGTGTGCCAAAGCGAGAGCTGGCATAGTTAGCTTATTGCCTTCAAATATCTTAACAGACTTGTGTTGGCAACGATCAAGTTGTTGAACACTTGGGAGAGAAGTCGCTCAAGTAGATGAACTTACTTCAGAAGTGAAATCTACCCCCACAGAGAGATTGGTTTTTAAATCAAATTGGTTTAAGGAAAACATACACTATAGATATATAAGGTTTTTACTTGGCCAGTTTAGGGTAATGGCCATCGAGAGAGGCTTTACTAATGTTGAATCTACTCGGCGAACAATGCCAAGACAATTTTAGCATTGAAGGCTAGTATGAACCACGTTGAAATCAGGCATTCCCTGCCAACAATCATCATTCATTTAAAAACACCTTCCTTGCAAACATTTTACTTCAGTTTATTTTTCTTTTATTTCCTTATCTACAAACCCAATCTCTTTTAAACTACAATCTTTTCTTCCAAAACAAGTAACAAACTAAACAATCGAATTCCAAATACATACAATTTATACCTTTTGCCAGCATTCATTTTACACATCTCCCTGAGAGTCAACAATATACATAATCTTCCATTACAAAACATAGCATAACAAGTTACAAGATTCATATTTAATGCAAATATAACCAAAATACTTATCAAAGATGCCATGCTATGAATGTATTCACACATTGTGCTCTATGTGAGCCATATGCATATGCTCATGAATTAATCATAACATATCATAGAAACAAAGATTAGAATGACGCCGTGTCACCCGAGACAAATGCAGCTACACCCACCTCTTATCTTGAAGTTATGGGATACCTGAATCCTTAATTACATTTAGCTTCCAACTAACTCTTTTCTTCTACTCTTCATTATAATGATATGTTCCTCAAATAGAAATAATAAGTCATTACAACCAATTCAAACCATTCAACTTACAAAACATTCCTAATGATTACCAGCCAACCCATATCTCTAATTCATAATTTAGTCCCTTGTTGTAATACCCCAAATCATGGCCTAGTAACTTGTTATAAACCAATTAGAGTTTAGTTATACAAACAATCTACAAATTAGAAGAATTGATTAAACCTAGTGACTAAATTACATGGATTGATAAAGAAGTAGCCTAATCATGAAGATCAAATAGTAACAAATTGTAAATATAGGATTGCATGCATTAAGATGAGTAATTAAGGATTTATGAAGCAATTAGACCAAAAATTGCCAAGTGGAGGCAAATAGCTAAGCCATGTGATAACACCATGGCCAAGTGGCCATCTGGTTATCATCTTCTCCACTTTGCCGAAAATCCTCTTCATCCATCTAGGAAGAAAAATCACCATTGTTGAGAGGAAGAAAGCTTGCATGGGATCACAATTGCATGAAAATTGAATAGCTAGGAAGATTGTAAGTAGGTTCTAAATCCTTTCTCCCTAGCAACTTGATTGAATGAGTTATTGATGATGTTCTTGTTGCCTTGATGAAATTGAATGATTGTTATACATGTTAGGGTTATGCTAGCTTCAATTAGAACCTGAAAATCGAATGCTAGTAACTAAATTGCTAATAAAATATATATGTAGTTGCTGGAAATTTGAGAAATATGAACATGGTTGAAAACAGTCTTGATTAGGGATTGTTTTGATGGAGAAATTGTGTAAACATGTCAAATGAACATATAACCCTGTTTTGATCATGTTTCTAGGTAAAATGAATATTGAATTGAATAGATATGTTGCTTGAAAATGACTACACCTAATTGAACTAGTTAAATTAGGTAATGGACTGCCAAGTTGATGAATTGGATGTGTAAATGTGATCAAATAGATCAAATTAGGTTCAACATAATAATGCCTTGTTTTAAGAACATTGCTAGGTGAATTATGATGACCTAGACATGTATGAATATACATAAATGGAATTGTCATGTTAGGACCTAGCTAAAATGAGTTAAGAAGCTAGAAATTAAACCTAGTGTAATCTGCCCATAATGCTCTGTTCTGGGCAGTAACTTTGAAAAATCACTATAAATTGTTTATAATGAATTTGAAGCTGAACCTTTTATGGAAAACACCTTTGCATGTCTAAATTAATTAGGAGAAAACAGAACTGAACTCTGGGTTGTATACTGAAATGTAGAGAAGAAACACTAGGGACTGTGCAAATTGTCCAGTATAGCAAAATACCATGTCTTTAAGTTAAAACCTGTATTAATTGGAAAAGAAATAAAATGCAAGCCTTATATGGTCATAAATAACATTTTGTTATCTTTCCAACGGTGTAAACCAATTGAAATTCTGACGTACGAAATGAAAGTTATGCATGATTTAGTGACTAGAATGCAGCTGCCTGGCAGCAGCTGTATAGGCAAATGCACACTGTTTTGTGGCATTTTGTAAACTGTCTTGTAAACAGTTTTAGGCCTTTGATTATGCCTTTTTTTACATGAACTAGAATGTAGAAAAGTGTAATTAAGTGTAATGGAAAATGTATATGAGCATGTTGCCCAAATTTGTGAATGTAGTGTGCTTGTAATCTTGTCTTGAATTGAATGACTTTGTGATCTTGTTTTGACATGCTTATACTTGTAATGTGATAGAACCAGGAGTAAACTTGGTGGAAGAGGATAGAGTGGATCATCCTAAAGGCAAGAACAAAGGAGTGTGGATCCAAGACTAGCTAGCTTGGAGTATTGTGGGAGTAGTTACCTCTAGGGTTAGGACTAGGTCCTAACCAATGCATACTTTTTTATACTCTTGATTTGTTAAATGAACCTAATCATGGACATGACCTAATAAGGGAAGAATGACTAGTAATGCATTAAACTAGATCATATCTTGATTTACATGATCAATTCGAATGCTAAGCATGGTTGTATGGTATATTGGTACTTGTATGTGGCATGATACTTGTGATTGAATGCTAAAGAACATGCTTGAGATATCATCTCATCTTGATGAAATGAAACATGAAATTACATGACATGTGAGCTATGGCTCAATGGCCTAAGGGCCTAACATGAAATGAACTTGCTTGACATGATCTTGATCTTGAAACACTTGAATAAATAGTAAATCGAACAACCTTGGTAGCTAGTTCGACTAGGTAGAAGGGCATGCCTTAGAGTCTAGAGCTCATTGTGTAAGGGTGGACAACGGTCCAGGGCTAAGGCCCCTATTTGGTGACAAACGAAGGGTACGTATGTGGTCTTTGGCGATAGTAGGAGGGTTGACCAGCACTATGGTGCATCTTGTGGCGACAGTTGGTTGGAGACTCGATTACCTATACAAACTAAGTACCAAAGGGGTTGTTTAATGAATAACAATTAAAATAACAATCCTACATTATATGTTACTTGTCTTGAATGCCATGAAATTGCATGTTACTTGACTTGAAAGCATGACTCCTTCATTTCTTGTTTTGCAAGCATGTGTGCTTGATTCATGAAGTATGAATTCTTGTTGCTTGCACCTTGTTGGCCGAATGCTTGATATCCTTAGATAGATAATCTTGATGCTTGAAAGCCTAGCTAAGATCACTCTAATGCTTTGTTCCTTGACTTGCCATTGCTTTCTTATTAAGTAACGCTTCCGAGCCGGGTTCCTACTAGCCTGGGTAAGGGGTGTTACACTTGTGGTTTTATTAAAACAGACCTTACTTCATAGATATACAATTAAGTGTGCATAAAACAGTCCTTAATATACATATTTTCACATATATACTCACAAAACAGTCCACCATTATTCATATTGATGCAAAACAGTCCCTAACATGTATTTATTCACATATATACTCACAAAACAGCCCACCATTATTCATATTGATGCAAAACAGCCCCTAGCATGTATTTATCCATTTATGCATTCACAAAACAGTCCACCATTATTCATATTGATGCAAAACCGTCCCTAACATGTATTTATCCATTTATGCATTCGCAAAACAGTCCACCACCATTCATATTGATGAAAAACAGTCCCTAACATGTATTTATCCATTTACGCATTCACAAAACAATCCACCATCATTTATATAGATGCAAAACAGTCCCAACATTGGCATACATTCTTATATACACCAAAACAGTCCACCTAGTTAGCAAAACAATTTCCCCTGGTTTTAGATCACCAATTCAGCCTTTACATTCTCAAAACATTCATGAATTATTGTAAAACAGTGCTTAACATTTTATATACATTTAAAATTGTCCCTAAACTTATATAACAGTCCCTATGTACTTCACACATTCAGCCTCTATTTTAAATACTCAAAACAATTCACATACTTTCATATGCACTTAAAACAACCCAAGTTACATGTTAGACAGTTTTGAGATTTTAAGAACTTTTCCCTTAGGCCAAGACCCTTTTAATGTTTATGTCTGATTACACCCACTCTATGCTTAATAATGTTAGAAAAATTTTAGCTAAGTTCTCTAGCTTGCCCTAGCTTTTCTTAATCCAATTAAGCACAAACTACTCTCATATCCAGGTTTTTTTATTTGCCTTGAGGGATGTCAGCTCATCACAACTACCGTCCCTAACTATAGATGGGTATGGAGCAAACATCTCACCCCCGAGCTGGAAAGTAGAGTAATCCCGTGATAACTTTCATTCACTCATATGTTGTTGTTGCCATTTATATTAAATATAACAACCAGGCAGTACAACACATAAAGGAGTGTCCCTCTTTAGCTATGCTTCAGCATCTATTCATATCTCAACATAAACAAAAAGGGAGCTAATTAAACCTTTAAGCTTTCATTTTTCTTTCATGTTTACTCTTCATTCAAACTAAGGCATGCGAGAGTTCTTTTCACCAAAAATTATCTAACAACCATAAGCATAAAGAGCATGCAATCAAGTAACAAATTCATCATAAAGAATCAGGTCCTATAGGCAGTTCTACCAATCTCAAGGATCACAAACATTCAATCAATTCACAGCCATAAAAATTCAAGCTCTCATCATCGGGCATCACAAACTTATTCATAAAACTGTCCTTAAACTAACAAAATGCAATAGCAAAATTCTGTTCATCACAAAATGCTAATGCAAATGATCAACTATTGACACCAACACCCCCAAACTTGAAGGATGCAGTGTCCTTAATGCATGAGAATAAGATGAACTAAACTAAAAATGCAAACGCAAACGCAAGTTACCTCCTACAGATCTATTTTTGTGTTTTTGGTTTGACTCTTGGTGCTTGATTCTCTTTTTCTTCTTGGGAGCTGCAATGGGCACCTCGGCCACATCTTGTTGGGTTGGTTGGTTGTCCGGATCCTCCTGAGTTGGCTGGTTATTAATAGCTTCATCATCATCATCATCATCAAAGGGGGCATTCCATGCATGCCCTACCATTTGCTTGAGGCGTCTCTTTGCTTTTGTTGTAGCATCTAGAGTTGGGGCAGGTGGTGGTGTAAAAGTATCTTCAGCTATCTCTTCGTCCTCACTATCAATATTGACAAGATCATCTGTAGGGGGTTCCAGTTGTGGCGGGGTACTTAGAGGAGCTTTTCCTTTCTTTTTCCTCACTACTCGAGGGCTTTGTCTGACGGTTGTAGTGGTTGTTACTTCTGGAGCAGATGTTGGAGTCGGAGAAGGGTCTCTTCGTAGAACAGGCGGTGGTCTTTGCGGTGTAGTTGCTTCTGAAGCTGGTGTGACTTGTAGGGCTAGTTTGTCCTTCTTGGGCACAAGCACTTCATCGAGGAAATGAGGGAAATCAATCTCCACGTGCGGAAGCATCTGTTTGAAATAAGAGTTAATGGCTGCATTCCTTTCCTTGACATACTTGAAGTAAGTTGTCAAGGTGCCTTTCATCTCATTCATTTCTTCTTGCGTGCATTTGGTAGAGGCGACTAGGGCTGCGATTCTTGTTGTAGAAATGGTTCTAGCCCCACCTTTCAACATTTTCGCTGGAGCATCTTCATCAAATCCCCTCAGCCTAGGGATTTTGTATGCGGTTAGCGCACTGTTCCCTTTCTTTGTTTCATCCTTTTAAGGATCCTTGAAAACTTGCTTCTACGGTAGAACACCGTGATGAGATTAGGGAAGATGAGAGCACTGGACTTATGCTTTAGACATGAATAGGCTTCATCGATGATAAGTTTGCCTACATCTATTGGTCGGCCGTTTAGGATGGAGTGTAGCAATAATAGCCTGGTGATGTGCACCGTAGCGGTATGGGAAGTGGGCATTAAGTGCGTCTTTAGGAAGTGATTCCACACTTTAGCTTTAGGCTTGAGGCTGCCTCTTTCAACTGCCCTACTCACTGAATCTAACTCTGTGTCGCTAAAGCATAGGTTTTCCAAGACCTCCTTATGTGTATGAGCACCAACTGTGTCTGCAAAGGAAGAGTGTTGGTCCATCATATTCTTTAGCCCATAAAATTTGTTGATCGCACGGTGGTGAACTTATTATGGTCTCCTCGCACATAGACGTCAGATTGAGTAGGACTTGTCAGATGGGCATAAAACTCCCTAACCAAGGAACCTCAGATATCGCCTAGGTGTGTGACAAAAGTTCCCTATTTGTGTTTGGGGATGATGTACATGATTTCCTTGTCGAAGCTTCCCTCCCCCTCCAGGGGAATTTTAGACCTTGCTCTAGAAAGAATTTTCGGTCCTTGATCAGCTAAAAGCGTCTCTTTGCACCATCATCAAATTATTTTTTAGATTTCAATGGTGGGTCAGGCTTAGGCACTACGGGAGGTGCCAGTGACATTCTTACAACAGGCCATTCTGGCGAGATGAACTAGAGATTTTAGAGGTGTTTAGGGTTTTATTTTGGGGAAGGTCTTATAGATTAGTGAAGGAGATGAAGAAGTTGGGTTTAAAGAAAACAAAGAATAGAGAAGAAGAATTTATGAGATGGGAAGTTGAAGTGGGAAACAATTACCACAAGTAAGTGGAGAGAGAAGGTGAGGTTAGCGGTTTTGGGTTGTGGGAAGAGAGAAGATGTGATGGGCTTTTAATAAAAAGCAAAATGTATAGGAGAGAATATTAAAGGGTAATGATGAGCTAAGGTTTTAAAAGTTTTAATGGGAAAAAAATCCCTCCTTTTTTTCCTTTTTAATGTCAGTTCCCCAAACTTAGGAAAAATGTTTGTCTTTTTAAATTCCCTTAGAGGAAAAAAGGGACAAAAGCTAATCCAACTAGAAAGTTGTGCCAACCTTGCAATAAACCATATCCTGCCACCTGCAACCATGGGAGGAATTCTGACAAAACACATTAAAGAAATAATACACAAGATAAACATAAAAAGACAAAAGGGCAAAGAGTCAAAACCACAAACAAATTTATTTATGAATATTAAAAACAAAAAATGCTATAGAAAAATAGAAAGGAGAAGGGGTGCAAACGCTTAGTGATTGTTGAGAAACATGGCGGACTTGTCTCACATGATAGGGGCTCCATTATAGATCTCCAATCTCTGACCATTCACTTTGAAGATGGTGTCATCATCAAGCTTTTTAATATCCACGGCACCATGATGGTAGACCTTGTGCACGATAAAAGGGCTTGACCATCGTGATTTTAGCTTGCCTGGGAAGAGCTTAAGACGAGAGCTGTATCGTAATTTTTAATATCCGTGGCAAAATATGTTTGTCATGCCACTTCTTAGTCTTCTCTTTATAGAGGCATGCATTATTGTAGGCTTGGGCTCTTAATTTCTCCATCTTATTTAGCTCCAAAAGCCTTTTCTCTCCAGTTAGCTGGGCATCCATATTGAGCTTTTGATTGCCCAATAGGACTTATGTTTGAGTTCAACGGGAAGGTGACATGCCTTGACATAGACAAGATTGAATGGAGACATCCCCAAGGGTGTCTTGAAGGTTGTTCGATAAGCCCACAGTGCTTTATTGAGTCTTGGAGACCAATCTTTCCTCTTCGGGTTAACTACCTTTTCTAAAATCTACTTTATTTCTCGATTCAAGATTTCAGCTTGGCCATTGGTCTGAGGGTGGTATGCTGTAGTAATTTTATGCCACACTCCATATCTTTGCAATGCCTTAGCAATTAGCCTATTGTCAAAGTGGGTTCCTTCATCACTTACGATGGCTCTTGTAAAGATGTTCTTGTGAAGGAACTTCAAAACAGTCTTGGAGTCATTCTTCGGTGTAGCTATTGCCTCAACCCATTTCGACACATAGTCAACGGCTAGTAGGATGTAGAGATCTCCGAAAAATGGTAGAAAGGGTCCCATGAAATCTATTCCACATACATCAAAAAGTTCCACCTCCATAATACATTGCAATAGCATTTCATGCCTTCGATAAATATTCCCCGTCCTTTGGTATCTATCGCAAGCTTTGCCGAATTCATGTGCATCCTTGAAAAGTGTGGGCTAATAGAATCCTGATTGTAGGACCTTTGCAGTAGTCTTAGTTCCTTCAAAACGGCCTCCACACGAAGATGAATGGAATGGAATAGGATCTCCTTTTGCTCTTATTCGGGGACACATCTCCGAATTATTTGGTTGGCACATTGCTTGAATAAATAGGTTCGTCCCAAAAGTAGAATCGCACATCATGCTTGAACTTCTTTTTGCCTTGGCTATTCAAATCAGGAGGAAAAATTCCACTAACAAGAAAGTTAACAATATCAACATACCAGGGAATTGCTGTAGCATATAATATTTTCTCATCAGGGAATTCCTCCTTAATCTCTAAGTTCTCATCATTCTCAGCCTTATTTTCTATCCTAGAAAGATGGTCAGCAACTTGATTCTCACAGCCCTTTCTATCTTTAACCTCAAAGTCGAACTCTTAAAAAAGAAGTATCCACCTAATAAGTCTAGGTTCAACATCCTTTTTAGTCACTAAGTACTTAATAGTGGAATGATTAGTATGAACAATGACCTTAGTGCCTATCAAGTATGCTCTAAACTTATCGAAGGCAAACTACACAATGGCTTGGAAATGTTGGAGAAGTCCTTAATAAACCTCCTATAAAAGCCAGCATGCCCCAAGAAACTCTGAATCACCTTCACAGTGGTAGGTGGTGGTAGCTTCTTGATTACTTCAACCTTGGCCTTGTCCACTTCTATCCACTTTTTTCGAGATTTTGTAACATAGAACAGCCCCTTCAGTCACCATAAAATGACATTTTTCCTAATTGAACACTAAGTCTACTTCTTCACATCTCTTGAGTACCTTGGCCAAGTTGCCTAAACATGATTTGAAAGTATCTCTGGAGACTGAAAAATCATCCATGAAGATCTCCAAAAATTCTTCAACCATGTCAGAAAAGATGGCCAGCATGGACCTTTGAAAAGTAGCTTGAGCATTACAAAGGCCAAAAGGCAGCTGTCGAAATACGTAAGTACCGTAAGGGCAAGTGAAAGTTGTCTTCTCTTGATCATCCGATGCTATAGCAATCTGATTGTACCCTGAATATCTGTCAAGGAAATAATAAAAGGATTTGCCCGCCATTCAATCTAGCATCTGATCAATAAGGGGAGGGGAAAATGATCCTTCTTGGTTGCCTTGTTGAGATTTCGATAATCCATACAAATTCTCCACCCCGTGACGACCCTTGTTGGTAACAATTCATTATCCTCGTTGCTTACCACGTTCATCCCTCCCTTCTTTGGTACACATTACACCGGGCTGACCCATAAACTATTGGATATTGGGTAGATAACTCCCGCATTGATCCATTTGATTATCTTCTTCATCACCACCTTTTTCATGGCTGGATTGAGCCTTCTTCGGGGTTCAACAGAATTGCTGTGACATTCTTCAAGCAAAATTTTGTGCATACAAATAGAAGGGCTTATACCCTTCAAATCAGCCATAGTCCACCCTAAAGCTTTTTATGTTGAGACGACATATTTATCAAGCTACATTCTTGCTTAGGGGTTAGACTAGAAGAGATTATCACATGTAAAGTCTCATTACTATCCAAATAACCATATTTAAGGTGTGAAGGTAATGGCTTCAATTCTAACGTGGGTGCATGCTCAAGTGAGGGTTTAGGAGGGATAAATTCAACACAATCTAAAGGTTCGAAATGCGTAACTGGTGTAGCAATAAGCAAGCTAGATTGCTACACCTCCAATGGGAACTCCTCAAGCTTTTCATTGTCTTCCTCATTGAGTTTCATGTAGTCTTTAATTTCCATAAAATTGTTGCAGCATAATTTTGTAGCATCGTCTTCTGTCATAGAATCTAAGTGCTGACACTCCTCATATTAGTCCATATATTTGAGGGTGTTGAAGACATTTATAGTCATCCTCTGGCCAGCCACTTGCATGGTGAACTCACCTTTTTCATAGTCGATCAAGATTCGACTGGTTGTTATGAATGATCGCCCCAAGATAATGGGTGCTTTGTCATCTACTTCACAATCAAGGTCGCATAGAGATTTCCCTACATAATTGTCTCCTATGGAACATGGAATGATAAAGCTACCCGGGTCACTCCTTTTGGGCGGCAAGTTGCTCAATACAGAATAGAATTTTGTTGATGTAGTAGTAGTCTCGTACTTATTAACCTTCCTTTTCTTGGTGACAATATCCTTGAGAAACTTAGCATATGTAGGCATTTGATCAATGGCCTCCAGAAATGGGACATTTATATGCAGTTGGTCAAGAATATCTACAATTTTTTTTAATTGAAGGTCATTTTTTTGCTTCTTCAACCGCTGAAGGAAGGGTGGTGCGGGTCTTTCTTTTGCTATAACAATGTTCTGTTCTCCATCAGCAGGTTCGTTTGTCGAGCCTTCATTCTCTTTTCCTTCTTGAGCTCCCTTCTTGCAAAGCTGGTTTATTAGCCACAGATTTAGGGTTGAGATCTTCCACTTTCTTTCCCCAAACTTATCTTCTTTGTTAAGTTGAGTGTCACTCAAAGTGAGTGCACTACACTACTCCTTGCCATGATTTTTAGTGACTTCAGTATCACTAGGAAAACTACCTTGAGGTCGAGCATGCAAAGCTTGTGTAATTTGTCCCACTTAGGTTTCCAAAGCCTTCAAGGAAGAGCTATGGCTTTGAAGCAATGCACCTTGACTGTTTATAGACATTGCATGGTCTTGGAATAAAGCCTCCGTGGTTGTCATAAAATCTTGGAAAGTAGCTTCCAAGGAACTATTGTTCGATGAAGAGGCTAAACGCTTGTTATCATTTTGCCAAGGCATATTCTACTTAAAACCTTGGGATTCAATCTGATTGTGGTGCCTACTCAAGCTGCCAGCATTGTGGTTTCCTTGATTCCCCCAAGCAAGATCAGGATGCTGACGCCATCCTGTGTTATAGTGTTTAAGTAGGGGTTATGGTTGTTCCTATTAAAGTTCCCCACATAATTGGTAGACTCGTGATTTCCAGGGCACAAGTGTTTTCTACTTTCATTTCCTTCACTTCATTAGGCCATTCGAGATTCTTCAACATAGCACTGATGGCCAACAACTGGGCTGAAACTATTTTGTTGTTGTCAAGCTCACGCGTCCCATGAGTTATCCTTCTCGTACTAAGTCTCGAAGTACGAAATTGGTAGTCATTGTTTGCGATCCTATCCAGGATATCGAATGCTTCTTGGGTGACTTGTCCAGCAAAGTACCATTTGCTGAAGCATCCAACATCATCCTTGTGGGAGCATTGACACCATTATAGAACATTAAAACCTATGTCTAGTCTTGAAATCCATGATTTGTACACTTGCAAAGCACTCATTTATATTTATCCCAACACTCGTACATTGACTTCTCATCAGCTTGACAAAAGGAAGTAGTGTCATTCCGCAATTGCTTGTTCATGTTAGGTTGGTTATACCGTAACAAAAAACTCTTGCATAGGTCTGTCCATGACTTCATAAAACCAGCTATTACTCCACTCAACCAAGCTCGTGCTCGATCACACAAAGAATAAGGAAATAGCTTGAGCATCAATACATCTTCATGCACACCTTGTTGTCAAAAAGAATCACATACTTCCAAAAATGCTCGAATGTGTTGTCTAGAATCTTCATTAGGTGATCCACCAAACTGCCCAATGGAATTCAACATATTGAACATCATGGGCTTGAGTTCAAAATGAGCTGCTTGAATCCCGAGAGCTACAATTCTAGGATGAGATCTCCAAGATACTATTCAAGTGGTCTCTAATAGCTCGAGGTCGAACTACCGCTCCAAGATTTGCTTCAGCATTAGGTTCATCCAGATTTTCATCTACTTGATTCCCTTGGTTGCCACCTCTATACATGGTTCTCAAGGCTTCTTGAATGCGTATTCTTTGGCAAAACAAGTGCTCAATTTAAGGCACTATAGGTGTTAATGGTTCTTTGGGTCTTCCTCGGGTCATGCAACAACACAACACTTGAAAAAGAGTAAACAAAAACAACAAATAAAACTAAACAAAAAGAAGAAATAAACCGGTGCAAAGACTAAACAATAAATAACCAATTGCCAATCCCCTGCAACGGTGCCAAAAACTTGTTGTGTGGTGTGATGTACTATAAATGATACGCAACTAGTGCAAGTATACACATCGAACAAGTAATAAAGTGATGACTAAGTATCATCTCCAAAGGGATCGGAGGCCAAACTAGCTTAGTCAAAACACACAAATTTGCAACTTGAAAATAAATGCAATAACAATAGGAAACATGTTCAAAAATGATGTAGCAATTAACTATAATGAAATCTAAGCTGAAATAAAGATACTTCAAACGTCCTCTTAAGTGTACGAAGCTCTCTAATGGGATGATAGGCTGGGCATGCTAAGGACCTCTATGTCTAAGCCAAAAGAATGTCTCGAACTACCTTGCCCACAACATGCTTGACAGAGCTTACCAAAATTTCTCTACACTATCTCTAGCAAGAAGCATGATAGGAAGAATGATACGGCAATACCTCTCAAAGTAAACCCCAACATACAACTATCCTTTAAGTTATAATATTTTTAGTTGTTAAAACTCTATCCTTATCTCTAAGGTGAGTTAGGGTTTAGCCTCTCAGCATCAAACCACATTGTCCACGTAGATCTAAGCATAACTCTCTCGAATATTAAGCTATCCAACACCTAAGAAAAGGCTAACTCTCGAAAGCTCTTACAAGCTTAAGGCATAAGAGAACAATGGACAAAAACATGAAAGGAACAAGAAAGCAACAAAACATTCATTCAAACTTGAAACATAAAAACAATAACAAGCCCAAGCCACTTAAAATCAATTCATGGCTGGGCAAATATCATCCACAATTATTTTTTTAAAACAACCCATCCAAATAATAAGAAAAGAGACAACAAAAGCAACTAAAGGAAGGGAAAACTCCAAAGCCGCCTTGGATTGCCGTGAACCACTCTAAACCTGATGCTTCTCTCAAAGGCCAACAAGAACACCCCTTTTAGCTTCAACTATAGAGGTCACCATGATGGAGAAGATAAAGAAAGGAAGCTGCCTTTTCTCTTTTTCTTAGCTCACAAAGTAACTTTTTCGGCTCCCACTTTAATGTGGGTGTCCTTTGCTTTATATAGTGGGGGCTCCTAGGGTTTTGTGCCCTTAATTCCAAGGGAATATTCTCTTCGCATGTTGGCTCCCAGCTGGTTGATAGGTTCACGTGTGGGGCTGCAAAGTATCCTCAATTCTATGTCCTCTAGCGCGCCCAGAAATGCTATCCAAAATGCTATGGCATTTTCCCTGCATTGCTCCTCTTTTCCCTGCACATCACCTCACCAACCAAAACCTTCCCAAGCAACACCATTCTTACAAATAAACAAAGAAAACAAAACCATAACACCTAATGCAACTATATGAACTAAATGCATCTATATGCCATTAAATGAGATGAAATGGGCTTGATTTCATACAATAACTTAACTAAAAAGGCATGAAATGTTAACCTTTTGCAAGGTTAACACAATGTTTCAAACAAACCTCACCAAAAAATGTAGGCAACTCATCAATTACACATTTGAGCTCAAACCATCTCGAGAAAACGTGTCACACAACTGGTCTTCCCATTTATCTACATACCATCTATTAAGACTTGATTCGACACACCATTACAAACTATTATGTACAACCTTCATCCATGGAGAAACGTTGAGAAACACTCAACCACCCATATGATATCGGGTATCTCGTCGCCTTAATCCATTCTAAACCTATCCAATTCTCAAACTAAAACAACGCTAAAAAAACCAAAAACTGCTTTTAGCTTGCACCAATCCTTTCTAATATCCAATCATCCCTTCACAATAATTCTCAGTTCACAAATCTTCGTAAAACATAAATAACTCTTCAAAACTACAAACAACATCAAAGGCTTCACTTAACCAAACATCAATCTCAATTCATGAAGAACAACTATCTCAACTAGACACTTAAACTAATTTTGGTTCCAAACTTGTAAAATTAATTTTAGATTTTACCAACCAATAAGAAATCATTAGTACCTATTAGAATTTTTTTGTTTGAACAACATAACCATATTTTGTTCCCGAAACCATTATAAACCAATTAATTTCACTTTAATCATGACCATTAATAGAAAATAATAGACTAGGGACAAAAAGCGTGTGGAATGTCAATAAGAAACCATAGCTCACTTTGCTTGATAGGAGTACAACCAAAATGAGCTTCCCCTTATATTTCAATGTGAAAAGTATTGTTAACCAAAAATCCATCGATTCGCTCAAGTTTAAAAATCATTTGGATGAAAAATAGATTACAAATAAGATCGAAATATCAATTGATCAATGAAAAACATTTTAGGGAAGTTGAAAATGCGAAAGCAATGGTCTTTGGTTGTAATAAAAATTCAGAAAACCTATGTTTTAGAGAAAATATTAACCATCGGTAGTAGTTTGTTTTAAAGCAAAAGAAAATTGAGTTTGTTACAATACAAAGGGTGCAATTGCTCCTTAAAGATTCTTAGCTTGTTTCCGCTCTCTATTTAATTCACAAAAACCACTTTTAAAACCAATTGTCTTTCTTCTCTTTTTTCCTAAAAGTTATGAAAACATGATTCTTTTTATTTGATAAACCAATTAAATAACCTTCCAAAACATTATCCATGTCCAATTTGACATATTCCTTTGAAAATACATTCAATTATTAATTCAGAATTAATTAACAAACTAAACTCAAGCTACAATTGCAAACGTAACCTAGCAAAACATCCAATTCAACAAAACATCTCTTGCCACAACTTCGCTAGCGGTGAAACAAACTTAGAAGAATTCCTCAACCACTTTGATAACAATTAACTGGATCTAGAAAACCACGTGCTTCTGACAATAACCTTGGTTGCCTCAAATCTAGCATAACTCAACATCCAAGAACCAGTCTTTAACACCGTTTACAAACTGTGAAACCCTTAGAGAACTAACTCGCTAGAGACAATTACGTCGTTATCTGATTGGCCTCTGAAAAGTCACTCGTAAGTGTGAACATATGTATGCATGATTACTTATAAGCCCTCATAGATGTCTATGTATATGTATGCAAAACCTCTAATGTCATGCCCAAATGTATGCACGTACTGACATATTTAAATATATACATATAAGTGTTTATGAATTGTGCATGTTCAACTATTCACACTTACTAATAACATTCTCAGAACCAATATTCCTTCCAACATGCCAAAACTCGCACTTACCCAAATAAGGAACAACCATTCGCTTTGCAACAAATTCCTGTTAAACCATTCATGATTACCGATTAAAAATTCTTCTTGATATATTTGTACACGAGAATACTATCACCCTTGCTAGTCACAAAACCAAATATTCACAGAATACTCGTCTCACCGCAACCTCGAAGGCCACTAGTGCATTCGACATCTACTCTGCATAACTATAAACTCAAACTAACCAATGGTCTTAAACACCATTATCGTTAACAACCATGTTTCTGCTTTAGGAAAAAGAACCCCGATCGAACATACCCACAAATTGACCATTTTCACAACCACATCGTCAGTTCATACACTACCCTAACGCTTATCAACATGACATCTAAAGGATTCGGGAGCTATTGTAACACCCCAAATCCTAGCTTAGAATTATTGGAATCAAATTGAATAGTCAAGGGCCTAATTAAAAGAATGTATGAAATAAGTGACCAAATTAGAATGACTACATTGAATTAAAGGATAAAGTTTGAGACTGCATGACAAATATCATGAATCTCTTATTTGCCCTTGACTAATTACAAGATTAGTGGCTAATCAAGGGACAATTTAGACAATACACAATTCCAATAACATAGATTTGTTGTTGTCATCCTCTCCACTATTCCTTGTTGGCCGAAACTAGACAGAAAGAAAAGAGAGAAAGAAAGCTAGAGAAAACACCATTGAAGGAGATGAAATTAAGCTTGCATGTGTTGTAATTTTTCATTTAAATTAAGCAAGAAGCAAAGTAAGTATAGTTCTTCTTGTGTTTAATTGAATAGGCAACTATCTTGTTGAAATTTAACTTTTTTTATGATTATTGATTAATTAGACATTGAATGTGTTGTTAGATGATAGAATAGTTGTTGAATCATGCTAAATTGAAGAATGAAACTAGGTACAAGGCTGGAAATTATGTGTTCATGCTAGTGTAACAAACCTAGGTTGCTGGAAATTTGTATTGTGATGTTAGAATGTAAATTGAATGATTAGAACATAAAATTGAGCTATGGAAATAATGAATTGATGATGATCATGAATAGGTAATGTATAGAAGGTGTTAAACAAATTGAATTAGATGCAAACAATGCTGGAAATGAAAGATGAAAGTATGAATATAGTTAAGTATCATAGAAACTGTTTTGTGGAATTGGAATTGTGTAAACATGAAAGATTAGGCATTGTAATCAACTTGCCCTGTTTTGAAAGCCTTGTAAAATGGATTAACATGAACCTAAAATGTTTATAATATCATATGAAATGAATTATAGGACCAAGACATTGGTTAAAATGGATTAAAGGCATTGAAATGTGTCTAGATGCAATCTGCCCATAATTGCTCTGTTCTGGGCAGTCAATTTGAAAATTCACCAAAAATTGTATAGATTGAATTCAGGGCTGAAATTTTAATGATATTATCCTTAGAATGTCTATTTTCATTAGGTGAAAACATAACTGATAACTGGGTCCTATACTGAAAACTGTAAGTAGAATTGCTGAACAGTGCAAGCTGTCCAGGCAGTGTAAATACCATGTCTTTGAGCAATAAACTGTATTAATTGGATAAGAAATAAAATGCAAGCCTTACATTGCCTTATATGAAATTTTGTAATCTTTCCAAACGTGTATAGAAATCGAAATTCCGACGTACGGATTAAAAGATATGGCCATTTAAAGGGACAGTGTGCAAACTGCCAGGCAGCAGTGTCCTGGGCAGTTTGGGACTGTTTTTACACCTAATTGTAAACTGTTTCCAAAGCAGTTTTGGGACATTTTAATCTGTCCAATTATGCTATAAAATGAAGTAATAACAATGTGGAAATAAATTGGTAATAATTGCTTAAAATGAAGTATAAAAACAGTAGCTAAACGTTAGGTACATTGTGATAACATTGATACTATGATTGTGTGATACTGTGCTTGTTTTGATGAAATGTGTATGTGTTATACTTGCTAGATCAAGGGCAGCAATTTGGGGAAGAAAAAGGAAATCATACAAGGGCTAAGAACAAGGGGATAACCATACAAGATAATTGCTAGCTTGCTTGGATTGTATTGTGAGTGTAGGTATCCTTAGGGTTATGACCAGGTCCTAACCATTACATTCTTGTTACAATCTTGTTATGAAAATTAATCTAAGCATGAATATGACTTAATAAGGGAAGAATGATTATCTTGTGTACTTGCCTATTCGAAATGCTTGTGCATGAATTATGATGACTTGGTTGCTTATGTGCTATGATACAACATGGTTGAATGCTATTGACTTGTTTGAGATAAGATGTTATCTCATTTGATGAAATGAACCTTGAAATCACTTGACTTGTGAGCTAAGGCTCAATAGCCTAAGGGCTTAACATGAAATGATCTTGATTTACATTGACATGATCTTGAATTTGATTACATGAAATAAATGGTAATTCGAACAACCTTGGTAGCTAGTTGGATTAGGTAGAAAGGCATGCCTTAGAGTCTAGAGCTCATTGTGTACGAGTGGACTATGGTCCAGGGCTAAGGCCCCTATTTGGCGACAAACGGAGGCTACATATTGTGGTGACAGTTGGTTGGAGACTCGATTACCTATACAAACTAAGTACCAAGGGGGTTGTTTAATGAAATAACAAATGAATTATGACTCAATTGTACATGATACTTGTCTTGTATTTCCATGAAATGTATGTTGCTTGATTTGGAAGCATGACTCCTTGGTTACTTGTTTTGCAAGCATATTGCTAGATTCATGATTTATGATTTCTTGTTGCCAATCTTGTTGGCCGAATTGCATGTTATCCTAGATAGGATATCCTTGATGCTTGAAAGACTAGATAAGGTCACTCTTGATGCTTGAAAGACTAGATAAGTTCACTCTTGATACTTGAAAGACTAGCTAAGTCTACTTTAATGCTTAGAAGCCTTATCTAGGGCTTCACTTGATCTAAAAGACTTGAAACATGAAATAACAAAATGGATAGACTAGATACTACCTCATGAAGTACATATTTGTACTTATCACTCTTGTTTCATTCTTCCCAAACTACAGGTTAAAGGATTCAATATTTCTTGATCTTGAAGCTTGATTCCTTGAGCAAGAAGCATCCTACACAAGCTTGTTAAAGTATGATTCAATACTTGTTTTCTATTCTCCTAGAATGGTGGCACTAGTTTGTATCTAAGTAGCTTGAACATGCATTTTGAAGGATTGTATATAATGTTTGATAGCCTACCTATGGGTTGTTTATAGTTTAAGGTTTGTAATGAACTTAAGTAATTGATTTGGTTGAATGTTTGCTGCACATATTTGGTTGTTATGAAATGATGTTATGATGATCTAATTGGCTTAAAATAGTTGATAACCTTGTCAAGTTTTTATGAATGTTTGAAATGATCATATGTATGCTTGATTTATGACTCGAAAATGTGGAACCTTGTTGCTTATACCCTATTCGAATAGCCTTGATATGTATATGATTCAATTTTGTATTCATGCCTTGATTTCATGTGTATGGTGAAGTTGGCCGAATGGTTAGGTATTGTTTTAGGCTTGAATGGAATTAGATTTATGCTATTAGAGGCTAGATAATTAAGCTTAGTAAATATAGGAATGAAATGACTAAACATGTACAAGATAAGGATCACAAAGTGAATTGGAAGCTTGTAACCCTTAAGTAGTTCAAATAGGATAAGTAACATTGTGTAAGTGTTATAAAATGAACCTTGAATGTAGTAACTTGAATGGTAAGTAGGAAAGAAATTATTCTCATGGATTTGTAGGTATAGCCGATTGATATGAATGAAATTGAAGTCACTTATGTGGTTTCTTGTATGCTAAGAAATGCATGAATGGTTGCGTTTTGCCTAGCTTGAATGCATGTTTCCTCCTTGCTTGTATTTTTTTGAATGCTAGGATGATTTAGGTGTCAAATGTGATGTTGCCGATTGCTTAGGATGATTATGGATGTCAAGTATGAATGTTGTTGCTTATTTCGAATGGTTGATGACTTAGGTATCAAGTATGAGCTTTCTTGTTAATTAAATAATCAAGTATGAATGGTTGTTCTTCTTGGATGTTGAATGCCGATTGTGTTGCTTGATTAGTGAATCAAGTTTAAATGTGTAATGCATGTATTGTCCTTGCCTTGTCGACGATTTATAATAGTTTGAATGCCTTGCAATGCCTTGTATTGTCTTGCTTGCTTGCTAAGTAACGCCCTTGAACCGAGTTACTACTAACCCGGGTAGTGGGTGTTACATATAAATTAGTAATCAGAGCTTTAGGTTTAGTCAATTCTTGGACTAAACCGGGCTATCATGCATTATATAGGATACTTGTGCCACCTAGAAGACTTGACTTGAATAGTTTGTGCCTTGTCTATTAAACCGAACCCCTAATTGTTCTATTTGAACATATAATGTCTAAAACAAGACTCGGTCGGGATAATGAAAATCCTGGAGGCTCCTTGAATGAAGGAGACAGTGTGAGGATGGAACATATTCCTTCTCAACATCAAGCTTAACATAGAGCTCAAGCTGCTGCTCAACAGGAAGCTCTTGCTATCAATCATGTGCATCAAGAATGCGTTCTAAGTTTGAAGGAGATGTTTAATCATCTAGTGTCTGCTTTAAAGCAAGATCATCCAATTGCTCATACAGTTATTGTACCAAATCGAGCCCCGATTGACAAATTGGCTCAACATTAAGCTTATACCTTTATTGGCAGGGATAAAGCAAATCCAGAAGTAGCTGAGTACTAGCTTTAAGCCACTACTCGAATTCTTACCAAGCAACTACCTTGTCCCGATGAGCAAAAAATCGAATGTGCTATAGCTTTGTTAGCTGACGAAGCCTTAAGCTGGTGGGAAACTACTACGTTGACTGCCCCTGCAGAAGCCGTGATGTGGAAATTCTTCCTCGATGAATTTAGGAAGAAGTATATCAATGAACAGTATATGGCCGAGCACCGAAAACGTTTCTTGTACCTCAAGCAAGGGGGCCAACCTATTGAACAGTATGTAAGCGACTTATGTAAATATTACAAATATGGGTCGGAGTATATCAAAATTGAGGCCGACAAGTGCCGAATGTTCATTGATGGGTTAAATGATGAATTAAGCCATATTTTCACTACTCTCGGTATTATCGACTTCCAAAACTTGGTAAATCGAGTCATTGCTACTGAGGCAAAGATGAAGGCCTCCGAGAAGTGTAAGAGTGGAAATTCCTGGATGGATAAGCGATCTAGAAACGATGACAAGCTACACTAGCAGTCAAAGAAAGCTAAGTATTCTAAAGATCATCTTCAAATTATACTCATATCTAGAAGAGCAATTATATACCGAAACCTTAACCAGTAATCAAATCCTCAGCCCCAATAATCTCAGTTGATAGTACAGGGAATTCTGGTAAAGCTGTTCAGTATTCTACCTGCAAGTTCTGTCAGAAGCACCACATCGGGTAATGCAGAACTCAGCAAAACTTGTGCTACTTGTGTGGAGCCTCAGATCACTATATCCGGGATTGTCCTCAGAATCCCAATAAGGTTCCAAGTCGAAATCATGGAAATACAAGCTCAACTCTCTCAAATCGGAATAAGGGTCCTAAACAAGCCCAGTTTGGAAATCAGGGGAGAGGCAGGGGAACCATTCGAATGCCACTACTCATCAGGAATCCTGAGCCCCTGCTCGTATGTACCACATTCGTGGTAAAGATGATGAAGAAGCTCCCAATGTTATTGCAGGTACCGTTGAGTTAAATTCTAGTCATGCATGTGCTTTAATTTATTCGGGGTCTACCCACTCATTTGTTTGTTCTGCCTTGATAAACAAGTTAAAATTAAAACCCAAAATTATTGAATCTAGTCTTGTAGTTTTGAATCCATTAGGGGAAAAACACCCATTAACTTGCGCAACAAGCAAGCTTCCTTGACCATTCGAAACATACCCTTCCCTATTGATCTTTATATCTTACCCTATTAGGAATTTGAATTGATATTGGGGTTAGATTGGTTAAGTAAACACGAGGCTTGGGTAAACTGCCAAAATCAGAGGCTGTATCTCCGGGGTTTAAGGAATAAATCCATTATCTTAATAGACAAGAAACCAACCTAAATCTTTGCTAAAATGATCATTCAAGATGAATTTGAATTCGGCTTACCTAGTATGCCAATTGTGTCTGAATTCACTAATGTTTTTCCTGAGGAACTCCCTGGGGTCCCTCCGACCAGAGAAGTAGAGTTCAGGATTGAAGTTCAGCCTGGAATAGCTATGGTGTCCATTACACCCTATAGAATGGCACATGTCGGAGTTGCAAGATAAAGGCTTCATACGGCCTAGTTCATCACCTTCGGGCGCTCCAGTCTTGTTCGTGAAGAAGAAAGACGGGACTATGAGACTCTGTATAGATTACAGACAGTTGAACAAGCTTACGATTAAGAATCGGTATCCTCTTCCTAGAATAGAAGATCTCTTTGATCAACTCAAGGATGCTTCGATATTCTCAAAGATCGATCTCTAATCGGGATACTATCAAATGAGGGTAAAAGAAGAAGATGTGCCCAAGATAGCCTTTCGTACTCAATATGGCCACTATGAATTTCTTGTAATGTCATTCGGGTTAACGAACGCTCTGGCTACTTTTATAGATCTCATGAATCGAGTGTTCAAGCCCTATCTCGACAAGTTCATGATCGTCTTCATTGATGACATCCTAGTTTACTCCCAGAACAAGGAAGAACACCCTAAACATCTCAGAATTGTATTGCAAACTCTTCGGGAACGTCAATTATTCCAAAAGTTCTCTAAGTGTGAATTTTGGCTATCGGAAGTCTCATTCCTTGGCCATGTCATCTCAGCAAAAGGGATTAAAGTAGACCCGAAGAAAATTCAATCCATCATGGATTGGAGACCTCCGAGGAATGTTAGTGAAATCAGAAGCTTTCTCAGTTTAGCCGGGTATTATCGGTGATTTGTCAAATGTTTTTCCTCCATTGCCGCAAGTTTGACAAGATTTACCTGAAAGGATACACCTTTTGTTTGGTCGGAAAGCCAACAAAGAAGCTTAAATCAACTTAAACAAGCCCTGACTCATACACAGGTTCTTATCCAACCAGAATCGAGTAAAGAATTCACTGTCTATAGTGATGCATCTCATTTAGGACTTGGTTGTGTCCTAATGCAAGATGGAAAGGTGGTAGCTTATGCTTCAAGGCAACTAAAACCACACGAGTCAAACTATCCAACACACGATCTAGAATTGGCAGCTATCGTGTTTTCTCTTAAAATTTGGAGACAAAGTCTTCCTGAAGGTCTCACCTTGGAAGAAAGTCCTTCGATTTGGAAGAAAAATGGAAACTCAGTCCCCGATTCATTGGTCCATTCGAAATCACTGAAAGAATTGGACCGGTGGCTTATCGATTAGCTCTCTCTGAAGAATTCGATAGAATCCACAATGTATTCCATGTATCTATGCTCAGAAGATACATATCAGATTCATCCTATATTCTTGAAACGGAAGAAGTTGAGTTGAACCCTGACTTGTCCTATAAAGAAGAGCCTATTCAGATTCTTGACCGGGAAGTAAGGAAGCATAGGAAAAAGATTGTTCCTCTTGTCAAGGTTTTGTGGAGAAACCAGAAGATATAAGAAGCTACCTGGGAATCTGAAGAAGTCGTGAGGAAGCAGTATCCTCACCTTTTCGATTCAGGTAAATTCGAGGACGAATTTAATTTAAGGGGGGAGAATTGTAGCACCCCAAATCCTAGCTTAGAATTATTGGAATCAAATTGAATAAGTGATTAGCTTAATTGAATTAATAATTAAGCTAAATTGAATTGTCAAGGGCCTAATTAAAATAATGTATGAAATAAGTGACCAAATTAGAATGACTACATTGAATTAAAGGATAAAGTTTGAGATTGCATGATAAATATCATGAATCTCTTATTTTTCCCTTGACTAATTACATGATTAGTGGCTAATCAAGGTACAATTTAGACAATACACAATTCCAATAACATGGATTTACTGTTGTAATCCTCTCCACTATTCCTTGTTGGCCCAAACTAGAGAGAAAGAAAAAATATTTTTGAAACAAGACTCGGTCGAGATAATGAAAGTCCTTAAGGCTCCTCGAATGAAGGAGACAGTGTGAGGATGGAACAGATTCCTCCTCAACATTAAGCTCAACATTGAGCTCAAGCTGCTGTTGAACATGAAGGTCTTGCTAACAATCATGTGCAGCAAGAATGCCTTCTAAGTATGAAGGAGATGTTTAATCACCTAGTGTATGCTTTAAAGCAAGACCATCCAATTGCCCCTATAGTTACTGTACCAAATCGAGCCCCGATTGACAAATTGGCTCAACATTGGACTTATACCTTCACCGGCACGGATGAAGCAAATCCAAAAGTAACTGAGTACTAGCTTGAAGCCACTACTCGAATTCTTACCAAGAAACTACCTTGTCCCAATGAGCATAAACTCGAATGTGCTATAGCTTTGTTAGCTAACGAAGCCATAAGCTGGTGGGAAACTACTACGTTGACTGCCCCTGCAAAAGCTGTGAAGTGGAAATTCTTCCTCGATGAATTCAGGAAGAAGTATATTAGTGAACAATATTTGGCCAAGCACCGAAAACATTTCTTGTACCTCAAGCAACAAGGCCGACCTCTTAAACAGTATGTAAGCAACTTTTGCAAATATGGGTCGGAGTAAATCAAAACCGAGGCCGACAAGTGTCGAATGTTCATTAACGGGTTAAATGATGAATTAAGCCCTATTTTTATTGCTCTCGGTATTACCGACTTCCAAAACTTGGTAAACTGAGTCATTGCTACTAAGGTAAGCGTAAGAGTTGAAACTCTTGGAAGGATAAGCAATCTAGAAACAATGACAAGCCACACTGGCAGTCAAAGAAAGCTAAGTATTCTAAAGATCACTCTTCAAATTATACTCATGTCCAGAAGAGCAATTATATACCGAAACCTCAATCGGTAATCAAATCCTCAACCCTGATGATCTCAGTTGATAGTACGGGTAATTCTGGTAAAGCTGTTCAGTATTCTACCTGCAAGTTCTATTAGAAGCACCACACCAGGCAATGTAGAACTCAGTAAAACTTGTGCTACTTGTGTAGAGCCTCAGATCATTATATCCGAGATTGTCCCCAGAATCCCAATAAGGTTCCATGTCGAACTCCTAGAAATGCAAGCTCAACTATCTCCAATTGGAACAAGGGTCCTAAACAAGCCTAGTCTAGAAATTAGGGGAGAGGCAGGGGGAACCATTCGAATGCCACTACTCATCAGGAATCCTGAGCCCTTGCTCGTATGTACCATATTTGTGGGAAAGATGATGAAGAAGCTCCCGATGTTATTACTGGTACCGTTGAGTTAAATTCTAGTCTTGCATATGCTTTAATTGATTCAGGGTCTACCCATTCATTTGTTTCTTCTGCCTTGATACACAAGTTAAAATTAAAACCCAAAATTATTGAATCTAGTTTTATAGTTTCGAATCTATTAAGGGGGAAAACACCCATTAACTTGCGCCACAATCAAACTTCCTTGACCATTCGAAGCATACCCTTCCCTATTGATCTTTATGTCTTACCCTATTATGAATTTTACTTGATATTGGGGTTAGATTGGTTAAGTAAACACGAGGCTTGGGTAGATTGCCAAAATTGGAGACTGTATCTCCGGGGTTTAGGGAAGGAATCCATTCTCTTAATAGACAAGAAAACAACCTCAATCTTTTCTAAAATGATCATTCAATATGAAATTGAATTCGGCTTACCTAGTATGTCAATTGTGTCTAAATTCACTGATGTTTTTCCTGAGGAACTCTCTGGTGTCCCTCCGACCCGAGAAGTAGAGTTCGGGATTGAAGTTCAGCCTGGAATAGCTCCGGTGTCCATTACACCCTATAGAATGGCACCTATCAAGTTGAAAGAATTGAAGAAGCAACTTTAGGAGTTACAAGATAAAGGCTTCATACGGCCTAGTTCATCACCTTGGGGTGCTCTAGTCTTGTTCGTGAAGAAGAAAGACGGGACTATAAGACTCTGTATAGATTACAGATAGTTGAACAAGCTTACGATTAAGAATCGGTATCCTCTTCCTAGAATAGAAGATCTCTTCGATCAACTCAAGGATGCTTCCGTATTCTCAAAGATCGATCTCCGATCGGGATACTATCAAATGAGGGTAAAAGAAGATGTGCCCAAGATAGCCTTTCGTACTCGATATGGCCACTATGAATTTGTTGTAATGCCATTCGAGTTAACGAATGCTCCGGCTGCTTTCATGGATCTCATGAATCGAGTGTTCAAGCCCTATCTCGACAAGTTTGTGGTCGTCTTCATTGATGACATCCTAGTTTACTCCCGGAACAAGGAAGAACACTCTGAACATCTCAGACTTATATTGCAAACTCTTCGGGAATGTCAATTGTTCGTAAAGTTCTCTAAGTGTGAATTTTGGCTATCGGAAGTCTCGTTCCTTGGCCAAGTCATCTCAGCATGAGGGATTAAAGTAGACCCGAAGAAAATTCAATCCATCCTGGATTGGAGACCTCCGAGGAATGTTAGTGAAATCAGAAGCTTTCTCGATTTAGCCGGGTATTATCGGCGATTTGTTAAAGGTTTTTCCTCTATTGCCGCAAGTTTGACAATATTAACCCAAAAGGATACACCTTTTGTTTGGTCGGAAAGCCAACAACGAAGCTTCAATCAACTTAAACAAGCCCTGACTCATGCACCGGTTCTTATCCAACCAGAATCGGGTAAAGAATTCACTGTCTATAGTGATGCATCTCATTTAGGACTCGGTTGTGTCCTAATGCAAGATGGAAAGGTGGTAGCTTATGCTTCAAGGCAACTGAAACCACACGAGTCAAACTATCCAACACACGGTCTAGAATTGGCAGCTATCATGTTTGCTCTTAAAATTTGGAGACAAAGTCTTCCTGAAGGTCTCACTTTGGAAAAAAGTCCTTTGATTTGGAAGAAAAGGGAAACTCAGTCCCCGATTCATTGGTCCATTCGAAATCACTGAAAGAATTGGACCAGTGGCCTATCGATTAGATCTCCCTGAAAAATTCGATAGAATCCACAATGTATTCCATGCATCTATGCTCAGAAGATACAAATCAGATCCATCCCATATTCTTGAACCAGAAGAAGTTGAGTTGAACCCTGACTTGTCCTATGAAGAATAGCTTGTTCAGATTCTTGACCGGGAAGTAAGGAAGCTTAGGAACAAGATTGTTCCTCTTGTCAAGGTTTTGTGGAGAAACCACAAGATATAAGAAGCTACCTGGGAATCTAAAGAAGCCGTGAGGAAGCAGTATCCTCACCTTTTCGATTCAGGTATATTCGAGGACGAATCTAATTTAAGGGGGGAGAATTGTAACACCCCAAATCCTAGCTTAGAATTATTGGAATCAAATTGAATAAGTGATTAAATTAATTGAATTAAGAATTAAGCTTGAGATTGCATGATAAATAACATGAATCTCTTATTTGACCTCACTAATTACAAGATTAATGGCTAATCAAGGGACAATTTAGACAATACACAATTCCAATAACATGGATTTGTTGTTGTCATCCTCTCCACTATTCCTTGTTGGCCGAAACTAGAGAGAAAGAAAGCTAGAGAAAACACCATTGAAGGAGAAGAAATTAAGCTTGCATGTGTTGTAATTTTTCAATGAAATTAAGCAAGAAGCAAAGTAAGTATAGTTCTTCTTGTGTTTAATTGAATAGGCAACTATCTTGTTGAAATTGGACTGTTTTTGATGATTATTGATGAATTAGACATTGAATGTGTTGTTAGATGATCGGATAGTTGTTGAATCATGCTATATTAAAGAATGAAACTAGGTACAAGGCTGGAAATTATGTGTTCATGCTAGTGTAACAAACCTAGGTTGCTGGAAATTTGTATTGTGATGTTAGAATGTAAATTGAATGATTAGAACATAAAATTGAGCTATGGAAATAATGAATTGATGATGATCATGAATAGGTAATGTATAGAAGGTGTTAAACAAATTGAATTAGATGCAAACAATTCTGGAAATGAAGGATGAAAGCATGAACATAGTTAAGTATCATAGAAACTGTTTTTGTGGAATTGGAATTGTGTAAACATGAAATATTAGACATTGTATTCAACTTGCCCTATTTTTACAGCCTTGTAAAATGGATTAACATGAACCTAACATGTTTATGATATCATATGAAATGAATTATAGGACCAAGACATTGGTTAAAATGGATTAAAGGCATTGAAATGTGTCTAGATGCAATCTGCCCAGAATTGCTCTGTTATGGGCAGTCACTTTGAAAATTCACCAAAAATTGTATAGATTGAATTCAGGGCTGAAATTTTACTGAAACAATCCTTAGAATGTCTATTTTCATCAGGTGAAAACATAACTGATAACTGGGTCCTATACTGAAAATTGTAAATAGGAATTTTCTGGGCAGTGCAAGCTGTCCAGGCAGTGTAAGTGCCCTGTATTTAAGCAATAAATTGTATTAATTGGATAAGAAATAAAATGCAAGCCTTACATGGTCTTGTAGGAAATTTTGTAAGCTTTCCAACGGTGTATAGCAATCGAAATTCTGACATACAGATTAAAAGATATGGCCATTTAAACGGGACAGTGTGCAAACTGCCAAGCAGCAGTGTCCTGGGCAGTTTGGGACTGTTTTTGCACCTAATTGTAAACTGTTTCCAAAACAGTTTTGGGACATTATAATCTGTCCAATTATACTTTAAAATGAAGTAATAACAATGTGGAAATAAATTAGTAAGAATTGCTTAAAATGAAGTATAAAAACAGTAGCTAAATGTTAGGTACATTGTGATAACATTGCTACTATGATTGTGTGATATTGTGCATGTTTTGATGAAATGTGTATGTGTTATGCTTGCTAGATCAAGGGCATGAATTTGGGGAAGAAAAAGGAAATCATACAAGGGCTAAGAACAAGGGGATAGCCATACAAGATAATTGCTAGCTTGCTTGGATTGTATTGTGAGTGTAGTTATCCTTAGGGTTAGGACTAGGTCTTAACCATTACATTCTTGTTATGAAAATGAATCTAAGCATGAATATGACTTAATAAGGGAAAATGATTAATGAAACACATGAAACATGATCCTAGTCTTATGTACATGCCTATTCGAAATGCTTGTGCATGAATTATGATGACTTGGTTGCTTATGTGCTATGATACAATATGGTTGAATGCTATTGACTTGCTTGAGATAAGATGTTATCTCATTTGATAAATTGAATCTTGAAATCACTTGACTTGTGAGCTAAACATGAAATGATCTTGATTTACATGGACATGATCTTGAATTTGATTACATGAAATAAATGGTAATTCGAACAACCTTGGTAGCTAGTTGGATTAGGTAGAAAGGAATGCCTTAGAGTCTAGAGCTCATTGTGTACGGGTGGACTACGGTCTAGGGATAGGGCCCCTATTTGGCTACAGAAATAGGGTACCTATGTGGTCTTTGGAGACAGTAGGACGGTTGACCAGCACTACGGTGCATATTGTGGCGACAGTTGGTTGGAGACTCGATTACCTATACAAACTAAGTACCAAGGGGGTTGTTTAATGAAATAACAAATGAATTATGACTCAATTGTACATGATACTTGTCTTGTATTGCCATGAAATGTACGTTGCTTGATTTGGAAGCATGACTCCTTGGTTACTTGTTTTGCAAGCATATTGCTTGATCCATGATTTAAGATTTCTTGTTGCCAATCTTATTGGCCGAATTGCATGTTATCCTAGATAGGATATCTTTGATGCTTGAAAGACTAGATAAGGTCACTCTTGATACTTGAAAGACTAGCTAAGTCTACTTTAATGCTTAGAATCCTTATCTAGGTCTTCACTTGATCTAAAAGACTTGAAACATGAAATAACAAAATGGATAGACTAGATACTACCTCACAAAGTACATATTTGTACTTATCACTCTTGTTTCATTCTTCCCAAACTACAGGTTATAGGATTCAATATTGCTTGATCTTGAAGCTTGATTCCTTGATCAAGAAGCATCCTACACAAGCTTGTTAAAGTATGATTCAATACTTGTTTTGTAATCTTCTAGAATGGTGGCACTAGTTTGTATCTAAGTAGCTTGAGCATGCATTTTGAAGGATTGTATATAATGTTTGATAGCCTACCCATGAGTTGTTTATAGTTTAAGGTTTGTAATGAACTTAAGTAACTGATTTGGTTGAATGTTTGTTGCTCATATTTGGTTGTTAGGAAATGATCTTATGACGATCTAATTGGCGTAAATAGTTGATAACCTTGTCATGCTTTTATGAATGTTTGAAATGATCATATGTATGCTTGATTTATGATTCGAAAGTGAGGAACCTTGTTGATTAGACCCTATTCAAATGGCCTTGATATGTATATGATTCAATTTTGTGTTCATGACTTGATTTCATGTGTATGGTGAAGTTGGCCGAATGGTTAGGTATTGTTATAGGCTTGAATGGAACTAGATTTATCCTATTAGAAGCTAGATAATTAAGCTTAGTAAATATAGGAATGAAATGACTAAACATGTACAAGATAAGGATCACAAAGTGAATTGGACGCTTGTAACCCTTAAGTGGTTCAAATAGGATAAGTAACATTGTGTAAGTGTTATAAAATGAACCTTGAATGTAGTAACTTGAATGGTAAGTAGGAAAGAAATTATTCTAATGGATTTGTAGGTATAGACGATTGATATGAATGAAATTGAAGTCACATATGTGGTTTCTTGTATGTTAAGAAATGCATGAATGGTTGCATTTTGCCTAGCTTGAATGCATGTTTCCTCCTTGCTTGTATTGTTTCAAATGCTAGGATGATTTAGGTGTCAAATGTGATGTTGTTGATTGCTTAGGATGATTATGGATGTCAAGTATGAATGTTCTTGCTTATTTCGAATGGTTGATGACTTAGGTATCAAGTATGAGCTTTCTTGTTAGTTAAGTAATCAAGTATGAATGGTTGTTCTTCTTGGATGTTGAATGCCGATTGTGTTGCTTGATTAGTGAATCAAGTTTAAATGTGTAATGCATGTATTGTCCTTGCCTTGTCTACGATTTAGAATAGTTTGAATGCCTTGCCATGCCTTTTCTTGTCTTGTTTGCTTGCTAAGTAACGCCCTTGAACCGAGTTACTACTAACCCGGATAGGGCGTGTTACAGCTACACCAAGGTACGTCTCAATACCGAGCTCAACTTCACAACATGCATAGTTGCGTGAAGCTAAAATCACTAGATAATGCAATAGGGAATGAAAAAAAGATTCATAACCTTTTCTTAATCAAAATATAGATTTCATGATATCGCTGTGCACTATAATTTTCAAAGATGAAAGTCAATTCAATTCCTTATGCATATTTCATACCTTGACCATCCACGTGAGTATGACGTTGGAAAAACTATAAATTTTCCTTAACAATCAATATCATTAGTCAGATTTCGATCCTGAACATCAATCTTCTTGCATGACACGTACATCATAACCTTATCAACTTAAACACTCCAAAATCCTCGATAGAATCTTGGTAGAAGTTTTCTCGAGCATACTTATGAAAACTGATATTACTATCAAGCATATGACACCTTATGGTGTACACAATCCATTTACATCACTTCACCCACTTCCTATCTTCAAAGTCTATATCATTAACACTAATGGTAATAACCACCTCCAATATTCAAAATAGTGGACCAACGCCACCGATAAACTCACGAACGAGGACAACGTCACTCAGGTTCAAAAACCAATCTTAACTACTCACTTCCTACTTCAAAGTCCATATCATTAAAATTGATTTTAACATCAAAAGAAAATAGAATTGACAGAAAACCAACACAAAATAATTAGGAGATCATTAGAAAAGCAAAGCTTACCCAAATAAATTGCAAATTGAAAATGAAGATTGTTCCTGCAATCTTCCAATGTAAAATCCATTGAACATGATGAGAGAAATCAAAATCTCTTGTGTCGCTATTGTTTATAAATGGTTTACACATAAAATGAATAGAAATTAGATGAGAAAATCAAAGAAGATCAAAATGGTGTTTGGGAGAATCTTGAGAGAAAAGAGAGATAAATTTAGACATAGGTTTCTTTCTTGAGAAAATAATAACCATCGTCATTTTCTAGTTAGAAATATATGGTAAAAGCTTTATTTAATAAATGTGCAAAATAATCCTATAAAATCATCACTTTATTTCTTTTTACAATATTGCCATTATTAATATTTTATAACCTTTTGCAAAATAGTCATCATTTAATTAATATTAAACAACCCATTTAAAATTACCCAAACTCAATTTCATCCTTTAATAAATTCATTAAATATATTTTTCACAATTACTTGTCACGATAAACCTACAAGATATAACACCCTTTAATCGGTTTAGGCGATAAACCGAATCAAGGTGCATTGACAAACAAGAATCATTCAAACAACCAAACAATGATGGGCTTACTCGAAGTATTCAAATAAAAATAAGGTTATTTAAGGAAAATAAGACGTACAATCGATATGATTTTAATTAATACTAAGCTTAACTTTTAGACATTTGATTAACTTATTAATATGCTAAAACTCAGTTAAATAGTTATCTCCTATTCGAAAAAGAACCAATAAGATAACTTGTAGCTCAAGCCAATTCATTACACTTTGTTAGCATATAGGCACCATTCGAAACATAACTATATTAGCGTAACTTGTTTCTTAACATACCTCAATTATTTCTTAGTAAAACTCAAGTTAAATAGAATAAGGACTATCATTTACATAGCATGTAAGTGACCATTCAGACTCGCACAAACATTAGAGTACTAGACAAAAATTTCATCTATGCATTCATAATCCCATTCATTGATCATCAAGCATTCAACCCAAATAATAACTACTCAAACATAATCAAACACTACAAGAAAAGTTTCCAATTATACAACATGTCATGCCATCATATTCAAACTACCATATATACTTCAAGTGTCAACTACTAAACTATCAAATAATATCTACGACCATCCAAACAACAAACAACCACCAAAACATATTAAAGACCTTAAATACTTATAGCATAAGATACATATAAGTTATACATGCCAAAAGGATGAACTACATGCACCAAACTAGAACATTGTGCCACCATTCTAAGAGTTTGAGCTTGATGCAAATGGCTAAATTATCTTCTGCGCAAAAAGTGACAAGACATACACTATTCTTGTACTTGTGATCCAACCCAAGCTCCAAGGAGAATTTGGTTACAAGGCTTTACTTTAAAATGTAATGAAAGGATTTTCATAAGTATACACTTAGTGAGGCAGTTTAAAGCAAATAATAGCATAAATCAAACATTCTATCCTTCCACTACAAATTCATTAAACATATAATTCTAATTTAACTAAAACATTAGATGAAGTTAAGCAACCATTCAAACAAGCTTGGTTATGCACATACATGAAATTCGAATAACATGTATCTAGAATGTAAAAACCATCACATATATTTATAATCATTTTAACATACAAAAGTTTCTATCCAAATGAACATTCATAAATTAATAGGTACTATTTACTTATGAGGCAAGTTATTTCAAGATTCATTTACTTAACTTATCATTTTCAAGAATTTCTTTTAATATAGCCTTGAGAATCAAGTATCCTAGGTACACGAATCCCCAACCAACTATCGCCAATAAAATGATACTTTAAGTATCGGTCAATCCCTCCTATTGTCACCAAGTGACCAAAACACACCCCTCCTACTGTCACCTCATAAGGACTGTAGTCCACCCCAAACACGAGCTATATGGACTCTATGGCATGCCAACTATACCTATGACTGACTCAAAACCAAGGCTTATCATTTAAGTCTTATTATAACAGAGATGAGCATAGATCCAATTTATATGATCACATAATGAAACTTAAACTTATCATATCATCTTATACTTTAGCATATGAATAGCTTTTAAACAAAGCATGAATTTAATCAACTTTTTCATATCCTAAGGTACTTTAAATTTAAGTACCCACCTTGCATCCAAGCTTAAGCATATGTACAACCTAATTTAAAGAATAAACCAAGTAAAATAAAGCTATTAAAGAAGTTCGAGATGGTTTCAATCATATCTCGAGGCTTTAAACATCACTCACAGTTTATTCCGAGCTAGTTTTGTTCACGAATTACAGTCCTTTTTTGTTTATCCTCTGTTTGATCCACTTTAGTTCTTAGTCCCTCAATTCCTTATTGATCTAACATTACAAAAGCACATTCATATATTAGAACTATTCTTAGCAACCATTCTCTTGCAAATTCTACTCAAAACAATCCACTAATGTTTATTTCTATACCAATTAGTCCATTATACTTGTATACATATTTTTTTAATATATCAAAACAGTCCTTAACATTTGTATAAATGCATAGCAGTCCCTAATATTCATATATCCACATACATATCCACATAACAAACCATTAACATTTACATCATTACAAAATAGTGCTTAATACACATATTTTCACCTATATAACTAGAAAACAGTCCACCGAAGTCCACCTATATGCAAAACAGTCCCTATTACACTCATATACATGTATATCACCAAAACAATCCATGAAGCATTTTTATTCATGAAAAACAGTCCCTAAACTTATAAAACAGTCCCTATATGCATTCTTAAAGCATTTCCCCTATTTTAATTACTCAAAACAGTTCACCATACGTACATATACTTACAAAATAGTCCAACATGTTTTTCTAATATACCAAAATAGTCAAATTTTCATATATTATATATACTCAAAACAGGACATTTACACACATATATATCTATACATTCGAACAGTCCCTCTATTTGATTCTAAACACAATAATACAAGCATAAAAGGTCCAAATGAAAGTTCTATATGCCATAACATCATTAGTATTCAAGTTCAAACATATATTATACCCACCAAATACCATTTGAATGCTCCCTAATGTTTTATCCATGTTCTCCTTTAACATTACAATTACATAACAACAATACACCAAATTTGTATACTTCAATCTAATTCTCTAACATTTCTAACCATTCTCTTGATATATATACATAGATCCCTAAAATTGAGTAAATTTCTACTTGCATAAGAAGAAAGATCAACGCAATTACCTCCCTATCAAGACTCTCTTTGAACAAGGGCTATACTTGAACTAGGATGATTCAGTTTTAAGCTTTCTGTCATTTCTGTCACTCTTCTATGGAGTTTCAGCTATGGGGAAAAGAAAGGAGAAAGATGATGAACATATTTTGTTCATCTTACATTTCTCTTCAATTGTCGTGAGTCACCCCTCCCCTTACACCTTGCCTTGTCCTTGGTTGGACAAGTGTTCAAGTCCTCAAAATTTATAAATTTTAGCCTGTAACCTTTCAATTCTATCATAGATTCGGTTTGGCCCTTGTAATATAACCATCTATTGTTTTATGTTTCTAATTTGGTCCCAAAACTCCTAATTTTTATTTCTAAAAGCATCTCAAACAATTTGAATTACATTCGAACTAGTGTCAAAGCTCTAGGCTACACTTTCGGGTATTACACCGAAAATCAATTTAACTACCCAAATTAGTTTTTGTAATCAATTAATTAGCTAAATCCTAACCAAAAATTCCAACCCGTTTCTGATAATTCACCCAAATATTCTATCCTATTTTCTTGAGTGTTATAATAATGAATGGTCTGTGACTGTATCTAAGATAGTGCTCCATATTGTGATTGTGCGCCATACTGTGATTGTTGAGTTAGGAAGTAGGATGTTGTGGTTGTATCATATTCTGTTGTGACTACAATGGAGTCTATGGTGTAAACTGTCGTTGTAGATAACTGAAATTCCCTTAAAAAGAATAATTCCCAGAGTGAAATACTCCTGAATTATGTGCAAAATTAGAGTTGCCACAAAGTTGTCGATTAGATGTGTTGTAAGAAGTACCCATGTTATTACCTTTCATGTTTCTGACATAACTAGCATTTTCTGCATGTTGTGGGCAATCTTCATAGCTATGGTTCTCGCCACAAATCTCACAAGAAAACATAAGAGTAGTGGTTTGTTGAGCTACTTGTATGAGAGTGACTTCACTTGTACCCTCCATATTCTTGATTTTATTCTCCAAAGAAGAAATATGAGCCTTTAGAGAAGAAATATCATCAAGGTCAAATACTCCTGGTGCAACTTTGCCGGAAGTAGCTCTTGAAATAGGATGTTGAGAATCATTCTGAGCGAATTGCTCCAAAAAGAAACAGCAATGGTGTAGGTGCAATCAAGTAAAGGTCCATTAGATGACTTGTCGACAAGATGTCTTGCGGCTACATTTAACCCATTGTAGAAGATTTCAATTTGAGTTTCCTGTTGAAGTCCATGGTTGGGACATCGTCGCAAATGTACTTATATCTTTCCCATGTAGTGTGGAGAGTCTCATCATCCAACGGATAATAGGGTGTACTACCATTCCTCAAGCACGAGTTCATTATCGGTGGATTGCACAAAACAAATTGTGTTGCAAGATCATTTCATGACGTAATTGTAACAACCAAAAATCGGCCTAGTCAGATTTTGACTTCCGATGATCAATTTGTTTTCTTACAATTTAAGTGAAGGGAATAAAATGAGTAAAATGGATTAATTTTATTGATTTTAAGGTTTCAATTTTAATTTGAAAGTTTAAAGAATCATGACTAAATCGTAAAGTTATGAAATAGGAAGCCTATCGCTAAATGGTAAGGATGTAAAGTTTTGAGTCATAAGTGTAAGATATTAGAGAATGGAATGGATAAGTGTGTACTTAGACTACTTAGTAACTAATGTAAGAATTGAAAATATGTTTAGTGAGTAAATTTTAAGGAAGTAAAGTTAAGAGGCTAGAGTATGAATAGGGGAAAGATCAAGGACTTGTGGTTAATTAAGCCACAAGGTTTCTTCATGGAAAGGAAGGGAAATAGAAGGACTAAGTATGTGATTTTAACCCAAAAGAATTGGTGATTTATCACCATTCATGACGTGTCTTATCCTTGGGGTAAACAACTATCCGATTGTATGTAAAAGTAAAAGATGACTAAGCAAGGGATTATATCCTTTCGGCTAAGGGAATGAGAAAGTCTTAATTCATCTTCAACCTTTGATGGTATATTCAAACTACGGTCCAAGTGCTACGGCTCAGGGACGACAATCCCATATATGTGATATGCTTGAACACTAGCCATTGCTTTGTGCTATGTGTAACACAGACCAATATGATTAAACACGAACCAATATGGTTAAACACATACCAATGCTACATATGTCCAATGTGATCCAAGGCAAATATTGTTAAAATGTATGAACACAGATATGAACTCTAATGAGAACTCCGATAAGAGCTTCGATAGAATGTTGCTAAGATATGATAAGTGTAAGACATGAAAGAAAATGGAAAAGTTTGTCCTATGAAAGCTTTGAAAACTCTTGAATTCTGATAAAGCATTCATAAAACAAAGCTAATATAAGATATGACTTGGAAGATTAAGATTGAACTATACGATCCCTAATTTATATACATTGAAGTACATCATATGTCTTTATTTACATTGATTCATATCATCCTTTATCGTTGAAATATTTTTATGTTATATTTTTTAAAGGTCACTATCATGCTTGTAACACCCGTTACCCGGTCTAGAAGAAAATCGGTTTAAGAAGTGTTACCAAACGAAAAGCTAAACAAACAAGTAATGTCTTAGGACATCACAGCTAAGCATGTATCCAAATATCGGGGTAATTTAAAACTTTTAAGAAAAATGTAAAGTCTAACCTTATCTTTTAATTTATGCACAAACAATATTACAAGCATAAGCAAAGTACTTCAACAATCACATACAATTTCTTCATTAACTGACACCTTATTAATCTTAGGCGGATTACGAACTTCCATATTTCAAACGATTTCTAAGGCATATCAAACAATTTTGTAAATAACCTATCTTAATCCATCAAGCAATCGTAAGGCATTTAAAAACCATTCTTAAAGGTGATAGTTACAAACAAAATGCAAGATCAAAGTCATTTCAAAGCTTGCACTAATGATATCCCTTTTCATATATCTTCGACATTGTATTACCTTGTACGAGTTCATTGAAACACACGAAAGAAAACTATCTTGAAGCCCTTAGCTTAACCATTAACATTCTTTGTTATTAACATTTCAAACTTATTAAATCAAGTACTTGAGAATCAAGAAAGACCTATGGTACAATTCATAACCCTTAGTTTGAATAAGAGGTGGTGTGTTAAAACAATAATTTAACCCCTAGAAATTTTATTATCTTAACATTATGTACTTTCTTTAACCTACATAAACCATTTGAGATTTGTGAAACTTTTAAGGTTCTATCCCACAAATTCTAAACATGTTATTCTCTTTCTAGACTATACAAATATCCCTTATTAAACCATTCGCCTAAACCATTGAAAAGTACTAACCTTTCAAGCAAGTTAACAACCAAATTGAGGATCAATCTTTAACCATAACTACTCGAATGGATATGAACAATTCTTATGGACATTATCTAATTAAACCATCATCCTATAACCTGGTAAGCATTTTGACCCATTTTCTTTTAACTTACTCTAATCAAATTGGTACTCTAATCACTCATACATGAACTTAACACATTACAGTTAGACATTCGAAACCAAAGGTTAACTAACTATCAACCATCTATAATGACATAACTTATTCAACAAGCAAGCATTTTAATATTTTTATGTCATGGCTAAGTTAATAAGCAAATAATCACTTACTAAATTAAATAGAACTTAGACGACAAACATCCAGAAAGCATAATAAGCCCATACAAATGATGATAGCTACTTAAGAAATTATACAAGTATGAGATCAAAGAATTATCTAAATGCACTATGCATAACCAAAGATCATGCGAACCATACGAATCATATAGCAAGCAATCATAAAATAATTATAGGCCCATTTACAAAACTTTCATCACTTATAAAGCTTATAAACATATGAAATCAACAAGGATTGTAATGCACAATGCATTTCTAACAACTATGTGCCACCATCTAGGAGTTCTTAAAGAATACCCACGAACAACATGACACTTGTGATGTAGTCCGAGCTCAAAGGTTCTCACAAACAAGTTCATCCTGAAATACATTGAAAGGATAGAGTAAGCGTAGGATTAGTGAGGTAGCTTAAAGAAATTAATAGTATGAAGCATTGAACTATCCTTTCCTCAAATTCTATACAACCTGCTTCTTTTATTAGAAAGAAGTACTAGGCTTGGACAAGAGGTTAGCCCATTTAGGGTACGAAACCAAGCACATATGGTTATACAAGGTATTCGTATCAGACATGTACAAACACATACACATGGATCAACAAGCTTTTACAAGCATACTTGATTACTCAACCAGCATATTACAGCCATATTTTATTATCTCACAAGCAATTCAACGTAACATATCAGAGAAGGAGATACTTATCACACAAGTTATCCAAACTAGCATTTTGTTAATGTTGTTACTTGGCTTATAAGCTATCAATCTAGCATACGGACAATAAGGATACTTGGCAACTGAGGCTTTAGACATATCAAGTCTCATTCATGAAATACTCATACATTTACAAAACATTCCAAGATATATTCATTTCTATCAAGCTATCCATTTAACATGTATACACTCTTATACACTGCAAAACAGTCCTTGTATAATTAAATAATGGCAAAATAATCCAATAGGCATGTATACACACTTATACATTGCAAAATAGTCCATGTATAACTAATTCATGGCAAAACAGTCCAATAGGCATATATACACACTTATACATTGCAAAACAGACCATGTATAATTAATTCAAGGCTAAACAGTCTAATAGGCATGTACACACACTTATACATTACAGTCCATGTAACACCCCTCACCCAGGTTAGGAGTAACCCAGCCAAGGAGTGTTAAAATAAGCAAATAAGCAAGCATACAAGAATTCAAACCATTTAAAACTTTCGATCTCATCCCTATTAGATGAGTTACATGCCTAAAAAGAAACAAAAACAAGCAACAAGAACATACTTTTCAAACATTATAGCTTACCAAATATAAACATAGGCCTCCAAGTATCAATCAAGGAGATATAAACATAGCCAATTATACATGTAGGCAATTGAATACACTCAAGGCAAGATTCAAATTCATTTCAAGTTTATTCATGTATGCGTAGCTTTGATCCATTTCAAGACGATGTCAAACATGGTTTCAATGTCATGTTCATGTCAAGTTAACTAAGCATGATCTTCTAGCATTTTACATTCAAGATAAGGATACATATAATGTTGGTTACTAAACATGGTCACAATTGTATTCATTCGAATCATACCACTATTAACATGCCTTCAAGCAAGCTTAACATCATCTAGAAATCATGACTAACTTATCATGACGTTAATTACTTGAACTAGAAGCAACCTAATTAACCAAGTGATCAATTCAAATAGAGCATTCAGCTGCTAAGCACCTAGTGTCCCATTGTTAAGCACATTCGAATATAACTAGATCATGTAACCAAGTACCATTTTCCACATTCAACAAGTAATGCCTAATTCATTCACATAGCATCTGGATATCATGGGCATCAAGCATTGCTAACCAAGTCTTTACAAGCTTCTAAAGGTCAAGGCCATATATATACAAACTTCAAAATGAACGAAATCCATGATCTAGCTTAATTAAGTACATATCTAGGTGCCACCAACTAGGAGAGTTACAAAATAGATTCAAAGTCATACTTCTAGCTCTGCTTGTGTCTTGCTTCAAGCTCAAGGAAGATAGCTTTAAGATCTCTTTAAACCTGTGGTTAGGGAAGGACGGAAACAAGAGTGATAAGTACATAATGTACTTAGTGAGGTAGCAACTATTTACTAGCCAATTATCATGTTCAGGTAGTCTTTAATCAAGTACAACCTAGCTAAGGTTTGAGCATGTGAAGTCAAGTCTAGCATAAGGTTTCAAGTATTTCAAGCCAAGTAGGGAGTCAAGTAGTCATGTATAGCTAGTACCATTTATATACATCATGACAAGCACAAGAACATATAACAAGGTCTCATTATCAAGTAATATACATTATTCCATGCTTCAACTCCATTCGAATAGCAATTTTCAAGAAGGTTGTTTCCATTTCAAGTTTGATCAAGTGTCAAATCAAGACAAGAAGCGTGTTCAAGCATATCAATTCGAGTATGATCACTTTTCAAGTATCATGTAAGCAAGGAAATTCAAGGTATCAAGTCAAGTATCATTCAAGCTTTAGGCCATGTTTTTCTTTCTTGCTTATTCATTTTAGATTAGGCCTTGGTACAAGTTATGTCTAGGTAATCAAGTCACCAACCAAACTGTTGCCAAAACAAGAAAGTGGTCATATCCCCCCTACTGTCACTAGTGACCATAACACACATCCCGGCCCAGGACTGTAGTCTACCCAATCACAATGAGCTCTAGACTCTATGGCATGTCATCCTACCTAGGACAAACTAGAACCCAAGGCTTTGTTTGATTTACTTGTCAATTAATTAAGCTTCAAAATTTCATGTCAAGGAAAGTACACATAACAAGATCAAGGCAAGTTAGTAGCTTATTCAAAGCATCCCTTTCAGGTGTTTATCTATCAAGGTCAAGATAGCCCTTAGGCCATTCGAGCCTTTGCTCAATCTATCATGCATTCATTGTAATTCGAGCAAGTTTGCATTTCATGTCATCACTAGCATCAAGCAAGATAATGTCTAAGCATTCTTGATTCATTTGAATAGGTTAATACAAGAAACCATATAAGATCAATCCATTTGTTTACATGATCCATTTGCATTACCAAATCATATATCAAGCATATCTTAATGCCAAGTTTCCATTTAAGCCATTCTTCCCTTAATTCATTTCCAAGCATAGTTTAGATTCATTTCATGGCATGAACATATCAATGGAATAATGGTCATGCATATTTGTTTAGGAGGAACTAAGTCCTAACCCTATGTAAAAGCTACACTCACTAGTCCTCCAAGCTGGTTTTGATCCTTGATTCAAATCCCTTTTTGCTTGTTACTAGATTGCCCAACTCTATCTTTTTCAACAAAATCCACTCCTTGTTAATCTTCCTAGCTTTCCAATTACATAAAAGATAAGATCACATGCAAGCTTCCAATCTTCTACAATGGTGGCTTTTCTTTTTCTAAAAGGGTTTAGAGGGTTTCGGTCAAGGATGGAGAAAGGAAAAGTGGAGAAGATGATGATAAAATGGACATCCATGTTGTTCTCCCTTGGATTGACCGAATACCTCCAGTTGGCAAATCAAGGGTCTAATTGTTTCACAACTCCTTAGTTACAAAGTCTAGTTTCATGAAAAACAACATTTAAACATTATTACTATTTGGTCCATCATGATTCAGCCATTTAATTATCGAATCCATCTAATTTGGTCACTAGATTTAATCAATTCTTCTAATTTGTAGAATGTTTGTACAATTAAGTTCTAATTAGTTTGTGACATGTTACTAGGCCATGATTTGGGGTATTACAATTCTCCCCCCTTTAAAATAAATTTGCCCTCGAATTTACTTGAGTTGAACAAGTGAGGATATTGATCTCTCATCGTAGCCTTAGGTTCCCAAGTTGCTTTTTCCATTTTATGATTCCTCCATAACACTTTCACCATGGGAACATTCTTGTTTCGAAGTCTTCTAACTTCTTTGTCAAGTATTCGTATTGGCTCTTCTTCATATGATAGGTCAGGATTCAACTCAACTTCTTCAGGTTCAAGAACATCGGATGGATCAGATTGATATTTTCTTGGCATAGAAACATGGAAGACATTGTGGATCTTATCAAATTCGCTAGGGAGTGCCAATTGATAAGACACTAGACCAATCCTTTCAATTATTTTGAATGGTCCAATGAACTGGGATTAAGCTTTCCTTTTCTTCCAAATCTGAAGACTTTATTCCAAGGAGACACTTTGAGAAAGACTTTGTCTCCCACGTTGTGTTGGACGACTCTCCTTTTCAAGTCTGCATAGGCTTTCTGTCTATCAAAGGCTTGCTTCAATCGATCATGTATGATTTGAACATGTTCCTCAGTTTCTCTGAGTAATTGAGGTCCCAACACCTTGTTTTCCCCCAATTCAGACCAAAACAAGGGAATCCTACATTTTCTTCCATAAAAGGCTTCGAATGGTGCCATTTGAATTGTTGTTTGATAGCTGTTGTTTTAAGCAAACTCTACAAAAGGTATGGACTTTTCCCAATTCTTCCCGAAGTCTATAACACAAGCTTGTAGCATGTCTTCAAGTACTTATATCACATTTATTTATTGAACATCACTTTATGGATGAAAAGCTGTGCTCAAATGCATTTTGGTTCCAAGGGCTTTTTGCAAGGATTTCCAAAATCGAACGGTGAATCTAGGATCTTTATCGGAGAATATGGATGTAGGAATTCTGTGCAAACATACTACTTCACGAATATATAACTCAGCTAAGGCATCCAAGCTTAGGTTCATTCGAATAGGGAGGAAATAAGCCAATTTATTGAATCTATCCACTATCGCCCACACGGTAACACTCTTTCTTGGAGTACAAGGAAGATCACTCACGAAGTCTATAGTAATCCGATCCCACTTCCATTGGGGTAATTTAATTGGTTGAAGCAATCCCGTAGGGACTCTATGCTCGGCTTTGACTCTTTGGCAAGATAGACACTTGGATACGAAATCTGTGATAGCTGACTTCATGCCTGGCCACCAATATAGGGGTTTCAGGTCTTTATACATCTTGACTAATCTAGGGTGTATCGAGAAAGATCTTTGGTGAGCTTCTTGCAAGATTTCCTTCATCAATTCTTCATTGTTAGGAACACAAACTCTATCCTTAAAATAGAGCAGCCCATTTGAATGAATGGAGAAATCAGAATTTGGTTCTGGATCTAGTTTCAACATGATAACTTGAAGATCAAGGTTGGTTTGTTGAAGATCTTTGGTTCTAGAGATCAAGTTGGATTGAACTTGGAGTTCAAACAAGAGTCCATGCTTTTTGTACACTCGGAAGTGTGCATTGATTGCAAGAGAAACTACAAGAAGAGTTCTAGAATTAGGTTCATGGATTCAAGAGGAATTTGCAAGGATATGACCATCTACAAGGCTTTCGAATGGCTTACCCAAGCTAGATTTATGACTAAGAGCATCCATAACTACGTTGGCTTTTCCAGGATGATAATCAATGACCGAGTTATAGTCTTTCAACAATTCCATCCACCTTCTTTGTCTCAAGTTCAAATCCTTATGGGTCAAGAGGCATTTGAGGCTTTTGTGATCGGTGTATAGGTAACACTTCTCACCGTACAAGTAATGTCTCCATATCTTGAGAGCAAACACGATGGCAGCCAATTCTAGATCGTAAGTAGGGTAGTTTAACTCGTGAGGCTTCAATTGGTGTGATGCATATGCTACAACATTGCCTTCTTGCATCAGGACACATCCTAGTCCCGAATGTGATGCATCACTGTACACGGTGAACTATTTTCTCTATTCTGGTTGTATAAGGACTGGGGCATGGGTCAAGGTTGGCTTAAGATGGTCAAAACTTCTATGTTGTCTCTCTGACCATTTGAATGGTTTATCATTTCGAAGAAGCTTGGTAAAGGGTGTGGCTAAGGATAAAAATCCCTTGACAAATCGTCGATAATACCCTACTAAACTAAGAAAGCTTCTGACCTCACCTACATTCCTCGAAGGTCTCCAATCTAAGATAGATTAAATCTTCTTTGGGTCTACTTTGATCCCTTCTACCGAGATGATATGTCTGAGAAACAAAACTTCTGATAACCAGAATTCACACTTGGAAAACTTTGCAAATAGTTGACGTTCTTAGGTAGTTTGCAAAACAATTTGGAGGTGTTCAGCATGCTCTTCCTTATTTTGAGAATAGACCAAGATGTCGTCTATGAATACTAGCACAAATTTATCAAGATAGGGCTTGAATACTCGATTCATGAGGTCCATGAATGCAGCTGAGGCATTGGTTAACTCGAATGGCATTACGAGGAATTCATAGTGACCATATCGAGTTTGAAAGGTTGTCTTGGGTACGTCTTCTTCCTTCACCCTCATTTGGTAATATCCGAATCGAAGACTGATCTTTGAAAACACTGCAGTATTCTTAAGTTTGCCAAAGAGATCTTCAATCCTTGGCAAAGGATATCGATTCTTGATAGTGAGCTGGTTCAATTGTCGGTAATCAATACAAAGTCTTATCGTGCCATCTTTTTTCTTCACAAACAAGACAGGAGCACCCTAGGGAGATGAGCTAGGCCGACAGAAACCCTTGTCTTGTAGCTCTTGAAGTTGTTTTTGGAGATCTTTCAACTCAATTGGTGTCATTCGATAGGGCATAATGGACACCGAATTCGTTCCAGGTTGGACATCAATCTTGAACTCTGCTTCTTTGGTTGGAAGGAGACCAGGGAGTTCCTCTGGAAAAGCATCAATGAATTCAGATACAACAGAGATAGTTGAAAATCCAAAATTGTATTCATCTCAGGTTATCTTCAGACCAACTTCAGACGGCTAAATCGATGCCTTTTTTCCTAATCTTAGCATTACTTCATCTCTTCCTCGGGTTCAACGGTTACTTACCCTTGACCCATTGGTATGGTCCTTCTTCCTTCTCAATACTAGGCTGAAGACATGCCCCATAAGTCTTCCAATTTTCAAGAGAATTCAACCTTCATCTTTTTGAACCAACTAAGGTCTTGCAATAGATACTTATTTTGGGTTCTTGAATCATGTAACATGAAGGCCTGCTATTAATTCCTTCAAAAGCAATGATAGGTTTGCATTAGGTCGATCATGTACACACTTGACCTTGCATCCTAAATTCTATTCTAAAAAGCACGAAGATACCTTATTCTTCTATTTCTCTCTTTTCTTATTTTTATTTCCTTCATTTGTTCTCTCTCTATCTTTTTGTCTATACATCAATTTGCTAATCATCATTTCAACAAAGGATGTCCCTTTTTAGGTTAATATAAAAAATCAAAATTAATAAAAGAAAAAGAATAGAATGCCATGGATATTAAAGGCAAGAGCGTCTTTGATTCAATCCTTCCAGTGATCAACAGTTTTCCTTGGAATGTTGTGGCGATATTTACGAAATTCCTTTTAGATTGCTCGGTTCATCCTCGTGATTATGGTATTTGCCTGATCTGTCCGGAAACTACTCCTTCCAGATCTCATTATCTTTCTCCATAAAAGTTTAAGCTTTCCGAATTTTATTTAGCCTGTAGGATGCGGATAATGTCATTCTATGAATTCCTAAGCTTAAGTGCATACTTCTGATTATAATCAAAATTGTGTCAGTGTCCTCAAGGATTCATCTCTGACGCTAGGGTATCGAACAGGTGAAGCATGGCCCCTTATTAGATTTGTTCTCCTCCCACAGCTCCATCGGGATATTCCAGGACTTATTTAATTCGTTCATTCATTTTTTCTTAAGGGAATTCAACTCATCACAGTCCTTTGTCTCGAGAATAATGATGGAGCATACAACAATACCCTGAGTTACTCAACATAGCCACGATTTGAAAACCTACTCATATAGCCAAGGCATTTGATTCTATTAGAGTAAGTGGAGCAAACATCCTTATTTAGCCTTTTTGCTATAGCGGAGTACCCCTTTTAATTATTTTTTTTTTGTTTTGAAACACACTATTTCCCTTTTGAGGCACATTCAAGCAACTCTATTTGGTCTCCCATAGGATATTTTCTTATCATCGAACATCATCGAAGGAGTAGTGATCTTGCTTCTCATGCTTTACCGACCAAAAAGGACTGAGAGAGAATCACGCTTCATCATTATCACAATATTCGATTGATCATTTTCATTAGAATCAATGCCACATCATGCACATGATATCCTGGGGTCTACGAGGGTAAGAAAGAATATATATGTATATGTTTAAGAAAAGAGAATCCTTTTATTGAAATAGCAAAAGCAAACATAACGCAAACCCTTACAAGGGATTACTACTACAGTCTTCGGGTAAACAAAAGCAAAATTAACACACATAAAAGCAGGTAAAACAAAAACCAAAAAATATGGATAGGATGCCCTAGAAACCCCTGACCCTTGCAACGTTGGTCAATCATCCCGACGCCTCAAACTTTCTCAAAAACTTGGCCTCTTTCTCTAAACTTTGGTTTTCCATTCTCTAAAGAAAGCACTACATTCTTAACAAGTTCATAGATCTTTCACTTCAGAAACATGCACTCTTCTATTGTATGGCCAAAGTCACTGTCATGATATTCACATGGAACCCTGGCACCAAAGACATTGGTATTGAAATAAGCATATCGTTTCGGATGAGGTGGCCTCGAGAGCTTATTCTGAACTAACAGAGGTAACAGCTCCGAATTTGTCATTGGAAGTAACATCTTTGTCCTCTTGTCACTCCCTCTTGGATCATGCATTTTAGCTTCCATTTTCCCTATTTTTTCTTAAGCAAGGCTCTCCTCCTTTTAAGACATCGCTATTATCAAGGCATGTTGCTTTTATGGACTTTTTCGGGACTGTTTTAGACCTTTTAAGTGGGTTCATGATCGAGCTTCCCATGGAACGGTCGTGATTGCGATGGCTACTGACGTTTTTAGATTTTGCCGACATTGGCAACTTTGCTTCATCCACCCCTTCCATCACGGCCACCCGACCTTCTCCTAATTTCATAGTATCGGCCATGTCTGGAAAATTAATCTTTAGACCTAGACTCGTTATCTCAAACTCTAACACCCCGATATCTAGGAGATGTTGAACTTTATGCTTAAAACTTACACACCTCTTAATGGAATGCCCCTGAGTTTCGGCATGATAATCGCAATGGTCTTTCTCACTGAACCAACTTGGATATAGAGGTGATAGGGCTTTGACCAAGCAAGGTGCCACCAATCGAGCGTGTAGTAGCTTGGAATACAAATCTCAGTAAGTGAAAGGACTGGTGTAAACTAGGCGTCCTTCGATTCTTCCTTCTTTTCTTGAGCCTTGGAAGCTTGGCTGACCGGCAGCTGATGAGGTCTTGGGATCACAAACACCAAAGGCTGATCATGTGATTGCAGGAATGAAAATTTAGAAGATAGTGTAGTCGACATCCTCATCCTCTCGTTGCATATTGTACCTTTCTCATCTTGTGGCTCTGACTTATTCGGTTCTTTGTTTGCTGGCTGGGATAGGATTTTTGAGAGAGATTCCTCAGTCTTATCCGACACTAATTTGGCAGGGCACTCTGAAGTGGTGCATGTTACCTCATATTGGTTGATGATAGTTTGGTCCTCATCAGCCAAAATCATTTCTACTATGAAGTCACAATCCCGACTCTCACTTTTCTTCTTTCACGAAAGAGCCCTCTTTCATACCCTCCTCTTTGGTCATGGTGGCCATCATACCCATCAGTTCATCGATTTGCCCCTCGTTTCCTCTTGGAACTTCTTCACATATGATATTGTCTACCTTTGATTCCAAACCAATTGTTCATGAAGTTGTTCGAGTCTAGCTACCCTAGTTGCTAGATCACTCATATTTCTAGAGTCGAACTGGTCAGAAGTCATTCCCTCCTTACTCATTCTTTTTGAGGCGAATGTTTTTTCCTGATTAGTGATGCATATGATGTATGTGAATGTACAAAAATGTATTATTTGAATAAAAAATAATAATACATCACAAAATAATACTACTATGAAGACATGAATGCAAGGAGCAACATTGAGTTCGGCAAATATCATCGTTAAATGACTTGTATTAATGGGAATGTCATCTCCTTACAATAGCCAAAAAAAACTTGGTTTGCAAACGATCTTATGCTAGCATATAGGTCAACAGTCTTTTCTCTCTCATCGGATTCACCATTCGCATAGTCCTAAAGTTTGGCAACATCTTCCCTAGGAATTGTGACTTCTGGGTGGCCTTTTGTATCAATTCTCGCTCTTACTTCCAAATAGAGAAGGCGGTGAATTGTAGTCGCTCCACTGTTGGCATTTGGTGCACTTATATTGCTCCTTTTAAGGAGTCCTGCTGAACTCAACCCGCAACGTGTACTAAAGTCAGAAGTTCCTTCCGACTTGAAATATTCTTTCTTGTTCTGAGTTATGACTCGATTGTCGACCCAATATGGCAAAATGTCTGAGAAACTTTCGATCCTGCCCTGTAAGGCCTCGTTCTTGTTTGGCATGGTTTTCGTTGACCTCCTTGCAAGACTTGGTATTTCTCAGTTGTAAGGGTCAAATCAAATTTGCCAATCACAGAACAATTGTTGACTTTGAAAGCATTTCTCTCCTCGTAATCCCGACCATCATCAAATGAAGGTTTCGGCTGACATTATTAACCTGAACCTGATAGGAATTAGATATTTAATATGTTGTTAGATGATTGAATGGTTGTATAATTATGTGAAATTGAAGAATGAACACTAGGTACAATGCTGGAAATTATGTGTTTATGCTAGTGTAATAAGCCAGGTTGCTGGAAAATTGAATTGTGATATTGAAGTGGAATTGAATGATTAGAACTTAAAATTGAGCTATAGAATTAATGAATTGATTATGATCATGAATAGGTAATGCAAAGAATATGTTAAACAAATTGAATTGTTAGCAAACAATGCTGGAAATAAAGGATAAAAGTATGAACATAGTCACACAATATAGAAATTGTTTTGTAGAATTGAAATTGAGTAAACATGTAAGATTAGGCTTTATAACCAACTTGCTCTGTTTTGGCTGCCTTGTATAATGGATTAACATTGACTTAACATGGTTAGGATATCATATGAAATGAATTATTGGGTCAAAACATTGGTTAAAATGAAATTAAGGAATTAAAATGTGAATATGTACAATCTGCCCAGAATTGCTCTGTTCTGGGTAGTCACTTTGAAAATTCACCAAGAATTGTATACATTGAATTCAGGGCTGAAATTTTAATGACATGGTCCTTAGAATGTCTATTTTCATTAGGTGAAAACAGAACTGAAAACTGGGTCCTATGCTGGAAACTGTAAATAGGAATTGTTGGACAGTTTACTGTCCAGGCAGTGTAAATGCCCTGTCTTTGAACAATAAAGTGTATAATTGGCTAAAAACTAAAATTCAAGTCTTACATGGCCTTATAGGAAATTTTGTTAGCTTTCCAATGGCCTATAGCAATCGAAATTCCTATGTACGGATTAAAAGATATGGCCATTTAAAGGGACAGTGTGCAAACTGCCAGACAGTAGTGTCCTAGGCAGTTTGGGACTATTTTTGTACCTAAATGCAAACTATTTCCAAAACAATTTTGGGACATTGTAATCTTTCCATTTATGTATTAAAATGAAGTAATAACAATGTGGAGATAAATTGGTAAGAAATGCTTAAAAGGAAGCATAAAACAGTAGCTAAATGTTAGGTAAAATGTGATAACATTGCTACTATGATTGTATGATATATTGTGCTTGTTTTTGATGAAATGTGTATGTGTTATACTTGCTAGACCAAGGACAACAAATTGGGGAAGAAGAGGGTAGGAGTGGACATCCCAAATCTAGAGGCAAAGGGATTTGGATTCAAGATAATTGAATTGCTAGGAGTTTTGTGAGTGTAACTATCCTAAGGGTTGGGACTTAGGTCCTAACCAACCTTGTTATTGACTAAATGAAATGTCAATGCCATGTAACATGACTTAAAGCATATTTGGATAATTAAGGGAATAATGAAATGTATAACAACTTGATTGATGCCATGATCTTTGTGTTTACTTGGGTGTTAAGCAAATGTAATGAAATGTATGTCATGTTGCATTGCTTATGCCTAAGGTATGAAATGGCATGCTTGCTTGGAGAATAAGGTACGCACAATGCATACATATGCATGTGTTTGTGAATGTTATACATGGATGATTGAAATGAATTGAACAAGGATACTACTTTGTATTCATGCTATTCGAATAGCATGGATAGTTTTGTATTAGGAGTTAAGACTCCATAAGCCTAAGGGCTTGGCCTTTGAATGGCATATTGTTGAATTGAATAAAGAATTGTACAAAGCTTAAATGAAATGGATAATCAACAACCTTGGTAGCTAGTTTGATAGATAGGAAGGCATGCCTTAGAATCTTGAGCTCATATTGGCATTACGGTGCATATTGGTACTATGGTGTATATTGGCACTACGGTGCATATTGGTACGACGATACATATTGGCACGACGGTGCGTATTGGCACTACGGTGCGTATTGGCACTACGGTGCATATTGGCACTTCGGTGCATATTGTTATGATTTGATTATCTAGTAAGCTACTTACCAAGGATGTTGTAAGAAGACTTAATAACTCAAATGAACATTGCTTGTATTGTAAGATACTTGAATGAACTTTCTTGCTTTGAAAGATTACACATGAATGGTTGCAAAACTTGTTACTTGTCATGAAAGAAATGTATGGATGATGGCCTTATGTATAAATGCCTACTTGATAATTTGAGTGATTGGTTTCTTTTCCTCTAAGCATAATGTTTGAATAGCCTATGAGAATTCATGATGATATTGTCATGTTGGTTGTATGATATGTAAAGATTGCCTAAGTTAACCTATGCAATTCGAATAGCAAGTGACTTGTATTGATGGTCTTGATTCCTTGAATTACATGTAAACTTAGACTTATATGCTTTGAAAATGACTAGATTTAGTGTTACCTCACTAAGTACATAACTTGTACTTACCACTCTAATCTTCATTCTTTCCATAACAGATTAAAGAATACTTCAAGAGGATATTTTGGGTTTGAAGCAACACTTGAGGCAAGCTTGAAAGTATGATTTCATACTCTTTGTATACTCCTAGTTTGGTGGCACTAGAACTTGTAATAGGTAGCCTTGAGCATGCATTTTGTGGTGTTATTGAGACTAGTATATGTATTGTTTTGATGGGCCTATTATGTAATCAATTTGGATGATTCAAACTATGTATATGACTTGGTTGATATGTATATATAAGATGGTATGATGCTGCGCATAATATGATAGAATTGCAATGCTTGTTGAACCTTGTATGAATCGAATGCTAAACTAGAATGGTATGATCATGCATTGTTTCCTATGACTAATGGATGATTCGGTAATGACAAGATTGAAGCCAAGGTATGTTTAAGCATGCATTAACATGTATAAACCAAGTATGCTATGAAATGTGATGACTTGATTGTAAAGAAACAATTGAAATGTAATTAGGAATTACATGTTGTTCGAATAGATGCATGAAAATGTAGTAAGATTGTAAGTTGGATGCTTGTAATAATCATGTAATTGGTTGATTAAGTAGTTTCTTGAGATGCAAGTAAGCTAGTTAAAGCATGTTTAGTGAACACCTAGTGTAAATCGAATAAGGTACATGGAAATTGTAATAAGGATGAAAGTTGAAACATGTTTGATAGTAACTTAAAGTGAAGTATGCCACACTTGTGTTTGTTGTTTGAATGATGTATGTAATTTGAAGGGAATGGTAATATGATAATAGTAACTTAGGTTATAAGCATGAAATAAAACAAAATGGTACCTAAATTAGTATGCTATGTATGTTGGTTCTTGTTTAATGTGGCTTGCTTGAATGTAATGTATGTCTTGATAGGTTTAGATTGGGTTACTTGTGCATCAAGTCAAGTAATTCTGAGGTTACTTGTCAAACAAGTAACCTATACTTTGCTTTGCTTTTGTTCTGGTAATGCTCCCGAACCAGTTTATGGCTAACCCGAGGATGGGGTGTTACAAGACCGTTCTTAGCAACGGGAAGGACCTTGATCGATGTTGAGAGAGAGAAGCTCACTATGTGGGTGAATGAGTAGCAAGTCACGCTCAACGTTTTTAGAATCCTAAAACATGCTGATAATCTAGAAGAGTGCCAAACTATTTAGGCAACCACGGAATTTAACGTCGATGTGGAGGAGTATTACCATGGCAATTTCCTTGCTGAGCCTGGAGAACTTGCGGAGCCAGATTTGAACAATGTGATACAGCATGAAGCAAATTGGATTGTAAGTCAACCAGGTAAAACTTCTAAATCCCTTGATTATTCAAGTAAGGAACGAAAACTTGACAAACCTTCCATTGAGCAACATTCTGTGTTATAATTAAAACCATTACAAGAGCAATTGAAATATGTTTATTTGGGAAAGGATAACACCTTACCCATAATCATTTCTTCTAACTTGCAGCCTGAACAAGAAAAAAGATTGATTGACATGTTGGCGCTACATAAAAAAGCAATAGGTTGGATAATTGCAGATCTGAAGGGAATCACTCAGGCATTATGCATGCACAATATCCTGTTAGAGGAAGGCCACAACAATTCCAGTGAGGCTCAAAAGAGGCTTAACTCTACCATGAAGCAAGTCGTGATGAAGGAAATCATAAAGTGGCTTGACGCCGGTATCATATATCCAATTTTTGACAGTTCATGGGTAAGTCTGGTACAATGTGTATCGAAAAAAGGAGGTATGATTATGTTAAGTAATGAAAACAATGAACTCATTCCAACTAAAACTATCATGAGTTGGAGAGTCTGCATGGATTACCGTAAATTGAATAAGGCTACTAGGGAAGATCATTTTCCTTTACCTTTTATTGACCAAATGTTTGATCGTCTTGTAGAAAAATCCTTTTATTGTTTCTTTAGGGATACTCGGGTTATAACCAAATTGTCATAGTGCCAGAAGACCAGGAAAAGAGGATGTCCTCGAATTGTGCAATGCTCTGGCAACCTTCTAAAGGTGTATGATGGTGATTTTCTATGATATTATGGAAGATTTCCTCAAAATCTTCATGGATGACTTCTCGGTATTCCGAGATAGTTTTGACAATTGCCTTGACAATTTGGAGAAGGTGTTAGCACAATGTGAAGAATTTGAGCTAGTTTTAAACTGGGAGAAATGCCACTTCATGGTGGATGAAGGTAACGTGCTAGGGCACAAGATCTCATGTAAGGGAATCGAGGTAGAGAAGGATAAGGTGGACGTGATTGAGAAATTGCTGCCACCAAATTCAGTCAAAGGGATCCAAAGTTTTCTTGGACATGCAAGTTTCTACAGATGGTTTATTCAAAAAATTTCTAATATTCCTAAACCCTTGTGTAATTTGGTTGGATAGGACAAGGCCTTCAATTTTGATGATTCTTGTGCCACGGCATTTGAAGACTTGAAGAAACAACTTGCCACGGCACCTATTGTTGTACCCCCTAATTGGTGTCTGCCTTTGGAGCTCATGTGCAATGCGAGCGATTTTGCGGTAGGAGTTGTTTTAGGCCAATAGAAAGGTAAAAAATCCATGTGATATTACAACGTGATAGTAATTTGCCTTGGGTGTTGGGTGGCGATTTCAACGCCATCCATAATTCTTTTGAATGTATTTGGTGGTTCTCAACATCATGATGGTGTTTGTCGTAGGATCGGGGAGTTTTTACATCGCACTTCTCTTCATGAACTTGGTTTCAAAGGCCCCAAATTCACTTGGAGGAGAGGCAATTTACAACAAAGACTGGATCGGTGTGTGGATAATTCAATGTGGTATAATTGTTGGCCTTCTCTGCAGATTCAACACCTTGAACGGTTGGGGTTTAAACACTGTCCGATTTTGCTACAGTCATTAGCTGAGCATCCAAGAGATAAACCAACATTTAAGTATCTTGCAGCTTGGCAAACTATTCTAGATTTTGAGGCATTTGTTAAGAATTCTTGGGCGAATGACGTGCCGATTCAATGCAGCATTGAAAGATTTTGTCGCGCAGCTAGTGACTGGAATAGAGAAGTCTTTGGCCATATAGGGAAGTGAAAAGCCCTTTTATTGGCATGTATCCGGGGTATTGAGTGTGTACTTGAGAGCTCGAATGTCCCTTTCTTGTTGAATCTTGAAGCGAAATTAAAGAATAAACTCAATTTTATGCTCCAGCAAGAGGAAAGTTCGTGGTTTCAGTGTTCTAGGAGTCGATGGATATCAGATGGGGACCATAATACGACATACTATCATCAATTCACTACGTCATGTAAAAAGCAGAAAACTTATAGCATGCTGAAAGTCAACAATGGTCAGTGGTACAATGACACTAGAGTTCTATGTTCCAAAGCAGTGGAAATTTTTAAAGCTTTATTTAAGTCGGTGACTACAATATCGTCAAATAGGATGCCTACGGGTATGTTTCCAAGTTTGTCGGACTCGGAAAAGCTTTTGTTAATGAGGGATGTATCCAAGGAGGAAGTGCGAATGGTAATATCTAGCATGAGTCCTCTTAAGGCCTCAGGGATCGATGGTTTGCACGCTATGTTTTATCAAAAAAATTGGGACTCTGTTGGACAGGGTATGGTACAATTTGTTCAAAAAAAATTTAGTAGTGTACCGTTATCGAAAGACATAAATCGCACGACCATTGTCCTTATTCCTAAAGTTGAAGCCCCTGAGACAATTTCATATTTTAGACTGATTAGCCTTTGTAACGTGATCTACAAAACTCTGACAAAGGATATTGTTAATAGACTGAAGCCTTTTTTGCCTCGATGGATTATGCAGAACAAAACGAGTTTTGTCCCGGGATGGTGTATTATGGATAATGTAATTTTAGCCCAAAAGGTAATTCATTCGATATGAAAGAAAGCTGGTAGGACGAGGTGGATGGCGGTTAAAATTGACCTAGAAGCGTACAATCATTTGGAATGGACTTTCATACAAGACACATTGATTAACATTGGCCTACCGACTGATCTAATTCGTTTAATCATAGACTACATTAGATCGATATGTACCCAGGTTCTATGGAATGATGAGCTTACTAAGAGCTTCACGCCTTCTCATGGCACTCGGCAAGGGGACCCCCCCTCTCTCTCTCTACATATTCTTCTTATGCATTGAACAATTATCTCATATGATTTCGAACTATCAACAGAAATTGGAAGGAAATTCACTTGAGCAGGTCAGGCCCTGGTGTCTCTCATCTTTTTTTCATAGATGACTTGGTGTTTTTCTTAGAGGCTACTGTGAATCAGATAGGTGTAGTTCGTAAGTTTCTTGATGATTCCTGTACTGCATCCAGACACAAGATTAATAATACGAAGACACGTATTTTTTTCTCCCAATACAGCTACGGATATCCGTGAGAAGATTGTGCATGGTTTCGGATTTGTGAAAGTATTAGATCTTGGGAAGTACCTTGGTGTCCCATTGTTGCACCAAAGAGTTTCCAAGGCTACTTACAGTTGCCTTATTGATAAAGTGTGACACCGCCTCTCGGGTTGGATAGCTAAGTCGTTGTCTCTTGTAGGGCGTATAACGATTGCTCGTTCAGTTCTACAGGCTATATTGAGTTACACCATGCAAGCCACATGGCTCCTGCAAAGCGTTTGTCTAGATATTGAGAAAATTATCTGTCACTTTATTTGGGGATACTCGTCTGAGCATAGTGGGTTTAGTCTTGTTCGATGGGAAGATGTCCAATCGGTTACTAGTGGTGGGCTTGGGATCCGTGACCTAGAGACGTTTAATACGGCCTTCTTGATGAAGTTGGGTTTCCAACTTATTACTGATGAGCACAAGCTGTGGGTGCGAGTGATTCGAGCAAAGTATAAATGCAGTGGCATTGTTCCTTTATCCTTGCGTGCGCAAAATTGTTCTAGGATTTGGGCAGGGATCTCTCGTATGTGGGATATTATCTGTGGTGGACTAATTTAGACTGTACGAGACGGCGAACAAGTTGATTTTTGGCATGACATATGGATAGCGAAACTAGGGCCATTGGTGACTTACTCACATTTGGTGAACCCACCCTCACCTAGTCCGATTGTCTCTTGGGTCAATGATGTTGGTGAATGGGATATTATTCCCTTGCGAGCATCCTTACCATAGGATTGCATTTAGAGAGTCCTAGCTGTGTTACCTCCATTGCAAGATGGGGGTATAGACCGTCCAGGTTTGAGATGGGAACCGAAGCAAAATTTCTCAGTCAAGTCAGCTAATAGGGCCCTTGCTGAGGAAGTCGAGGACCACAGTCATGATCTTTGGAAAGTTATTTGGAAACAGTAGGTAGCTCAGATAATTCGTATCTTTATGTAGCTAGCTTTGCGCAATATTTTACTTACCAATGTGGAAAGAGAGCGAAGGCATATGACAAGTGAGGGTCAGTGTGGTATTTGCAAATGACACGATGAAGATGGGTTACATGTGCTTCGTCATTGTGCAAAGGCGATGGAGATTTAGAAGTAGTTAGTCCATCAAGATAAGCTAGGGAATTTTCAGGCCTTGCCCTTGCAGGATTGGTTTCGCACTAACCTCCAACATCCTGACCAGATTGTGTCGCACCAATTGGAGTGGCCTCTCTTGTTCTCAATTATTTGCTGGAACCTATGGAATTGAAGAAACCATATCCTCTTTGATTCTAATTTTGTGGAACGATAATCTGTGCTCAATTGCAGCTTGCGGCTAATGGAGTAGATTATGCAATCGACTGTCCTTACCCCTTCAAACATTGTCAGACCAGTTGCAAAGCAAGATGGCAGTAATAGCTATGTATTACCTGCGAGTGGATGGATTAAATTGAACATTGATCGTGCAGTGAGTTTAACTGATGGCCATGCTGCGATTGGAGGAGTGCTACGCTCTAACCAGGGCGAGTAGCTTTTCGAATTTTCTCGGAGCATAGGTATTTGTTTTGTACTTAATGCTGAGCTTTGAGCTATCTATGACGGTCTTCGCCATGCTTGGCAGCTTGGATATCGGCGTATTGAGTTAGAATCAGATTCAGTTGAGAGGGTGAGAAGTTTGAATCAACTTGACTCGGATAAAGCTCACATGGGAAGCACGGGTACAGCAATCTCAGGCCATTCCAAGTACCCGAAATGTCCTTGGAACGGGTACGGCTGGGGTACGTACCGGGAACGTCCCACGTTAATGGGATACGGTTGAAAATGACCGAGGACGGTTGAGATATTTCTGGGGACATTTTGAGGACGGCAAGTGTTAAGTGTGTAAAAGTACTAATTTAATACCCTTTTTACTCGTTATTATTGTTAGACTTAGGCTCATTCTAGTTGCATATTTAGTCATCCATGCATATTTGCATTGTTTCCTTTGTGGTTGTGCTTGATTTCATGTTTCGGTAAGTTTTGGTGGAAAGAGGTACTGCTGGTTTTTGTTTCGTGTGCGCGTGATTTATTTCCCGGGTAAGTAGGAGATTGCCGAAGCAATTGAGGAAAGAAGAGGGAAGCTTCCGACTTGGAAATGATAAGTTCAAGGAATTCCAGATAAACATGAAGAAGCAAAGATATATCCTAAAAAGAGTTAGAGTCCTACGAAGAGGTTAGGAGGAGTTTTTGGAGGATAAATAAATAAAAGAGATAAATCTCTTTTTATCTTATTATAATCCAACTTAAACTCTTCCCTATCCAACAAAGAAATCGGCCAAGTCATCTCATATAAATAGAAAACCTAGCCGCAACCTTGGGGATAATTTCGATTGAGAGAGATCTGCATCGACTTCATCTTCTTCCTCTTGTTTTGGTTTATTTTATGTTGGAAATGTTTTGTTTGAGTTTATTTTTGAACCCAGCCATGAACTAAACTATTTGGGCGAGGGTTATTGTGTTGAATGGTTGTGAGAACGATTGAATTTGTTTTAGGTATTTGAGTTTGCAATCTAGTTGAGGTTTGTTCATTCTTAGTTTTTAATTTCAATTGCGAGTGAATTGGGAGAGGATCTCATGAATGCATCTATTTATCTAGTATCGGAAGAGTTAGATTTAGGACAGGAATGAACATGGTTTTCATACAAACTTATGTTGTTGAAGACTAATTCGACTTAGGGATAAGTTACGAATTTCAACGACTAAAAGAAACACAAGAACAGTTGATGTTCACCCATAGTTAACGCAGGAATGTATCACCAAGGCATGCTCAATTAACCAGTGTTTCAAATTAGTGATAAGGAGAAACCATTGAAGAACGCTTCGCCGAACCTTGAAGGAAGTCACCCAGTTGCCCAGGCAATCACACCATTACCAGTTGCCCAGGCAATTCGACTGTTGCTAGTTACCAAGGCAATTGAGTTGCTCTTGCACTCAATACCTAGACGAATCATTCAATTATCATACCACGACTCGCAATAATCCGGCCTACTCTCTCTCATTTGATTACATATTTCTTTTATTTCATTTCTCTTTTATTTACTCATTAATTAGAACTCCTACAATCACCAATTTGTGTTTTCTTTTCAGTGCGAGAAATTAGATTCCTGAAGTAGCACCAATCCCTGTGGAGATGATATCTATTCTATACTATAACTTGAGACGTGGACACTTGCACCAAATGTGAAGCATTTATTACTGTTAGATTATCCGATAGAGCTAGAGTCTTATGTAAATAGTAATTTAAATTAAAGTTTAAAGATAGAGTTAGAGTCCTTATGTAAATAGTAGTTTAAATTAAAGTTTACTTCCTAAAAGATAGAGTTAGATGTCTTGTGTACTTAGGACTCCTAATTGTAACCAAAGTTCAATACTTGGGTCTATAAATTCACTGTAAAGGGATGTAATTTTTCGAAAATATTCAATAACAGAAAATCAATTCTGTTTTCATCTTCTTTTTTGCATAAACTTAAATTCTGCTTTATTTTTATGCGTTAATTGGTTTTTCCTAAAGCTAGAAAATTGCTTTTCTACATGGTATCAGTCTAACATCGATCCTAGTTAGAATTCTTAATGGGATCCCCTTCGACAACCTTTGAGATGCTGTCCATAGCAGAGCAGGCTGCTGGATTGGGTTTTTTCCAGAAATTTCAGGTTCGACAGTAACCTGTGAAGCAGATTTAGCCCTCGTGGAGGATAAAAGCATATAGAATACTTGTTCTCCTACTGCACTTTTTTCTACCAAAGGTGCATCAGCATGGATCATCGACTCTGGAGCATCTGATCACATGACTGGTAACAGGGAATTATTCCTTAGTTTTTCAAATTCATATTCTACAAGTTCTATTAAAATAGCCGATGGCTCTTTCTCTCCTATCAAAGGAAGTGGCTCAGTCCTCATTAACGATAATTTGTTGCTTGAAGATGTTTTGTTTGTGCCTAATCTAGCCTGCAATCTCCTCTCTGTTAGTAAACTCTCCAAGAATTTGAATTGTTCATTACAGTTTACTGAATCTGGTTGTTTTTTGCAGGCAATGAATTCGAGGAAGATGCTTGGCACTGCTAGCTTGCAAAATGGTCTCTATGTCCTCGGAAATCAACCATCTACCCTACCAAATACTTCTTGCTCTTTGACTTCTTTAGGGCAAATTGATAATATAATGTTATGGCATTTTAAGTTAGGGCATCCTAATTTTCATTATCTTGCTAAATTATTCCTTGAATTATTTGTTAATAGAAAACCAAGTTCTTTTAAATGCCATATATGTCTTCTCGCTAAACAGACAAAAGCATCCTATTTACCATCTTCCTACAAACCTTCCAAACCTTTTTCATTAATTCATAGTGATGTTTGGGGTCCTTCTCGAGTGAAGAATGTAACTGGTAGTAGGTAGTTTGTCACTTTTATTGATGATCATAGTATAACAACTTGGGCATAAATCTGAAGTAGCCTCTGTTTTTGAGAAATTTTACAATATGGTTAAAACCCAATTTGGAAGTAAAATTCAGGTCTTCAAATATGATAATGGGAGTGAATATTTTACCAAGTCCTTGGGGGAATTTTTTAACAAAAAAGGGATTGTTCAACTTAGCACTTGTGTGGATACACCACAACAAAATGGGGTTGCAGAAAGGAAAAATAGGCATTTGTTGGAGGTAACTAGGTCTTTGATGTTCACTAGTAATATTCCTAAGTATTTGTGGGGTGAGGCTTTGTTAACTGCAACCTATCTCATTAATCGAATTCCCAGTAAGGTTTTGCAATACAAAACACCTAGAGTTGTTTTTTTTGGAGAGTTGCCCCAATTTTAAATCTTTGTCCTCTATTCTCCCTTTCAAAGTTTTTGGTTGCACTGTGTTTGTGAAAGATTATGTTCCCTCTAGGTCAAAACTTGACCCCAAATCCTTAAAGTGTGTCTTGGTAGGGTATTCTTCACTTAAGAAGGGCTACAAATGTTATCATCCTCATTCTCAGAAATTTTTTACTTCCTTGGATCTCACCTTTTTTTATCAGAAACCTTATTTCCTTGCGGCTACAAATCAGGGGGAGAATTGTGATGTTTTTCAGCCTCCTACCAATCAGGTTTATCCTTCTTTACCTTCAGAGTTATTACCTACTAATAATCCTTTGTTATTTAAACCTCATACTCCTTTAAACCCTTCTACTTCTTCACCTATTATTACACTTACAGCTTCCCATCCTTCATCTATTGTTACTACTCCTCAGAATTCACCCAAACCTTCTTCACAAACCCCTCAGCCTCCTAAGCAATTGAAAGTTTATACCAGAAAACAGAAAACTATTACAGAGACTGTTTTGCAATCTGACACTTGCCGAGAATTGAACTTGAATTCAGTTGCCAATGAAAATGATGGAGGTAATGTTCTAGCCGAGATTCCCTCTCATTTACTTGAATTTGATTATTTGCCTATTGCTAAAAGGAAAGGGGTAAGACAATGTACAAAACACCCCATTCAGAGGTATGTTGCTTATGGTAATCTAATGCCATCATTTAAGGCTTTTACAGCTTGCTTAGATAAAGAACAGATACCTAACACTATTGAGGAGGCTCTAAAAGATTCTAAGTGGAGAAGGGCTATTAAAGATGAGATTGAAGCACTTGAAAAGAATGATACTTAGACCATAAAATACAACTCTGATGGCAGTATACAGAGGTATAAAGCAAGGTTGTTGGCCAAAGGTTTTACTCAAACCTATGGAATTGATTATAATGAGACCTTTGCTCCTGTAGCTAAACTAAATACAGTTAGAGTTCTCTTAAGCTTGGCTGTAAACAAGACTAGAAGCTTCATCAACTTGACATTAAGAATGCCTTTCTTAATGGAAAATTGGAAGAAGAAATGTACATGAGAGTGACTTCGGGCTTGAAGTCAGTAAAAGAAGATCAGAAAGTTTGCAGACTTAATAAATCCATCTATGGTTTGAAGCAGTCACCTAGAGCCTGGTTTGACAGATTCACCAAGGTGATTCTAGAAAATGGATACAAACAATCCTTGGCATATCACACTCTCTTCATTAAGGTAACCTCTAGAAATAAAAGGGTTATTTTAATAGTATATGTAGATGTCATTATTCTGACAGGTGATGATGATGAAGAGATAAGTCACTTGAAAGGGTTGTTAAATACACAGTTTGAAACAAAAGACCTAGGAAAGCTCAGATACTTTCTAGGCATGGAGGTTGCTAGGTCGAGCAAAGGTCTAGTGATAAACCAGAGAAAATATGTTCTTGATCTACTTAATGAAGCATGAATATTGGGATGCAAACCAGTTGATACTCCCATGGAAGCAGGCTTAAAATTCAATAGAGAGGACACAAGCCCTAAAGCTGATAAGGGTAAATTTCAGAGGTTAGTGGGAAAATTGATTTATTTGTCATTAACCAGACCAGACATTGCTTTTCCAGTTAATATTATCAGTCAACACATGACTGATCCAAGGGAAGATCACATGGAAGTTGCAATTAGAATTTTGAGATACTTGAAAGGGACACCAGGGCATGGATTGCTATTTAAAAAGACTTAAGAAATGATTGTTTAGATTTATTCAGATTCAAGTTGGGCAAGAGAACTGACAGAAAGGAGATCAACTAGTGGTTACTGCTCCTTTTTTGGGGAAATCTAGTGACCTGGAGGAGTAAGAAACAAACAGTTGTATCTAGAAGCAGTGCTGAAGCAGAATATAGGCCTTTAGCATTGGGAATGTGTGAATGAATTTGGTTGTTAAAGCTATTGGAGGAGCTAAACGTGAACCAATAGGAGAAGTTTGTGATCTTTTGTGATAATCAGTCCACTATACAAATTGCTCGAAATCCAGTCCACCATGATAGGACTAAACATGTGGAGATTGACAGGCATTTTATCTCAGAAAAGATTACTAGTGGGACAACTTCTTTATCTTATGTTCCTACAGAAGAACAAGTGGCAGATGTACTTACAAAAGCACTACCAAAAGCTTCTTTCGACAAGTTTCTATTCAAGTTGGGATTATACAATGTATATTCTCCAACTTGAGGGGGAGTGTTAGATTATCCGATAGAGTTAGAGTCCTTATGTAAATAATAGTTTAAATTAAAGTTTAAAGATAGAGTTAGAGTCCTTATGTAAATAGTAGTTTAAAATAAAGTTTACTTCCTAAAAGATAGAGAATTACGCGCAACAAGTTTTTGGCGCCGTTGACAGGGATTGGAAATAGCGACTTTGTTTTTAATTTCTTGAACCTTTGTTTCTTTTTATTTTTGTTTTATTTTAAATCGATTCTCAAGGGACTTACAACTTTGGCTTTGCATCTGTGTATGACTAGGGCGAGACCAACAGCACAAGACTACCCACTTGAACCCGAGAAAGAACAAGTTATTCATAGAAGAAGCCGATAACAACGAGCAGTAATGGTAGAACAGTTTGATAACCCAGTCGGCAATCTGAATGCCAATGGTAACCAGAACATCGTAGTAAGAGGATGAGGAGATCAAGTCGTACAACAAGTTCGTAACAGACCCATGCAAGACTACTTAGAGGAAGATCTCAACGGTCTCAATCCAGGAGTTGTCGCACCTGAGATAGAAGCCACCCACTTTGAATTAGAACATGATGTTCAACATGATCAACACAATTGGTCAATTTGGCGGCTCGACAATTGAAGATGCGAGACAACACCTCAAATAATTCCTGGAGATTTGCAATTCATTCAAGCTACAAGGAGTCCATGAAGATATCCTAAGGCTGAAATTATTTCCCTATTCACTGAGAGATAGGGCGAAACGTGGCTGAATAGTATTCTATCCGAATCTTAGACGGATTTGTGTCGTGATTTTATTGCTAGATTTAGTTCTACAAATATGACTGATAAGTTGCGTAATGATGTTACTTCTTTTCGGCAGGCAGATGATGAATCCATGTACGAGGCTTGGGAGTAATACAGAGAGCTTTTACACAAATGTCTCATGCACGGATTCCCACTGTGGATGCAAGTAATGATGTTATATACTCAGTGAACACACCGACAAGGATGATGCTAGATGCCTCAGAAAATGGCATACTCCTTGACAAGTCACCTGAGGAAGCAATGGAGATTCTAAATCGTCTAGCCAAGAACGATTATTAGTTCCCAACCATCCGAAGGGTAATAGTCAGACGCAATGCCATGATAAATGAGCTTGATTCATCAAGATCTATAAATGGTTAAGAACATGCAGCGACCTAGCAACACACAGGAGATCAAGGTAGTATATTCATTTTGTGATTTATGTAATGGTAACCGTGATTCTTCTGAGTGTCCGCAGAACCCAGAATCTAGCTTTTACATTGGAAACTATAACCGAAAAACTTACAATCCAGCCTGGAAGAAGCACCCCAATTTCTTATGGAGTAATCCCAACAATGCCCTCAACCAGAGTAGTCAGAATGCACAAGCAACAGGATTCTAGCAGAACTTGCCACGGCAACAGATGCCGCAGCAATAGTCTACACCCTTTAGTTCTTTGGAAAATTCTCTCAATGCTTTTATGTTAAAAACTGAATCATATATGGATGAGAATAGTAATTTCATGAAAATGACTTATGCCTTTATCAACAGGACTGAGATGAGATTGCAAAACCAAGAGGTGTCCCTAAAGTCATTGGAGACACAAGTTAGGCAATTTGCTCAGAACTTGAACACAAGACCAATGGGCGGTTTACCTAGCGATACTGAAGTGGCAAAAGGAGCAAAATACGAGCAGTGCAAAGCAATCACCACTCAGAATGGTCGACAACTTAAGGAAACCCAAGCTCACTCAACCAAAGAAATAGCCCCTTGTCCAAAAAGACAAGTCCAGCAACAAAACCTCTGCCAAAACTGATGAATCAGAGAATGCCATGGAAATTCCACATGCCTCAACAACTTCACTTGCTTCGGCAAGTCCTGATGCCTCGGCAACTCCTTCCATCAAGTTCCAAACCAATGAAAAGATTGAAGACATCTGACTACCACCACCATTCCCACGGAGGTTGAAACGGCAAAAGCAAGAATACCAGTTCAAGAAGTTCCTTGACATCTTGAAGTAAGTCCACATCAACTTGCCATTGGTTGAAGCATTAGAACAAATGCCAAACTATGCTAAGTTCCTTAAAGGCATCGTCTCTAAAAGGACTAGGCTAGGAGAATTTGAAACAATTGTTGTGATAGAGGGATGCATGGCCATGCTACATAATCGCATGCCACCCAAGCTTAAAGATTCAGGCAGTTTAACAATACCATGTTCGATCGGAAACCACTACGTCAGGAAAGCATTGTGCGATCTTGGAGCAAGCATAAATTTGATGCCCAAATTAGTTTTCCAGAAATTGGGAATCGGGAAAGCAAGACCTACAACAGTTATGCTACAACTTGCTAATAGATCCTATGTGCATCCAAAGGGAAAATCGATAATATACTGGTAAGAGTTGATAAATTTATTTTTCCTATTGATTTTATTGTTCTGGATTGTGAAGCAGATGAGTTTGCATCTATTATCCTTGGGAGACCCTTCCTAGCTACAAGAAGAACATTGATTGATGTCAAAAAGGAGAACTCACAATGAAGGTGAACGACCAGCAAGTCAAGCTGAACGTGTTTCAAACCCTAAAACATGCCGACGATCCAAAAGAATGCCAATTCATCCACGCCACAACCGAATTCGATTTCAATGTGGAAGAGAATTACCTCAGCAATTTCATTGCCGAACAAGAAGAACTTGAGGAGAGCCGTTCGATGATGATCCGAACAACGAAGAACAAGAAGAAGCAAACTAGATAGTAAATCGACTGGTACGTACTTCGAACCATTGGATTACACAGGTAAGGAAGGTAAACTCGAGAAACCCTCAATTGAACAACCTCTCATTCTTAAGCTGAAACTATTGCCAGGGTAATTAAAATATGCTTACTTAGGAATCAATAATACATTGCCCGTGATTATTTCTTCTAAGTTACAGCCTGAACAAGAAAATAAGTTGATTGATATGTTGATGCTGCATAAAAAGGCAATAGGATGGACCATCGCAAACTTGAAGGGAATTAGTCCAGCAGTGTGCATGCATAACATCTTATTAGAGGATGGCCACAAACCCTTCAATGAAGCACAAAGAAGACTCAATCCCAACATGAAGGGGGTTGTGATAAAGGAAATCATCAAATGGCTTGATGTCGGTATAATATATCCTATCTCTGATAGTATATGGGTAAGTTCGGTACAATATGTACTAAAAAATGGAGGTATAACTGTGGTAAGCAATGAAAGCAACGAACTAGTCCTAACTAGGACTGTGACTGGTTTGGAGGGTTTGAATGGATTACCGCAAGCTAAATAAAGCTACTAGGAAATATCACTTTCATTTGCCATTTATTGACCAAATGCTTAACCGACTTGCAGGTAAATCTTTTTACTGTTTGCTTGATGGCTACTCAAGTTATAACCAAATCATCATAGCACTGGATGATCAGGAAAAGACTATTTTCACATGTCTGTATGGTACTTATACTTTCCGAAGGATGTCGTTTGGATTATGCAATGCTCCGACAACTTTCCAGAGATGTATGGTGGCAATTTTATCCGACATGGTGGAAGATTTCTTGGAAATCTTTATGGTTGATTTTTCGGTATTCGGAGACAACTTTGACAATTGCCTCGGTAATTTGGAGAAAGTGCTAACAAGATGCAAAGAATCTGATCTCGTGCTAAACTGGGAAAAGTGCCATTTTATGGTGGATGAAGGAATTGTGCTTGACCATAAGATTTCATCTAAGGGGATCGAAGTGGACAAAGAAAATGTGGACATGATCGAGAAATTACCCCCACCAACTTCAATCAAGGGGATCCGAAGTTTTCTTGGGCATACAGGTTTTTATAGAAGGTTTATTCATAATTTTTCTAAAATTACTAAACCCTTGTGTAACTTGCTTGATCAGGACAAGGTCTTCAACTTCGATGACTTATGCACTCAGGCCTTTCAAACCTTGAAGAAGAAACTCGCCTCGGCACCTATTGTCATTCCACCATATTGGACCTTGCCTTTTGAGCTTATGTGCGATGCAAGTGACTTTACAGTATGAGTAGTTCTCAGTCAACGAACAGGTAAAATTTTTCATGTGATATACTACGCTAGTAAAACCCTTAATGGTGCTCAAGTGAACTACACCACTACGGAAAAAGAGTTACTAGCCGCGGTTTTTGCTTTTGACAAATTTTGCTCCTACTTGATCGGGACCAAGGTAATTGTTCATACTGACCACTCGGCAATTAAGTACATTTTCACTACGAAAGATGCCAAACCTCGTTTGATACGTTGGATTTTACTTTTACAAGAGTTTGACATTGAAATTAAAGATGGGAAAAGAAAGGAGAATCAAGATGCCAATCATCTGCCACACCTAGAAATCGGTAATAAGGAGGATGCAGATGTAGAGATATGTGACACATTCCTGGATGAGAAAATGTTAGTTGCCTCGGAAATACCATGGTATGCAAATTTAGTTAATTTCCTTGTTAGTAGCATTTTACCTTATGGCCTTACTCACTAGGGAAAGAAGCGGTTCTGACATGATGCTAAGCATTATTATTGGGACGAGCCTCTTTTATTTAAACAATATGCAGATCAGGTTATAAGACGATGTGTCCCTGAGGAAGAGCGGCAAAATGTGCTTCGGCAATGTCATGCTTCACTATATAGAGGCCATTTTGGAGGCACTCGCACTGTAGCAAAAGTCTTGCAATCTAGTTTACACTGGCTTACACTCTACAAAGATGCCCAGGAATTTTATAAGCAGTGCGATCATTGTCAAAGAATAGGCAATATCTCTAGGCGACATGAGATGCCACTTCAAAACATCCTTGAAGTGGAGTTATTCGATGTTTGGGGGATCGATTTCATGGGACATTTCTCTTCTTCGTGTGGAAATCTTTACATCTTTCTAGCTACCGATTATGTGTCCAAATGGGTCGAAGCAATCGCAACTCCTAGAAATGACTCCAAAATTGTGTAGAAATTCTTACAGAAAAGTATATTCATACGGTTTGGAATACCAAGGGCAATCATCAGTGATGAAGGCAAGCACTTCGACAACAAACTTATTGCCAAAATCTTGCAACGTTTTGGAGTGTCACACAAAATTGCCACGGCATATCACCCATAAACAAACAGACAAGCTGAAATCTCCAACCAAAATTAAAAGGTATCCTAGAGAAGGTTGTAAATCCCTCTCGAAAGGATTGGTCATTAAGGTTAGACGATGCAATTTGGGCCTAATGAACCGCATTCAAAACACCCTTAGGTATGTCTCCCTTCTGACTTGTCTATGGCAAAACTTGCCACTTACCGGTGGAAATCGAGCACAAAGCATATTGGGCTATCAAAACAGTAAACATGGACTGGGAGAATACGGGACAAAAGCGTCTACTGGACCTTAACGAGATAGAGGAATTTCGTGCCTTAGCTTACGACAACGCAAGAATCTACAAGGAGAAAATGAAGCATTGGCATGACAAGAAGCTATTGCCAAGGCAATACTTGCCCGAGAAATTAGTACTCATCTTCAACTCTCGGTTGAAACTCTTCTTGGGAAAATTGAGATCGAGATGGTCTGGGCCCTTCGAAGTCATAAAACCTTTCTCCCATGGTGCCGTGATAATCAAGTCTACCATAGACGGACATGAGTTCAAAGTTAATGGACAAAGATTGAAGCACTACGCCGGCACCCATGTTGAACGCGACAAAGAAGTGGTCACTTTAGGGGATGCATGATCATGCTCTCCTATTGTATTTTTATTTTTACTTTTATTTTTATTCTTTAGCAATTTTCTTTTTGGACTAAAGTTTAAATTTTTGGTTTTATTTTTTAATTTCGTACTTTATTTCAATTTAGTATGTTTTATCTTTCCACATTTCTTTAGGATATCTTTAATAATTTTTATCTATCTTTATCGTTATCCTTAATTAATATTTTATTTCTTTTTTGTGCTTAAATTTTTTTAGGATAAGAGTTCAAGATCAAGAAGAGTTGGATCCAAAGAGGAAGTTATACTCCAAAAGGATTTATGGGCTAATTTTAAGGCTTATAAAAAAGTCTAATTTTTACCTTAATCTCAATTGCTAGCCGTCCAAACCTTTCCCCTCCCCCAATTCCTTTTGCCACCAATTGTACCCAACCCCCTCACCTTCTTCCAACTCATTCTCACCCACCATCTTTATTACCCGTCTTTTCTTTCCCCTATCACCATTAAAACTTCCAACCCTTCCCTCCACTTTTTCTTTTTCTCTTCTAACTCTTTAGTTTCTCTCCTTTTTTTTTGTTCTTTCTTTCATTCGATCCACAACCAAAGAAACATCCATGGCATTGAAACTCAAAACCTTGGTGCACCCAAGTTCTTCCAACGAACCTTCTTTCAAGAGATATGCAACTCCGGTCATAGAAGAACGGTACCTCTCCAAGTTCGCTAGCCATAAGATTTAGGAAGAGCAAGGCTTTGCCTACTCCAACTCCCACAAAGATTTCGGCCTTGACCCAACCATCTTTCAAGTAATCGAGCATCAAAAATGGCAAATTTTTTGCTATCAACCAAATCCAGGCAACACAACATGGGTAAGAGAGTTCTATGCTCATTCTCTTAATCATGACAATCTCTATATTTTTGTCCGTGGCAGAGCAGTCCCTATTTTCGACGATCACATCAATGGGTTATATGGTGTCCATATTGATAAAGATGAGCACCAAGAATTCATGGATACGATCACGGCAAAAGGACTCGAAAAAGTGCTCTAAGACCTCACAATTTCGGGCACTCAGTGGAACGAAGGCTCACACAAGGGCATGGTAAACTACCTTCGGCTTAAACCTGAGGCAAAAATTTAGAACAAATTCATCAAAACCTACCTCATGCCCACCACACACAACATTACTGGTGATACACCTCGCCTCTTGCCCATACACTCTATTTTGCACAAACGCATTATTAATATTGGCAACATCATTTGTAATGAGATTTTTGTGTGTAGTCAAAAGGATAAGGGCTCTTTTTTCTTTCTAAGCCTCATATCCCACCTCTGTGAGCAAGAGAATGTTCCCACTGACCCAACTGATGAAAAAGCTGCCAAATCTGGATGGAGCCGAGCACAGTACCGGAAGATCATGGGCGAAGCTCCAGAAAAATCTTTGACGCTGCAAGTTACCCGAGTAGTTCATGTTGCCTCGGCAACGCCAGACGCCATCATAAAAGTAATCTTGGAGAAATACCCTGACAACACAGTGTCGTTCCCTATCTTCCCGGCTGAACTACGTGCCTTGGAAACTGAAGATGCCCCAGCAACAAAACTTAAAGATGCCCCAACAACAACAACTGACGATGCCCAGGCAACCGAAATTGAAGATGCCCCGACAACTTCTACAAAAGACAAAGGTAAAACCCCTCTTAACGAACCTACCCGTACTGAGACTCTGTCTGGTTTTTCAGACTCAGACGAATCCTCGGTTGCACCATTGAAGTCGCCTCCAGTCACATCCTCCAAACCCAAACGAAAAGCCTCCATCACCGAAGCAGTCGAAGAAGAGGATGACGAGAGCGATGAGGTCATCCCCGTACAGGAATCGGTTCATCCACTAGCCACAAAACAACAACCAATGCACTCAAGCAAAAGACTCAAGCAAACCACAAAAAAGAAACTCATCATCCATGATGAAGAACTCTCAGAGTAAGTCATCGTTTATCATTTTTGTTTTATTTATTTCGTTTTGCATGCATTGAGGACAATGCCCTACTCAAGTTTAGGGGGAATTGTTACTAGTTAGTTCATGTTTAGTTGCATTCATCTTTAGGAATTACATTTAGGATTCATATATCACTTGCCTTGCCTTTAGTTGGATTGAAATTGCTTAGACTTGATGAATATCCAATGATGGCATTGCCACTGTACTTAATTGATAGAACTTTCAATTCTAGGATGCACATGGAAAACACCTAGAATCCTACTATGATGCTAAACTTAATTGTACATTGTTGTGGCTTGATTGATTGAAGTAATTCTAGTGGACTTAGGCGAATTCTTAGAAAATTGGGTAATTAAAAATTGATCACTAGAGGTGCCCGAAACCGGCTCTAGTACTGTGCTTAAAAAATTTATGATCGCTAGAGGTGCCGAAAATTGACTCTAGTCGACTAAAGAAAAAGAATCAAAAATAAGAAAATCAAAACTTTGCTAGAGGTGCCCAAAATTGGCTCTAGTAAAAGTATAACAAAAAAACCCAAGGAAGTAATTTTTAAAACCTATTGTTCACATAGAATCCGGAAAATCAACTTGCACACAACTCCGCACACACTCACAAGCATTATAGTTCGATTTCAGGTAATTCCTAAGCCATCCAAAAAATTGAAGGGTGATCATACTTTGTGCCATGGTTCTAAGGAATAAAGTCAAGTTCGAAGCAAATTTATGATGATTAAAGTCACGACAGGTAATTGTTAGTTTTCATTGCTTGAGGACAACCAATAGTTCGAGTTTGGGGGTGTGTTAAGTGTGTAAAAGTACTAAATTAATACCCTTTTCACTCGTTATTATTGTTAGACTTAGGCTCATTCTAGTTGCATTTTTAGTCATCCATGCATATTTGCATTGTTTCCTTTGTGGTTGTGCTTGATTTCATGTTTCGGTAAGTTTTGGTAGAAAGAGGTATTGTTGGTATTTGTTTCGTGTGCGCAGGATTTATTACCTGAGCAAGTAGGAGATTGCTGAAGCAATTGAGGAAAGAAGAAGGAAGCTACCGACTTGGATAGGATAAGCTCAAGGAATTCGAGATAAACATGAAGAAGCAAAGATATATCCTAAAAAGAGTTGGAGTCCCACAAAGAGGTCAAGAGGAGTTTTTGGAGGATAAATAAATAAATAAAAGAGATTTATCTCTTTTATCTTATTATAATCCAACTTAAACTTTTCCCTATCCATCAAAGAAATTGGCCAAGCCATCTCCTATAAATAGAAGACCTAGTCCCAACCTTGGGGATAATTTCGATTGAGAGAAAATCTAAGAAAGATTTGCATCGACTTCATCTTCTTCCTCTTATTTTGGTTTATTTTATGTTGGAAACTTTTTGTTTGAGTTTATTTTTGAACCCAGCCATGAACTAAACTATTTGGGCTAGGGTTATTGTGTTGAATGGTTGTGAGAACGATTGAATTTGTTTTAGGTATTTGAGTTTGCAATTTAGTTGAGGTTTGTTCATTCTTGGTTTTTAATTTCAATTGCGGGTGAATTGGGAGAGGATCTCGTGAATGCATCTATTTATCTAATATCGGAAGACTTAGATTCAAGAAACGAATGAACATGATTTTCATACAAACTTATGTTGTTGAAGACTAATTCGACTTAGGGATAAGTTACGAATTTCAACTGCTAAAAGAAGCGCAAGATCAGTTGATGTTCACCCATGGTTAACGCAAGAATGTATCACCAAGGCATGATCAATTAACCAGCATTTCGAATTAGGGATAAAGAGAAACCATTGAAGAACGCTTCGACGAACGTTAAAGGAAGTGACCCAGTTGCCCAGGCAATCACACCATTCCCAGCTGCCCAGGCAATTCCACTTGCCCAGGCAATCCGATTGTTGCTAGTTGCCAAGGCAATTGAATTGATCTTGCACTCAATACCTAGACGAATCATTCAATTATCATACCACGACCCACAATAATCCGGCCTACTCTCTCTCATTTGATTACATCTTTCTTTTATTTCATTGCTCTTTTATTTACTCGTTAATTAGAACTCTTACAATCACCAATTTGTGTTTTTCTTTTCAGTGTAAGAAATTAGATTCTTGAAGTAGCACCAATCCCTGTGGAGATGATATATATTCTATACTATAACTTGCGACGTATACACTTGCACCAATTGCAAAAGCACTTATTACGCGCAACAGCAAGTGACCTTCACGTGCGTCCCCAAAGTTATTTTGCAGGTGAGAGACGATCTTTGACATGGATTCCGACGACAATCGCACCAGCGAAGGCAGAGTGACCAACTACAAGTTCACTTAGATGAAGAAAAAACCAGATGAGAAACCCATAAGAAGAAGAAGAGTTAAAGAAGAAGATCACGTGTGAAAAAGATTTTTTTTAATTTGTTTTTACTAATTGTGGGGTCCAATAAAGTATTTTATTGACAGCTAGATGACTTTTTCTTTACTGTTTTATTTAATGCTTATATATTATATTAGTACCTAAAGTATACCAACTTTTTTATTTTGGTACCTAAAGTATTTTTTTGTCAAAATAAGTACATAAAGTATACTTTTTGGTTAAAATAGGTACCTAAAGTATAATTTTTGGTCAAAATAGGTACCTAAAGTATTTTTTCGTCAAATTAAGTATCTAAAGTATATTTTTTGTCAAAATAGGTATCTAAAGTATTTTTAAGTCAAAATAGGTACTTAAAGTATACATGTTTTTATATAGGTTCCTAAAAATTGTCATGTGACATTAATTAAAAGGATTATTATCCTATACACTGGCGGTGGAAACTTTTTATTTCCACAAGCACCTCAATTATAGGGTTTAGGGTTTTAGTTTAAAGTTTATGGGTTTTACTGTAGGGGTTTAGAATTTAGGGTTTATAGTTAGAATTTAAGGTTTAGGGTTAGAATTTAGGGGTTAGGGTTTAATTTTTAGGATAATATTGGTAGGGATTTTGGTTTTAAACCCTAAATTTTAACCCTAAACCCTAAATTCTACCAACAACCCCTAAATTCAAAACTACTAAACTTAAACCCCTAAATTTTAAACCTTAAATAGAGTCACTAACCCCTAAAACTAAGGCGCTTGTGTAAAAAAGTTTCCACAAGCGCTTGTGTATAAAATAATTACCCTAATTAAAAAATACATTATGTGCCTATTTTAAAGAAATAATATACTTTAGGTACTTACTCTGACGAAAAAATACTTTAAGTACCTATTTTGACCAAAAAATATACTTTAAGTACATAATTTAACTAAAAAGTATATTTTATATACTTATTTTGACCAAAAAATACTTTACGTATCAAAATAAAAAAGTTAGTATACTTTAAATAGTGATACGATATATAAGCCTTTATTTAATTATGAGCCTTGCGTCGTCTGTCTTTTTAGTTTCTTTTATGTTATTTATTTGGCATTTATTTTTATTTTCTGTATTTAACTTGCGTGGTTGGGTGCTTACTTAGCCCTGCTTTTAAGGTTTTTATTTTCCTGTCCTTTATGTTGTAAGTTTATTTCTCTATTTTCATTAAAAAAACCAGCTTTATTTTTCAAAAAAAATTATGTGCCCTTTATTTTTAAAAAATAAGGTTATTTTCTCCATCAACTTATTATTATTATTATTATTATTATTATTTTGTGACTCAAACACTTAATCTATACCAAAATATTAAATTTTAATACTAATTTTGATATAAATTAATATAATAAAATTAGATTTATTTATAATAACTATCTTACAAAAAGGTGGATTTTTTAATAAAATAAAATAGGTGAACTGATGACTATAGAATGCATATTTCAAAGTACAGATTTTAATTCAAAAAAACCAGAGGTAGAGAATCTGGTCTTGAACTTCATTTTAGTTTTACAAGTAGCCTCCATATTTTCTTTGTATGTTATTCTGTTTGTAGCATTTTATTTCTACCGGTTCTTATATATATATATGGTAAATTTTTTATACACAGGCTGTGTAAAATTTTACACAGACATGTGTTTTTACTTTATAAAACATATTTTAAATTTCTAACCCTAAAACCTAAACCCTAAACTTTAAACACTAACCTTAAATTCTAAACCCTACACTAACCTTAAATTTTAAACCCTACAACTTAAACCCTTAAACTTTTAACCCTAAAATAAACCCCTATATGTCATACTCGTACCCTATAATTTAAAAAATTTACCCGTCCTCGTCTCCGTATTTATTTCCGTATCCGTATTAGTGCAACATAGGCACTCACAATGCTTTAATCCATGCGATTGGTGTAATGCTAAGGCGAAATTGGGAGGTTATGATTCGGAACAGTCGTTGCAAATCCAATGTAGTAGCGGACGGTTTGGCGATGTGCACTAGAGGGAACCGTTACAGGAACTGGGTTTTGAAGAACCACCAGCGCAGATGATTGAGTTTCTTTCCGATGATTAAAATTGTGCTGTTGCTGCTAGTTAGAGCGGCTTAATTTGTTTTTTTTTATAAAAAATTTGTTCAGTTTAATCAAAAAAATAATGATAAAGAAAATCCAAAGTGAATAAATGCATTTTTCATGCAAACACAAATAACAAAAAAAAAAAGATTGGGGTAGCTGTGCCCATTAATCAAGTTATCAATGTATATAAAGATAGGTGTATTCAGTAAAAAGAAAAGATAGGTGTAGGTGTATCCCATTTATGGGTACCTGATCATTGTAGATATCTGATTTACGAGTAATCGGTCATTGTAGATATCTGACTTAAGAATATTCGATGTTTATGGTTGAATCATAGGCTAATATTTTTTGTATCTAAAATTGCAGGTATCCAATTATAAACACCCTTAATACCCTTATTATTAAATAATGAAATAATCAAAAATTTTCAAATTATCAATGTGGTATATAAAGATAGATGTGGGTGTGCCTTCCATTATTACATAATGAATTGATCAAGACTAATCTAATAATTATGATAGGAGAGAAATGACAAAATACTTTTTGAAACGTGGGAAATTCTTCCTCAATACTTATATAACTACTTTAAAGGTAAACTACACTAGATGTCATTAAACTATTATTATTGATTCGAAAGTGTTATTGAATTTTAAAAATGTTCAACTCTAACATTGAACTTTACTTTCTACCTCGTTTTATGTCATTCTGTTGTTAACTCTTAACGGAACATTAACTTAAAACGGCGTCGTTTTGGTACGGATATTTTGAAGCTTAATTTAGCTCAAAACAATGTCGTTTTGCTGGAGGAAAAATAATAAAACCCATGCACTTGGGAGGATTTGAACCTAGAACCTTTAGATACAAAGGGTAAACCTAACCATTGAACCAACACAAAATCATATAGTTTTTTACCACAAATATTATATATGTCAAACTACACTCGAGATTAATTTAAATTATTTTATGAAATAAATAATGCTATAAATAATATTAATACCATAAATTATTTACATATATATATGTAAATAATATTTTTTTTTGGTGAAAAGAGGTATGATTTCATAACGAGCAAAAATTATACAAGACAATATTGTTATGGCCTCGTTAAAAATCTCTCTAAACCTATATGTATATGAAGTAAAAGAGTACCCTGAGAATACTCGAAGACAACAACAAAACAACCTTGGAAAATAAACAACAAGAAACTGCTAAACATCAACGTCAAGACGAATCAAAAGATTCCTACGTTCCATACCTAGCAATATCCGCCTGAAGTAAATCTTTGACACCACTCGGAGGCTGTTGGATATAATGCACATCCAGATATTCATGGATCGCCATTCGAGCTACCGCATCAGCGACTTTATTAGCCGAACGTAGAACGTGAGAAATACGAACTTTCCACTTCCTCTTCCGCAACCCATATATGTGCCAGGAGAGATCGACCACTGTTCCCACTCATAGCTACCTCAATAGCCCTCACCGCATCTAAACTATCCAACTCCAAATGAACGTGTCGCAACCACACTCCAAAGCACAAAATAAACTCACATAAGCACCCCACATCTTGGCATCAAGAACCGAACAATCACCAATAACCTTAGAAAAACCAACGAACCATTCCCCTTGGTTGCCTCGTATCACCCTTCCACAAGTCATCACAGATGCTGCAACAGCACACCTTGCCCTGTCGGTGTTAATTTTGACCTAACCGTCCATTGGTGGAGTCCATCGCTGTGGCCCCTTATCCAGCAGCTGCGAGGAGCTAGGCGCATAAATAATATATTTTATATTATTTATATATTAATATAGTATTATTTTTTCTTAAAATAATTTAGTTGAACCAAATGAATAAGTTTATATTATTTAAATAAAATATATTGTTTTCATATATTATTTATAATATAAATATATTATTTTTTTAAAAACCCCAAATATTTATAAAAATAATATATTTATATTATAAATAATATAAAAAAACCCTCAAACCTTGAGATTTAGGGTTTATGGTTGGAGTTTTAGGATTTGTGATTTAGCGTTTAGGGTTTCTAGTTTATGGGTTTTATATGTTATTTATAATATAAATATATTATTTGTATGAATATTTTGGGTCTTTTTAAATAATATATTTTTATCATAAATAATATATAAAAATATAAAAATAATATATTTTTATTTATATATATTGGTATATATGTAAATAATATATTTTATATTATTTATAGTATTATTTATTTCATAAAATAAATTGAATTGGTCTCAAGTGTAGTTTGAAAAATATAATATTTGTGATAAAATATTATATAATTTTATGTTTGGTTCCGCGGTTAAGGCTTACTTTTTGTTTCTAAAGGTCCTGAGTTTAAACCCTCCAAGTGCATGGGTTTTATTATTTTTTCCTCCAAAAAATCGATGCCGTTTTGGGCTAAATTAGGCTTCAAAATAGTCACATCAAAATGACATCGTTTTGAGTTAACGGTTACGTTAACAGTTAACTCGGAGTGGCATAAACGAGTCAGAAAGTAAAGTTCAGTGTTAGATTTGAATATTTTTTTAAGTTCAGTGCATTTTCAAATCAGTAGTAATAGTTTAGTGGCTTATTGTGTAGTTTACCCTTACTTTAATACGCAGATTCAAACAATTTTTCTTGGGATGGAGCTCCTTTTAATTCAAATGTTTTTAAAAGTAAAATTGATAATTTCTCCACTCAACTTTACTCTCATTCTTGTTTTGGTCACTAAATTTTAAAAAAATTTAATTTACTTACAAAACTTTTCAAATTATTCATGTTTTAATCACTCAACTGTTAAATTTAGTAACCATGTTTTGACGTGACATTTTCACTTAAAATAAAACCTCTTCCCCACTGGAATAACGACGACTCCATCTACAAATGATAGAATGTTCTTATCAAACAACTATTGATGTCGGCGGATCATGAATCTCGCACATTGAACTCTGATTCAACCCAGTTAAAATTGGTCAAAAAAAATAAATTAATTAATTAATACTAAAAAAGTTTCAAGGACAAAACATTCCCATAAATATCTAGGTCTAATTTCACCATTAACCTGAGACAACACTGCTGAATGATGGTTCTGCCATCTTCATTATATAGCCTTATTTCAATATTTTTCGTCATGTGACGAATAGAATCAAGTTATACTTTTCTTTGAAAATCAAACTCTTCATCTCCTGAGTTTTCAATACCTAAATTGCAATATATACCTTGCTACTAAAGTACATACCATTGTTTACTGTATACATATTTTTCTTAGTAATTTTCAATCCATCGATGGAAAATTCAGAGCTTAATTTGTATGAATACTAAAATTTATAGAATTTAGAGTGGTTTCAGGTGAAACGAAGATTGAATTAAAATTTAGGAGATCAAAATAGGACTATTTGTAAACTTTGAGTTTAATGATTGTCGGTGATATTGCTTGACGTGGTGACCGATTACAACAAATAACGGTCAAAATCTGAGTTGATTTAAGTAGGGAAAGAGAAAATATGAGAAAGAAAAAGAAAAGAGAAAAAATGATGAAAAAATATTTTCTTTAGTAGAGATACAAAATAACGTCCTTTTGGTTATTTTTTTAGGTTTAATGATTGAGTAATGAAATTTGTAATTTATTTTTTAAAAGATACAATTTTATTGAGATCTAATTTTTAGAGGGAGTTCCAAACAATTTTAATGTCTTATATTTGTAAATATTTTATTTTAAATATATTAATTAAATAATAAAATTTAAAGTGAATAGAAGCTTTTTCAGTGTTTTCATGGCTGACATTGAATTTTTTTGCATCGACACAAATACAAAGATAAGTGTTGGTGTGCCCACATTATTAAGTAATGGATTGATCAAGACATCAATGTAGTAATAAGTACAAAATCTATATGGATTCTTTCATGCAGTTATAGTACGATTGGACGTAAAACTTTATATTAAGAGAGACAAATTTATAAAAATTTAGAGAAACAAATAAAACTTTATAAAGAGAAAATAAAATTTAAAAAAATATATCGAATTATATGAAAATTTTAAATTTTCAAGAGTACAATCACCTCTGCACTAAATTTTAAATTTTAAATTTCCATCCTTGGATGCCCTTGTCTAACTCAAACATCTTTAATAGTTTATGTGTTTAATTTACTTTTTAACTTAATTTAGAAGTTATTCAAATGAGTTAAAATGAATCATTAAAATTTTGTAAAAGAAATCATTAAAACCCATTGCTTTTACTTATCTATTGCCTTGGTGGTCGACATAGATAATAATACAAAAAATTAAATAAATAAAAAACTTGAATCTCAACTAGTGTAATCCTCGACTAGTTCACCGCTGCTCTAATTGATTTTAATCAGTTTTGATCATTTGAATGTATTAAGGTTTTTTAACCGAGCATAAAGGTTAATTTAGTTGCTTATGATTTTTCCCTCGATAAATATTTAACTAGTTTCAAACATTTTTGTTTATAATTTTCCAAAATTTTAATTATTTATTTTAAGCAATTTGATTAACTTTGATGAGAAATCTTAATTAAAGGTATATGCCCAAACCATTTATAATTTGTAAGTAAAACATCTAATGGGACTTCTCATCAAAGTTCAAACAAAAGACACCAAACAAGGGAAGACACAGGAAGATGATGGTGACCGATTACTTCCCACTCGGAGAAAGCAGTAGATAGTATGCTTTCAGCAGCGATTAGAACCTCCTAAAAGCATAAAAGAAAAAAGCAAAAGTAAGACCCACAGGTGCAGAGAGAATGTAGTGTTACCAAACTCAAAAATAATTTGAAAATTTACCGTATCACTATCTGACAAGGAGAATCCGACCATTTGGCAAAATGCTTGTAGAGGAGCAGTCAAGAAAAAGGTAAACTGACTTCCTTTCTGACTAATATCAGCAGTAGATGGGTCCTTGAAAATTGGTCTCAATGGCGAAAGCAGTAGGGCAGCCTTTTCTCCCCTTTCTGCACCATGTAAGACCTGAAACTCAGTAATTTATAGTGTAAACACCCACATAGATAAACAATAACAAAGATACTAGCAAGAACAGATCTCCCATTATAAATTGTACAAATACGGTTAACGGCAAGTTTAATGATGCTATTAGCAATTTAGCAGACCCCACACCTCTTCTGAAAATAGAAATAACACCTAAAAGTAAACAAAAATGTTACAGGCAGTTAATTCTCAGACAACTTTTTATTTTCTTCCATCTCAGTACAATATTGAAAGAACATTTTAGATAGTGGGTTCACCTGCTCAGAAAGATACATGAACCTTGAAAGAGGAAAACAAAGCTTATCAGTTGACATTTCATGCAAAAAGTACAATTAATGTCTTCTGCTCAGTTATTGTCCATTTTCATCTCTAAAAGGAATTGCAACAGAAAGTACTTTACTTGCATGTTGCAGCAACAAATTTTAACTCATGGCCACAGACCACTCTGTAAGATTTTCAAACCTTCAAATTGATTTCCCCTCTTTTTCATTGTAACCAGAGTCAGATTCGTTTTCCTTCTGTTAATTGACTATCCCTCATTTTCATCAGCGAAAAGCATCAAGATAAATTTAACTTTATTTGCAAGTTGCAATAAGAGCAATATTACTTCATTACTATCAAATACCAGTCTGGAGGTTTTATATATCCTCTCAAAATATTCACATTATTTTTTCATGTTTTTAATCCAACTCCATATTGGGAATGCCATGTGTAGAGAAGTACGAGGAATATAAGTGATTTAAGGTATAACCTCTAAAATTTAAAATATATATATGAAACAGTTCTTTCAAATACCACACCAAAGAATACTTTTAACATATCACCTTCTGAACACAGCAGAAACTACAGTTATAAATAGTAAGTAAACTATGCGTAACCTGTCAAGCATACACAAGGTACAAAACACTTGCCTTGAATGAATGGCTGCTGTCACTATCAATGATCATGAAAAGAGGTCTTCGGGTGAAAGGAATTATATCACCGGGATAGAGGTTACTTGAACCTGCAAATTCCAGAGAATCATACCTAAGATAAATCCAAACAAACTAAATAAAATTCATATTGCACATATTCAGGAGTTTTGGTTCCCAAGCCCCCAGAATAAAAGCTAAAGATAGCATATAGCTTTAGATATGGCTAGAGCTACCTACCATCATTTCCTTTAGGACCTAACCACAGGTAATTGTTATAGTAGTCGCAAGACTCTTTCACACCATTGATGTGGGGTTCAGGTGCAGAGCAATTCTGTTCAAGGGAATTGTGAGACGCGAGCATGCTTTTTCTTGTTCGCCTAGATCCTCCTGAAGTTTCTACCTGAGAAGCATTAATATGACCAGGCTTTCCTGCATATTTATCACTGTGTTAATAATTTAGGAAGAAGAAAAGCATTCAAATTATTCGGACTGGGGGGAAAAGAAAAATCTTTTTCTCAGATAGAAATGATGTTGAAGCAAAATTACCCGAGGCTGATAGATACACAAGCATAATACTCTCTGGAGGCAGCTCCTCACAAATTGTTGCCATAACCTGCCCAAACATTATTCATTAAACATCATCTGTGATGATTCTATCCATACAAAAGTATAAAAAAAGTACATAGAAAGCACAAAAGACGTGTAATATTTTTGGCACGCTACTTGCCAACTAATAATGACCAGATCCATCTAAATTTGTACAGAGTTTTCTTTGAATTAAAGATTATTAGTTATTGGTTTAAATGCCTAATGCCCTACAACATAATAGTGTCTATATCCAACATCGTAATATGGTTACTTTAAGACAACTCACAAAATAAATTAAACCTTTTAGATATGCCATGCGAATTCAGGAGCATATGAGTAAATTAACACTAGGTATCAAATTGCTAAGGAACATGCATACCTTTTCTTCTTCTTTTTTCTTTTCTGTTTATAAGCAAGTGTTACAGACATAAGAAGATTTTGTTAGTCATAGATTAAAAATGCAATCAAATAAGCCAAAAGAAGATTATGCTATTGATAGAAAATAAATGCAAAGTCTCCCATCATAAATAGTACAAACACGCAGTTAACTACAAGTTTAATGAATACCATTATAAATTTTGATTTTAGTTAATTTTATATTTTCAACTCAATTTGGTTACTGAAAGCTAATGTTGGATGTCGGTTCAGCTTCAACTTGGAAAGATACAAGAAACCTTGGAATAGAGTGGTGGAACAAAATGTCTAAAAATCACCTTAAACAATCTTAAAAGAAATGCACTAGCCTAATTATCTCCTGTTAATATTATATATATAACAAGTTCAATAAACAGGGTTTATAACTCACAGCTACCAAATGTGTCACAGATGGTCTATACAGGATAGCCTTCCTAGGATTTGGAGGTAGGGTTGGATCAGTCATGTCTGCAGCCAAATTCATATCGATTAGCCCGGAAGCTCCAGAATAATCAGCTGCAACACCATTCTCCTTTGGTTCAGCAGGATGCTTCTGGTAAAATGATCCACTAGGCTCCCATTCTAAACACTGCAGCATTCTGTATGCATCCAGAGTAAGTTCTGCAAATTTTACCTGAAAATGTCAAGAATAACAGATTACAAGAATCTCACTTTGCAGGTTTAGATTATGACCTCATAATCAAAACAATCAGACCAACAAATAAATCTTTCACCTCATTACGGTGATAACTCATGAGGACAGCATCTCGAAACTTTAGAACCTTCTTTGCATGGAATCGTACTATATATGGAGCAGAATTTGGATGACTGTCAAGCATAGCACAATACCGCAATGGTCTCGAACTTGGAATGGTAAAAGTTGTATCAAAGTTTATAAAGCAGAGAATTTCTTGCACTACTAGCTTCCACTCTTTAAAGTTTGTTTCCTGAGAAAAGGGGGGAAATAAGAAGCAATAGCACCGATCAGGAGCTACTAACAATTTGTATAAAGTTAATAAGCCCACAAGCTCTATAATATGTTACTCTAAAAGTTAATCAACCCCTAATATACTGCACAGCACTCAATAATGTGTTCACATTCATCAATTCAAACAAACAAATTCAGATTTTTTCCACTTCAAATACTTTGATCACGTGCTTAATGAGAAAGAATGACATTTTTCTTCCGATGGAAATGCAGAAGGTTTACAAAAATAAACTTTGACATAAACATAATCATCCCGGAACATAATTATCCTTAATGTTTAGATCAATCATTACTACAAAAAGAATAAATTAATTGGTAATTAAAATAAGGGATAGCTCAGCTGACTTTAAAAAACAAAGACAAAGCCTCAATTGTTTTTCCTTTTTATTAGATATATTTTCAAAGCACTGAAGAAGATGTAACAAAAAATTAACAGCAAAATAAAAAGATATTCGAAAGATGAGGGAAAAAAAACAAGGGACAGAGGAAATAATGCTGGCTGATCCATTCGTATATTCAAATTCTAGAGTATTTACAAAAATTTAAGTTATGGGGTGTTTCTTAAGTAAATTTACCTGAATTCTTTTCTTACTATTTATTTGAAAAAAGAAAAAGAGAGAGATTGAGTTCAATTATTTGAAAATAATTTATTGCCAATTAGATGGTAATCGTTAATTCTCAATAATCTCCCTTTCATTTTCTTCAAATGTATATATATATAAAAACTATTTCTTTCTGAGGAAAGCCTAAATTCTATTCTTACTATTTATTCATAATTCCCCTTACCAGCCAAAGAGAGCAGACGAAAACTGAAAAAGCACCGCTAAAGCAAACAAAGACGTATAAATAAAAAGTAAATTGCGTTTTTACCCGGAAATTAGCCTTGCAGTCCTCAACAAGAGCTCTAAGCTTTTCAACGACAAGTTTCACCATCTCGGTCCGGTTCAAAAGCAACGAAACCAGTAAAAACCGGGCATAAAATCTCAACTCCTTAAACCGAACTCGAAGATCCTTCACTTCACACCCTTCGAAATACCTCCTCTTCAAAATCGCTTCATAAAAAACGTAGGATTCGACTAGAAACCGAGTCTCGCTCGTCCGCATGTACTGGCCGAAATACAGCTGGCCGATCCGACCGGCGATCTCGCCAATCTCCCACCGGTTCAAACCGGCTTTAACAAGCTGGGCTCGGTTCTCTTGCTGGTATTTCCATAACTTCATGTAGGCTTTGAAGACTTTGTGGAAATAGCGTTGGCCTTGCGCTCGCCCGTACGTCGGGAAGTCCCGAACTCGCGCGAATTTGCGGTCGGCGCTGTCAACGAGAGCTCGGAAGGTCTTGGGAACGGCGGCGTCCTCCGCCATGTGCAGAACCGAACCGGAAACCAACACTAATTTCAATTCGAAGGAAGAAAAAGAGAGGAAGCGGTTCCGTCAGGGGGATTTGACGACAGTTACGGCGGACATCGAGAAATGTTTCAGAGAGGTCTAGAGAGAGTGTGTTCTGGACTTTCATGAGCTGAGCTGTAGTTTTTATGGATGTCAGCGTAATATACCCTCTTTCCTTTTCTTTTTCTTTTGTAGAAATTTCGATTTTAAAGCTAAAAAATAATATATACTAGAAATGTTAAAAATATAAAACTTAAAATATTATTTATAATTGAAATATTATTTTTTTATAATACTTTAATTTTAACTTAAAATGCCATTTAAATATTTTTTCAGGTCAAATTTCAGAATTTAACTGACTTTCGAAGCGTACTACAAATCTAAAATATTATTTAAAAAATATAATATTTTAATTGTGTAGATAAATTTTATGTTTCATGTTTTTTAACAGTTCAATTCTGTTGTTTTTTAGTCGTAAATTAGATTGTTATACTGCAGATTCACCCAAAAAAATTCAATAATTTCTAGTGATTGTGTTGGAGGTTAGAATAAGGATTCGATCGAGTCTAGTAAAATATTTTTTAGTTAGTCGAGTTTATGAGTCATATTTTATAAATTAAATTAGGGGTGGGTAAAACTAGACTCGACTCGAAAAATCTGAATTATTCGACTCGATTTGAGGTAAAAAATCGACTGATTTTGACTCAACTCGTAATTTCATAAACTCGAATAAAAAAATTCAAATAAAATTCGAGTTATTAAATGGAAATTCGAATAACTCAAAATTTTTAGTAATTGATTTATCAGTTTTTATATTCGAGTCGAATCTGTCAATTGTACATAATATATTATGTATATTTGTAATCACTCCTTTTTGTCTAGGTTGTATAATATTATAACAGTATTGTTAATAGTATTATTAAATAATATATATATAATATAAAAAATTAAAAAAAAAGAAAGAAAGCACGTGGCTCCATCACCCTACCCCTCACTTTGCCTATAAAAGGCGGGGGAGAGGCCTTTGGAAGGGGCCAAGCCATAGAAAGAGCCATGGTCGGGTGAAGGGACAATGCCCTTTATTTTTCCGGCTCGAGAGCAGTGCTCTCACCAGGGAATTATTTTTCAGATGGTTCGATTTATCATTCGATCAAAAATTCTTTCAAAGTTCAGTCGGGTTAGTTTTGGGTCATGGCGTGGAGATCTTGATAGGGGTTGGTCAAAGTTCATTATCCGAACTTTTAGTGGGATAAGATTCGATCATTATCTTTGTATTTTAATTCAATGTTAGTTTAGATATAGGGTAATATAATTTTGTTGATTATGTTTTTTTATCGGCATGCTTTTATAATAAATATATTTTGTATGTCATGTTAGATTTAGTTTTTAGGGTTTAGGTATCTGACTATGAGTGTCATCCCGGTCTCCAGGTGTCATCCCCTTTGGTACTTTAAATTATGTTTTATTTGAGTGTATATGCCATGTTCATGCATTTAATATTTAGTATTGTTATGCATATAGTATTAGGCCTTTTGTTCCGGTATTCTAGTGGGAGTGTCATCCTGGTCTCCGAGTGTAATCTCTTTTGGTATCGTGAATATCGAGACAAATTTCATTTATGTTATCATGCATACATTTTTAGGGATTAAACATTAAATTAAACCAAATTTCAATTTGTCTTGGTAAATACGATACGAACCTTTAGGTACCAATTTTTGGGCGTGGTGGGAGTGCTAACCTTTCCCCACACGTAATCGACTCCCGAACTTAGAATCTCTAGTTTTTTTTGGTGTCTGGTCTACCTAAACCAAGTGACTGGTGGTGACTCCAAGTCTTATTTTAAAAATACGAGCTTTTTCAATAATTTCCCCTTTGATCAAATTTTTTTATAAAAAGTGGGACACTTCGGATTTTTTTTAGTTGCTACAGCATGGTGACTCCGCTGTGAGCAAATTTTTTGTTTTTACAAAATAGAGAGTCAGGCCTTAGTTGAGTTCGTATCACAATTATTAAGACAAATTTAAATTCAATTTAATTTAAATTTTAATCCCTAACCTTGTTTGTTTACCGCTTTTATATGCACGGTGTTTGATATATTTGTCATCATGCATGAGCTTTCTTCCCGAGCTCTGTCCGTATTAAGTGAGAGTTATTACTTAGCCCCGTGGGGTATTCACCTCCGTATGGTGTTGTAATTCGCTTTCGGGATTCGATCCTTATATTTTGTGGGATTCACACCCCCATATGGTATATGGGTCGTATCTTCCCGAATCGATATCCTAGCGACAGTTTGGTACCCTTTACTTTAGAACCTAACTTCATATAGTGAACCGTAGAGCACCTTTTAGAGCTATACCGATATTGTTCATTTAACGGTAACCCTTTTAGGTCTTGTTTGATATTTACATGATTTTATTTACCATACATGTACTGTTAATTACTTTAATTTATTTACTTTATTTTTTGATATTAAATTTATTTATTTTAATTTACTTATATGATTATCACACTGTACTGACTTATTTTTCTTTTTTTTCCTTTTTTCACATTTATTTTTGCATGCCATACAATACATAGGTGTCGATTCATAGAACAGTCCAATTTATAGGACATCCGAGATGGAAAAGAAGTCTATGATACCAAGAGCGATAATGCTATAGTATTGGGTTGGGCCGAATGAAAATAAGTGAAGAAAGAAGACAGTGAGACACATGTCGTAGGTAGAAATGACATATTTTGGATATAGAGGCGGATCCCTATTGAAGCCGGTGGAGGCCACGACCCCCCAAAATTTGAGAATTTCACATTTAGCCTCTTTAATAAATTTTAGAAATTTTAATTTGACCCTTCCAAAAATTTTAAAATTATTATTATATTTCAGAAGTTTTAAAAATAAATTTCAATCAAATCCCTTTTTATTTTATTTTAAAAAAGGAAAGGCCTTGATAAGTTTCGATTTTCGCCCGAAAATTTTAGTTTAACTCTTACATTTTATAAATTTTAAGTTAAACCCTTCAAAACCTTTGGGAATTTTAATTTAAGCCTCCAGATTTTCAAAAAAATTAAATAAGCCCCTTCAAACTGGATCGTCAAGATCCGCCCTTGAAGAAAAGACTTCTTCGTATTCTGCCTGCACGTATTGTTGATCTTCCCAAAAGCCTCGGGGTACGTAGATTACACTGCCGCGAACCTCTTGAGCAGTAGAAGAAGAGAACAGTGAGATCGCCTCTCATTCCAAAAGTAACGTTGAGACATAGAGTGCGAGCCTTGTTTCACGAAGTCGAGATGTCAAGACGAAAAGCTAATCGTTATCTATAATTCATTATTACAGTTTCTTGTAATTAGACATCTTCTCCGTTAAATGAATGTCTTTCTAAGGACTGTTTGAGAATCAACATCTTCATCTGCATTCATCATCACAATTATGGCATTTACCATACTGACACAATTTCCTTTTTTGTTTGTTATCATTTTTTTCATATTTGTTTTTCATTACATTCTCATGGCAGAAAATGAGGTATTAATTTTTGCAAATGACTATCGTTGTAGAGGGAAATTATAACGAATAAAAGATCTTGTGATCATACAGGGAAAACGAATTTTGAACGTTGTCCTAAGAGTACACCGAAGTTTAGAGAGGGTAGATCATGCGAAGTGTTTGAGTCAGACAAGGTAACTGATACTCATGTTGAGATAATGATCTGAAGATTGTTGTTACCCAAGGGCATAAAGTGGCTCAGCAAGTAGCGGATATGGTCAACGCAACAATGTAGTTGAGTTAGAATATTAATCCGACACTATACCTGGATCGAAAAACTGACTCGATTGTTGGACGAAGTTAAGAAATTAGGGCTCATCAATATTTGTAAAGCTTAGAAAAGCAGCATTTGATGTAATGAGCCTTTTTGTCCAATGCAAGTATTCTAGGATGAGCACTTCGCGACCAATACCTCATTAAATTTTTATTTACATTTCACTTCAAATCATAGGTGTTGATTCGAAAATTATTCTATATTAGGAGATTTTTATAATGAGAGAGATATTCTGTAATATAGTGTTTAATAATGTTACGGTCTAGGATGATCCGAGCATAAGCAAATAGAGAGGAGACAAAGTTGGAGCACCAAGTACACGCTTTACTCTAGGAAATCTAGATACTAGGAAGAATGATTATTATCAAACTTTTGTAAACATATATCTTCTCTTGATAAAAGTCTTCCTAAAAGATTATTTGAGAATCAACACCTCATTTGTATTCATTCTTGCATTTTTTTACTATTGTTATGCTTTATACTTTTTTGTACATTGCTTCACCTGATATACATCATGACATCCTATTTTTCATAAAGCATTCATAACAATTGCATCTTTGCATCACCATAGAATCATGTACATACATCGCATGTGTATGAATACACTTAATAGAAAGTAGTTTTGCACCATTACTCAGAAACATTTTCTAAAATTAATACTTCTATGAAGATATATCTTTCCAAAAATATGAATTTTCCCCAATTTAATCCTTTCATAGGGACATTTAAAAAATGAATTTCATAATTCAACTTTTTTACAATGACTCTTTTTTCTTAAGGACTTTTTGCAAAAATAATCAAATCAAAGTGAGATATTTTCCTCGATCCTTTCACAAAGACGCCTTACTTTAAAAAAATAGGAATTTCTTAATTTTATCATTTTGCAAGGATTTTTTTAAAAAATCTCATGATTCCATAATTTCTTAAAGATATTTTTAAATTCTTTCATTCTTTTAAAGATGAAAAAAAATATTTTTGTAATTATTTGTGGATTTTCATGGTAGCAAAACTAGAGAAATCGCCCAAGATAATAGGGGGTGTTGATGCCTTGGATGCAAGAGAGCTCTGTTTGGCCCTTTACCTATTAGGGGAAATGGCATTCTACCAGAAAGTGTTAGTCATAACTGGAAGAAATCAAAAGGTTGGTTGGCAATAAAATCCGACAAGAGTTAATCCATCAATGGAAGGTAAAAGAAATGGGGTAAGCTTACACCGTGCTGAAAGGCTCGAATAACTCGAAAGTCCATATGCTTGGGTTTCTCATCTTTTCTTTTTACAAAGAAGACCAACATAAATGTTGGCGTAACGTGCTTAAACATGGTAAAGTTTAAGAAAATGGATAATTCAAATGTCCATCAAAAAATCATTTTTTACGAATGGTCAAAGGAAAATAAATCCTTTGGAAAAATTCAATGTCATAATTGGTATAAACCGATTGTACCCAGGGGAATGGTATAGCTAGCCCAGAGCAAACGGCTACTGGTAAAGGCAACTCAAAACCGTTGATCCTTGTGTATTTGTCAAAAATGCAAAAGTAATCTATGAGCTAAGTTATAGATTTTTTTCCAAATCAATTGTCAGAGTGTACTTATTTTTTGTCATAATGAAAATTTCGTTTTTACATTCTTTGATTCTTTAAACATTTCATTCATTGTTATGTGGTAGTTTTTGTTCTGTCATACACATATTTGTGAAAAGGACATGCATATGTACATATCATTTTTATTGGGACCTTAAATCTCAATTGCAAGAGTATCTTTGATTCAAACCAAAATATCAATTCCAAGATGCTTTTGTTTAGAAGGAATTGAATGTTGTGATGATATTGCAAATGCGAGCCTTTGATAATCTATTTAAGTCAACGGGGGAACAAAACGAGTGTTCAGGTAATGGGTAGATCTCATTTAGCAAATTTTTATCTCAGGTATTTGTCGTTTAAGATCCTTGAATCGAGTGTTGACCCTAAACTTCTACCCCTGAAGACTTTCTCTAGATGTCTATGAATGAGACGAATGACATTCTTTCATTTTCTAAGGAGAAAGAATTAAGACTACATACATTGGATACAAAGACCGAAGAATCATTAAAAATTGTTGAAGGAAAACTTATGTTCAAAGAGCCAGCCAAGCAAAGTAGAAAGTTTCCAACATCAAAGATGAAGTCATCAAGAATAAGAGTACTAAGTTGAACTGTGCAATAATGAGAAAGCAAGATACACATGTGAAATTCTCCAATCAATTTAGAAGAGCCGTGGAGAATTGATTACGTTCGAGCAAAAAATGCATCAACACTAGTCAGGATACAATATAGTCCAAAGATATACATTCCTAAAATTAAAAGAAAGAAAAAAACTCAAAAATGGCAATCTAAAAAGAAAGAAAAAAAGAAAAGAGAAAAAAAAGAAGAAGAAAAAAAAAGAATAAAAGAGAAAAGGATATTTTATAAGAGCATACCACACAACACATGAATGAGTTTGTGATTAGAAGAAGTGACTCCAGAGATTTACTCCATTTAAAGGAATCTCAATTTTAAAGAGGCTTGAAGGATTGATCGTCAAGTACCCAACCTAGATGCAAGATGATCATAAGTTACATAAGAAGGAAATGAACTCTAGGGTGAAAACCCATAGATGGGTAGTCTAGAGCGATCCAAAAAATAAAAGAGAAGAAAATATGAGCATATTTAGGCTAAACTAGTACAAAAATGCAATTCCACTTAGCCGTGACCCTTGGCCTACACTACAAGACTACAAAGACCATTCTGATCATACATGGATATCTAAATTAGATGAGTCTATCTTCAAATTACATTCGGCATTAGGGTTAACCTTTCTTCAAGGAACGTTAAACTTCAAATGCCTTATCGACCCCAAATGAGGGAAGGATGGGGCACGGTGAGTTAGTGAGATTAAGAGAGCCACCTAAAATGGGTTAGAATCTAGGTATGAGAATTGTTCTTCTCAGAAGCCTAATAGATTGGAAGAGGCTACACATGTGCATATATCGTCACAATAGTCAAGATATTGTAAATAAACGCTTCATTCGAATTGATCTTTGTCAATTGGAAACAAATGTGCTATTGTATTTGATATTTTGGGGGCCGAATATTAGTTTTCAAAAATGTTTGGCATTTTTCTCTGAATTTTGATTCTTTTTTCCTCCAAACATTAGTTTTCAAAAATGTTTGGTATTTTTTTTTCTAAACCTTGATTTTTAAAATATCTATAATTTTTCTTCCAAACATTAGTTTTCAAAGTGTTTGGCATTTTCTTTAAGTTTTAACATGGCTAACTAAAAATTATTGATGAGAATTAAAGTTTATGGACCGAGGGTTATTTCCCACCGAAATGCTGCAAAGGGATTGAGTTCAGAGAGTGAAAGCATTTTGCTCACGCCCGATGTTGAGGTAGATGAAGTCTCTGAATGTTGGGTCAAGAACTTTGAAGTAGTTGAGCCCAAAGTCGAACAGAGCAAAAAAGATTGAAGAGAGCCCCTATATAAGAGTAGTATAAGAACTAGAAGAAGGATTTGAAGAATGGGTAGTGACCCCGAAGAATAAGAAGAGTGAAAGATACCTATACAAAAGGGTTAAAAGCGTATTTAATGATTACCAATTATTTAGTCTGCAACTTCATGTTGAAGAAGTAGGTCTTATTCAAGATGAATATTGGTAGCCATGTTGGCGTGAATCTAGATTTTAAGATTTTCGATTGGTAGCATGTTGGTGTGAAACCAGATTAAGAGATATTTCGGTATCCAAGATGGCGTGAATCCAGATCTTTCCTTCGGGCTACTGGTAAGTCCTTCGAGCATGGTGATAAGATCTTCGGTCCATTAATAAAACCTTCAGGCATGATGTCAAGCTTTCTTTTTGATGTCGAAACGAGTACAAATTGGGACATTGAAGAATTATACGCTTGAAAAGTTGGCCGAAGAAAAGCAAAAAGTTTTAGAAGAACTCGTGATTCCATGGCATTAGACATAGAAGTAGTGGAAACTTCACGGTACTCGCGCCATATGAAAATGAGGTGCCATTTACAAAAGACAAAGGTTCTACATAGGGAGAACCTGTATTTTCAAGACTTTCAGAGCGAAAAGTTCTATATAGGAAGAATTTGTAGCTCCAAGATTTCGAAGTGAAAGCTTCTATATGGGAAGAACCTGTAGCTCTAAGACTTCAAAGCGAAGAGTTTTATACAGGAAAAATCATAGCTTCAAGATTTCAAGGCGAGAAGTTCTATATAGGAAGAACTTGTAGCTCGAAGAATCTGCCTAGAGGAAGTGAAAGGTTCTATATAGGAAGAACCCGTAGCTCCAAGACTTCAAAGCAAAGAGTTTTATATTGGAAAAACTCGTAGCTTCAAAATTTTAAGGCGAGAAGTTCTATATAGGAAGAACTTGTAGCTCGAAGAATCCACCCAGAGGAAGTGAAAGGTTCTATATAGGAAGAACCTGTAGCTCCAAGACTTCAAAGCAAATAGTTTTATATAGAAAAAACTCGTAGCTTCAGGATTTCAAGGCGAGAAGTTTTATATAGGAAGAACTTGTAGCTCGAAGAATCCACCTAGATGAAGTGAAAGGTTCTATATAGGAAGAACTCGTAGCTTCAAGACTTCAAAGCAAAGAGTTTAATATAGGAAACACTCGTAGCTTCAGGATTTCAAGGCGAGAAGTTCTATATAGGAAGAACTTGTAGCTCGAAGAATCCACCTAGAAAAAGCGAAATGTTCTATATAGGAAGAACCTGTAGCTCAAAAGACTTTGAAGAAAACGATTTCATATAGGAAAAACTAATGCTTCAGGATTTCAAGACTATAAGTTCTATATAGGGAGAACTCTCGGTTTGAAGAATTCACCCAGGATGCAGAAGGTTCTATATAAGGAGAGTCTACAGCGTTGATAGTTGAAGGCAAAAAATTCTATATGGGAAGGACTTGCAACCCAAAGACTTTATCGAGGACAAGCCAAAGTTCTATATAGAGAGAATTTGCTTTTCCAATGAGCCAATCAGAAAAAGAAAGAACAATTCTATATATGAAGAATTTTTAACCTCAAATTTTTATTTGAAGATTTTATCTTCTCCAACAGATCCTCCATTTTGAAGATTGAAGAAGAACTTGTGGTTCCGAAGCCAATGACAAGGAGAAAGGGCAAAAATGAGTGCTTTTAATCTTTTCTTTGTTCTCGTTTCACAAGAACAAGCAAAGAGGGGCAGTTGTAATCATTCATTTTTGTCCGGGTTGTATAATATTATAACAGTATTGTTAATAGTATTATTAAATAATATATATATATATATATAATTGTAAAAAAGAAGAAGGAAAGCACGCGGCTCTCATTGAGCCACGTCACCCCACCCCCTCACTTTGCCAATAAAAGGCGGGGAGAGGCTTTTGAAAGGGGCCAAGCCATGGAAAGAGCCATGGTCGGGTGAAGAGACAGTGGCCTTTATTTTTCTGGCTCGAGAGTAGTGCTTTCACCAGAGAACTATTTTTCGGATGGTTTGATTTATCGTTCGATCGAAAATTCTTTCGAGGTTTAGTCAGGTTAGTTTTGGGTCATGGCGCGGAGATCTTGGTAGGGGTTGGTCAAAGTTCATCATCTGAGCTTTTAGTGGGGTAAGATTTGATCCTTATCTTTGTATTTTAATTCAATGTTAGTTTATATATAGGGTAATATACTTTTGTTGATTATGTTTTTTTATTGGCATGCTTTTATAATAAATATATTTTGTATGTCATGTTAGATCTAGTTTTTAGGGTCTAGGTATCTGATTAGGAGTGTCATCCTGGTCTCCGGGTGTCATCGCCTTTGGTACTTTAAATTATGTTTTATTTGAGTGTATATGTCATGTTCATGCATTTAATATTTAATATTGATATGCATATAGTATTGGGCCTTTTGTTCCGTTATTCTAGTGGGAGTGTCATCCCGGTCTTCGGGTGTTATCTCTTTTGGTAAGGCAAATTTCATTTATGTTATCATGCATACATTTTTAAGGATTAAACATTAAATTAAATTAAATTTCAATTTGTCTTGGTAAATACGATACAAACCTTTAGGTACCAATTTTTGGGCGTGGTGGGGTGCTAACACTTCCCCACACGTAATTGACTCCCGAACTTAGAATCTCTGGTTTAGTTTTTTGGTGTCTGGCCTACCTAAACCAAGTGACCGGTGGCGACTCCAAATTTTATTTCAAAATATGTGTTTTTTTTAAAGAATTTCCCTCATATGCCATCTTTTAATTAAAAAGGGGTTTTTCAAACTGACACCAGATTTAAAACGTTGCTACAATATCACATGTGAAAATACGAAGAAATACATGTGTATATCATATATGCATATAGAAAGCCATTAAAATTAGAATCAATATGTGCACTGCCCAGCCCTAAGTATATGCATATAGAATTATATATGAAAATATATATATGTACAATTAAATTTGTGCAGAAACTTGAAAAATCAACTCGATTCAACTCGAATTTCATAAACTCGACTCGATTCGAAAAAATTTCAAATAAAGTTTGATTCGTAAAATAGGACTTGCAAACTCGAATAACTCGAAATTTTTTAACTCAACTCAATCGAACGCCCAGCCCTAATTCAAACTTTATTTGATTTTTTCAATTCGAGTTCAATTGTTTGAGTTTTGTTCAAATTTAATTGTAGATATTTTTTGTCAAAAAATGTAGATATTTATAATGTTATGATAGTAATTGATTCCAATTCAAACAACTTTTTATAACCATATAAATATAAGTTATTCGAACTCTCATTTTATAACTAAAAAATTATTTAAAAAAATTTCGAGTCGAATAAAAAAATCACATCAAAACGAATCGAAAATTTCGTTTTTTCAAGGCGAATTGAATTTTGCTATCCTAGTTGGAGGTGATAACAAAACTCTAAATAATATTTCACCGGCGATGATAATTTAGATAATACGGATTGGGATAAAGTAAGAGAAATGAATGGATTCTGTTATAGGTTGTTTCTTAACTAGTATGGAGTTGAACACACAAAACCGAGGTATAATTGAAATTTTACAGCTCATTTCTTCAATTTTTATTTCTTTCCCAACTATTTAAACATTACTTTAGGCGAAGAAATTATATAAAATATTATAACAAATGATATGTCAACCGAATTAAGTTCAATTAGTTAGTATATAATTTTTTAATTTTAATATTATAACAATATATATATATATTTAACTAATAACATCAATTAATCTTAGTAAATAAATTTGAGGAAATGTATTAAAATTATAACCAAAAAATAATAATTTTAAAAAATAAAGTACATTAATTACATTAACTAACCATTTCCCCTAAAATCATCAAGAACACAAATTAGTCACTAAATAATGAAAATGTGATCATGATTCATACATAAAAAATTAAAAAGAATTAAAAAATCAGTTTTGAAAAATAAAAGATACGAACAAATATTATTGTCAACAATTAAAGGATAAACATCATCAACATTAATATAAAATTTAATATATGGATGATAACACAATATAAAATTAAAGGATAAAAATGCAAATTATATAAACATTATAACCGTAATTTTAATGAATAACATGTAAATAAAAGCATGCTAAAAAGCATATAAATACTAAATAGTGTCATATTTCAACACTGCAATTTTAATTTACATTAACTTAAAAAAATATATGCATACAAATATAAAAACTCCACTTTTGATAATTCACCACCAAAATGAATAGCGTGGAGGATCTAAAGCATCTCTAGTTTCGTCGCTGCCTTGATTTTGATCATTTTTCATTCCATATGAAAAATGCATCATATTGTGAGCATTATAAGATGCATCAGTAGGAAGAAATATTTGATATGGTAAATTGTAATCAAACAACCCATAATTTGGATTTTGTTCAAGGTAAGGTGGATAATATGCATTTGGTTGGTAGGAATGAGAACCTTGAGATGATTCACTAATTTCATTATCATTTATAGCTAGACTATGCGATGATGAACTTGCAAATGAATCATGAAAGTGTTCCCCCGTCCTCCTATGAGTTCTATCACCACCCTCCATTTTATTTTGTAAACTAACAGGTGTATTTGTTCCAAACAAACATGGATTAGCAACTAAGGATATTTGGATTTTGTTCTCATGCTTCATGCAAAGTTAGAAAATGAGGCTAATTGATCAATCGATGTAGTTGAATTATTAAATTTAAGTAAATTCGAGTATTTTATTTATAGAGATTTACATTTTGGATCATTTTTCGATGTTTATTGTGGTGATGCGGCGTTGCGGTACAATATATGACATGTTGCGGGATTACGTAACGGTTTCGGACTGTAAAAATTGTGATGCGGTTCCTTCATTGCGTTGCGCTTATAATGTGTCGTGGTGACCTTGAAAAATGTTACGATGTAGCCGTTACATTACGTTGCAACTGCAATTTAATACTATGATCCAGTGCATCCAGTGGCAACGCACCACGACTGCATGCACCACCATTCTTCACCCAGCACCAGCGATGTATCCTAAATCCAAACCAATGATCAAAGATCTAAAAAACAATGGACCAAAGAAGTTCATAAACAACAATGGAGATAAAAATAATCTCATTAAAAGATTGACTTCCCAGAGGAAGATCACAATAACCCGGCAACCAAATAAGGCTAAGAAAACCATGCACCAGATCCAATAGTGATGGTAAGTATTACAGTAGATATGATGGCTCGAGTAAACAACGTTTAGGATCATTTGTAAAATTTCTTACATAATGTCATGATCACCTAGTATGAATGGTGTAGTTGAAAGACGCAATAAGACTCTTAAGAATACGGTAATGAGCATGATTGATCATTTTATCTTACTTGAGTCCCTTTGAAGAGAAACATTAAAGTTAAAACATACATTCTGAATAGAGTACCTACTAAAGGAGTTGAAAAGATACTTTATGAGCTTTAGACATGTCAAAAAGCTTATTCTAAAGCACTTTCACATTTGAGGATGTCCAACCGAGTCGGACTTTATAAGCTACATGAAAAGAAATTAGACTCTAATATTTATGAGTTAGAACCTAATTCCTCCTCATAAAAGAAATTAGATTTAGGCGGACTTTATAAGCTTTAGTCATGATCACTTCTTGTTGAGTTTGGAAGGAGAAATAATGTTAAAGACATTACTTTTGATGAGGAATTAGGTTCTAACTCAGTTCTTATTATAACTTTTGAGACATGAACTACAATATTTATTATCGATCTGGGTGGTATAACTTTTATGATCCCACAATTAAGAATATTTTTGATACATGGACTACAACATTTTGAGGATGCTGAGTTTGGATGGAAAAATAAAGTTAGAGACATTACTTTTGAGAAGGAATTAAGTTCTAACTCAGTTCCTATCATAACTTTTGATGATGTTCAAGTTGCTATACATATCATTAATCAAGAAATGAATGTGAAACCTCAACAAGACAATATTGACAAACTTTCTCTTATTCAAGATAAAGCAAATGTTTTAGAAGATCAAATTCAACAACCTCAAAAACAAGTTCTACTAAAGGCCCGTTTGAGAGAGATTTTTGAGTGCTTTTGCTCAAATAAGTGCTTATTTAAGCATGAGCAATCCCAAAACACTAATATTTGATAGAAAAATTACTTTTAAAAAGTGATTCTTGACCAAAATTTAAAAACTAAAAATTTTAAACTTTTAAGTTTAAAAATCGCGTTTGGATTTAAAATAACATGTTTAGCGCTCGTTAATTTCCAACCATACTTTCTATTTCCCCATTTCTTTATTAATTCTTTTGCTGAAAAACATTTCTCCATTCCTGCTAAAAATATTTTCTCCAGCTCTTCCTCCGACTTCATTTGTTTATTATTTTCTCAGTAAAATACTGTTTAAAGTCGGATTGCTCTCTTTCTAACTTTTGACTTGAACAATAAACAACCATAGTTCTAGAAATAATATGCCCTGGACCATATTTTAAGAAAAAAATTCAACTTGTTGTCTTTTTACCATTTTTTAATAGTTTTTGATTTTCTTTTGGTTATAAAAATTTAATGGCCCTTTATTTTTGTTTTGGAGTCTCTATGCTTTTATACTTCTGATGTACTTTTAGTTTTGTTAAAAGTTTTTCTTCTTCTTTTGTTTGCTTCATTAGTATTTGAAAGAAATAAAGACCTGACCTTTCTTTTTCTCTTGTGGTAATAGTAACTTCTTAGATTGGTATAATGAGATTTTGAAAAAAAATATTTTATTTTAACGAGATAGGATATTGGTGTATGTTTAAAGATCAAGTTCATTTTCTCGTTTCTTTTTTTATTGATGGTGATAGAGTTTTTGTAGAAAGAAGATGAGTTATGAGTAGTTAATGTTGTGTTTAGTGATGAAGATATATACATATATATATTACTTTTGAGTAATAGATTTTATATATTTTAGGATATCATATGTGAAAAACTTTTGCTTTACTTAATCTTGGACTAATATATTGAAAATGGTGTGAGTTTATGTGGGGAAGTAAATAACATGAAACTTTTGCAGTTATGAATTTTGCATTGATTAGAGTTTTTTTCCCGATTTTTGTAGGTGTCTCTCTACTTCGCAATAGTTAAGTTACTTTTTGTAAATATATGCAAGAACTAAATATTTGTTTTTTAAAGTCATTTTTATTCATAAATTCTTCCAATTTGGTAATATATGAATATATATATATATGGATACAAATGGATACCTACCTATAAAATAAATCTATACGTTATCCCCATAATATCATATGAATGATTCCCTATGTAAGAAAAAAGTTACCTGATTCCATTTTACAAAGTTGCAGCTACATATTCCAAGGAATTCCATTTTTACATGTAAATGCTCAATACCCAAGTAGGCGCACAAAGTTGATCGCGATCAAGTGCTTTCTGGGTCGTATTAGGCCTTGCAATTCACCTTTATCCAAAAAAATATATCGAGATTTTTTACATACAAAGGATTTACTTGTTACTAATATAGTTTAGCCTTTGCTCTTCATTAGATCCCTTGTTTCACTCCGATAGTATAATCAAATCGGGTCGATGTAGAAGAAATGAATGAATTTTCATACTATTAAGATACGAAAGTAAAAAATAACTAAAATCTAATTTGGGTTATGCCAAATCACTTATTCTACTAGTACCGATTTCCGGGCGTGATGGGGGTGCTAATCCTTCCCCATACGTAACCAACTCCCGAACCCTTTCAAAATGAATCTCTAGTTTTGTGGTGTCCGGCCTACCTTATCCAAGTGGCCGGTGGCAACTCCAAGTTTTCAATCATTTTTTAAAGAAACAATAGTTTTTAAAAGAAATCCCTTTAAGCCAAGATCACAAAGAAATGATTTTGGGGATAACCCATAGCAACGGACGAACTTGAATTTCAAACGAATTTTCTAAAAAATGTCGCTACAGCATTGCGACTCTACTGGGAAGCGAATTTTGTTTTTATAAAACAAAAAGAGAGTTAGGCCAAATAAAATATTTGTTGCTTATTAATGATGGAAAATTGTTGTAATTTCAATTGATTCTAGTAAGGTTGAACCTTTTTTTTAAATGTAACTACAATTGAACGAGCTTCGATAATTGGTGACCTTTGAATTAATTTTTCATTTAATTTCTAAGGAATCACCGACACGTGTTACACCATTCATCAAGCTCTGTACTCGGGCTCAATCCCTTAAGTGGGAGTGAAACGCCACATACCCACGTGAGCAGCCCTCCACGGGTCGGTAATTCACTTTCGAAATCCACACCTCTTGACATGTGAGCAACCCTCCACGTCATTAGATCGTGCTTTCCCTCGAGCCAAAACCAATTTGCAAGCTTGTAATGGGCTAGAGTTGGGGTTCTTGTTGCCTTAGTAGGTGATAAGATAGGTTCGGGTACCCCAATTAGAACCGAACCCACGTGTGAGAATTTAAGAAGCCCACCCCGTTAGAGCCATGCAAATAACCTTAGCGAACTAGAATTCATACGGTTAGGGTTCTTGCTTTAATTGTTTGTCTTTTGCTTAATTGGTTTGTGTTTACCTTTTATCGTTTTCAAAATGATTGCTTATCTTATGACTAACAGACTTCTATTTGTTTTCTTTCCGTTTTCTTTTACCTTTTTGTTTTGCATATATTATCCTATCTTGAAGAACACATTGAGTCGGAAATAGTCTGAAATTAAATACTAGATTAACGAGAGATTTGGTTCGTAACAATGATAAGAAGAATCCCGATCCACAAATATGGTCAGAAGGAGAGCAACCACGACGGGGATAGTATTCCTGTCAGGTCCAGGTCGGTAATGTTAGCCGAAACCTTCATGTGATGATGGTCGAGATTACGAGGAGAGAAATACTTTCAAAGTCAACGGTTGTTCTGTGATTGACAACTTTGATTTGACCCTGACAATTGAGAAATACCAAGTCTTGCCAGGTGATCAACGAAAACCATGCCAAACAAGAACGAGGCCTTCCGGAGCAGGATCAAAAGTTTCTCAGACACTTTTCCATCTTGGGTCGACAATTAAGTCTCAACGTAGAACAAGGAAGAATATTTCAAGTCGGAAGAAACTTCTGACTTTAGTACACATTGAAGGTTGAGTTCGACGGGGCCTTCTCCGAAGAGCAAGTCAAGTGTACCAAATACCGACATTGAAGCGATTATAATTCGCCGCCTACACCACTTGGGAGCAAGACCAAGAATTGGCACATTTGATAACTCCAATACAAGAGATCACCCAAGCAAAAGATGCTGCCAAGCTTTTAAGAAGGAAGAAGAGATTGATTGGTTCTTAGAGAAAATCGTCAACCTAGATGCTAACTTAGGACCGTTTGTAAAGCGGGTTTTCTTTGGCTATTGTAACGAAACGATATTCCTATTAATACGAGTTGTTTAACGATGACATTTGCCTGAACTCAGTGTCGCTCTTTGCATTCATTCATGTTTTCATAGTAGTATCAGTTTGTGACGTATTTTTGTTCAAATAAACACATTTTTGTGCATTCACATACATGATATGCATAACTAGCCGGGAAAAAAACATTCACCTCAGAAAAATATGAGTAAAGAGGGATTGAGTTATGGCCAGTTCGACTCTAGAAATATGAATGAGCTAGCAACTAGGGTAACTAGACTCGAACAGTCTCATGAGCAATTGGGTTAGAATTAAAAGGAGACAACATCATATGTAGAGAAGTTCCAAGAGGAAACAAGGGGACTTGAGAGGGAAAACGAGAACTTCACCCTACTGCCAATCTCACACAAGGAGCTGTACTCACAACTGTACAAGGCAGACTTGGTCCAGCCTTACCATGTGGTGCCCTTTAACCCCCTACCCTTCTTGGTATAATGCCAATGTTCAAGGTCATTCTATCGAAAGCTGTGTGGCATTTAAGAAGTTAGTCCATAATATGTTAGAGTCTGGAGTACTACCGTTGGAAGAACCAAGCATCACCGATCAGAAGGGACATGACTCATCGGGTCGTACGAAGAGTTTTCGACCGAACAATCAGTCTCATGGTCGTTCTTATCTTCAACCACGCTCGTTTGTGAAGCCCCCGAAGGTTCTTCACCCAATCTCGATGATGTACACAGACTTGCTCCCAACACTTGTTGGAACAAAACTTCTAGCTCCACTTCAGCCCATACTAAAGAATCCTTCTTATCTCGATGGTTATGATGCCAACACCGTGTGTGACTACCATGTGGGAGGTACGTGCCACACCACGGAGAATTCTGGAGCTCTGGAGAATAGAGTCCAAAGTCTGATTGAAAGTTGGATTTTGAAGCTTTGAGGAGGAAGTTGATGGAGATGATTCATTAGAGGTGTTGATCCCCGCAATTAGCTTTAGAAGGTTCTTTTTCCTAGCGGGTGGCATTCTCTTGTTGCACTTTGCCTTTATTTACCCGAAGACAGTAGCAATGATCTTTTGTAATGACTTATGTTATGTTTACTTGCTCGATTTCAATGGAAGAGGCATTCACGTGCATTTCATTTGGCAAACATCTCGTATTCTTTGATTTCTTTTAAAAAAATTCATTTATTCTTTATTATTATGAGCTTACTTCTGTTTTCCCAAACATATATGTATATATTTTTTGCAAGATCAACTTTAATTCAAATTTAAGAAACCGAATGTTGTGAGGGATCTAAAAATGTGAAAACCCTTAGTTCTACTTAGGCCATGGGAGGAACAACAATTATTGTTCAAAAGTAATGGCTGATCCCAATAAGTGAGTTTTCCTCTCGGGCATTGTTGTTCAAGGTCCTTGAATCAAGTGATAACCCTAAAACATCTAACACCTAAAGACTATTTGATATCCATGTATGGGAGGACATTTGACATTCCTTTATTCCCCTTCACAAAGAAAGAAAATAAGGAAAATATCCATTTTTGTTCCCTTTTGAGCCTGATAATGTTTTTTTTCTGATTCAACCCAAACCAATGATCACCCCTACACCGGGGGAAAAGGAGATAAAAGTTTATGGATGAATGAATGACATCAAATTCTGATCATGCTATGGAGATGACACCTCATGAATTAGGGGGCAATAAAGGAAAATAAATGCGTTGAATACAATTCTCAGTTCGAGCAATAGAAACCTAAAAAAGAAAAAGAGAAAAAAAGTTTGTGCTCAAAGATCCAACCTGAGTCAAGTTGAAAGTCATCAATACAAAAGTTGAAGAAGCTGAAAGTGAAAGCATTAAGTTGAAGAATGCAGTTATAAAAAAAGAGAAAAAGAAAATAGAAAAAGTGAAAAGAAGAAAAATGAAAGAAAAAGGGCGAGAGATAAATAGAGAAATGGCTATAAGAATTCCCCATCCAATTGAATTAGCCTCGAAATATTGATCACCTTTGATTGGAAGCATGCATCGATACAGTGTGAAGATGTAAGTTGGTCCAAAGCTACACTAGAAGAAAAGGAATTGAACTCTATGGGTAAAGACCCGAAAACGGGTAGTCTAGGGCGATTCAAAAAAAAGACAAAAAAACAAAAAAGAGAAAATAGTGTTTCATCTGAGCATATCCTGATCAGACGATATGTAATTGAGATTTTCAGTCAGAAGAAATGATCCTTAGTTTCATCACCCTTTAAACACTTGTTTGGGCCTACATATCCTTTTTTTCATAACCATGAACCATAGCCTACATTACAAGCCTTAAAAGACCATTTCGACCATACATGGACGTTTGAGTTTGTCTTCAAATCACATCCTGCCTATCGTGGTTAACCTTTCTTCAAGGATTGCCATATATCTAATGCCTGATTGAGATCAAAAGAGGGAAAGATGGGTCGTGGTAAGATAGTAAGTTGAAGAGAGCTACCCTAAATTTGGGTAGAAATTAGGTATGGGAGTTGTTCCTCTCGGAAGGTTAGTAAACCAGTAAGGGTTTTGCATGAATATGTATCACCATAACATTCGTGATCATTTAAACAGAAGTTTCACTTAGGTTGATTTTTAAAACCTAAGCTTGATTTTAGTAAACATTGTTTGCCATGTTTTAAAGAAATGATAATAACAATAATGATAAAATTATTTTTATCTATATCATCCTCATAAGTTTCTTGCATCAGAATAAGCAAGTGGACTGACCTTTTGTGTACTGCGGGTACCTGTAACTTGAGGAGGGACAAGTAATACCTATAAGGAACACCCTTGGAAGCTCAACGTTAAGATACCACCTTTGAGATGATAGGACTACATATCATTAAAGTGCAAGGTTGTGAAGTCAATCTTTGCCAAAGAAGCTTTGATAAAGAAAAGATTGAACTTAAAGCGAGCTTAGGGGCTTGAGGGTGTGGCATTCCCCTAATGATGAGATAGAAGAGAATTTGTCATGATGAGTCAAGGCAAATAAGCATTGAACCCTAAGATTGAGTAGGGGCAAGGCGGTAAGAATGGACAATATGAAAAGTATTACGTTCTATTCTGACCGATGAAAGTCAGCATCTCCTTTCAAGAAGAGCAAAAGAGGAAGATTCAGTAAAGAAAATGAAGATTAGACCCCATGGAAGTAGGAAAAGTTCAAAAGATTTAGGGGACGTGAGTTCACTCAAGCGAGGAGATTGTCGGGGCTTATCATGAAGAGTTTATGGAGAAACAAAAATTAAGCCCAAGTTAAGCGAGGGCAGCGTTATTCTGACTAGGGTGAGTCAGCATTTCCTTTTAAGAAGAACAAATAAGGAAGATTCAGTAAATAAAAGTGGAGACCGAAAATTGAGGGAATAAAGAATATTCAAAAGATTCAGGGGCATATGTTCACCCTAATATTGAGAATGGAGAAGGACTCGGCATGTAGATTTAATGGAGAGAAATTAATGAAGCCCAATTGAGTGGGGTAATGTTTCGAATGTGGACTTCAGTAGAGGACCGGTCGTAGTCAAACCAGTATAGGCCAGCCACATAGGATTGAAGACTTAGCAAAGATAGAAAGTCTGTGGAAGTTTTCCCAAAGCATCTCTAAAAATGTCATAATTCATGCATCATATTTAGCTAGACATTCCTATGCTAGGAGCATGCTGACTCACATTATCAAGCCATTTTGGTTGTGGTTAACAGATTCAAAGAATTAAAAGACGTGGTAGCCTAAAACTTCCCGATCAGAGCGGAAGATCTCAGTAAGGATGACTTGTCCCTAATGAGAAGAACTCGCTCAAATTCAAAGAGTTCCCGAGAAGAAGAGCTTGCATAGCCGAAAAGAGAATGGTGCAAGCTCGTTCCGAGAAACGTATAAACTACAATGGAAAGGGTTATTCAGACATCAAACGTATTAGGAAAAAGAGAAGAAACCATAATGAGAAGACTTCGCCAACATTTGTAAAGATTGAAGAAGTTCAGAATGAGAAGGACAACTCCAGACCTCGAATTCTGGTAGAAGTTCAAAGAATTTCATAGCAAGGAGAACAGTTTTAAGCTTCAGCCACCAGTTCATTTTTGGTCAAGACTTCTAGGCCATCATGGAACCTTTCGAGCATGACGCTGAAGTGCCAATATAACGAAAATCGGGGCATAGAGAAACCTGTAGTTTGAAGAATCAGCCAAGGAGGAGCGAGAAGTTTAAAAATAACTCGTGATCTGAAGGAAAAAGTCAAGCTAGCACTTACTTCAAGACATGAAAGGAATCCACTAAAGTTAGGATAGGAGGACATCATATGTAAAATGGATAAAATTTACTGAGAAAAGAGAACGAAGGTCTCTCACAAAGAAAACCAAAGCGACTAGAGGCGAAAACCTGTAAGGGCATCCAGAAAGGAAAAAGAAGAAGAATGAGAAAGAAGAGAAAAAAGAAAGGAAGAGAAAGAAGAAAAAAGAGAAAGGAAAAAGAAGAAAAAGATGAAAAAGAAAAAATGGACAAAGAGAAAGAAAAAGGGAAATAATAAGCAAAAAAGAAAGAAGAGAGAAAAAAGAAAAAGAACACAGAAAAAAGAAAAAGGAAAGAATAAGAGAAGAAAGGAAAAGAGAAATAGAAAAAGGGAAGAAATGAGAGAGAAAAGAAAATGAAAAAAAGAAAAAAAAGAAGAAAGAAAGAAAAAGAATGAAGTCTCTAGAGAGAAGACTCGTAAAAGTGCTTCAGAGCAAGAGATTCAGAGTCGAGAAAAAGAAAAGACGAACCCGAGCGAGAGAAGAGGTGTCACCATTACAAAGAAAAGGAAAAGAGGAAAGCAAAAAAATCGAGGGACCAAAAGAAGAAAGAATATTCAAAGGATAGGTTGGATACTTCTTAAGAGGAGAAGTAAACAACAAAGCAAAAACCTAAGAAAGGATTCTCAATAAGAGAATTTCAAAACCAATACCCAAGGATTTTAGAGCGAATGAGGCAGATACTCAAAGCTCAAAGATTTCAGGTGAAAGATTTTAGACTCGCCATATCAGGATTTCAAAGCGAATGAGGCAGATACTCAAAGCTCAAGGACTTTAGGCGAAGGATTTCAAACTCGCCATACTAGAACTACTGAGCAGAGGAGGCAGATACTCGTAGTTTGGAGTTTTCAGAGCAAATGAGACATATACTCAAAGCTCACAGATTTCAAGCGAAAGATTTCAAACTCGCCATATCAAGATTTCAGAGTGAAGGAGACAGATACTCAAAGCTTAAGGATTTCAGGCGAAGGATTTTAGACTCGCCATATCAGGATTTCAGAGCGAAGGAGGCAGATACTCAAAGCTCAAGGATTTCAGGCGAAAGATTTCAAACTCGCCAAACTATAACTACCGAGAAAAAGAGGCAAATACTCATAGTTTGGAGTTTTCAGAGCAAAGGAGGCAGATACCTAAAGCTCATAGATTTCAGGAGAAGGATTTCAAACTCGCCATATCAGGATTTCAGAGCAAAGGAGGCAGATACTCAAAGCTCAAGGATTTTAGGCGAAAGATTTCAAACTCGTCATATTAAGACTACCGAGCAAAAGAGGCAGATACTCACAGTTCAGAGTTTTCCGAGCGAAAGAGGCAGATACTCATAGCTCAGGGTTTTGGAGCAAAAAGGGCAAATACCTGTAGCTCGAAGTTTTGTAGGGCAAAGAAGGCAGATACTCATAGCTCCAAACTGTAGGGAAATGAAGTGAGAATAGTTCTATATAGGAAGAACTCGAAGTTCAGAATCTCCTAATAAGGAAGTAGGACAAAATTAGTGCTTATGATCTTTGCCTTACTCTTGTTCCACAAGTATAAGCAAAGAGGGGCAACTGTAATCACTAATTTTGTCTGGGGTGGACCCGTTTTTATTTTCACTTTTGTTTTTACAGTAATAGGCTTATATATATGTTCGTACTTTCTAAATAATGTCATAGGCTTTGTTAAAACTTATAAACCCAAAAAAAATTAGTTAACTACTAGTATTATTTTAATTAAACATATATATATATATGTTGTTATTTGCTATCGTAGTATGCTATTCATTGCCATATTATTGTTATATTTAAAATGAAAACCTAAATATTACTAGTATAGTACATTGTCTTATCTTATTATTATTACCTTGTTATTATTATTATTATTATTATTATTATTATTATTATATATTACTATCATTTATATTATATTACCATTATTATTACTTTCTATTATTTGTTAGTATTATATATTGTTACTATCAAATTAAATCAAATTTAGAGACTAAGTAAAATATACATGCTCAACTATAATAATACAAGCCCAATAACATTTTAATTAAATAATAAAAGTCCATTTACACAAAAATCTTTAAAAACAAAAAAAAAACAAAAAAACCCTAAATGATCAAAATTATAATGCTCTATTCCTCTTGCAACAGCCCAACCAGCCCATATTTGTGTTCTTCCTTGCCACCATGGAGGCCAAGTCACACTGTTGGCCATTTATTCTACACCACGTCAGCAGAGGATGGACACGTCGGCAAACACGTGGCAGCCACGTTGGATCGAGCCTTTGGACTCCCTCACATGCGCATCTGTCCCACATGCCATAACCACTCTGCTGGTCCCCTCTTCCTCCATCACCCTCACGGGCACCATCATACACAAACAAACAACAGCAACAAATATCAGACAATGGCAGAAATGGGGCATGAATAGAAACAAATTACAGAGGTAGCCATTCACTAATTTTATGTTTTTTTTATATATGCAATTCACTGTGAATTTCTGGCTATAAGAGCCGAAATAATGTAAGACAGAATTTCCTGAGTTCATTTTTTCTATCTACCATTCGAACAAAGTAAAAAACATTCAAACAATCCAATGAGAATAGAGAACTTCTTCCTTTTTTCGATTCAAACAGCCAAACAAGTGCAATTTTTTGCAATCAATAGAGAGGGCAGATTCAAGCATCAATAAAAAGCAACATTTCGGAATTCTTGTTCTCTATTTTTTCTCCTCTTTTTCTGAATCGAAAAGCAAAACAAAGGGTTTCTTTTATATCAATATACAAAGAATCTACTCCTAGGTTTATTCAGTTTTCTCTGTTTTTCGGTTCGAATCTAAAAAGGAGGGAATATGAGCTATTACCCGTTTCGGCTGTGAGTTTTCCGGCGGTCGGAAGGTCCAGTGGGCGATCCGGACAGTGGAGGGATAAATCGCGGCCTGGTGAGTAACATAGCTTGACTTTGGCTTGATCCAACGGTAGAGCACGTAGATCGGCGACGTAGACGCCAACGAACTCAAGGGCTTATCCACTTCCGGCTTTGGTGTTTTTCGGCGACCAGAGCCTTCGACCGACGATCCGAATGGTGTAGAGAGTCATCCCGATGGGGGAAATCACATAGTTCGGAACCACCGCGATCCAACGTCGAACGGTGACAAATCTTGCTTCAGATCTGTTCGGGTTCAATCCCGATTTTGCAGCGCGTGCGGCCGTTTTAGGCAAAATCTAAACCGATAGAAGGGGAGAGGGAGGCGATTGCTTTGTCGTGGTGGCATTGCGTGCTGAAAAGTACGCCGGACGGAGGTTATACGGCGGCCAAGAGCTGCGACTCTTTTAGGGTTTTGAGAGCTCCTTTGTTATCTGATTTGTCGAAGGAGGGGAAATAAAAGGAAAAGGGGAATCAGGCCTCTATAAGCTCGACCCGTGAGGGTCGGGTGAACCGCTCCAAACCTGGGCATCGGCCCAGTCCAGCAGAGGAGAGTCTGGTTTGCCCTCTCAGCCCAGACCAGCTTCGTGGGTTCAAATATGGACTTTGGTACCTTCTTATCTCATTTGCTTTTATTGCAAGCCCGTTTTTTTAAATGTTAATGAGATATTCAATTGTTATAGTATGTATACATTTTGTGATAATTTTTGCTTGGTTTTCGTAATCTATGTTTTTTACTATAACGTAATACGTATTACTCACATAATATATGTTTCTTATAATATATATTTTATATAATATACATTTTTACATTAAATAATATTTGTTTTTTATATACTACATAACATATAAATTTTATAATATATATGGCATATATAGTATACGTATATGATATAGTTTTTTGTAATAAAGCATAATGTATAGTTGTCTACATGTAATATATGTTTTTATAATATAAAATATTTATAATATATATGCTATAAGTTTTTTATAATATATGTATATATAGTACAAGGCTTTTTATAATGTACGTAAGGTTTTGCAATGTACATAAATACATGCTTTTATAATATATAATATAGTTTTAAATGAATATATTATATATGATATATGATATATAGTCATGGTTCTTACATGTGGTTTTCGTATATGTTCAGTCTAGTTTTGTTTGGCTGGTGGGCTTGGGCTTTTTAGTTTAGGCCTTGTTTAAAATAGTTGGGCACTTGGTTTTGGGCTTAGTTGTAATAATCTCGGGCTTTCGGTTTTTGGGCCTAGATTTTTTGGGGTTGAGATTAGTTTAAGTGGATTAATTCAATTAATTTAGATTGTATGCTCGTCTCATAGGGGCGCGATCCTTAAATTAATTAAGTTAATTTAGGTTTAGATTTTGTAAAGCCTTAGTTAGATTAGGGTTCGAATTAATCCAATGAATTTTAATTTGCTCTTGGCTCATTAGAGTAAATGTAAAATTCATTAAATTAGTTGAACGTCTCTTAATGATTCGTATGATAAAATTAATTTCAAACCTAGATCGACGTTAAATTTCATATTAATTATCATAACGTGTTAGAGTTTTAGTCTTTTAGGGTAATTAACCTAGGATTAAATACTACATCTAATTAATAATTAGGTCATTATTTGGGCTTTCCATGATTTGGGTTTTTTAGTTAGGTTTTGGGTTGGGCCTTGTGTGCTTTTCTTTTATGCCTTTGTTTGTCATCCCCTATTTGTCATTCATATGACTTTAACCACTTCGATTGTACATTAATTGATTTAAATCATGAAAGGGGAGATATTTATTAATTTTGATATTCACGTCATAACTGTCCGAGCTTAAATGATGTTGACCAAATATCTGAATTAATTCTTACCATCCCAAGGTAAAGTTAAAAGTTGATAAAATCATTACATCATATCTTAACTGCTTGCACCATGCATAAATGTGACGTGCGTGATTCGAACCATAAATTAACACGGCAGTAAGGCTTATTCGATGTTGGTTTAATCTATAGTCCAATGTATCGTCAACCTTATTAATTAATGTCCAATTAATTTGAACCCACCAATTTGATAAAGCCCGTTCAATTAAGGTTAATTTTCAATTAAGGTCACCGAATTAAATTCTTTTCAAATTTTGACAATTTCCTTCGATTAAAAGCAACAAATATTTTGGTAACGGTTTTCGGGCGTGATGGGGGTGCTAATCCTTCCCCACACGTAACCAACTCCCGAATCCTTTCAAAATGAATCTCTGGTTTTGTGGTGTCCGACCTACCTTATCCAAGCGGTCGGTGGCGACTACAAGTTTTCAATCGTTTTTTTTAAAGAAATAAGAGTTTTTTTTTAAAAAAATCTTTTAAGCCAAGATCACAAAGAAATGATTTTGGGGATAACCCGTAGCAACGGACGAACTCGAATTTCAAACGAATTTTTGAAAAGACGTTGCTACACCCGATTGAGTTGATATTTCACCCGCTGCCAGTATGCACACCATAGGTTATAACATTGCATCTAGATTAGATAAAAAATGGATGTAATTCGAGTTAAATATTTACGGGTTATTTTGGCAAACCCAATGTAGCTCACTCGGTTCAACTTTGCGTCTAGACTAGATCAAGGGGTTACATTTGGTGGTATCAGAGCCAGATTTGTAATAAGTGGGATGAGGTTATGATGTTGGAATGTTGTTATTGGTTGATTACTGTTGTTTGCTATGCACGGTGATAGTTTATAAGCATGTTGGTTGTTTATATGTCTGTTGGGTGACATATGTTATGTTAGGGTATGTTTTGGGGACACATTGCCTTATTACTACAATCTGAATTATTTTGATTTCAAATAGAAGTCTTGGATCCTCGCTTGGAGTTGGTCTGATTATTTTTGTTTTGATGTAATTATCATGTCTTAGAAATAGTGTTATGTTATGACCGAGGGGAGAATTGAGGGCTTGCACGAATGTTGTTGCTGTTGGGCAAAGGGGTTGAGGAGAATGTTATTTCTCATAGGGGTTTGCCACCCCGAAGTAAGTACCACCTGCTAGTTGGGCTAGTGTTGGGTAATATGACGCCTTTGATACAAGCGATGGTTGGAGCTTTTTAAACTGTTGTTACTGGAGCGTATGTGACTGCACCAGTTGCTGGGCAAAAGGGGTTGCTATTGAAATATCTTTGTAGTTTAGGAGGAGTTGAATACTGAGGGTTGGCACCTAAGGCATCCAAGGAATGAATGGCCAACACTGTTTGGATTTTGGATTAAATAGGGTGTAATGATGCCTGCAATCTGAGATGTGTTGTATCCTTGTTGCAAGAAGATGTATACAGTTAGTGGACAACTATGACCACGGGTATAAAAACCGGTGATGTGACCAAGGAGTTCTTTCGAGTTGTCTTTAAGAAGAAGTATCTGGGAGTTAGATACTTGGACGAGAAAAAGCGTGAGTTTATGGCTTTGGTTCAAGGCAGTATGTCTGTGGCCGAGTTTAAGGTACAATTTATTCGGTTGAGCCAATATGATCCTGAATTGGTATTGGATGAGAGGTATCGCTGTGACTGATTCTGTTATGGACTGGTACAGGATGTTAAGACATATATGTTGGTTTTTGAACACACGGAATTTGACGTGTTGGTTATATAAACGAAGGATATTGAGCAAAACTTGGATTTATCAGTTCGTGTGGAGGTTCTGGCTCTAGAAAGAGAGTTGTAGACTCTAGTTCTGGTGGTGATTAGTTTAAGAGACAACATGTTAAAAGGTATCGCTCAGACTTGAGGCAAGGAGGAGGTAGTGTTGGGTGAGGATCGCAGGGTCAGGGTATCTGGGCTTGAGCAGTACATGACACCTATTGGATTTGTGGATCATGTGATCACATGAGGCGAAACTGTCCATGTTTGTTTCGAGAGGAACAGGTTCTTGCGCCTGTTGTTGCTAATTCCTGTTAGAGTTGGGGATTGAGCAATTAATTGAGAAGGTTATTTAGGAGATGTCCTTTGACGGTTCAAGGTCATGTGTTTGAGGTTGATCTGGTGGAGTTGCCATTTTACGATTTTGATGTAATCCTGAGTATGGATTGGTTGACTGAGCATAGGGATATGGTTGATTTTGGAACCAAGTGAGTTATCTTGAATCTTGCTGATGATTACGAGGTAATAATCATGGGTGAGAATGTTAAGTTCTTGTCCAATGTTATTTTGGCTCTAGAAGTGAGTCATTTGATGGATTAGGGTTGTGAGGCATTCCTAGCCTATGTTATGATTCTGGGAACAAAGATTGGATAGTGGTGCTTAATGATGATGAGTTGAGGCGTGCCATTTTGACTGAAGCTCATGCTAGACCTTTTGTTATGCATCCCAGTAGTACTAAGATGTATCGAGGATTGGAAGAAAAGTTCTTTTAGGTTGTTTTAAAGAAAGATATGGCTGGTTTTGTTGCTAGATGCATGGTATGTCAACGTCTTAAGGTTGAGCATTAGTTTTCTTCTGGGTTGGTTTAACTGTTGAGGATACCGGAATGGAAATAGGAAAGAATCACCATGGATTTTGTGTATGGGTTGCCATTGACGCCCACTAAAAAGGATTTCATTTGGGTGATTATGGATCTATTTATGAAGTGTGCGTATTTTGTGCCTATAGATACCACGTATACCTTGGATAGGTTGGTGGAGTTGTATATTGCCAAGATAGTACGTTTGCATAGAGTGACTAAGTCCATAATTTTGGATAGAGATCTACAGTTTACAATGAGGTGTTGGGAGTGTTTGCATCGAGCTTTAGGTACACGGCTGAGCTTCAGTACTTCATATCATCCTCAGACGAATGGTTAGTCTGAACGTGTGATCCAAGTTTTGAAGGATATGTTGAGGTGTTGTATCATTGAGTTCCAAGGAACCTGGGAGAAACAATTGGCTTTGGTGGAGTTTGCTTATAATAACAGTTGCCAGGATAGTATACAAATGGCACCTTATGAAGCCTTGTATGGTAGGAAGTGTCGTACGCCTTTTTGTTGGGCTGAGGTGGGAGAAAAGTATATTTCATTGTCGAATGTGTTAAAGGATACGAATGAGAAAGTGAAGCTCATTTGTGATCGCTTGAAAGCAGCTTTGGATCGCCAAAAATCCTACACAGATTTGAAGCATAGAGAGATGGAATATGGGGTTGGTGATACGTGTTCTTGAAAGTGTCGTATTGAAAGAAGATGATGCGGTTCGAACGTAAGGGTAAGCTTAGTCTGAGGTTTATTGGACCGTATGAGGTTGTGGAGCGTGTTGGTCCTATGGGATATCGTTTGAGGTTACTCTTGAGTTGGAGAAAATTCATGAGGTATTTCATGTGTCGATGTTGCAGAGGTATCAGTCGGATCTATCGCATATTATGCCGTTGGAGGATATTGAGTTGTAACTGCATTTTTCCTATGATGAGGAACCAGTAGAGATCCTTGATTCCAGCAGTAAAGTTTTTCGTGGCAAGATAATTGAACTTGTAAAGGTGTTGTGGCGACATTGAGGAGTTGATGAGGCCACGTGGGAGAGCAAAACGGACATGTTGAAACAATTTCCGCATTTCTTTCCTTTAGGTAAAATTTCAAGGACAAAATTTCCTAAGTGGGGGAGTGTTGTAATGCCCAAGTTTTGGGCCTAGAGGTTTATAGGCTGATTAGACTGTCCGGTGGACCGAGTTAGAGATTCGAGTCGAATTCAAGATTTAAAATCGTATTAAATATTTTTGGGTGAGAAAATATTTGGGAAAAATATCTAAAAATAATTATTTAATATATGGATATTTTTTGTAAAGTCAATTTTGAAAAATGGAATTAAAACATTAGACATTTTGGCTAGTGACCAAAATGTAAAGATTGAAAACTATTTTTAGTGATTGTTTTGTAAAAGGGTCAAAACTTTGAATCTTTAAGGAGCTAATTTACCAATTGGTTTAATCTGAGTTTTCTCTCAATTGTGACTACTTTAAATGAGTTTTAATTAAGGGAATTAAAAGGGATTTAGTTAATAAAGGTAGTTATTTTTCTAAAATCATTTTTGACTTAACTTTCTTTCTCTCAAGTTTTATCTCAAAATCTTTTCAGCCAAACACTATCTTTTTCATTAAAGACCTGAGGTAATACTCTTGATTTCTTAAGTTCTTGATTTCTAATGGATTCCTTAATCTTATTTTCCAAAATCTCATTGTCATCTTTTGTTTTTCAAGAGTAAAACCTCCAATTGAGAGGAAATTCACTCGTTGGAGGTAAGGTTCGTTCCTCTCCTCTAATGAATGGTTCTTTACTGAAATTCTCAAGTTCTTGATCCTTTATAAATGTTTTCTATTGACTTTTGATGATTTAATTATAGAAAATGGTTAAATCAATGTTTAATTAATAAGATTATATGATTTTCAAATTGGATATGTTTTTATAAGTTCTTGATTGATTTTAAACAAGATTATGATATTTTATAATGTTAATAAGATGGATTTAACATTGGAATCCCGAAGTTAGATGAATCTCTAATTTCTAGGTCGCTAGTTATATGTTTTTGTGAAGTTGTGGTGGTTTTATGTATGCTGAAGTATAAGGATTGTTTTGGATGTTAATTGAAGGTAATTGATGGGCTGAATTGTTAGATTATTGCTCGGTTCCGTTTAGGTTAAGTTGGAAGATGTTTTCGGAAGGCTTTTAATGGTTGTTAGTGAGGCGAAGTTGGGCAGTCGTGTTGCTGGGATTATGAATACATGATGATGCATTAATCCTCTATTGTTATATGGTAAAAACAGAGGAGATTGATCCTATAGCTATCAGTGAGGCTTTGGATGCTTTAATTTTCATCAGCAAATGAAGTTTTGCGTTATCAGTGAGTGAGAACGTGGATTTCATCTTTGAAATGGTTTAAATGTTGTTATGGGAGTTTAAACTTATCTTGAAATGTTGGTTTAAACTCGGAAGTAATTATAAAGAGATTTCTCCCTAGGCCGTGCTTTTAGAAAATGGATTTTATGCACTTGTTTTGAATTACATGGTACCTAGTATTTAAGCATGATTTAATGTATGTTTTATTCTGTTTTTGATCATATAATGATGATGGAGCATTTGGAAAATGATCCATGTAAGTATGTGGAATACTTGTTTTAAAGCATGGTTTGTTGCTTTGGAAATGGATTTGAATTGATGCATGTAAAAACAATGATGTACATGGTTAATAATAAATTATATTGGCAAGTGATGTGATTTAAAATGTTATCAGATATAGTTGGTTGCCCATAGGATTGATAATGTACTATAATTAAGTTACCTCGGGTGTTGAGGGGTTTATGTGTACCGAATACTCCACCACGAGTACCCTAACGATCGAGGGGTTATATGATACTGAAAACTCTCGTAAGGGGATTATGTGTCTAACGATGAGAGGGGTTGTGACTGTACACTTGTTGTGTGTGGTACCATTATTCTGGTTAAGATGACATGAAGTGTTGAGAGGACACTTGTTGAATCCGTGTATCCAATGTAATATTTTGAAAAGTGGATTTGTTTAATGATAACTTGAAAGCTAATATAATTGTTTATGTATCATGTTGATGGATGTTGATGTATAATGTTGGTTTATACATATTTTTAAGCTTTGCATATAGTCTGTTTTGTATGGGAAGACTTAAATTGAGGGTTAGCAAATGGGATTTGCTGTTGATCCATGATACATGTTGTATATAGTTTAATATGCTAGTTTTGAAAAATGGTTTTAAAATGTATTGATGGTATGTTGTTTGAGCACTCCTTACTAAGCCTAGTGTGCTTACGCTCTCTTTGTCACAGAGAATTAAAGGTTGGAGGTAGTGAGCAAGCGAGGGAAAAACCAAGGAATTTGGCTATTCGGAAGTATGGTTTCAAACTAGACTAGTAGTAATAAAGGCAATGGGTTTCATTGCTGTTTTGGAAAGGTTTTGCCAAACCCCCTTATTATGAGCAAGTTTGTATTGTTGTTTGGTCTTTTAGTTTACCTTATATGTTTGGTATTTTCTTGGGATTTATGTTTCGTAGGACTTCGTCTATTCGGAAGTATGGTTTCAATCTAGACTAGTAGTAATAAAGGCAATGGGGTTCATTGTTGTTTTGGGAGGGTTTTGCCAAACTCCCTATTTTGAACACGTTTGTATTGATGTTTGGTCTTTTAATTGGCCTTATATGTTTGGAATTTTCTTGGGATTTATGTTTCGTATGGTGGTTGGTTTAATTCTAGGAAGTATGCCTCTAGACTTTCAATGGAAGTGTGTTGCCATGTGATGATCTTAACTTTGTGGGGGTTTTGATGTGGTTTGATCTTGAGAGTAGTTGTGTTTATGTTTGAAGCTTGTTAGAATGTTTTTGAATTCATGAAAGTATGAAAAACCAATAAAAGTAGACATTTTAGGTCCAGGCGTATCGGTACACGTGTCCCTATACCGATACGGGTATGCTTAAATCGAGGCTGGGTTTCGATACACGAGAACCTGTATCGGTACGAGTAAGAGTATTGTGGCAAGGTGTATCGATACACGAAGAGCTATATTGGTACGGTTTTGAGCTAATGGAATCTGGGATTTTGAGAAATGTCAAAGCGTACTGATACACTTGCTCATGTACCGATACGAGCAACTGTTATTTCAGTTAATGTGATGTTTGGAAGTTTCTGATTCTTTTATTTTTGTCCCTAATTGTTATGTATATAATTTCACGAGTTTGGATTATCATTTTGAGCTAAAATTTAACCAACAAGCATGTAACTTGAATAATTAAGGATTGGTAACTTTAAAATGGGATAAGTCCATGTAATTTTCTAGAATTGCAATTTGGTCCCTAAATTGAAATTGCAAGCAATGGATGTCGACTCAACGCCCGATTGATTTGATATTTGACCGCTGCCAGTATGCACACCATAGGTTATAACGTTGCATCTAAATAAGATAAAAGAAAAAATAGATATAATTCGAGTTAAATCTTTACGAGTTTGTTTCGGCAAACTCAATGTAGCTCGCTCGGTTAGGTCTTGCGTCTAGACCGGTTCAAGGGGGTTACAGCAATGTTGTAATTTGTTTTATAACATTTGGTTATAGTGAAAAGAGTGAGAGAATCTTCCAAGGATCTTGGGAAGAAGAAGGCTTAGGGAGCTTGGCTTGGAGGTTTTGCCTGGTTGTGAAATCAATATTAGTACACTACTTAACTCCTTTGCCTTCATGGGAATCATAAATTTGATTACTTTGTTGTTTTGGTTGCTTCAGTATTTAGAGGCCCTTTTAATGGCATAATCCGAGATTCATGTTAATAACTTATAAAAATTGTAGTAAATCACCCTAAATACTTCCATAAGATGTAGGATTGAGTTAAGATGCTAAAAGTTATGTTTTGGGGGCTTGAGAGGTGATTTCCCGAGCCTAGGAAATCATTTCTAGGCATTAGTAACGGTACATAGGGAGCCCATACCGTTACCCTAGTGTTCTAGGTTTAAGAACACTGTTCCATTAAATGAACTATGAAGGGGGTATCGATGTGATGTTTAACCTGTACCAGTACGCCATGTAAAGCGGTATCGATACGGGTCGACCCGTACCAATACAAGAAGGTTAGAAGAAATTCTAGTAAGCTAATATCGTATCGGTATGGTGTGAGTATCGATACCCATGGGTACCGTACCGGTACACGAAGGCCAGTACTGGTACCCACTAGGCAATCTACCCAAAAAGTTGAGTTTGAGTTCGAATGACTGATAATTCAAGGACTATGGTCTAATAGGCTTCTAATGTGGTAAAATGAATTGTAAAACTAAGAAACCAAGATTTTAACCCTATAATATGAGCATAATGTGTAATAGCAACAATAGTGATCCTTGTTGGATCGTGTGATGTTGTGTGCCAAGTATGGGCACTTGTGTGGTAGAGTAACCTTGATTGGTGAGATTCGGATACCTAGTGAGCGTGTTGCAACACCATGAGATGAGATGTCAGATGTACGTTCCCGAGGCTATGTGACATCAGGTCTCATCCGAAGATACTTGATGAGAGATTTCGAGTAATAGTGTGTACGTTCCCGAGGCTGTGTGACACCGGCCCCCACTCTAGGTTTGTGTGGTATGATGCATTTAAGTTGTGTGAGATTAATGCATCTATTATTGTTTGCTATGTGTTTAGGCTGTGTGACATCAGGCCTGACTCTAGGTTTGGGCCTCACTCAACTCTAACGTATACCTCATTGGTGTTAAGTTGTAAAGCAAAATGTCCTTTACTGTCTACTCTCATTTTCTGAAATGAATGCAAGATATCATATGCTACTATAATATTGCCAATAATTAACTAACCCGGCAATAAGGCTCTTTGAGCCATATTATGCGCGACGAAGCCAAAAGTCTTTTTTAGGGGGTCAACTTAAATTATAAAATTTCATAGGAGTCAAAACATAAATTTACCATTGTCTTGGCTTCTAGCTTTGCATATTGTAGAAAGACTAAATCATAATTTTATCATTTTATGGGTCAAAATACAATTTTACGATATAATAACTTCTAAATTTTAAAGGGACTTAAACAAAATTTCACTAATTTAGGGGAACACGACCCCTATCAACCCCTCTAGATTCACTTTTGAGGTTATAATTAGAGTTTTTCTTTAAAATTAATTATATTAAATAAGCTATAGTTATCAATACAATATAGTTCATCAAAATTGCAAGTTTTTATTTCTAGCTTAATCCAATTCTCATATTGGAGATATCATATAATGTAGCAACGTAAAATACTTGATGAGAAAATTTTATTGATCTTGTGATCCTACTCGATTCGATGAGATTAATCTATATTTTTGGATAGTTAAAAAACATCAAAATAGCAATTAAAGAGTACATTTAATATAGGTTAAAGTACACAAATGGTCACGAAACTATGGTAAAATGTTCATGTAGATCACTCAACTTTCAAAAGTTACAAAATGGTCATTAAACTTTGATTTTTGTTACAAAATGGTCGCTCGACCATTAACTGTCAGTAAGGGGATTACATGAAACCTAAGAAAATTTGTATAATAACACATTTAGTCCTTCATATTTACATATTTAATCAATTTAGTTTAATTTGAAAAAAATTCAATAAATGTAACCCATTATTTACACATTCTATCAATTTGGTCATAATTTTAATTTGAAATAATTTCATAATTTTTTCTCCAATCAGATCGAATGCATAAATAACGTGGATTAATAATTTAAAATAGGACCAAAATGATAGAATTTGTAAATAATGAGGGTTTAATTTATTGATTTTTTTAATTACGAATAAATTGATTAAATGTGTAAATATGGATGATTAAATATGGTATTTATATAAATTTTCTTAACTACCACGTCATCCCCTTAACTACAGTTAATGTTCAATGACTAATTTGTAACAAAAATTAAAGTTTAATGACCATTTTGTAACTTTTAAAAGTTGGATGATCAAAATGAACATTTTTAAAAGTTGGATGATCAAAATGAACATTTCACTATAGCTTAGTGACCATTTTGTACTTTACCCTTTAATATAAGCTATAATAAATATTTTAAATATATTTTCTATTAAAAAGAATATTTTTAAAGTTGCGAGCAGCAAATTGTATGAAAGCAAAGTCTTCTTTTTGCAAAGTAGTACAAAGATTTAGGTAAAAGGTTTGATGAATTAGGAGACCCATTATTATAATCATGGAAGTGAGCGGTGGATCCGATGTGAAAGAAGTAAACTTTTCCAAAACATGTATAATATTACCACAATTATATTTAAGGGAGAACTAGAAATTTAATTAAAAGATGTTATTTTTTAATAAAGAGTTATTTATAAATGAGTATAATTATATATATTTTAATTTTTTATATATGAACTATATAAAAAATATAATTTTTAAAAAATTTTGAAGTGTCAACAAGTACTCAAGAATGGGTGTGGCTCTGCCCATGCTTTTATTATCATTACTAGATAGTTGGCTGGGCTTCTTTACCCAAATATTTTTTAATATTATTTACGAAATTAATACCCACTGAAAATTATTTCTTGATCTAACACATTTTTTTCATGTCAATTTAAAATGTTTCATAAATAATACCTTTTTTGTAATAATAATTAATATTTTCAATGTTGATAAAAAACCACTCATATAAAAGCGTTTTTCACGCAACATAATTTTAGTAATATAATAAAACAGTTGTTATATCGAGAATTAATTTTTGATGAGTGTTAATTTCACAAATAATATTTAGAAATAAAATATTTGGATAAACTTACGTTTTCTCCCAGGGTTGACCTTTGTTAATAATGGCAAAAGGAGATTCAAAAGCAAGTATGTCCCATAAGCTATGCCACTTTTACAATTAATTATTTTTACTTTTTCTGTCACAGTTGATTTAAAATTGAGAATTATGTTTTTGGATTATTCAAAGATTGACACCTGCCTTTCACAATTTTTGGATGTTATTGTTCTTAAGATATTGACAATAATAATATAGGGTGATTTGATTCGTGGCTTAATTTTCTTACGAGGCAGGCCCCATTTCTTGTCATTATTTATTCAGCTATACTCTACAAATCATCTCAATAATCTTGGTCAGATTTGATATATATATATATATATATATACTTTTTTCCTCTAAATAACTCAATATATTTTTAATTTAATCACCGATATTTAATTTATTAGTTACTAACTCGGATTAGATATTGTAGAGACTCATTATGGTTGCGACGCTCTTAACACAATTTTCTTCATTCACAACGCTAGAACTCGAACGCTTGACATTAAGGGGTCTAGTGAGATGAATAGTTGTTGGTAATTCAATTTTTTTGGTTACAAAATAATTCAATATTTGGACTTGCATTAATTTCCATAAATTATGCTAAAGTTGGTGATAAAATTGTCGTAACATTTTCTTAATGAGTACTTAATTGATAGTAGATTACATTAGCTGATAGTTGATACTTAGTTGTATTACTTGATTTGACTAGTAAATTATATTAACTTATTGTATAAAAATATTTAGTAAAATTAACTGATAGCTGTTTGATTATTTAAACAAGCAAAATGACATATAAGGACATGATTATATTCGATACTTGTTAGAATAATTTATTAGTTAGCAATATTTTGTATATATTAATATTAATTATATTATGAAAATTATTTTTTTAATATAACATTATAAGAATATTTGAAGGATCTATATATTAATTTATTATTCATATAATTATTTTTAATAAAATTTAATTAATGATTAAATTTAAATGATATTTGAAGCACATGTATTAATATCATATATTTGAAGAAAAATAATTATTTAAATTATATATGAGATTATGTTTTACATCAAAAGTATATGTGAGCTATTGAAATACAAATATAAATGTGTTAGAATAAAAAGATAAATATAAAAAATAAGCTTACAAATGTCACCATGTAAATTAAAATAGAAAAAGTTAAATTTAAGTTATTTGAAGATTTTTTTTGCAATTGTTAAGGGTAAAAAAGTCTTTACAACTCATATGTCAAAACTAGGGGTAAGAATTGGGTGGGGAATATCCAAAAACCGTGGGGATCTGAACCGACAGGTATGGGGAATAACTAAAATCTTTACCTACCAGGACGAGGACGGGGGAAATTTTATCACCGAAGCTCAAATGGGGATGGGGATGAGAATTGCTATATCTGAACCGTGGGGATAACCGAACCCTAATAGTATAAATAACCGTGGGGATCCCTAAAAAATATCTGCAAGGATCCCAATATTTTACAAGATTTTTAAAAATTATATACTTATTTAGTTATATACACCTAATATATATCTTAATAAAAAAATCCTAACTATATTATTATCACTTTAACTTTCTCTCAAACATAGCCACACTCAAGTTTCTCAACATGTTTCTACCTTAGTTTTTAGATATAAGCTAAAGCCATCGTCTAAATCTTCCCCAATACAACACCCTTATAATCTTCATCATCTCCTAACTGCTTCCAATCGAAGTATCAAAACTTTAAATTTTAGACTGAATTGGCTGTTTATTTTGGCCAGTAAAATCATAATTTTGTTTAATATTTTTGGGCATGAGGATTCCTCCAAAATCGTAGGGATCCGCACGGGAAGAGTATGGGGACAAAAAATCCCCAAAGCATTTAATATGGATTCCCCAAAATCGTAACCGCAAGTGTTGGGGACGGAGTGGGGAATGTAAAACCGTCCCCACCCTACCCGATTCTCACCCCTAGTCGAAACCTATAATTTCAAAAAGCTCTTATTAGTAGTTTTTTAAAATTAATGGTTTCACCTAATCCATTATTCACTAAACATCCAAATTAACGGATTTGACTAGTCAAACCTCTAATTTTAGCTCAAACATCTAATTTTGGCTCAAAACGTTGTTTACCAAACATGGCCAAAGTACTTTCTTAGTCACACTTTGAATTGATTAATCAATAACTCCAAAAGCAAATCAATAAATAATCTTACGCGCGCACACACACACACACATATATATATAATGTCACAAACCGCTAGTTCGAGTCTGTGTCACATGCGCGCATGGTTTCCCAAGAGGTTCTAATGGAAATTTTGGTCCTAAATAGACCACCAGACTTAGCCCGATATGTGGAGGATTCTAGAAGACAACCACTTTGACCTATGAAAACTTTCCATGTAAAACATAGGATTTGTTTCCATAGATAGCCGACTGATTCTAGGGAATATTCTGATATTATGCCATTGTGGTTGGTGGGATTCGGTCATAGCTATCGATGTAAATCATTAGGGATCGTTGATTGTAAGGGACTCAACCATAAATAGAGGCCTTCCCCACCTCATTTGGATCATCTATTTCTCTAAGTAAAAAGACATTACTCTAAATATTCTCTTGTGTTCTTGAGCATTCTTAAATGTTTATACCGTTCTTCTTTCATTCTTGAGTTGCCTTCTTATTTGGTTGCTCTCGCTAGAACGATTCAGCATTCTTAGTGCCTAGGAAGAATTTAATCTTTCGAAGAGAGTTTCAAGGCTGACTTAGTCGTTTGTCTAAGAACATCGACTAAGGTCGTACGGTTAGCTAGGTCGAAACGCTAGCCCCTTGACAAGTGGTATCAAAGCGAGTGTTAGAGCAAGACACTAAATGAGATGGCACGTGAAGAAGGAGACGTTGCAGAAAAGGGTGTGGAGACCTCTGCTGGGCAAACCAAGAGAGTGAGTTCGAGGGATACTGTTGCTACGCTGGAGGAAAGAGTTAATAAACTCGAGCAGGTTGCAGATAGTTCGAATGAGAGGAGTGGTGCACTTGATGCCGAGGTAAAGGCTTTGAAGTTAGAGATTGAGGAGATGAAGGCAGACCTCTTTGTGCACAAGGTTGCCTTGATGAATAGAGCATCTCCAACGTATCCAAGCCAAGGAAGGATATCTCAAAGCCAAAAGAGTTCAAGGGGAACCGATCGGCTCAAGATGTTGAGAACTTCGTGTGGGGCATGGAGTAGTATTTTCTAGCTGCGGGCATCAAGGATGATGCGAAAAAGGTAAACATTGCTTTGATGTATTTAACTGACGTCGCTCTTTTGTGGTGGCAACACAGATGCTCTGAGGAGAATAGCAAAGACATTCCCATTGAGACATGGAAAGATTTTCAAGTTGAGTTCAAGGACCAATTCTACCTGAAGAACGCTCAACGAGAAGCTCGAAAGAAGTTGCGACAACTAAAACATGAGGGTTCCATCCTAGATTATGTCAGCCAGTTTATCGAGATCAAGCTCCAGATTCTGAACTTGAGTGAAGTAGAGGGATTTTCTTACTTCATGGATAGACTCCAAAGATAGGCCCAAATAGAGATAAAGCGGAGGAGAGTTGAGGAACTTTCCAAACCTTTGACTGCAATCGAGGCCATAACTTAGTTCAAAGTTGGGAAGTCCAAGTTTTCCAAGCCCCGTGGTAATGGCAAAGGTGAGGGAGACGAGGATGATCACCGTTCCAGCGATGGTGATGAGAAGCCCAACAAGTCTGTCAAACTATGGGAAAAGAAGGATCGAGGGCCCTTGAAGTGCTACAATTGTGATGGTCCACACGTGGTGAAAGACTATCCCAAGAAGAGCCGCCCTGATACCATCGAAGATGGTGATGACGAGCAAGACGAGAGGGAATGTCACCTTGGTACGATAGCGAGCTACAAAGTAGTCAAGCCAAGGGTACAAGTGAAACAACAAAAGTGTTATCAGTGTAAGGGGCCTCATATAGTGAAAGAGTGCCCGGTCTAGTCAAGCCGTCCAAGAAAAACAAGCCTGAGAGTAACGAGGCTTTGAAGCTTGGTTCGGTGTTGCTAATTTTTGTCAAGGCATGGAAAGTCCAAAAGCAGAAAGGGTTGATGTTCGTGAACACCAATGTTGCAGGTCAAAGGAGAAATGCTCTTGTAGACACGAGAGCATCTCACTTGTTCATGTCCAAAAAAGCTACCGAAAAACTTGGTTTGATGGTTGAAGAGTCAACCAGGGTAATCAAGACCGTCAATTCCAAAGGTGTTCCAACTGTGGGAGTGGCACAAGGAGTAGAGTTGCACATTAGAGAATGGTAAGACAAGGAAACATTTGAGGTAATTCACTTGGATGATTATGATTTTGTCATGGGTTTAGATTTCCTTGACCGGATTAATGTACTCATTGTCCCTTTTACCGATTGTATTTTCATTTTGGATCCTTACAAACAATGCACCATTTCAGTTCATCGGGATGCGAGGGCTGGGAACAAGGTGTTGGATGCTGTTGAGCTGACCAAAAATTTTAACTTGGTGGTTACCATTGAGGGAACGACCTTGGAAGGGCTAGTAGAGCCGAAGCCTTCCAAACACATGGGATCCATAAAGCATCCATCAATGAGCAAGGTGGATGGGGCATTGAGCTTCGTGGACAAAGAAGCATCAGTGCGAGATGATGTGTCGAACTTCGAGATTAAATAAGTGTCAATGAGTTTGTCAGAGGGCGATGGTGCATAAAACTTCGCGAGAAAGAAAGTGTTGATGCGAGTTAGAGTGAATTCCAAACAGAGTAGTAATGAGGTATATCTTGAACACGACTTTGGTGTTTTATAGTTTGATTTACCTGGTTTGCTGGGTATAGGATACAGAAAGCCTAACCCATCAGATGGAGTTGCCAAGATTTGGCGAGGACACAAACAACCTTTTAGAGTTTTGGGAGTTAGTTTTATGTTTAACGTGGTATTCAAGAGTTTGTGCTAGGATCTAGGGGATCCGAGTAGGGGCAAGTCACAACTGGAAGGAAGGAGTTCCTACGATCGAGATGTACGTGGTGGGGCTACAAATGATGTTACATAGCAAATGGTGTCGAAGTGAGCAGTCCTTATGGGAGGACAATCGAGCTAGAGTTGAGTAATCTTTATGGGAATAACGCTCTTATGGGGGAGACAACTAAGACCGATTCTGATTTGGGAGCAAGCCAAGGTGCGAAAGCGAATCTAGGATCATCCAGTTCAGCTTCATTCTGTATCAGCGATGATGGCATCGCTAAGTTTGGTGGGGGAAAATGTCATAGACCGCCAGTTCGAGTCTGTGTCACATGCGCGCATGGTTGCCCAAGAGGTTCTAACGGAGCTTTTTGTCCTAAAGAGACCACCAGACTTAGTCCGATCCGTGGAGGATTCTAGAAAACAACCACTTTGACCTATGTAAACTTTACATGTAAAACATAGGATTTGTTTCCATAGATAGAAGATTGATTCTAGAGAATATTATGATATTATGCCATTATGGTTGGTGGGCTTCGATCATAGCCATCGATGTAAATCATTAGGGACCATCGGATGTAAGGGGACTCAACTATAAATAGAGGCCTTCCGTACCTTATTTGGATCATCTATTTCTCTGAGTAAAAAGGCATTACTCTAAATCCTCTCTTATGTTCTTGAGCGTTCTTAAACGTTCTTCTTTCATTCTTGAGTTGCCTTCTCATTTGGTTGCTTCCGCTAGAACGATTCAGCGTTCTTAGTGCCTAGGAAAATTTTGATCTTCTGAAGAGAGTTTCACGGCTGACTTAGTCATTTGTCTTAGAACATCGACTAAGGCCGTAAGGTTAGCTAGGTCGAAACGCTAATCCCGTGACAATATATATATATAAGTTGATATAATCATAAGGAGAATGAAATGCTGAATAGAGAAATTATTTTTCTTTTAGATATAATATTTCCTTTTGTTTCTTAAATAAGTTCTTATTTGTTTAACTAAATTTTACCATTAACACTTTAGTTAAATTTCACTGATTTTTAATAAAATAATAATTAGATTGTTAAATTTTTTTACGACAGTGACATAACAATTCACATGCCAATTTATGTATAATAAAGGACATTTCTTGTCGTCTTATACTATTTTAAAATAAATAATTTTATAAAAAATGATTTTTTAAAGAAAATTGTTGATACGATAATGTTTAATGTCAATAATGAAGAGCATATAGACTATCGTGGATTACTATCGATATGACAGATTTAATGTTCTAATCACAATGACAAAGCCACATATATAGTGGAGCTCCCTTTTCCAATATTCTAGGTCCAATTGTTTGTTTAGTCCATCTTAGTCTAAGCTAAATAAATTTGGCCTTGACCCCTCTATATTTTTGGTTTAATTGTTTTCGGTTCCTTTTCTTTTTGAAACTTGCCAAATAAAACCTTGGCTCCCCAATTTTTGGGTCAAATATTTTTTTAGGTCTCTTTTAGTTTTGAAACTAGACAAATTAAACCCTCACCAATTTTTTTGAGTTTAAATACTTTTTAGGTCCCTATATTAAACAAATTAGATCATAAAAATCTTAGTTTTAAAATTTTAAATTGACAATGTTGAAGCATCAATGCCAACACGTTAACTAAAGTTTAATTACGTAACATTACATATTAATTGATGTTTAATGAAGATTAATTAAAAGTTTAGCTTTAATTATAGGTAAATGTAATTAAGTTTAATTAATTTTATGTTTAGTCGTTGTTTCTTTGTTGCTTATATAAAGGATTGTATGTTTACCTTTATCACACATTGAATGAAATAAAACAAGTGTTGCTTCTTCCACATGATTCTCTCAATTTTCTCCTTTTAGTGTTTTGGGCTGTGGAGTGTTCAACAATTGGTATCAGAATCTCAGTGAAGGTTATTTCGGTTGCTCGATTACTGCAAAGTAGTGTGGTATTATGGTAGTGTATGTCTAGAAAAGTTCTGGCTAGGAAAGACTTAGTATTTGAGTGATTCGAGTGATCCACCTCTCTTTCCTGGGAGCTTATCTGGTGTACGTTTCACATACTTACATTGTTGCATTTAATTTGGTGAGAATCATTTGTTGACACAATGACGGACCTACACGTTGTCGGTGGAATGCAGAAGCTTAACAACGACAACTACAATACATGGTCAACTTGCATGATGTCATATATGCAAGGACAAGACTTGTGGGAGATTGACAATGGTAGTGAAAATGAGCAACTAGAAATAGAGGATGTGATTAGCATGTTAACAAAATGGAAGTTAAAATAAGGCAAGGCAATGTACGCCTTGAAGACAACAATGGATGAAGATATGCTAGAGTACATTCGAGATGTCAAAACCCCCAAATGAGGCTCGAGAAACATTCACCAAATTGTTCTCTAAGAAGAACGATACGAAGCTCTAACTTTTAGAGAGCGAGTTGTTATCTATGAACCAAGGCAGCAAGATGATCAGACAATACTTTTACAAAGTAAAGCTGTTATGTTGGGAGGTTTTTGAGTTGGATCCAATGGCTCCTATTGGTGATACTAGGATGACACAAATCATTGTCCACGGTCTATAGCCAGAGTTTAGGATTATTTTTGATGATGTATAAGGATGACAAACTCAACCATCACTTGTAGAATTCAAAAATTTGTTAACTAGTCAAAAATCCTCAGTTAAACAAATGGGATGAGTCTCATTGAAAAATGAAGAAGAGGCACTATACGCCATAAAGGCAAGCGGAACTTCAAGTAGCATGACAATGGTGGGTTCAATAGAAATCAAGGAGAAGAAATCTCTCTTGAATGAGGAGGTTCCAAAAACCACGACAACAACAAAAAGTTTGAAGGAAAATGTTACAATTGCGGGAATAAGGGTCATATGGCCAAAGCTTGTTGGTTAAAGAAAAAATTTGTAGAGACAAATGTTGTTACTTCTAACAGTGAAGAAGAATGGGACGCAAAGGCATTTTTATAGTAGAAGAGGAAGAGCTAGCTCTCACGATGACTATGTTAGATAAAATTGATTATGAAAGTGATTGGATCATTAACTCAGATTATGAGAATGATTGGATCGTTATTGATTACGAAAATGATGGATCGTTGACTCATTACGAGAATGATTAGATCGTTGACTTAGGTTGTGATCCTACAACTGAAAAATGTTGCGTGTCCCGTAATATGGTATTTGATGAAGCATTTTTATAGTGGTCCTTAGATAAAAAGTTATTGTCAGATTCAAATATTCTCAAGAGAGAATTGAAATATTCAGTTAAGTCTAGATGAAATTAAAATTGTTGATGATGATGGAGAAGAAGAAGTAACTCAAAATCCATGGCAAACTGGTGTTCACCAGCAACTAATCAAAGACGGTGACCCAAGTGAAATAGAAGAACCAACACCACTTAAAAGATCAACAAGGATCTGAAAGCCATATCCCAAATATGCTATTGTTGCTATAGTAGAAAAAGGAAATGCAAAAGAGCTAGAAACCTGGGATCAAACTTGGGAGCTCATACCAAAGTCATTAGATGTGTGAAGCTCATTTCTTGTAAATGGATGTACAAGATAAAACATCACACATATGGATCGATTGAGAGGTACAAGGCTCGATTGGTAGCTCGAGGATTCTCTCAACAATATGGACTAGATTATGATGAAAATTTTAGTCTAGTGGTAAAATGGAAGATCAACACCACTTAGAAGATCAACAAGGATCTGAAAGCCATATCCCAAATATGCTAATGCTGCTATAGTAGAAAAAGGCGATGCAAAAGAGCTAGAAACCTTTATAGAAGCTTCTCAAAAAATAGAATAGACTGAAGCAATGAGAGATGAGATTGTTGCTCTTGACTGGAATCAAACTTGGAAGCTCATACCAAAGCTATGAGATGTGAAGCTTATTTCTTGTAAATGGATTTACAAGATAAAACATCGCACATATGGATCGATTGAAAGGTACAAGGCTCGATTGGTAACTCGAGGATTCTCTCAACAATATGGACTAGATTATGATAAAAATTTTAGTCTAGTGGCGAAGCTTACAAAACTGATATAGGAGAATGCATTTTTGTATGGGGAGCTAGATTGAGAGATTTACATGGATCAACCTACTAGTTTTCATAGTCTAGATCATCCTGAATACGTCTATAAGCTTGAAAGGCGCTTTATGGGTTGAAGAAAGCACCTAGGGCTTGGTATGGAAAGATTGTCGAGTATCTAACTCAAAGTGGCTATTCTATTACTCCTTGATTCTAGTCTATTCGTGAAAACAAATGAAGAAAAAAACTAGTTACCGTGCTAGTATATGTGGATTATTTAATCATCTTTGGAAATTTTATGGATGAAATTCTTGAACCAAGAAGAATTTATTAGTTCGCTTCAAATGAAAGAATTGGGGCAACTCAAACACTTTTCTGGTCTAGAGATTGATCACACCAAGGAAGGAATTTTTCTCCATTAGAGAAAGTATTACAATGATCTATTGAAAAAGTTTGAAATGCTTAATTGCAAGCCAATTTCTACACCGATTGGAACCAAATGTCAAAATCCGTGCTAATGAAGGAAAAGAATTAGAAGATGCTACAATGTATCGACAATTTGTTGGTAGTCTTATCTACTTAACTTTAACAAGTCCATATATTTCTTTTCAATTGGCATTGTAAGTCGCTACAAGCAAAATCTAAAGAAACCTCACTTTGAAATAGTTCGACGAATTTTGAGATATGTGAAGGATACCATTGATCATGGTATTATGTACAAAAAAGGTGGAGATTGCAAGATAGTTGGCTATTGTGATGCTGACTATATAGGTGATCATGATACTCAACGCTCAATTCTGGTGGGGTATGTGTTTGAACTAAAGTTTAATTAAATAACATTAAATATTAATTGATGTCTAATGAAGATTAATTAAAAGTTTAACTTTAATTATAGGTTAATGTAATTAAGTTTAATTAATTTTATGTTTAGTCGTTGTTTCTTTGTTGCCTATATAAAGAATTGTATGTTTACCTTTATCACACATTGAATGAAATAAAACAAGTGTTGCTTCTTCCACATGATTCTCTCAATTTTCTCCTTTTAGTGTTTTGGGCTGTGGAGTGTTCAACAATTGGTATCAGAATCTCAGTGAAGGTTATTTCGGTTGCTCGATTCTTTGCAAAGTAGTGTGGTATTATGGTAGTGTATGTCTAGAAAAGTTCGCTAGGAAAGACTTAGTATTTGAGTGATTCGAGTGATCCACCTCTCTTTCTGGGAGCTTATCTGGTGTACGTTTCACATACTTACATTGTTGCATTTAATTTGGTGAGAATCATTTGTTGACACAATGACGGACCTACACGTTGTCGGTGGAATGCAGAAGCTTAACAACGACAACTACAATACATGGTCAACTTGCATGATGTCATATATGCAAGGACAAGACTTGTGGGAGATTGACAATGGTAGTGAAAATGAGCAACTAGAAATAGAGGATGTGATTAGCATGTTAACAAAATGGAAGTTAAAATAAGGCAAGGCAATGTACGCCTTGAAGACAACAATGGATGAAGATATGCTAGAGTACATTCGAGATGTCAAAACCCCAAATGAGGCTCGAGAAACATTCACCAAATTGTTCTCTAAGAAGAACGATACGAAGCTCTAACTTTTAGAGAGCGAGTTGTTATCTATGAACCAAGGCAGCAAGATGATCAGACAATACTTTTACAAAGTAAAGCTGTTATGTTGGGAGGTTTTTGAGTTGGATCCAATGGCTCCTATTGGTGATACTAGGATGACACAAATCATTGTCCACGGTCTATAGCCAGAGTTTAGGATTATTTTTGATGATGTATAAGGATGACAAACTCAACCATCACTTGTAGAATTCAAAAATTTGTTAACTAGTCAAAAATCCTCAGTTAAACAAATGGGATGAGTCTCATTGAAAAATGAAGAAGAGGCACTATACGCCAGTAAAGGCAAGCGGAACTTCAAGTAGCATGACAATGGTGGGTTCAATAGAAATCAAGGAGAAGAAATCTCTCTTGAATGAGGAGGTTCCAAAAACCACGACAACAACAAAAAGTTTGAAGGAAAATGTTACAATTGCGGGAATAAGGGTCATATGGCCAAAGCTTGTTGGTTAAAGAAAAAATTTGTAGAGACAAATGTTGTTACTTCTAACAGTGAAGAAGAATGGGACGCAAAGGCATTTTTATAGTAGAAGAGGAAGAGCTAGCTCTCACGATGACTATGTTAGATAAAATTGATTATGAAAGTGATTGGATCATTAACTCAGATTATGAGAATGATTGGATCGTTATTCAGATTACGAAAATGACTGGATCGTTGACTCAGATTCTGAGAATGATTAGATCGTTGACTTAGGTTGTGATCCTACAACTGAAAAATGTTGCGTGTCCCGTAATATGGTATTTGACGAAGCATCTTCATGGTGGTCGTCAAATAAAAAGTTTTTGTTAGACTCGTATACTCTCAAGAGAGAATTGCAATATTCTCAAGTTTAGTCTAGATGAAACTCAAATTGTTGATGATGATGGAGAAGAAGAAGTAACTCAAAATCCATGGCAAACTGGTGTTCACCAGCAACTAATCAAAGACGGTGACCCAAGTGAAATAGAAGAACCAACACCACTTAAAAGATCAACAAGGATCTGAAAGCCATATCCCAAATATGCTATTGTTGCTATAGTAGAAAAAGGAAATGCAAAAGAGCTAGAAACCTGGGATCAAACTTGGGAGCTCATACCAAAGTCATTAGATGTGTGAAGCTCATTTCTTGTAAATGGATGTACAAGATAAAACATCACACATATGGATCGATTGAGAGGTACAAGGCTCGATTGGTAGCTCGAGGATTCTCTCAACAATATGGACTAGATTATGATGAAAATTTTAGTCTAGTGGTAAAATGGAAGATCAACACCACTTAGAAGATCAACAAGGATCTGAAAGCCATATCCCAAATATGCTAATGCTGCTATAGTAGAAAAAGGCGATGCAAAAGAGCTAGAAACCTTTATAGAAGCTTCTCAAAAAATAGAATAGACTGAAGCAATGAGAGATGAGATTGTTGCTCTTGACTGGAATCAAACTTGGAAGCTCATACCAAAGCTATGAGATGTGAAGCTTATTTCTTGTAAATGGATTTACAAGATAAAACATCGCACATATGGATCGATTGAAAGGTACAAGGCTCGATTGGTAACTCGAGGATTCTCTCAACAATATGGACTAGATTATGATAAAAATTTTAGTCTAGTGGCGAAGCTTACAACTGTATAGGGAGAATGCATTTTTGTATGGGGAGCTAGATTGAGAGATTTACATGGATCAACCTACTAGTTTTCATAGTCTAGATCATCCTGAATACGTCTATAAGCTTCGAAAGGCGCTTTATGGGTTGAAGAAAGCACCTAGGGCTTGGTATGGAAAGATTGTCGAGTATCTAACTCAAAGTGGCTATTCTATTACTCCTTCAGATTCTAGTCTATTCGTGAAAACAAATGAAGAAAAACTAGTTACCGTGCTAGTATATGTGGATTATTTAATCATCACTGGAAATTTTGCGGATGAAATTCTTCGAACCAAGAAGAATTTATTAGTTCGCTTCCAAATGAAAGAATTGGGGCAACTCAAACACTTTCCTGGTCTAGAGATTGATCACACCAAGGAAGGAATTTTTCTCCATTAGAGAAAGTATTACAATGATCTATTGAAAAAGTTTGAAATGCTTAATTGCAAGCCAATTTCTACACCGACGGAACCAAATGTCAAAATCCGTGCTAATGAAGGAAAAGAATTAGAAGATGCTACAATGTATCGACAATTTGTTGGTAGTCTTATCTACTTAACTTTAACAAGTCCATATATTTCTTTTTCAATTGGCATTGTAAGTCGCTACAAGCAAAATCTAAAGAAACCTCACTTTGAAATAGTTCGACGAATTTTGAGATATGTGAAGGATACCATTGATCATGGTATTATGTACAAAAAAGGTGGAGATTGCAAGATAGTTGGCTATTGTGATGCTGACTATATAGGTGATCATGATACTCAACGCTCAATTACAGGGTATGTGTTTGTACTTGGATCTGGAGTGATTTCCTGGTGTAGCAAAAGACAATCCATTGTGTCTTTGTCAACAACTAAAGCAAAGTATCGTACGGCAGCTCAAGAGAGTACCTGGCTTTTGCAATTGTTAAAGGATTTGCATCAACAAGTGGAGTTTCCGGTCACCTTGTATTGTGACACCTTGTTAGCCATACGCTTAGCCGAGAATCAAGTTTTTCACGCAAGAACTAAGCATGTGGAGGTGCATTATCATTTTGTTAGAGAAAAAGTCTTGCAAGAAGAAATCAAGCTTGAACATATGAAGACAGAAAATCAAGCGGCAGACCTATTCACGAAAGGCTTGAATGACAACAAGTTCGAAAGCTTCTGTCATCAGCTCGGTATGACACAGAAAATGGAAGTTGGTATTGAGGGGGAGTGTTGAAGCATCAATACTAACACGTTAACTAAAGTTTAATTAAATAACATTAAATATTAATTGATGTCTAATGAAGGTTAATTAAAAGTTTAACTTTAATTATAGGTTAATGTAATTAAGTTTAATTAATTTTATGTTTAGTCGTTGTTTCTTTGTTGCCTATATAAAGAATTGTATGTTTACCTTTATCACACACCGAATGAAATAAAACAAGTGTTCATTCTTTCACTTGATTCTCTCCATTTTTTCCTTTTTAGTGTTTTGGGTTGTGAGGTGTTCAACCGACAACTTATAGTCTTATCCTTGTTTTATTATTTATATTTGACCCTTTGCAGTTTCATCCTTATTTCTTCCGTAATCGCTTACGTTAAAGTCAAAATAATTTAGCTAAAAGTATCAAGGGTAAAATTAAGCATACAAAACATTAAAATTAATTAAAAATAAATAATAAATTAACACATAAATAAATTTAAATGTACCTGAATCAAACTGGCGATGAGATTTAAATATAAAATCTACAGGTTTCAAAACCTTTCTCCTCTTAATAGATATAGGAGTAGTTGGAAGTAGGAGTGTTCATGGTTAACTGTTGTAATATTTTGCTTAACTATAATCAAATGAACATAATAAGATGAACACGTTACCTTTAGACATTATCATCTATTTACTCTAAGAACAAAACCTATAGATTAATTATTGTAGAATGTTGGTTAACTATGAACACCCCTAATTGGAAGTTTAATTGTATTCAACTGAGTTTTTTTGCACCGTAATAAATAAAAAGTTAAAATGGAAAATTCTGGAATGGGTAACACGTTGTTACACACCATTATTTTTTAATAACGTTTAAATAAATATTAAAATATATAAAAACTCAATATGTAATTAATTATATTTAATAAAATAGTTAACTGCAATTATGTTCATCGACATAATTTTTTTTCTTAAAATGAACACAAAATTAACAGAACTTGTTGTGCTTAACACGGTTCTTCCTTTCTGCTAGGCACATTCTGATCGAGAAAATATAAAAGAATTAATGTAAAATCTCCTCTAAATCAATTTGTAGTTCTTTTCCTTCTTTTTTTTTCTGTTTATGAACACCAAAATTTGGCAAAATTTAGGGAATATTCAAAATTAAATTTAAGGAAGTAGACAAAATTTTGAGAATCTACGGCAAATGTCACAGTACATTGTAAAGTCGCTTCATATAGAAGATAATTTGAATTATTTTAATATTTTTTTCCAATTTATTAAGGGTGATGTGGTTTTGATCGCCAGCTGCAGGAGGCGAACTTACAAAAAATAATTATAACATAGTCTTAGTCGCCTTCTGCAGGAAGCGATTTTAGTGTTCACTGTAACAATTGTTTTAGATTTCCAAAAATTACCCAACCTTCTTTATTTCCTTAAATTTAGTTTCCAACTCCATTATTTCCCAAATTTTGCCACAAAAGGCATTTTCTAAACGCCTATAGAAAACAGAAGTGTATCAACAATGACAAATCCATAATCTTTTAGGGTAGATACAAGTCATAAAAATTTTAAAATTTTAGGTTTTGCACAAGTCATAAAATTTAAGGACTAATTTATAAAATTTTAAAAAAATGAATTTAAATGTGTTAAATTTAAAAAGTTCAAGGTGGACACAAACTTATCCAAACATACACGTAGATTCGCCACTGTGTATCAAGAAAAACGGTGCCTAACAAGGCTCTTCTTGGGTTTTTCTAACGTGAGACGCCTTAAAATAAGGCTAAAAAGAGGTGCAACCGAAATTTACAAAAATTGTAAGAATTTCGGTATATACTGAATTTCTTACAAAAAGTATAAAAATTTTGAAAGTGTAAAAATTTCGATATATACCGAAAAGTCGATACCGGAATTCTTATAAGAGTTTCGGTTGTGCCTCTTTTTAGCCTCATTTTAAGACGTGTGACCCTAAAACTTTCCGCTCTTCTTTTTCTTGCTAGTTTATGATCAATATTTAAAAAAAGTAAAATTCCAAAAAATAAAAAATAAAGATCTGACTATTACAGTAAATTTATTTGTGGAGCAACATAATATTGCTGAAAGGAATAAATGATGGGATCATGGACGTATTCGATCGCTCTCCAGTCCACCTTATGTTAATGGTAAGGTTTAGGGAGGGAGGATTTCCGGAGGAGGTATAATTTAATATTAATATTTTAAATTAACGATTAAAAAAATATTAGAAAATGAAAATATGAAAGGGTCATTCAACCTAATTTCTTTCTTTTTAAAATATGGTTAATCGCATGTAGAGGCCTTAAAAATTTTAATATTTATTTAAAAGTCATTAAAAATATTAATGAATATAGCAGTGTATAACATTAATGATGTGTAACAGTATGTGTCGTTCGTTCTATACTCACCCGGTTTGATATAATATATTTACTATAATAAAATTAAAAGGCTTAAAATTACCTAAAGTACTCGTATATTTGAAAAAAGAAATCAACATTTCTATGAAAAATATACTTAATTTATTTTTTTATTTAAAAATTGCATCATTAAATATTTTTTAGGGTGAACTAATCTAATGTCACTAAACTATTACCACTGACTTAAAAATACCATCAAACTTTAAAAATGTTCAAATCTAACACTGAACTTTAATTTTCGACTCGTATATGCTAGTCTGTCGTTAACTCTTAACGAGACGTTAACTCAAAACAATATTGTTTTGGTGCGGCTGTTTTGAAGCCTAATTTGATCTAAAACGATGTCATTTTTCTAGAAAAATAATAAAACTAGAGCTTCAAGAGGTTTGGACCCAAAAACCATCATATGCAAAAACTAAATCTCAACCACTAAACTAACATGAGATTATATAATGTTTTACCACAAATATTATATACTTAAACTACTTGAGATTAATTCAAATTATTTTCTAAAATAAAATGCTAGAAATAACATTAATCTATAACTAATATAAGTTATATAAATATATTATTTACATATATATATATATCAATACATAAAAATAAAAATATATTATTTTTTAAAAAATACTCAAAATATTCATAAAATAATATAAAATCATAAACCCTAAACCCTAAATACTAAACCACAAACCACAAAACCCAAATCATAAATCATAGACCTTTGTTAATACTTACAATACCTACCGCCACGTGTCAAGACCTATCGCCACGTCTCAAGACCACGTAGCCTGCGAGCATGATCCGACAACTTGCGACAAACAAGCAGGACTATCAACAATATCGCACAAATGATATTCGGCGATCACATAACAACGCACGTGATCGTTACGGACGACAACGTAAACTTCCCAACAAGCACGTAACAATGCACGTGATCGCCCATGAGTTGTTTAGTACCCTTCGTAACTAGCGTCGAACGAAGCAGGACTATAAGCGACATCACATCTAGCGATCACGTGGTAATGCACGTGATCGTTGCGGATGACAATGCAAACTCAGGACGTCAAGTCGTAGCCAATCTCATCAGCACCCCACGACAATCTGGTCATGATACGTGTCCGAGTAGTATAAAAAGGAACATGCAATAAGGGAAACCTAGGATCTTCCATTCTAAGCATCACCATCCACGCCAAGGAAGTCACACCTGAACTCAAACTGAGAACAACCACTTGAGTCACCACCAGGCTACCGTCTTTAACTCTGGTTCACTTTGATAGTCAACAACCTTAAACCCTAAATCTTAAACCTTAAGGCTTGGGGTTTAATTTTTTTTTATATATGATTTATAATCTATATATATGATTTTATAAAATATTTTTATTTATATATATTGATATATATGGAAATAATATTATTTATATATTAATATTATTTATAATATTATTTTTTCCTAAAACAATTTGAATTAATCTTATGTTGGTTTAGAGGTTAAGGTTTAGTCTTCGCATTTGAAGGTCTTGTGTCTAAACCTTTGGAAGTGCATGTTTTTATTATTTTTCTTCAGGCGAAATGACGTCGTTTTAGGCCAAATTAGGGTTTAAAACAGCCGCACTAAAATGACATTATTTTGAGTTAATGTCCCGTTAAAAATTAATAGCGGAGTGACATAAACGAGTTGGAAAATAAAGTTCAGTGTTAGATTTGAACATTTTTGAAGTTCGGTGACTTTTTCTTGTTAGTGGTAATAAATTAGTGGCATCTGATGTAGTTCACCAATTTTTTATTAATAGAAATTGTAAACCTATTGGCGTGACCTATCAAAGTTACCAAAATCAGGTAATTTAAATTTTAGGTAAACTATATAAATGGTCACTGAATTTTTACGACACTTTCATTTTGGTCCCTAAACTTCTAGTTCGCTTTCAGTATGGTTCTTCTTATTACCTTCCGTTAGAAACTGCTGACGTGGCACATTAATTTTTATTTTTCTTGAATAAAATAATGTATAAACTATACCATTCATCACTCGACTTACTTCTCGCTCATATTTTGGTCATTAAAATTTAAAAATTTTCAATTTAATAACTCAACTTTCAAATTGTTCTTATTTTGGTTACTCTCGAATGACATGTCTTTTTACCACGAGAGAAGAAAAATGTTAACCCTCGTTTTTAATTTATCTTCTTAGTTGAGAGAGTGCTATGAGAAAAAAACAAAGGAAAGAAAAGCAATGAAGAATAGAAATCGATATTGTTGTTGTTCAAACTTTACACAATTATATAATACAATACAACCTCAAAAGGAATCTGTCGAGGATTAATTTGATAATTTGTTGGCTTTTAGGAAACATTTCCAGTACCCTCTGAATATACACAACCCATTGAACTGGTGAAAACATGTAAAGATTGCATGCGCTTGTTGATTTTGTTGCCTCATAATTCCTATTGGATTTGTGTTTTTATTTGTTATGGTTTGGGGTGAGTAAAATCTGGTTTGATTAACCCTAAAAATATTTTGATTATTTGGTAAATTCAAATTATTCAATTCTCGATCTTATATTGTACCAATTAAATTTGATAATTGATTAACCAGTTAACTGAAATATTTTATTTTGGCAATAATTTTTTACTTTGCTTATTAAAATATCAAATATAATAATATGGTAAATTTAGTAATTGTTCAGTTGTGATAAATATGTAAAAACAAATAGAAAGTCGAAAATTGAGAGTTCACATCCAGTAATTCTACTCAAAGCCAAAACGTTTTTAAATAATCAGAAGGGTATCAAAATGACTAGACTATAAGATATTTTAATGCATAAAAATTACAAAATATTGTATATAACTGATCATATCGGTTAATCGATTTTGCTTAAAACTGTGAATCGTAACCGAATTAAAATAATTTATTTTAAAAAATTTGTACCAAAAATCAAAATTTTTGATTTGTATAATCATATCATTCGTGAGTGACCAAAATATGAACAATTTGAAAGTTGAGTTATTAAATTGAGAATTTTTAAACTTCAGTAACCAAAATAAGAGTGAGAACGATGTAGTTTACACATTATTTTATTCAAGAAAAATGAAAACTAGCTGCCACATCACAAGTTTCTAAGTGAAGGTAACGAGAGGGACCATAATGCTAGTTTTAAAAGTTCGACAATTATAATAAAAGTTTTAAAAGTTTGGTGACCATAATGAAAGCATCCTAAAAAATCGATGGTCGATTGTGTAGTTTACCCTAAATTTTAAGACACGTGACAGCCTATGTCGATGGAGACATGTTACAATATTTTTAAGGTGGACATTTTCTTATAATTATTAAAACAAAAACTAGCCATTTGTGATCATATAAGGACCATACAATGAAAATGTTAAAACTTAATCAAAAGATTCGAACAAAAAATAGATACGAACAACACCAGAATCGACGATAAAGGATAAAACCATTAACACTAACATTAAAAAATGCATCTAACTCTTATATCACGTTGACAAAATGGTCCATACCACAAATGAATCGCGACATGAAACAATGATTGTGAACGCGTATCCAAATCTAGCCCGAGTGTTCAAAACTAGAAAGATCAACAGATAACACATAAATGCCATCTTGATGAGTCGTGGCGTCATCAAGTCAAACTCTGAGAAAATATAACATAAAAGAATAGTCAAACGATAGAAAAAGTAGACAAAAAGCGTGTTAAAAGACAGAGATAAATGTGTCACAAAAGTAGAGAAAAACGTAACATAAATGTAGAATTATTCTTATTAAAAACTAAAAAAGAAACAAAAAAAAAAGAGAACCGACAGTTGACGACCAATATCAAAGTCGGTGCCGCCGCTTATAGGGTTATAAAAAATCGTAACCTGACGGGTCCCGACTCGATCCGATAGGGGCAAGTTTTATTTTAAAAAAATCAGGTTCAAGTCGGGTTGAATCGAGTTTGGAAGAAAATAAAGTCAGGGTGGGTTCGGGTTGAGTGCAAAAATTCCCCGACCTGAACCGACCCGATATATTTAATTTAAATTTTAATATATGTACAATAATATCCCTATATATATTATTTAGGTAAATTGTTCCGTCTATTTTCTCATTTCTTCACCTTTTCGCCGCTCTCTTCTATTTGGTCTTCATTTTTTTGTCCTTTAGTTTTCCAGCCCCTTTATCATATTTTCCTTTCATTGATTATTGGAGTGTGATTAATGGAGTTGCAGTATTTTTTTTAAAACCATTGTTTGTTTTCTTATCATTCTCATTTTATATATCTTTTACGGAACAAAATTCATTGTTTATTTGTTCTTTATTTTTCCAAAATTTGGAAGAATATCATTGTTTGTTCTTATTTCTCTAAGTTTCTCTTATTTCTATTCCCTGTTATTCTTTAATTTACCCATTTTTAATCATTATTGGGTTTATTGAATAGACAACCATCAAAGAAATCAAAGCCTCCAATCTTGACTGATGATAAAGGCAAAGCTTCAGCTTTCGATCAGAGCCTCCGATAGATAAAGCTTCAGTTTTCAGTGATGAATGAGTATATGTTAGGGTTTTTGAAGGAAAAAATATAATTCAGTTCGGATCAGAGCAGGTCAAATTTTAAGTTTTATCTATTGGGTCGGGGTCGGGGTCGGGGCGGATGAGACTTCTCAACTACCCGGGTCGGGTCAGGGTCGAGTCCTGAGTTTCAAGTATTAGATCGGGGTCAGGTCAGTCAAAAATCCGCTACGTCTCACCCCGTTGCCATCCCTAGCCGCTTAAACAAAGTTGAAAAGAAAAATTTGTGGTTAGGCTTGTAAATGAACATGAACATACCCTCATTTAATTTTAACCGAACAAACGAATGAACATGAACAACTAAACAAACATAATTTCTTGTTCGTGTTCGTTCACTAAGTAATGTAGATTGTTTGTGTTTGTTCATTAATAAACGTAGCTTGTTCTTGTTCGTTCATGTTCATTCGTAAAATTATAAACAAATGCAAAAGAACACAAACGAACATAAATGAACATAAACCACAACATCATTAATATAAGTTGAAACTTCAGAGTTAATTTGTTAGAGTAGGACAAAAGCATGCATAAATCTTAAATAAGCTATATGAAAATAATAAAATTAAACTCTTAAATTTAATTTAGTAAAAAATCTTCTTAAAATTCAAACGTGTTCAATAATCTTTGTAACAATCTTCAACTTTCATTCATGAACAATTGTCAATTCACCATCTATCCTTATCAAAACTAAACAAATGAAATTATATGAAATTTAAAAAGTTGTAATAAAAGTTGAAAAGTATTACTAAATTGCGAAGTTATACCAATTCACTCATTCTCATTTCTCAAGGAAGCATAAAAAATTATTACTTCCATAAGCAAGCATATCTACCATTTTAGTTCCTAAAAAGGAACAATACAAAGTAATAACCCTCCCACCAGTACTAAAAGCAGATTGAAAAGCAACTGTAGTGACTAAAATTGCCATGATATCAACAACCATTATGGACAAACTCCTAAACTTTATATTGATCTTCCACCACTACTCCAAGACATCAAAATATACATCAAACTCACTAATGTAAACTCCTTCCAAATAAGTGTCAAAATTTAACTTTATAGACGTAAAAGTATCAACACTTCTAATATGTTGATCATACTTAGCTATGTCAATTTTGACACCATTACAAAATCGACTGGTTAAAGAGCTAAAACCATTCTTAAAAGTACCTCCGGCACAAACCTTGACTCCCATCAGTTTCAGTAGATGAAACAACATTTGTTTCTTTATGAGCTTCAACATATTCTTGGTACAACTCATATAAAGTATCTTGAACTATTTGCATTTTTCTCGGAGCCTCACCATAAGAATAAATGACATTGAAAGAAAATTCAAGCAAATTCATTTTATACATGCCAAAGAAAACAACATGAACTGATAAAAATAATGGCTTTAAAAGAAAGCTCAAATAATTTTATTTTATACCTGGTGGAGAAAATGACACTAATTAAACTCAAATAATGGTATTAAAGAAAATTCAAACAATTTAACTTTATACCTGAGGGCTAAAATGATACCAATTAAAATCAAGAAATTACATGTACCCCAATCATCCATTCTTTTAGACACTTAAAAAAGGAATCATAGATACAAACTCCAAATTATGGTGGAGGCACATAAACATAACTTATTATACATTTGTGAAACTTGAAATCGGAATCTACAAAATGACATGTAACTACCATGTAATGGATGTTTTGACCCGATGTCCACATACCTATAGGGATGCTCACACAGTTGATAATATTTAACAATTTTTGAACTATTTCCTTTTTAATCTCATAACTAGAAACACAATCTTGTCTAACAGATGCACGCGAGATTTTGTTAAATTCTAGATTCACAGTTAAATCCTAAATTCTCTTCTTTCATTACCATATTAAACAGTTCATACTCCACAAAATTAAAAGGTAACTCATGAAACATGGTCATTGAAAAATAATCTTTCTCATCCTCGCATTATCAAACTTGTAATTTCGTATCATAGATGAAGAATTCGATTTCACATGCAACACTTTTAAATTTAATCGACCTCTGTTAACCACCTTTTATCTTTGGGCACTCACTAATAGGCCAATGCAATGGTGTGTTGGTTCCGTCTTTAAGTTTCTTAATCTTTTCTGCACAGTGGATGCACTCAAACACTTTAGTTCCATCATGTAACTTAACCAAACGAAAATTTCAAAAAAGTTCTTAAACTCTCGAAGTCTTCTTTCTCTTTCTTTTGGTGAAGAAATTTGGTTCTTTATTGTTGGCTGCATCAACTTGTTCTGCACCAGCACCAACAATTCTATCAACTTTTTTGTCATTAGCTGTAATAACAATAACTTCAAGATTTTGCGTATTATCTATGGCTGAAGTGTCTACACTTAATTCAAATTCGGTTGATTCAAAGTGGTGAGTAAGTGTCTAAATATTAATCGTAATGAAAGGGGAATGAACCACTACAGGAAACATCAGACATCTATTGTTCAACAATGAGTAAATGTTAGCATTAAAAAGAAAATTAAAAATCACAAAATGAAATTCTCTTTTAGTTAATAGGAGTTTGTTGTCTAATGAGATGGCCAGCCTACGACTTATGGCAGAGTCAACAAATTAGATAAAACTTCAAAAATTTTGTATTATAAAAAAATGATACATACAACAAATCCATTTTTAGTCAAAACAGAAAAGTGAAAACCCTTATAATCCGAAACAGAAAACCCTTGCAAAAGAGCATGACGATTACCCAAAAAAGAGTCAATTGAGTTGATAGCGAGCGATCAAGTGATACATGCACAGATTGGGGGAAATGTCAATTGGAGCAAGCATTTGAGATGAATAAGGAAGATGATTTCCTTGGTCAAATGCTTAAATTAGGAAGTTATCGTTCAAATTAATGTGGATGTTTATTTCATGTAAAATCTGATTCACGCACTAGCCTACAATGCTAGCCAGATTCATTTTTAATTTATTACTTACATTCCTTAATTTAGGCACTTAATTAAGGGACATAATTTAGGAAATTAATCTTTTTGTATTTAGCATCCTTACAATAAAAAAGGGGCGACTTCTTCTCTTGAAAACACAACAACAAGATGAATATTTGAAGTAAAACATTGCTGGCCATGAGCCATTTTTTTCAAGGTCGACAGGTTCACCTTGTTAATTTTCTTCGAAGTCTTCTTTAACTTAAGTTCTTCCAGTTCTCGTGTGGGAGATCATCTTCACATTTTTGCTTGCTTAGATAATTGAATCTAGGAGGGTGGGTTAAAGTAGCTTGAGGGTGTTTGTCTATTCAATTACAATTAGGAGGGTGTCTGAGGACAACTATCTATTTTTTTACATCAAGATCATGTTTTCTTGTCAATTTGCTGAACTTGGAATATTGAGGTTTTCTCGAATCATATTAGAGAGTTTGCTAGAATAATTGCGATCTAGAGGATTCCTAGATTTTGAGGTATTTCTCGGATCCTGGGATCCACATCATTTAGTATTAGAGCTTTGGTTCATGTGCTTAAAACATTTATCTTTTATTGTTTTATTAGTAGTTGTTTGAAAAAAAGAAAAAATCAATATTTTATTTTTATTTCTATAGTCCAAGTTTGTCAGTTTTGATAATTTCCATTCAAAAGGAAATTATAAGAAAATTGAAGTTGCAGACTTGCAGTCCAACAATATCCAAGATTCGAGGATGAATCCTTTTAAGGAGGGGGAGAATGATACATGCAAAAATTAGGGAAAAAGTCAATTGGAGAAAGCATCTGAGATGAATGAGGAATATGATTTCCTTGGTCAAATGGTTAAATTAGAAAGTTATCTTTCAAATTAAGGTGAATGTTTATTTCATGTAAAATCTGATCCACGCACTAGTCCGGCCAAATTCATTTTTAATTTATTATTTACATTCTTTAATTTAAGCACTTAATTAAGGGAATTATTCCTTAATTTAGGGACATAATTTAGGAAATTAATCATTTTGTATTTAGCATCCTTGCAATAAAACGAGGTGACTTCTTCTCTTGAAAACACAACAACAAGATGAATATTTGAAATAAAACATTGTTGGCCATGAGCCATTTTTTTCAAGGTTGACGGGTTCACCTTGTTAATTTTCTTCGAAGTCTTCTTTAACTCAAGTTCTTCCAGTTCTCGTGTGGGAGATCATCTTCACACTCTTGCTTGCCTAGATAACTGCGTCTAAGAGGGTGTGTTAAAGTCGCTTGAGGGTTTGTCAATTCAATTGCAATTAGGACGGTGTCCAAGGACAATTATATGTTTTTCTACATCAAGATCATGTTTTTCTTGTCGATTTGCTGAACTTGGAATATTGAGGTTTTCTCGAATCATATTAGAGAGTTTGCTAGATTAATTGCGATATAGAGGATTCCTAGATTTTGAGGTCTTTCTCGGATCCTGGGATCCACATCATTTAGCATTAGAGCTTTGGTTCATGTGTTTAAAACATTTATCTTTTATTGTTTTATTAGTAGTTGTTTGGAAAAAAGAGAAAAAATCAATATTTTATTTTTGGTTTTATAGTCCAAGTTCGTCAGTTTTGATAATTTCCATTCAAAAAGAAATTATAAGAAAGTTGAGGTTGCAGACTTGCAGTCCAACAATATCCAAGATTCGAGGATGAATCCTTTTTAGGAGGGGAGAATGATACATGCACACATCGGGGAAAAAGTCAATTGGAGCAAGCATTTAAGATGAACGAGGAATATGATTTCCTTTGTCAAATGGTTAAATTATGAAGTTATCTTTTAAATTAAAGTGGATGTTTATTCCATGTAAAATCTGATCCATGCACTAGTCCACAAAGCTGGGCATATTTAATTTTAATTTATTAATTATATTCCTTAATTTAGGCACTTAATTAAGGGAATTATTCTTTAATTTAGGGACATAATTTAAGAAATTAATCCTTTGTATTTAGCATCCCTTACAATAAAAAAGGTAACCTCTTCTCTTGAAAACGCAACAACAAATGAATATTTGAAATAAAACATTGTTGGCCATGAGCCATTTTTTTCAAGGTTAACGAGTTTACCTTGTTAATTTTCTTTGAAGTATTCTTTAACTTAAGTTCTTCTAGTTCCCGCACTCTTGCTTGCCAAGATAATTTCGTCTAGGAGGGTGGGTTAAAGCCACTTGAGGGTGTTTATTTATTCAATTGTAATTAGGAGGGCGTCCAAGGACAACTATCTCTTTTTTCTACATCAAGATCATGTTTTCTTGTCAATTTGCTAATATTGGAATATTGAAGTTTTCTGAGATCATATTAGAGAGTTTGCTAGATTAATTGCGATCTAGAGGATTCCTATATTTTTAGGTTGTCGAATTTGCTAAAGCTTGGCAAAAGATTAGGAATACATTATAAATATATAAGAAATAATGCAAAGAGCGAGTCTATTGCGTGCAAGTATACACGGTCAGCAAGTGATACAAAAGTAAGTTGAGTATCATATCCACAAGGATTGACCAAGAATTTAATTGTTCAATGTTTTACTTGTTAAAGGAATCAAGAATGTTTAGATTGATTTGAATTTTTGTTTTATATAGTAGCTAAGGGAATGCAATGAAAGCAAAATCAGTTTAGCAAAAAGAAGTATTCAACTGGGTGAATAGCGTTGGCAAGGGATGCATGGATTTTACACTAGCTATGGCAATTATTAATAATATTCTGTCTTGGATTTTTTGCCGAGTAGATTTCAAGAGTAGTATTGCCTCTGTCGAAGGCAATACCCTAAGTTAACCATGATAAAACCCCTATATGTCTATAGGGCAGCTTTTCATAAATTAACTTGATTAAGTTTCAATCCATACTCCTAAGGGGTAGATTCACTTCCGAAATAAGCTCATCTATTTTAACATCTCCCGTCGAAACTTCTCTCCTTAGTACCTGATAACTTATCGTTATCTCTTAAGTCTGTTAAGATATTAAGGCATAATAAGCAAGCAATGCCAACTGTCGTATAACAAAGAATTTAAGGAAATAAAGTGCTAGCCAGATAGAAAATAATGTCAAGGCATTTAAATTATTAAAAACAAAAAAATAAACTGAGCGTTAATCGCAAACATCCCCAACCAACTATAAAAGCATAGTTCATGGTTATGGGTTCTATCCATAAAATATTGTATCTCAACATCGCCATTTAAATGAAAATTAAACTAAGAGAATATGCAAAGAAGGAGAATCGTCAATGCAACCCTTCGAGTGCTCTAGATCTCTCAGTCTAAGATGGTCAAACCACGTTCTGTCCTCTAGCTTCCTCTTTTACCACGGTTCTCTCTTCGAGTGTGTTGGTCGATCTCTTCTCTTCCTTTAAATAGGCACACGTGGAAACCCTAGAGTGGGTTTGAAATTTGATTATGTCGCGACCATTTTAAAATCGAAGTGTGGAAAACAGCCCGATGATTGATTCTTTTGGAAAATTAAGTTTTTTTGTTCATTTTAATTCATTTAATCTTGAAAATTAAGGTTTTCATTTTAGACCAGTTTACCCGTTTATTTATTCTTGAAAATCAATTTGGAGTCGTCACCGGTCACTTTGGTAGACCGGACACCATAAAACAACCAGAGATTTATTTCTTTAAAATTAGGGTTCAGGAGTCGGTTACATGTGGGGAAGCATTAGCATCCGCACAAACGCCCATTTTCAGGTGCCTTTTTTATTTTACGTGACATTTTTGGCAATTCTAACATTAATTTGAATTTAATTTAATCTTTCATTGCTAAATGAATTTTCATTCCAAATGAAAGTATCCTTTTGTAAGAAAATACATCTTTAAACGAATATGAATTTTGAAATATCCAGTTACTTTAGGATACTTCGATTTATATTAAAAAATGTATCCCAACACGAAGGGTTTACTGCATGTCCAATTATTTTCTTGTCAATTTTAAGTTCAAGCCTAATCAAGGCTCCAATTAATTAAATTAATTAATCTATAAATACTATTGAATTTAGAGTTTAAGTGACAACACCCATATGATTGAGCACTAACCATATTAAACCCTAAATTAATAATATTCTTAATTATTTAATGATTCTAACTATCTTAACCATAATCCTAATTTAATTTTAATTCAAATAACTAGGTGACTTTAATGTTATAAATTTAAATGAAGTATTAAATATTCAACTAAAATGCTCTTTTGATTAACATCTCACTACAATGAGACACTAATCAACTTAGAACATTAAAGTTTTCATTTAATATTCATTTATTTCTATAATTATCTCCCTAGTTAAATTATTCAAATTAATTAGAGAACCTAAACTTAAAGGCTCTAAATAATTAAATCTAAGTGTTTAATATTATCTAACAAACATATTACATGCTATTTAAAATTATACAAGCATATAATAATTAAAAGCATTGCAATTAAACTAAAAAAGCTGATATTAGGGACCAATTTGAATTAAATTGCAAGCTGAGGTGCCAAATTACAATGGTTTTGGACCAAATTGAATGAAATGAAAACTAGAGGGCCGCGGTATGAAGCCCATGAAAGAAGGGCGCGGGCTATTACGGGGATTCGCGGGCCCTGAGGCCCAATCCTCGGCCTATATAAAGACCCTCTCAGCCATTCATTTTTCCTTTTTTTTTCTTCCATTTTTTGGATTTTTAACTTTTATAAATCCCTAAATCCTCCCGACTATAACACTCGAACCCAGAAAACCACTTCCCCTTTCGATCAAAACCCCATTGTTCATCCAAAACTCATCTTCAGTTCATCATTTTCCCCGTTTGATCCTTATAAACACTATATCTCTTCTTTTTTCTTGTTTTTTAGATCAAACACCCAAAACTCATTTGATGTTCATCTTAGTTCATCATGAACACAATGAACATCAAGGCTCTGACATATCTCCACCTCTCACTCTGCCATCCCAATCTTCAACCACCATTGCCGATCACCCTAGGCCTGTTTGCCGTCCGTCAGAGGCAACGCCGGCCACCATCAATCGTCATCTCCGGTCATCTTCTTTGATAACACTCCAGACTCCAACCGGCATCTATTTAGCTCCGGCAACCGGTCACTACCGCAAGGCGATTTCTGGCTGCCGACCGCCATCGTCCGAAACCCTAAAAACCCTTATTTTCACCAAATTTTCAATCTAAAACCCTAAATTTACCCAAATTCAATCGAATCCTCCTTTTTTTCTCCCAATTCCTAGGCCTAGCTACCCAAACTGAACCTAATCTACCTATTCAACTCTGCCGTTGCATTTCGACTCTCCAACGACCTAACCGAGCCCTGAAAACTTCAAGATAAGCTACTAATCCTTCTTTGATTTTATATTTCTTTAGATATATGATTTAAACACATTTGTGGCTATTGCATTTAGGTTTTAGAACTTTAGGTCTGATTTTTGTGATGTTTATGCAAGAAATGAAAATAGTGGAAGGAAAGCTACCTTCCGATTGTATCGATGGTGATGCGGCGGCTGCGGTGGCTCTAGTCGTCTTCTCCAGCACGTTCTGGTGAGTCTCTTGAACTCCTTTCTCTCTCCTTTAATGAGTGCAATAATTGTGTTTAACTGCCTAATAATTGCATCATTATTTTTCAATAATTGCTTCTCTCTCCTTATTTATAACAGGTGGGTCGACTGACATCAGCGGTGCTATTATCCGCGTGAAAAACAATTAAACCAATGAGGAACCGCCACATGGAAATTCAGCTATCAATTTAGGTGGGCTTTGAAAGCACAATTGGGCCATTTGTGTTTGTTTGGTGCATATTAACATGTAAATGGGCGGGAAAATTGTTTATGGGCTTGATGACTTGTATTTTTGGACTTGTAGCTCTTTTGTATGTAAATGGACTCATATGGATACTTAAATTTTATTAATGGATATTTGAATATTTATTTGTTTAATGGATCAATATTTGTATTATTTATTTACTTTATTTATTACTTAGTATTTTGGTTTTATTTATAGTGAAACTATATATATGTATATATACCCGGACAAAATTAGGGTATTACAAATTACACACCAAGATAGGCTTGTTATCATCTTATCCTCCTTTGAATTTTAGGGCTAACATGTACTGGGTTCAACGACTACTTTGACCGGGCATCAGACATCAATTCTTTTCCAACCGAGCTTGACAATCTTTGGTCCAACTTTGCCAACTGCGACTCGGCAATTCTCTTTTGCTTTTCCTGTTTCTTTCTCCTAACCTACATCAATGCCAACAAAACAACCTTTCACGCTGGCAAAAGAGCAACTCCCTTACTCCTTATGCAAATGCATGATTTTAACAACTAAATGCAAACATATATACCTAAAGACAAGCAAAATTATTGTAACATATGCATAAAAGCAATAATTTCTAGAAGTTAACACTCCCCCAAACCTAGCTCATTACTTTTCCTCAAGTAATGCAACTAAAATTAAGAAAACAAAAAAATATAAAAAAAAGTACCTCAGCAAACTTGTTCTGATTGTCAACAAGAGCTAGTAAGTAGAATCTGGCCCTAGTTTGTCCCTAGATATCCCAATGCAATAATGCGAAGTAGATAAAAAAATTCAAGTGCAACAATATAATTGTAGTCTAAGGTCATGAAGTGTGTATGGAGTGCAAGCAATATGCATCAAGTATCCTTTTACTCTTTTAGTCAAATTTACTACCCAAACTCAGAATTATTGTTTTTTCCTTTTACTCACCAAGGGTTTTTGCTAGAAATATTTCCAGGCTTGCTTCGTAATACTGTTTGGCATGAGAAATAAGAGGGAGCATACCACAAACCCCCACGTTAATCCAGACATTATTGTAAACACTAATTTTATTCAGGTCTGTTCACCTGGGTTTTTATTACTATTGTTATTATTATCTTTATTATTATTATTATTATTTTTATTATTATTGATTGTGATAAGAAAAATTAAAAAAATAGATATAAAAACAATAACAAACCCATTTATTAATATGTGCAAGTCCATTTACATAACCCAAAAAAATATTTACATTGCATATCGCCCATTTTAGGCCCAGACCTAATTGAAATCAGATAACCTAAACCCTAACCCCTATCTTTTTTCTTCTACAACCACCAAATCTCCATCGTCAGATCATCAAGGTCTGATCTGACGATCCAGATAAAGGAAAAGGTGACTGGCCAGCTACTCCACGCGCGCGTGCAGCTCACCGCGGGGACTGCTCAGCTTCCTTCACGCACCCACCACTTCATCTACCCCGTCCAAGCCAGAAATAAGAGGGGTGGTCCGATTTGGTTTTAAAATAAAAAGGGTTTTTAGGGTTTCAAGGAGTCGCCGGCACCTGTGATGGTTTGTGACGGCCGATGCGGCCAACCCTTGCCGGATTTTGGGAATCCATGGTGGTTTCTGGGTTCGAACCCAGAAACCCTTAAAGACTGAGGGGATTTTTCAAAGGGCTTTTGAAGATAGTAAAAAAATGGAAAGGGTTAGATTTTAGACTGAAGGGATGTTTTATAGTTTTAAAATTTTTAAAAATGGTCAAATACCCTCATAAATCCCTCCGCCCCAAAATAATCACGGCTTTGGTCCTTTTTTGTTTTCAAATTCGTTCGCAGTCCTTAATACTTTTCCAAAGTTTTCAATTTCATCCCCTGCCTCAGTTTGATTAAAGCCTGAACGGTTGAATTACCCTTTCGGCCCCTCTGACTTCTGTTTTGTTTTAATTTACTCCCAAATCCACTGGTATATTCCTTTTTTTGGTCCTTTTTTTCCAGCGTTTTATTTAATTTTATCCCCTTATCTTTCATGCATATTTAAATTACAATATCGTTCTTATGTTTTTTTAAATTTTCGTCATTTTTTTTTGCTTATATGTGTTTAAATGTTTAGTTGTTTGATCTATCACATTAAATTTTTTTTGTTCGTATCGTTATTGTGTATGTCATGATCTTTCATCTTGCTCTTGAATTTGTTAGATGTACCTATTTTTGTTTCGTTTTCACATATATTTATTTATATTATATATATATGTATATCATATGGTGTTAGGTTATATTATATATGTTGTATATATTGTTTTTATATATTAATGTATATGGAATGTATATATATATATATTACATTATTTGTGCTATTATATATATATATTACATGCTGTCTATATACATACGTGAACATACTATATTATTTATACTATATTATATATTACTATATTATATATGTTACATATGATTATATATATATATGTATATATATATAGTATAGCACATGGTTTATTTTTACATATAATGTTTTTGTATGTAGTATAATATATATGTTATAAGTTTTAGTATACGTAAACATACATGTATATTAAAATGAAATGAAATGTACTAAAAATCATAGTAATCTTAGAGGTGACAATTTTGATAAAAAAAATCTTAGAGGTGACAATCAAACTGGCTTAGATTGAGTTCATTCAGGTTTGAATTTTTTGTTAAAAATCTTTTATATTTTTAAGATTATTATAAATAAAATAAAGAAGAATAAGAATAAAATAATAAAGAACAAAGAACAAAGAGATAACAGAAAATGGAGATTTGTATTATTCTCAATACTGAAATATATACAATGTCTTCATCAAATCATCTATTTATAGGCATAAGAAGTACATAATACATTGAAATCTAATTAATGAAGATAATATTCCTAATGATAAAGTAAATCAAATCTCCAAGATAAAGTTCTTATCATGATAGACGTCCACATAGATAAATATTCATAACACTCCCCCTTGGATGTCTATGAAGATAATGTGCCTCGTTAAAACCTTACTAAGATAAAAAAAAATAGTGGAAAAATTTTTCTTTAGTGAAGGAAAAAGAGTACACACATCTTTGATACACACAACATGTTGCCTCATTAAAAACCTTACTAGGAAAACCTATTGGGACAAAACCTCGGTTAAGGGAAAAAGAGTACAACGTGTATTTACTCCCCCTCATGAAAACATCAACTAAGATCTTTGAATTTTCATAATTCAATCTTAAATAATATTTTTCTAAAGATCTTGAAGGATGAAATTTTGGAGTAATAAGTTTCATTTTGCCATCTTTGATGTATCTACCTTTCGATTGAGATATAAATTTTACATTATCTCCATATAAGATAGCTTGTATCTTATCTTATGAAAGTAAATCACATATCTTTTGAATATAAAATATAAATATTCAAGGGGCATATCTAAATAAATTTTCTCAAAAATTTCCAAATGCTTCTACATTTTAAATCCTTCAAGGATAATTTTTCTATTCATGGATCCACAAAATAATTAGACACATATAAAATATGTCATAACTACCAAATTAATTGCATCAACAATGAAGTTATTAAAATTCTTCATAAATCATAATTCAAGTCGTATTTATATCTCATGACTATTTATTTATTCCTCACTTGCATTACACCTTTAGGTGTTTGGACTACTGGTCCAAAAACTTCACTTTTGGAACTTTAAAGCTTCTTTCTACATTGATCAATTTCAATATCTATAATTCTAGATAGATATCTATACAAGATACTCATTTTCTTTCTTTACTTCTATAGAAGTATTCTATGTAAAATTGTTATCGGCAACATTTTCTATTTTGGTTCCATTCTTTTCCAATGGTGACATAACTTATCGAGATCTTTCAATCTTTATTTCAAGTACTTGAAACTCTTCTAGAGCTTTATTATTAGTTATATCTTAGGTCTCTTCATGAGAATTTGCCTCTAATATATGATCATCTCATATTACTTTCCATTTACGAGAATTTTGATCATAGGAACCGGTTTCGACTATCATGCTTTAGGCATGATTTACATCCATTTGCTCTAACATATAATTCAAATTTAGAGCATTTTAGCTAGTATATGAGACTTAATTACTCTCATTAGGTCAGTAAATATGCCTGACAATTGACATATAATAACATAAATTATCTTATGAACTTTTGGTTCATATACGAGGATATAGAATTATAATGATAATTCATTTTCCTTCTCTATTCAGCTGATTATTCTCTCCCTGATGTTGAGAAAAATCATCTCATAAATGATTCTTCAATTAATGTTTAAGAATTTAAACATAAAAGGAGACTCATACCCAATATATATTCTCAACCCTTTTTATATATACTCGTTTTGTGCGTTGTGGTGGAAAAATTCAACTATATATCGCACATTTAAAAATTATAAAATGGAAAATATGACTTTTGACCAAAAGCCTATCATAATGGGGAGTTTATTATAACTTGTTGGCTTGATGCGTATATGTGTTGTTGCATGTGAAATGTTTTGTTCTCATAGTTTAGCTATTAAAAGGAGGCATCCAATCAAAATTTTGCTAAACTATTTCGTTCATAATCAATAGGCTTTGTAATAGTTATTTCAACTGATATAGCCTAAAATATAAACCCACTAACTTTAGCAAAACAAATAGTCTTAATTGCATAGTCTAAATCTTTTTCTAATCAATCTCACAAACTTCTGGTTGTAAGATCATAATACATATGTAGCTGCATATACTAAAATCATATAAAAGTTTTCCACATTTGTCGATAAATGGGCCCATATTTCATTTAAATATACAGGATATGCAATCTCAACTTTAGTACAAGAACTTCAAAATATTTTGGTAAGTGGGATCTTAATCATTTACTTTGAGAACAAGAAACACAAGAACTTCGTGTTCTTTTAGTAAGTAAAATTTAATCAATTCCTTTGAGAACATGCACCACAAGAACTCCAGGTTCTTTTAGTATATGTGCATGTAAATCTCAATAATTTCCGCATCATTATTGGTCAAGATGGTCTAACCGATCATGCCAACTATATATATATATATCTGAATTTGTAAACTTTTGGTTTACCATAACATGTGATTCAATCTCACTCGTACATGTCTAGTACAAATTTTAAAAACAAGTTTCTTTGAAACTTGACAATACATTGTCTACCAAAATTGTTTCTTTGAATAGAAATATACTTAGCTCTTTCGGAGCTTTTAGTGAAAATTATTCTTTTGGTAACAATATATAGCTCTTCTATAGCTTTCAATTGATTTTTCTGCTACCAAAACTTATATCCACATTGGTTGATTTCATATGCCAATTGATAACATATGTTATCTATAATTCCCAAAAGATTATTTTGAGAACTCTTATTGCTCTCTTAAAATTTTCACTTTTGGTGGTGACGATATTATTATCGTTAGCGGTAAGTATTGAGATATTCATAATTATGCACCTTTCATAATATGTTTTCTCTCAAGAGCTTATTGTTCTTTCAGAGCATCAATGTTTTTAGTACTTTGAGATATAATACTCACATTTTTTCCCATGCTTTTAAATGGGAAAAATATTTTTTATGCTTCTGCTAAGCATAAATCGTCACCATAGACTGTATTTGATAAGTAATTGATAAGTGTGTAAAAATATTATTTTTCTTACCTTTTTTACTCATATTATTGTTAGACTTAGACTCATTTTAGTTGCATAATAGGCATTCATGCATAATTTTCTAGTTTCCTTGATTCATGAGCTTGGTATTACATTTTGTTGGTTTTTCGTGGAAAAGTCGATGCTTCGGTGCTTTATTTTGTGCAGGTTAGGATTGTCGTGGCAAAGTACAAATTGCTTAGGCAATTCAGGAGAATAAGGAAGGACTTGTTGAACCAGTTGCCCAGGCAATTCGAGATAAATCTGCCCAGCTGCGGATGATAATCGAAATTCAAGGGATAATTCTCCGAAAATTCTGATTTACAAGAGGAGTTTGATGGAGATAAAGACTCTAATTATTGATGAGTTCTTGGAGATCAAAGGAGATTAAATTCCAAGAGTTTTATGAGAAGTTTTTGGAAGAATAAAAATATAATAATAAAAGAGATTTATTTCTTTTAATATATTTAATTCCAACTGAACTTCCTCCTCAAAAAAGACTTTGACCTAGCCATCTCCTATATAAAGCCCTACCTGCCAACTACAAGGATATGCGATTAGAGAGAGCAAATTGGGGGTTGTTTCGATTTCTTCTTCTTTTCCTCTTTGTTCGCTTAGACTCATGCTAGGGAATTTTTATCTTGTGTTTATTTTGCACCCGGCCATGAACAAATTTTATTTGGCTTGGGTTATTGTGTATTTGTGGTTGTGAGAACGATTGGATTTATTTAGGTATTTGAGTTTAGAATTTTAAATTCAAAGTTTATTCATTCTTCGTTCTTAATTTTGCAAGTGAATTGGGAGATGATCTCGTGAATTCCTCCATTTATATAATATCGGGAGAGTTAGATTCAAGAAATGAATGAGCATGGTCTTTATTCAACCAAATGATGGTGAAGACTAATTCGACTTAGGGATAAGTTGCGAATTTCAACGGCTAAAAGGAGCGCAAGATAGGTTGTTGTCCACCCTTAGTTCACTCAGGGATGTATTATCAAGGCATGCACAATTAACAGTGTTTTGAGTTAGGGATAACGAGAAATCATTGAAGAACGCTTCGCCAAGCTTTGAAGGTTGTCGCCCAATTGCCCAGGCAATCGCTCTATTCCCAATTGTGCAAGCAATCGCAGAATTGCCCAAGCAATCTAACTGGATTCAATTGAAGACCAATAGAGCTACTCTAGCAGTCAATTACCACGACGGTCCATTCAACTATCACTCCACAACTCACGATAACCCGGCCTACTCTCTCTTATTCAATTACAACTTTATTTCATTTAATTGCTCTTTCGTTTTACTTGTTGATTAGAACTCCTACAATCACCTACTTGTGTTTTTACTTTTAGTACAAGAAGTTAGATTCTCGAAGTAGCATCAATCCCTATGGAGATGATATTTATACTATACTATAACTTGCGACGTGTACACTTGCACCAATTGTGAAGCACTTAATACACGCAACAAGATTTTGGCGCCGTTGCCGGGGATTGGCAATAGCGACTTTGTTTTTAATTTCTTGCACCCTTTCTTTTAGTTTTATTTCTAATCGGCTTCAAGGGACATACAACTTTCGTTTTACATCTATGTATGACCATGGCGAGACCAACAGCACAAAACTACCCATTCGAACCCGAGATAGAACGAGTTCTTTATAGAAGAAGACGAGAACAATGAGCTGCAATGGAAGAACAACAAGATAATCCAGTTGGCAATATGAATGCCAATGGTAACCAGAACATCGTAGTAATAGGAGGAGGAGATCAAGTCATACAACTTGTCTGTAACAAACCCTTTCGAGACTACTTAGAGGAAAATCTCAACGGTCTCAATCTAGGAGTTGTCGCACCTGAGATAGAAGCCGTCCACTTTGAATTAAAACATGTGATGTTCAACATGATCAACACAATTGGTCAATTTGGCAGCTCGGCAACTGAAGATGCCAGATAGCATCTCAAATCATTCTTGGAGATTTACAATTCATTCAAGCTACAAGGAGTCCATGAAGATATCCTAAGGCTGAAATTGTTTCCCTATTCACTAAGGGATACGGCAAAAACGTGGCTGAATAGTATTCTATCCGGATCTATAGGATCTTGGATGGATTTGTATCGTGATTTTATTGCTAGATTTAGTTCTACAAATATGACTGATAAGTTGCATAATGATATTACTTCTTTCCGACAAGCAGACGATGAATCCATGTACGAGGCTTGGGAATGATACAGAGAGCTTTTACATAAATTTCCTATGCACGGATTCCCATTGTGGGCACAAGTGATAATGTTCTACAACTCAATGAACACGCCGACAAGGATGATGTTAGATGCCTCAGCAAATGGCATACTCATCGACAAGTCACTTGAGGAAGCAATAGAGATCCTGAACCGTCTTGCCAAGAACGATTATCAGTTCCCAACCACCCGAAGGGGAATAGTCAGACGCAACGCCACAATAAATGAGCTTGATTTATCAGGCTCTATTTCTGCACAATTGGTTGCTTTAACCAATATGGTTAAAACATGCAGCGACCTAGTAACACACAGGAGGTCAAGGTATTTGGTTCATTTTGTGAATTATGTAACGATAACCATGATTCTTCTGAATGTCCGCAGAACCCAGAATCTAGTTTCTATGTTGGAAACTACAACCGGAACAACAATGTGATGTCCAACACTTACAATCTAGCTTGGAGGAAGCACCTCAATTTCTCATAGAGTAATCCCAACAATTCCCTCAACCAGAGCAGTCAGAATGCACAAGCAATAGGATTCCAGCAGAACTTGCCACGGCAACAGATGCCGCAACAACAGATGCCGCAGCAACAATCGAAACCATCCAGTTCTTTGGAAAATTCTCTCAATGCTTTCATGTTAAAAACTAAATCTTATGTGGCCGAGAATAGTAATTTCATGAAAAAGGACTGATGCTTTTATCAACATGACTGAGATGAGATTGCAAAACCATGAGGCAACCCTAAAGTCATTGGAGACACAAGTCAGGCAATTTGCTCAGAACTTGAACACAAGACCAATGGGCGGTTTACCTAGCGATACTGAAGTCGCAAACCACGAGCAGTGCAAAGCAATCACCACTCAGAGTGGCTGAAAACTTAAGGAAACCCAAGCGCACTCAACAGAGAACAGTCAACCCAATGAGCAGCTCATTTTCCAAAAAGATGAGTCCAGCAACAAAACCTCTGCCAAAACTGATAAATCAAAGAATGCCACGAAAATGCCACATGTCTCGACAACAGCACATGTTTGTCAAGTCATGATGTTGCGGCAACTCCTTCCATCAAGTTCCAAACCAATAAAAAGATTGAATACATCCGGCTTCCACCACCATTCCCACAAAGGTTGAAGCGACAAAAGCAAGAATACCAGTTCAAGAAGTTCCTTGATATCTTGAAACAAGTCCACATCAACTTGCCATTGGTTAAAGAAATAGAACAAATGCTGAACTATGCTAAGTTCCTTAAAGACATCGTCTCTAAGAGGACTAGGCTAGGGGAATTTAAAACAGTTGCTGTGATAGATGGATGCATGGTCATGCTACATAATCGCATGCCACTCAAGCTTAAGGATCCTGACAGTTTCACTATACCATGTTCAATTGGAAATCATTATGTCGGGAAGGCATTGTGCAATCTTGGAGCAAGCATAAACTTGATGCCCAAATCAGTTTTCTAGAAATTGGGAATCGGGAAAGCAAGACCTACAACAGTTATGCTACAGCTTGCTGACAGATCCTACGTGAATCTAGAGGGAAAAATCGAGGATATTCTGGTAAGAGTTGATAAATTTATTTTTCTTGTTAATTTTATTATTTTGGATTGTGAAGCAGATGAGTTCACACCCATTATTCTTGGGAGATTGTTTTAGCAACGGGAAGGACCTTGATCAATATCGAGAAAGGAGAACTCACCATGAGGGTAAACGACCAGCAAGTGAAGCTGAATGTTTTCCAAACCCTTAAGCATGCTGATGATCCAGAAGAGTGCCAAGTCATCCGAGCCATAACTGAATTCAACTTTGACATGGAGGAAGATTGCCTTAACAATTGCCTTGGTAATTATATTACCAAACCTGAGGAACTTGAAGAGCCAGCCGATGAAGAGTAGGATGAAGCCAATTTGATAGCAAGTCGTCCAAGTAAGTATTTTGAACTATTGGACTACTCAGGTAAGGAAGGTAAGACTGAAAAACCTTCTATTAAGCAACCTCATACTCTTGAATTGAAACCATTGCCAGGGCAATTGAAATATGCTTATTTGGGAAACAATAACACTTTGCTTGTGATAATTTCTTCTAAGTTGTAGCCTGAACAGGAAAAGAGGTTGATCGACATGTTGGCATTGCACAAAAAGGCAATACGATGGACAATTGCCGACTTGAAGGGAATTAGCCCGACAGTGTGTATGCACAAAATTTAATTGGAGGATGATCATAAACCGATAATTGAGGCAAAAAAAGGCTTAACCCTGCTATGAAGGAAGTCGTGAGGAAGGAAATCATCAAATGGTTTAATACCGGTATCATCTATCATATCTCCGATAGTACATGGGTAAGACTGGTATAATGTGTACTGAAAAAAGGAGGTATAACTGTAGTAAGCAATAAATGCAATGAACTAATCCCAACTAGGACTGTAACTGGTTGGAGGGTTTGTATAGGTTACCGTAAGTTGAACAAAGCTACTAGGAAATATCACTTTCCTTTGCCATTTATTGACCAAATGCTTGATCGACTTGCAGGTAAATCTTTTTATTATTTTCTTGATGGCTACTCAAGTTATAACCAAATTTCCATTGCACCGGATGATCAGGCAAAGACCACTTTCACATGCCAGTATGGTATTTATTCTTTCCGAAGGATTTCGTTTGGATTATACAATGCTCCGACAACTTTCCAGAGATGTACGATGGCAATTTTCTCCGACATGGTGAAAGATTTCCTGGAAATCTTCATGGATGATTTTTAAGTATTCAATGTCAACTTCGACAATTGCCTCGGCAGTTTGGAGAAAGTGTTAACACGATGTGAAGAATCCGATCTAGTGTTCAATTGGGAGAAGTGCCACTTTATGGTAGAGGAAGGCATAGTGCTCGGTCACAAGATCTCCTCCAAAGGAATTGAAGTCGACAGAGCCAAGGTGGAAGTGATCGAAAAATTACCACCTCTAAATTTGGTCAAAGGAATTCGAAGCTTTCTCGGTCATGCAGGTTTTTACAGAAGGTTCATTTATAATTTTTCTAAAATCTCTAAACCTTTGTGTAACTTGCTTGAACAGGACAAAGCCTTTAATTTTGATGACTCGTGAATCCAAGCATTCGAAGCCTTGAAGAAGCAACTTGCCTCGGCACCCATTGTCATTCCACCCGATTAGACTTTACCTTTTGAACTCATGTGTGACGTAAGTGATTTCTCGGTAGGAGCCGTTCTAAGGCAGCGCACAAGTAAGACTTTTCATGTGATTTACTACGCTAGTAAAACTCTAAACGGTGCATAATCAAATTACACCACGATAGAGAAAGAATTACTAGCAGTAGTTTTCGCATTTGATAAGTTTCGTTCCTACTTGATTGGTACCAAGGTAATTGTTCTTACTGACCACTCGGCAATTAAGTACCTTTTTGCTAAGAAATATGACAAACCTCATTTGATTCGTTGGATTTTACTTTTACAATAGTTTGACATTGAAATTAAGGACATGAAAGGAACGGAGAATCAAGTTGCCGATCATCTTTCATGCCTAGAATTCAGCAATGAGGAGGATGCAGATGTGGAGATATGCGACACATTCTCGGATGAGCAATTGTTAGTTGCCTTGGCAACTCCTTGGTATGTCGATTTGGTTAATTTCTTGGTTAGTGGTATTATGCCTTATAACCTTACTCACCAGGGAAAGAAGCGGTTCCGACATGATGCTAAGCATTATTATTAGGACGAGCCTCTTTTGTTTAAACAATATGCAGATCAGGTTATTAGATGATGTGTTCCCGGGGAGGAGCGGGACAATGTGCTTCGACAATGCCATTCCTCATCCTATGGAAGCCATTTTGGAGGAACTCGCACCGCGGCCAAATTCTTACAATCTGGCTTGTATTGGCCCACTCTTTACAAAGATGCTTAAGAATTCTACAAGAGGTTTGATCGTTGTCAGCGAACAGGGAATATTTCACATCGACGCGAGATGCCACTACAGAATATCCTTGAAGTCAAGTTGTTTGATGTGTGGGGGATCGATTTCATGGGACCCTTACCATCCTCCATCAGCAATTTGTATATCTTACTTGTCGTGGACTATGTGTCTAAATGGGTAGAGACAGCTACAGTTCCTAGTAACGATTACAAAAATGTGCAGAAATTCTTACAGAAAAACATATTCACACGATTTGGAACACCAAGGGTAATTATCAGCGATGGTAGCACACGCTTCGACAATAGGCTAATTGCCAAAATGCTGGAGCGATTTGGAGTGATGCACAAAATTGCCACGGCATATCATCCATAGACAAACGGGCAAGCCGAAATTTCTAATCATGAATTGAAGGTTATCCTTGAAAAGTTTGTCAATCCTTCTCGAAATGATTGGTCGGAAAGAATTGATGAAGCACTATGGGCCTATCGAACAACATTCAAGACGCCTTTAGGCATGTCACCTTACAGACTTGTCTACAGTAAGACTTGCCACCTTTCAGTAGAGATCGAACACAAGGCTTATTGGGCGATCAAAACTGTAAACATGGATTGGGAGAATAATGGGCAAAAGCGACTACTGGACCTTAACAAAATTGAAGAATTTCATGCCTTAGCTTACGACAACGCGAGAATCTACAAGGAGAAAACGAAGCGTTGGTATGACAAGAAGCTATTTTTGTGGTAATTTTTGCCCCGGCAATTAGTTCTTCTCTTCAATTCTCGATTAAAAATCTTTTCGGGAAATTGAAATCAAGATTGTCTTGGCCTTTTGAAGTCGTCAAACCTTTCTCCCATGGTGCCATGATAATCAAGTCCACCATTGACGGACATGAGTTCAAAGTTAACGGACAAAGATTAAAGCACTATGCCGGCAACCATGTTGAGCGTAACAAGGAAGTAATTACTTTAGGAGAAGCATGATCCTGTTCACCTTTAGTATTTCTTATTTAATTTTAGTTTTATATTTTTAGACTTATTTTATTTTTGGATTTTTTTTCGATTTTAGGATTATTTTGTTTTTGTTTTTGTTTTTGTTTCCAACCACAACCACAAGATCATCCATGGCCAAAAACATCAAAACAATCCACTGCACCCGACATCACTGTGTCTTCCCTGGTGTTTCCTGCCAACATACTTGCCTCGACAACCGAAGATGCCACGACAACTGCTGCACGTGCTAAAGTAGACCGATAAAGAAAGTGAAACACGCGATGAAGTTCAAGAGGCAACACCAACCACATGAATCGGCAAAAGAATCAAGCAAACGGCCCAAAAGAACTCATCATTCAAGGTGACGATCGTTTCGACTAACTCATTTGCATCTTATTTTAATTTTTGCATGCATTGAGGACAATGCTTCTCTCGAGTTTGGGGGTGTTTGTTTCTAGTTAGTTTCATGTTTAGTTGTATTCATCTTTAATAATAGCATATAGGTTGCATATGTTACTTGCCATGCCTTTAATTGGATTTAATTGATTAAACTTGTTGATTATCCAATGATGAATTTTTGCCATTGCACTTAATTGGAAGAACCTTTAAATTTTAGGATTGCATGAAAAGAACTTAGAATTTTACTATGATGTTAAATATTATGAACATGGTTGTGGCTTGTTGATTGAAAGAAACTTAGTGAACTCAGGTTGCTTAAAATTTGGGTAAATTTCAATTGAAAAATTAAAAGTTAATTTCTTGCTAGAGGTGCCCGAAATTGGCTCTAGTTGTTGCACATTAAAAATATCGCTAGAGGTGCCCGAAATTGGCTCTAGTTGACAAAAATTAAAATAAGAAATTGCTTGCTAGAGGTGCCCGAAATTGGCTCTAGTAAAAAGATGAATAAATACCCCGGTAATAAAATTGATAAAAGCCTATTGTTCACATAGAATCTTAAAACTCAACTTGTACACAACTACGCACACACATTGTCACGAAGCATTATAGTTTGGTTCCGGGTAATTTTTGTGCTATCCGAAAAATCAAAAGGTGCTCATACTTTGTGCCACGGTTTTGAGGTTTGAATTCAAGTTTGAAGCATGTCTTTGATGATTAAAGTCTTGGCAGATAATTGTTAGTTTTGCATTGCTTGAGGACAAGCAATAGTTCGAGTTTGGGGGTGTGATAAGTGTGTAAAAGTACTATTTTTCTTACCCTTTTTACTCATATTATTGTTAGACTTAGGCTCATTTTAGTTGCATTAATAGGCATTCATGCATAATTTCCTAGTTTCATTGATTCATGAGCTTGGTATTACGTTTTGTTGGTTTTTCGTAAAAAAAATCGCTGCTTTGGTGCTTTATTTTGTGCAGGTTAGGCGTGTCGTGGCAAAGTACAAATGGCCGAGGCAATTCAGGAGAATAAGAAAGGATTTGCTGAACCAGTTGCCCAGGCAATTCGAGATAAATCTGCCCAGATATGGATGATAATCGAAATTCAAGGGATAATTCTCCCAAAATTCAGACTTACAAAAGAAGTTTGATGGAGATAAAGACTCCAATTATTGAGGAGTTCTTGGAGATCAAAGGGAGATTAAATTCCAAGATTTTTAGGAGAAGTTTTTGGAAGAATAAAAATATAATAATAAAAGAGATTTATTTTTATTGTATTTAATTCCAACTTAACTTCCTCCTCAAGAAAGACTTTGACCTAGCCATCTCCTGTATAAAGCCCTATCCGCCAACTAGAAGGATGTGCAACTAGAGAGAGCAAATTGGGGGTTGTTTTGATTTCTTCTTCTTTTCCTCTTTTTTCGATTAGATTCATGCTAGGGATTTTTTATCTTGTGTTTATTTTTCACCCGGCCATGAACTAATTTTATTTGGCTTGGGTTATTGTGTTTTCGTGGTTGTGAGAACAATTGGATTTGTTTAGTATTTGAGTTTGCAATTTTAAATTCAAAGTTTGTTCAATCTTGGTTCTTAATTTTACGAGTGAATTAGGAGAGTATCTCATGAATTCATCCATTTATTTAATATCGGGAGAGTTAGATTCAAGAAACGAATGAGCATGGTCTTTATTCAATCAATCGATGGTGAAGACTAATTCGACTTAGGGATAAGTTGTGAATTTCAACGGATAAAAGGTGCGCAAGATAGGTTGTTGTCCACCCTTGGTTCACACAGGGATGTATTATCAAGGCATGTACAATTAACAGTGTTTTGAGTTAGGGATAACGAGAAATCATTGAAGAACACTTCGCCGAACTTTGAAGGTTGTCGCCCAATTGCCCAGGCATTCGCTCCATTCCCAATTGTGCATGCTATTGCATAATTGCCCAGGCAATCCGACTGGATTCAATTGAAGAGCAATAGAGCTACTCTAGCACTCAATTACCATGACAATTCATTAAACTATCACGCCGCAACTCACGATAACTCGACCTACTCTCTCTTATTCAATTACAAATTTTTTTATTTAATTGCTCTTTTGTTTTACTTGTTGATTAGAACTCCTACAATCACCTACTTGTTTTTTTACTTTCAGTGCGAGAAGTTAGATTCCTGAAGTAGCACCAATCCCTGTGGAGACGATATCTATATTATATTATAACTTGCAACATGTACACTTGCACCAATTGCGAAGAACTTAATACGCGCAACAGTAATCATGTTAAACAAAATAAATAAATTTCACAAAATAAATACATAAAAATATAAACCTTAAATAATTATATTGTAAAGTAAATAAACATAAAGTAACATAAAAATAAAAGATCAATAATTCTCTTCAAGGTTATGAGAATAATTATAAGATGATTTATTCCCTTCATGGGTTATAAGGAAATCAACAAATTACAAATGAGTTGGACAATATCATCTTCTTCATTTTCGCAAACAAATTTGCTTCTATTTTTTTCCTTTATCATTCAATGATTGTTGATTTTTTTCAGCGTACGATAAGTACGAGAGCAATGGTTTGTAACATCACATTGGTAATAAAAGGATTTCACTTTCTTAGAATGACTTTTATCACTCTTGGCATCCTTATAACTCCACTTTTGGTGGGTGTAAATATTCTTTAAATTACCATATTGTCCATGTATATGTTCATGGCTTCAATCGCGACCATAACTACTAAATGTGACATTTATTCTTTCCATTATATATTCTCACATTTACTTCAAGGAATGGAGTGGAGCCAATGGGCCTTTAAAACCTTTTCACGAATTGTGTTTGGGGACAACATTATTTGCGTGAAAAGTGGACTATGTTTTATTAACATATCCTCATCATTGATACTTTGACCACATAACTTCAGTTGTGAAATAATTTGGATTGTATCAGAGTTGTATTACTAACTGAATAGTTATTGGCCATGTTTGCATTCACTTCAGGGAATGAAACAGATCCAATAATCTCATGAAATAAACATGATGCTTGTATTCACTTCAGGGAATGCCTCTTATAAAAATTCTTATCAAGATGAATTTTTTTTGCAACCTAAACTTTGAGAGAAGTCTATAGTCTAGTTTTTCGACGTAAAAGAATTATTACTTTCGAGAAAATATAGACTTTATAACAGTCTTCTCGTAGATTCAAAATCACCATGATTTATAATACTTTAAAATCGTATTTTAAAGAAAGAAAATAAAAGTAGAATTTACCAATATTGATTTTCCTCTCAAGGATGATGGAGACTTAGCAAATGACCAAGACAACTTCTCATAATCCCTTTATGTCATGTCTCTTTCCAAGCCATTATATCATGTAAAACTTAAAACACGGTTAGAAACATCAACTCTCGTCAATAAAATAAAATAAACAAATATTGATCTTTAGTTATGAACTACAGAAGTAGGAAAATCTCAAAACTGAATTTATAGAAGTGTGTAGGGACTGAACGAAATAGATTAAAAACTTTAGGATTCGTGTCATAATTTCCTCTTTTTGTAGCAATAGGTGCATAAGCACAACACTGACGTAAATAAAATCAAAACCTTTATTATACCGTAAATAAATAAATCAAAACTTTATTTTTATTTATTTATTATACTATAAATCAAAACTTTTTTAACTCAATATAACATCTTGCATTCATCTTTTTATAACATAATGTAAGAATTTGAGGAACATACCATTATTCAAATTCCTATACCAACTTCGAAAACCGTAACCAATATCCAAGAGAATGAAGTCCGGTGCGTTGTGGTATGAACCACGATAAAGAAATCCTTATCAAGAATCACCAATAAAATAGTAATTGAGTGAGAACATGCTGATAATGTGTTATAAATAAAATAAAAAAAGAACAAGAATAAAAAAACAAAGAGTTGAGAGAAATAGGAGATTTGTATTATTCTCAATATTGAAGTATATACAATGCCTTCATCAAATCATCTATTTATAGGTATAAAAAGTACATAATACATTTAACTCTAATTAATGAAGATAATATTCATAACGATAAAGTAAATCAAATCTCTAAGATAAAGCTCTTCATAAATATTCATACTAAAGATGAAATTTATACGAAAAACGTTATTTTAATTGCTTAATATTTACATTATGCATCCATTTATATATATTTGTTCTTCATTTTTTTTTTGAATATTTCCTACCTAGAGAGCAAGGAGGAGAAATATGTTTCTAATGGGAAATATATTCTTTATTTATTTTTATTAATTTCACTTGCATTGTATATTTGTGTTTGAATAAATATTTAGACAATGTTTTTCCATTAGAAAGTCAATGAGGCATTTTCTGCTCTTGTCGGAGTGTATTTTTCGTTTACTTTTCGAAATAGAAGGACATCCTTCTTAAAGTTGAAGGAACTAAAATTTCAAAATCCAAGACAAAAGTTTTATCTTCAAAATTAGTTCGTTTCTTTACAAATAAACTTGCATTAATAAATGAATTGTACTTTAATTTTTTTTTGAACTCGCAAATTTTAATGTTAAGACAATACTTAATCGACTAAGTATTTTGGGTGTTGTGGATGAGATAATGTTTATCATACGTAACCGAATCTCGAAATCATTTGTGATTTTATAGACAAAATATTATTTTATTCAATTGAATTTTTATAAAAGTAACTATGTTTTAAGTGGTCCAATCTCACTTCAAAAAAGATTAATGACGACTTCCGTTACATTTTTAAAAGAACTTTCGTCGGACTTAAGAATTGTTCTTGATAGTGTATTACATTTACAAGAATTTATCATGTACAAGTAATATGCACTCTTGAACCTGAGTTATACTCGGATATACAAAATCTACCTAACACTAGAGGTGAAAAACGGGTCGTTTGGGTCGGGTTCGATTCGGGTCATGTTCAATTTTGACTACATTTGATTCCGGGTCAGATCTGGTCTAGTTCAGTTTTAATTTGGGTCCATGGTGATTCGAGTCGAGTATCGGGTCAGGTCACATCGGTTCGGTTGCTTTTTGGGTCGGTTGATATCGTGTTGGGTATTCTTGGGTCGGGTGATTTCGGGTTGGTCAATACCGGTTCAATAGGAAATCAGTCTGTTTCAGTTAGATTTTAAGGCTGGATCAGTTTTTTACACCCATATATGGCTATATGGCTTTATATAGCCAATATATTTGACTTTTTGGTGAGTTGTGCGACAATTCACATCAAACATTTCTTTATTTCTTTTAATATCTTTTCTTTATTTCGAATTGCTTTCGGTTCAGGTGAAAATTAGTTCGATTTTGGTTCGATTCGGTTTATTTTGGGTTTCGAATCAAGTTTGGGTCATCATATTCAAGTCGATATCGGGCCTCGGATCAAGTAAAATCGGTTCGGGTCTCGGGTCATTTTGCCACCTCTACCTAACACGAACAATTACACTTTGCAAATAAACTAAAGAAGGAGAAGGGGACTCTAGGGGAATGATGAAAAGTGCTCCTAATGGGTCTCGAACTTATAACCTAAGAAAATATGAGAAACAAAGATAAACAACTTGACCAACCGATCAAATGTGCTTGCTCCGCGCATAAGTCGTATTTTTTTGAACAAGAGAGATTTATTGGATTATATTCAAAGTGATAAGATTACAAAAGAATTACACCACAAACTTTAAAATACAAAGCTCAATAAAATTCAAAGGGTGTGAAAGACATAAAGAACAAAATCCATCACTTTGAGAAGAACTTGTACAATTTTTTTTGAAAGAAATCTAGCAATCAACTATTTTAACCAGAGTGCTCTATGAAGAAAGCAAAATCTCATGTCACTTGTTCTTATCATATCGGCAAAACCACAAAAGAGAATCATAATCATAAACAAACTGTGGTCTTTCTCTCTCAAATCGCTCGATGATACTCGTCACCTGAACGATAAACTGTCAAAAGAAATACCAAATATGCTACAAAGTAGACGAAAGAACCGCACAAAAGCAGAAAAAAAGACAACCATAAAAACATATGTAATATGAATCTGTCAAAATAAAACCCAAAACTAAGAAAAACTTAAAAATAAAGCATTTATCGAAAGAATATAAATTTTATTTATATACAAATCATCAAAACAGTCAAAAGTCGCTGCCGCTACCGGTATTAAAAAACATAACAAAAAAGATGAAGTTTGAAAACTAAAAGAAAGAAGTTTAGTGACTACCGCAGAACAGTATAGTAGTGGGAATGATGTTTTTGTTTTGTATAAGTCATATTTAAATACATTGTATCGTGTAGTTTTCTGAATTTATTTTGTGTACTCCATGCAGCATAAAAATTAATAACAAAGAAACCCAACAAAGCATAAGAATCTTCGAGAGAATTAAGTATTAACCATACGCTAAAGTGTTACCCGCCACTGCTCCCTATTTCAGGATCAAAACGCCATTAAGTCACCACGTGTCTTAAACTTAGACGTTATAATTAATGACGCCACCGTCCACTGTCTGACTCTATTTTTCCTATTGGGGCCATTCTCACACCTCATTTCTACTAACTCCCCGGGCGTAAGCCTAACCGTTTCTGTTTTCATTCTCCAAAGTTCCTATCCCCGATGCTAAACCTCAGCCGATGGATTTTCTTGTTTTCAGTAACCGTCGCCGTAGTGGCGGCGCAACCTGAAGTTTTACCAAGGGGAGAGTCGTATTCGTATGGGCTTTACTCCCACTTCGATTCCTCGATGGCGGTACTCGCTATGGTCATCGTTTGCGTTTTCATATTCGTTGGTTTCCTCTTCATTTACATCAGCCACTGCGTCGAATCCATCGACATTCCAACGGAGGCTTCCGCCATGGAAAGGTCCCGGCCGGAAGGTCTAGATCAGGCTGTGATTGAGAGTTTCCCGGTGTTTGTATATTCTCATGTGAAAGACCTTAAAACCGGGAAAGAAGCGCTGGAATGCGTGGTTTGTTTGAGCGAGTTCGAAGACGACGAAACTCTGCGTCTGCTACGGAAATGCTCTCACGTTTTTCATCATGATTGTATCAACGCTTGGTTGGCTTTCCACGTCACCTGTCCCGTTTGTCAAGCGAAACTTACTCCCGATTCCGATGACAAACCAGTAGAGTCGAGCTCGAATACCACCGCGCTGGACTCGAACAGCAACACCGAGTCGAGTCCTCCGACAATAGAAGGAAGAGCGTACGTGGTCATTCAAGTAATTTAAGAAACCCAGCGGGGGGAGTTTCAACGATGTCACTCGACGGTTCACTCAGTGATTTAACCGGGAGAGAACGTAAGAAGAAGAAGAAGAAGACTTGATGAGCATATATTGTTGAGTTGATAGTAATTTTATCCGAACTCGACAGGTCTCGATTTGGATAGGGTTGGATTTTTCTTAATCGATGATCAGGATGGGTTGAGTGTTTTTTTTAATTAAAAGTTAAATCGAGTCGGGTTTAAACGAAACCTATCCATCCATTCCAGTATATTTACTAATTCTTTTATTATATAATTACTTGTTATAATTTTTCCATCAAGTTGAATTTAGTTGGATTTTTATTTAAATTTTAGGATCCAGTCAGAGCCGAATTATGCTTATTCTATGTTGGTCGAAATCAAACTGATTTCATAATTTAAAAATCAGAGGCAAATTAAAATTTTACGGAAAAAATTCAAATATAAATCTTCTACCTTATTTGGTACCTCTATCTATGTTCCACACTAAAAATTAAGTTTAGGGTTTTGGATTTAGAATTTAGGGTTAGGGCTTAAAATTTCAAATTTAGTGTTTTTTAGTGTTTAGGCATTGAAAGGGGTAGGGTGTTTATCGAGTGAGTCGATCGCGAATTGAATAGTGTTCGACTCATGCTCGTTAAAAAATCTCGTTGCTCAATTCAACTCGTTGCTTGTTAAGCTCAATAAATTTTTGTTCGACTCGCGCTCATTAAAATATCTCGTTACTTAACTCGACTCATTGCTCATTAAGCTCGTCAAAATTTTTACCTTGTTTTTTTAAATATAGGTAAAATCTAGTGATACTATTAGAGTTTAATATACACATACACATTCAGAAGAAAAAAATGTGAGGACCGGGGAGATAAATAAACGAACTTGTCATGACCAAGTTAAAGATGAAGACGATATTCGAGTGTGAGACTCTTTTTCAATCGTATATTTTATATGAGAACTGTAGACTTTTTCCTTTTATACATAAAGTAATAATAAAATAAAAAGAAAAAGATTTAATAAAAAAAGAGACTAATTATTAATAATTTAATTTCTTATTACAAACTAACTTTTTGAATTCTTTTGAAAATTTGAAATTAAATATTTTATGGGTAAATTATTTAGTAACTCACTGAACTTTATTTTTAACTAGTATTTAAACTTATTGGAACATAATATTTTAAGGTTGATACCAAAATGTTATAAAAAATTTATTAAAAAAATAACGAGCTACTCACAAATTTATCGAGTCAAGTTGGAGCTTGCTCGACTCAACTTGCTAAAATCTCGAGTCGAGTCTACTCGAGTCGAACGATGAACGAGCTAGATTCGAACTATTTACGAGCTGCTCAACTCAATAAACATTCAAAATTGGTACACCCCGTCCGTTGTCATCCCCAAATTTTAGCATAATTTAATAGATTTAATGGAATTTTGTGCCATAAAAATTCAAGGTTAGGAAAGAAACAAGAGTTATGGAAAAGAGACGGAAGTTGTTGACCTGAGTGAGAGTGAGTCAGTGACTTCTCAAACATGAAGAGCATGTCTTCCGATTCAGACCACACATGACATGACGGCACTCATGTTTTACAGTAGTAACATACTTTTATACTAATAAATCATGTGAGTATTCTCTTTGAATCAAGAGAATCATAAATCAATTGAGTTAATATTTTACAAAATTTCTTAATTGTAATCCGATTGAGTTAATATTTTACAAAATTCTTAATTATAATCTTTTTTTATGAAGAAAGAAACACAATCATAAACTACTAGTAAAGCTAAAGAATCCTAACATCTAATGTCATCACGTAGGAAGGACGAGATTTCAATCGGTGGAGAATTAAACATACGGCACTCCAAATCTACAATGCTTGCAAGCTTTGTCAGACCATCGACGACCTTGTTTTCGTCGGAAAACACGTGATGGAACATAACCTCTCATCTGTGTTTGGATCAAGAGTGTAACGTGTTGAAGAATCGTGAAAGGACCTCCCTGACGAACCTTTTGGAGTAGTTTAACTGCCTCAAAACTATCGAGTTCAACCACAAGTCGGCGCACTCCTAGGTCCCACACACAAATCAGTCCACATAGACCTTGCCTTTCTATAAACCTTTCAAGTTGCTTCACATCATCTTTTGGAGAAGATGATGAGCTTTTCTTGAAGCTCATGGAGTAAAATTGATCAATCTCACCTTCTTCAATCCCGTTAGCTTTCTATGATGATAAAGCTAAGATTTTTTAGCGGTTAGTAACTAGGGTTTTGGAGGATGAAAATAAGGGTGAGAGAAGAGAGGAAAAGATGATAGGAAAGAATATAGCATCGTGAACAAAATTTACAAGTTCCTTTTCTACGCTCTTTTATATGTCTGTTCAATGATTTTATTTCATGTGCTAATGATTTTTTACATTAATTTATTAATTGTTTTTATTTTATTGATAATATACATGACAAAAAATTATTGGATGAGCATATAAAGAGATACAAAAAAGGGACGTACGAATTCCATTCATAACGTCACCCTACAACTTTTTGGACAAAAATCTTTTGTCCCTTTCCAGTACTTATTTCTATACCCAACGCTAAAAAATTAAATTATAAACTCTACTCCTAAATTCTAAATCTTAAATCATAAACCTTAAACCCTAAAAATACACACACCCCTAATTCATTAAACTTTAACCTTAAACCCTAACCTTAAATCTTATTCATAAATTCTAAACCTAATTTTTTTTAGTGTGGGGCATACATAAAGTGACCAAAAAGTACAAAGAATTACTATTCCAACTTTTTACCCCCACAAAACTCATGCAAAAACAAGCCAACATAAATGGAATTCAGCCTTCCTCAAATAAAATGGTAAAATTGCTTCATTAACATTCCATTTTCCCCTATCACTAAAACCCCCACATTCGGCCTATCCAAGTCCAATCTTTATCCATAATGGGCCAACTTTGGAACAATGAACCCAAAAGCCTCATCAATCCAAATAACACATGTCTCGGGTAAATGTTTGATCATTTACTCAAAAATTCAGATCGTTACAATATAAATAATCAATTCTCAAGGTATAATATTTCGCCTCAGTGGTGATTAAGTTTCAACCGCTTAGTATGAGGGTACTATATGGATACCTGAATCCTAATGTATAATTGATATATCTCTATTACACTCGATGAACGAGTTGGTGGGAACGGGAATGATTTGATATATCTTATGCTATATCTGATTGCTTAGAGTTATTTTTATTGCAAGTAGTTTAGTAGAGTAGATGAGCAGGGCTGAGCTTGAAAAGCATAGCATTCAAAATCTTTATTTCGAAGGAGTTCTAGCATTCCAGTCTATCATAGTACAATATATTATCATATTTTTGGCATATATATTTGTAGCGCCCTTATTAGTGATTTTGTTCTATTACTATATTACTTATTTCACTCACGTTTTAATACTGGGTTATAAATATTTGGAGCTTTGAGACTCATTTTATATTATTTACTTGTTGATATGTTATAAATTCTGTCTAAATGGAGATGTTTCGTGTGATTTCAAATGACTAAAAATGAAAGGTATAATGCCAAAACATGTCCCTAACATTTGACTGAATAGATACTTTGACCCCTATTTTTTTGAAGTAATTTAGCCCCCAACGTTTTATTTTGGGTCAAAATAGCCCTTTGTGAATGAAAACTGTTATTTAACTGATGATAAACAACTTAAAATGACTTAACAAAATGACATGTCTGATTTTTTTTATAAAATTATTTTTTGACTGGTGTGTTATTCTGTAAAGTCAACATATTTGCCAATATGACATTGCTATCGTATCGTGCACTACCATGTAGGTTTGCCACATCATTTAACGTTGGTTGACAACAAATTTCATCCGCAAATGGGTAATTTTGAGCCAAAAATAACACGTTAAGAGCTAATTTGCCACCAAAAAGAATCAGGGCCAAATTGACAATTCAGTCAAACATTAAAGCAATTTTCTGGCATTAGGCCGAAATAAAAGGTTTTATCGTAAGTTAGGATTCATTTCGGTTACTTGATAGTTTTGGGAGATCAAGTCAGGATGGTTGAGTTCAAAGTGTTAGAAAACAAGTCCTCAAACTTTTCAAATATAATCAAGCCTTTGAATTTTTCAAAAAAAAAATCAATTAGGCCCTTTTTTCACTTTATCGTGATTCATATGTTGACTGCCACATCAATAGGTAAATGGCCATGTCAAAGTAACGATCAACGATGCAAATCATCGGTAAAATGCTTAATTGATAAAATTTTCTAGCTCAAATAAGGGATTTGATTGATTTTTTTTAAAAGTAAGAGGACTTCTCATTCCTTAAAACTATAAATCTACTTGTTTCCTTGAAAATTTAGATTAAGATTTTAAACATATTTTTTTATTTTATATGATGCTTTATTCCTCAATTAAATAAATTTAAAGTTAAAATGATATAAAACAAGTGAATAGAAGATAAATAACATCTATTAGTGAGATAATTTTGCTTATGCAACAATCTCAAATCAACCATGTTGTCCATCTTTTTTAAGGTCTAAAGTTAAAAAATACCCGAAATGTTTGATTGAATAGTCATTTTGGCCCCTATTCATTTTTCTTTTGGAGCAATTCAACTATCAACGTTTCATTTTGGGTCAAAATGGCCCATTCGCGGATGAAAACTGTTAGTTAACTGATGGTAAATGACTTGAAATGACATGACAAACCTATATGGCAGTGCACACTGATATGAAAATATCATATAGACAAATGTGTTGACTTGAAAAAAAACGTTACATCAATCAAAAATTATTTTATAAAATTATATAAAATATAAAATATTTTTCCTGCTGAGTTATCATTATGTCAAGTCATTTCAAACTTTTTACCGCCAGTTTTCTAAGAATTTTCATCCGTTGAGGGGCCATTTTGACCCAAAATGAAATGTTGAGTGTTGAATTGCTCTAGAAAAAATAGGGCCAAAATGACTATTTAGTCGAACGTTGGGGGTATTTTTTGACTTTATTCCCTTTTCTAATTGCATCAATTTCTATTGTAGTTTTCTAAAATCAACTATGTTGCTCCTCATTTCTACTTTCATCAATATAGCACTCAAAACCCTTAATTGTATCAATGTAACGACCCAATTTTTGAGTTGTCATTCGATATTTGGTTTCGGGTTGAATATTTAATTCATGTATTAATTTAAAGGAATGAGATCTTGGAAGATTAATTTTAAGATATGTGATGTCGTTTTGTGTAAAGATGAGAGGTTGGGGGCTTATGATGCAATTATACCAAGATGTAATGGAAGGGGCTTTCTTTTGAATTAAAGTGGGGAAAAATCAAATTTTATATTTCCCCTATCTCTCCTCTTTTCTCCCTTATCTTTTTATCTCCCCTTTTTCATTTTCTTTCACAAACATCAAAGTCCAATTTACCGTCTTCGGAGTGTTTGTTTTCGACACCTCAACCGCTATTGTGTTCATCTCGCCAAAATGAGTCGGCCGATGGTTGTGGCATCACCGTTGGAGCCGCCGTGGAGGGGTGAACGAAATGAAGTTTAGAGTTGTTCAAATGAAGAGGTTCGAGTGCTCAAAATGCAAAACTGGGGCCGCCTTCGTGTTCACCAGATCGAGAGTGTTAGTTTAGGTAATCGTCGTCGTCGTCTGACCATTAGAAGCCGTCGCACACGCATGGGCGACATCCGACCAGAGAAGGCAGCTATAACAGCTGCTGGGCTTGGGGCAAGCCATTGGGCCAGTTGTGGAGTCAGCCTGCCAGTTGAGCCTGAGCCGCCAACAAGCCGGCCTACCAGCCGAGCTAGCCCCAAGCCGAGCTAGTCGTCAGTATCCATTGACCGCTACCATCGCCATTGACCAATGTTGGCTCTTTCTAGGGGACCCTACTTGGGGTTTCTCAACGTTTTGAGTCCGTTGGCGTAGTCCATTTCACAAAATTCAAACCCGGTAAATTATTTTTATGCGTTTAATTCCCTTAAGCAGCTTGTTAATACGAGTTTGCTTATGGAGTTGTGTTTGTTTTATCTGAAGGTTATGTTGACTCAAATATTGGATTTAAAGAGACGTATGAAGGAGCGTCTAAGGAGATCGAGCAAGGATTTATCACTTTTGCTTAAGGTTAGTACGCCTCGAACTCTCATTGCTTCATGAGCATCATAAATGTGATTTCTTTGCATGTTAGTATCTGCAAAATAGGTAGACTATGAATATGCATGTTTGGAGACCGATAGTATGAGACTTGATATCTATGAGATGCATGATGATGTAGGAATATGATGAGACTATAGGAGGTTTTAGAGACCTTTTAGGGTCATTTGAGATGCTCGTATGATTTTTGATGATTGAATGATTGGTTGATAAATTTTGATTCTCGGTATGCTTGTTCGAATATATTGGTGTGATTCGATGGAAGTTATGCTTAAGGGATAAATACTCGATTAAATTATTATAAACCTAGTAATTAATAATAATTAAATGAATGCATTAGTAAACAAATCATAAAGACTTTCATAAGCTTTAGGGATCGAATAAGTGTGGTAATATTTCTAAATTTAAGGAATAGTGCGAACCCATGAATAAGGTATCGGTACAAGCTTTGGTTGTACCGGTACACGATTGGGGACCGTATCAGTATGGGTCAACCCGTAACAGTACTTGTGGAAATCTTGGATTTTTTGTGAGCAACATCATTATCAGTACGTGTGAGAATACCGTCACCTAAGAGTATCGTGTCGATACTCGTGTTCAAGTACTGGTACCCACTGAATGGAATAATTCATAATGCTAATAAAAACATGGAAATTGTCATGGGATGCTAATGAGATCTTATGGATTAATAGAGATAATTAATGGGCATTATTAATGTACACTTTCGTAATATATTAACAAGTTGGTAAATTGAAATGGGTGGCTTGATAATTGATAGAAACCATAGAGTTCGGTAATCATGTAAATGTCGCGTGCTGTGTGTTGTTTTGACACTTGATTGGTTGTGTTACCTTTGATTGATGGGATCTGGATACCCAATGAGAAAGTGTTGAACACCATGGTTAAAGATGTCGAATGTACGTTCTTGAAGCTGTGTGACACCAAGTCTCATTCGAAGATGCTTGACGAGAGATTCCGAACATGTTTGTACATTTCTGAACCTGTATGGTGTAGCTACCTTTTCCTTAGCATTTAAAATATAGGTCTGAGTGTTACGGGTTACCCCCAAATCATTCTTGGAAAATCTATTTAAATTTCTATTTAAAGGGGTTTCTTCTGAAAACTCATTTTTTTAATATTAAGGGTTTGGAGTCGCCACCAGCCACTTGGATAAGGTAGGCCGAACACCACAAAACCAGAGATTCTCAGGATTCCCGAACGTCACCCCTAGTTGGGCTTAAGTGGCAGCGCCGACATGAGAGGAAGATGCACCTTGTGGAGGATTTAGAGAGGGATCAACAAGCAGAGGGTTCTAAACGATTTGGGCATAAGGGTGATCCCCCATGTTTTGGGCAGGATTTACAACGGTATTCTTGTCCCTCGGCTATTGTCCTAGCCGAGCTTGCAACAACTGGATATTTCCCTCATCATGTCCTGATGAGACTTGATGATGGTGTCCCTTAATTCTTGTTGGGATCATTCCATTTGACCACGTATATCAGCTTCTGACTTGGCAAAACTTCCTCCATTTGCCTAGTTCGTAATCGGGTGCGGTATGGATGTGGAATGATTATAATCTAAAGAACCAAAAAATGCTATATCTGAAATGAAAAGCTTCTTAATTAAATAATAGCAATTAGATAAAGAATGCAAATAAATGTAATATGCATGAATAGAAAGAGCCGCACTGAGTTTGGCAAATATCATCGTTAAACGACTTTCATTAACGGGAACATTGTCTTTTACAATAACTAGAGAAAGCTAGATACACATATGGCTTTAAGACAGTATAGAGGTCGATGATCTCCCTCAGAATCCAAAAAATCCTCTCTCCTTCTTCAGATTCATCGTCCACACAATCATGAAGTTCGGTAGCATCTTCTGCTAGAAATTGTATCTTTCGGGCAACCTCCTACATCTGAGTCATCCATCGTGCCAACTCTTGCTCTTGCCTCTAAATTGTGTAGGCGAAAAAGTATAGTTGCTCCAAACTTGGCGTCGGGAGAACTTAAATCGCTCCCCTAAGGCTTGCCACATGATCCTTGAGCTGTTGAACCTCGGTTTCCAACTCATCGACGCGAGTCGCTAAACCTTGATTCTCCAAGTTACTGGCCTTTAGCTTGCTAGTTGAACCATTATGCTTGAAAATAGACTTTTCTAAATGCTTTGCTTGATCGTTCAAGGTTTCATTTTGGTGTTATTCATTCTCGATTTGTCTTGAGTGGGAGATTCATAGATTTTCACTTCTTCGGTTAAAACGAGCACTTGGTCTTTGTGCTCGTAAAACATCATTTTTGTAATTCTTGGCTCTCGCTTTCTCTTCCTTCAGTTGGAGCTCTAATCCTTTGCTTGGTCCACCTTTCACGACTCTTTTACTCTTATTTAACCTTTTAAGCTTCTAAATCTCCTCCTTCTCCATCTTGAGTTTGAGTTCCAACTCATCTCTTTTCCTTTTTAGATCTTTAATCACTCCTTCAAACTGTGTCTTCTTTAATTCGAAGTCGAACTTTTCTTGATGGGCTTTCTCCACGAGTTTGAGGTACCTCTTTTTATCTTCTTTAAGTTGTTTCCTCATCAAATCGGCCTCGGTAGGAAGCATGGCCAGTCTATTCTCTATAGATCTCTTTCCATCGGGATTCAAATGGGGAACGTTGTCATTGATACGAATAAATCGCCATGCTTTATACTAGGGAGTGACCATGTACGGAGCATTTATGATCCTAACTCGTCTTGCATTTTTCCAAGTTGAAAAAGCATTATATACCACCGTCTTGTAGCCCTTCTCCTTCTCATAATTCATGTTGAATTCGTTTAAACCTCTGGTGGAAGGCACGAATTACTTCGAACCATACTGTCTCGAGACTAGAAGAGGTGTATAAGCCGTATGCCCCCAAAGACCAAGTAGTGGTACCCAAGAGTGTACCCCGCATCTATAAAGGATATTCCTTGCTAATAACCACAGAGCTCTCCAAACTATGTATTCTTCTCTTAGATTTCGGAGAACATCTAACCAAACCTCTTCGGATCTTTGTGTTGGCCAATCCCTTTTTTTGCAAAAATTTCTCCAACGGTGAGAACTTGCCATCGTAGAGAGGCCTAGAGAAACTGGCATCTGACCAAAGGTGACTGTAGAACCAAACGGTCAAAAGCTGTGAGCATCCTTAGAAGCAACCTCCACCGTTCTCCCTACAAAACCTCAATGATCAAAAAGTTTCAGCCAGAATTATGGGTACAGGATTTGTCCCACCGCTCAAACGATCGAACAAGTCCAAAACTGACGGGTTGATAAGCCCTAATGCTTAGGGAAAAAGTAACAACCCATAGATCAACAAATGCAAAGAAGTCCCATTGAACTCGGCCTACGGGATACACAGAAGCTAAGGCTAGGATTCCCTCCCACTTAAGATATTCTTTCTTGTTCCAAGTGGTGACTTGATGCTCTACCCAAGATAACAACGTGTCCGAGATTCTACTGAGCTTGCCATGAAAAGCTTTATTCTTATTAGGTTTAGAGTACACCCGATTCTCATTGATATTCTTACAATTTATAAGGTCTTGATATTCTTCGATTGTAGGGGTCAAATCAAAGTTACCGATTGTGAAACAACTGTAATCTGAGTTCCAAAACCCTACCAAAGCTTGAAGTAATGATCGGTCGGCCGGGACATCTAGCAAACAAGTAATGTCGCCATACTCTTTCTTGAAAGTATTTCTCGTCTCGAGATCCCAACTATTCGAAATTGATCTTAAATCAGATACATCATTGGACTCCGTATTCATGAATGTCACGGCTGATCTGAACCCAGTGGCAATACTGTCCCCCTCATGTAGTTGCTTCTATTTCAACCATATTTGCACCTCGAAATTCTTTTCATCATTGCTACGAACCAAGTCTCCCATTGATCTAGTCTTTAACTTTAAACTATTTCCAACTCAATATGCTCTTCATGATATGACAAGATATGCAAAGAAAGGTAAAAGAGGAAAATGAATAAAACAAAAAAGGAGCGTAGTTATAAGACAAATAGAAAACGGAAGCGAGAAAAGATAAACGCAAATGAATTAAGAAAAAGGCAAGCAAACAAGAAAATAAACCTAACCTAACCACATGAATTCTAGTTCACTATGGTTATCCACATGACTCTAATGGGGTAGGCTTCCTAGATTCTCACACATGGTTTGGGTTCTAATTGAGGGTGCCCGAACCTATCTCATTACCTACTAAGGCAACAAGAACCCCAATTCTGGCCCATTACAAGCTTGGGAATTGGTTTTGGTTCGAGGGAAAGCACGACCTAGTGACGTGGAGGGCTGCTCACGTGTCAAAAGGTGTGGATTCTGGAAGTGAATTATCGACCCGTGGAGGGCTACTCACGTGGGTATGTGGCGTTTCACTCACACTTAAGGGAAGGAGCTCGGGTATAGAGCCTGATGATATGGTGCAACACATGTCAGTGATTCCTTAGAAATTAAATGAAAAAATAATCCAAAGTCCACCAATTATCAAAGCCCGTGAAATCTTAGCCAAATTTTCAAGAAAGGATCAACCTCGTTAAAGTCAATTAAAATTCTAACATTTTCCATCATTTAAAAGCAAAAAATATTTTCTTGGCCTAACTCTCCCTTTGTTTTTATAAAAAACAAAATCATCATCCCCAGCAGAGTCGCCAAGCTGTAGCGACCTTTTCTTTAACATTTAAAATATAGGAATGGGTGTTACGGGTTACCCCCAAATCATTCTCGGAAAATCTGTTTAAATTTCTATTTAAAGGGTTTATTTTGAAAACTCATATTTTTGAAAATAATGAGGACTTGGAGTCGCCATCGGCCACTTGGATAAGGTAGGCCGGATACCACAAAACTAGAGATTCACTATGAAAAAGTTCGAGAGTTGGTTACGTGTGGGGAAGGATTAGCACCCCCATCACGCCCGGAAATCGGTACCAAAATATTTGTTACTTTTAATCGACAGAAATTGTCAAAATTTGAATTGAAGTTAACTTGGTGACCTTAAATGAGAATTGAATTTAATTACACGAGTTTCATCAAATTGGTGGGTTCAAATTAATTGGGCATTTAATTAATAAGGTTGACAATACATCACACCATAGATTAAACCGTCATCATATAAGCCTGACCGTCGTGTTAATTTATGGTCTGACTCTCGTACGTCACCTTTATGCATGGTGCAAACATTTAAAATATGATGTAATAATCTTGTCAATTTTTAATTTTACCTTGAGTCAGCAAGAATTAATTCAAATATTTGGTCAACATCCTTTGAGCTCGGACTGTTACGACACAAATATTGAAATTACTAGATACCTTATTTTCATGATTTAAATTAATTAATGCGAAATGAAAAGGTCACATGAATGACAAATAAGGGATGACAAACAATAGGCTCAAAGGAACATAGACAAAATCCCACCTGAAGCCCTAACCTAAAAAGCTCAAGTTATGGAAAAACCAATTAGTGATCTAATGATTAGCTAAATGATTCTAATATTTAACCTTAAAGACTAAAAAAAAGCCGAACAAATTATGATTTATCTTATAACATGATAATTAATTTGGTTGGTTTTAAACTAGTATTCCAATGAGCCGTGGATACTATTTTAAACGAATCAAATTAACTACGCACGGTTTGGAATTTAATGTCAATCTAAACTTGAAATTAATTTTATCCTAAAAGTGATTAAGAAATGTTCAATTAATTTAATGAATTTAACATTTATTCCAATAAGCCAAGGCAAATTTAAATTCACTAAATTAATTTGAACCTTGATCTAACTAAGGCTTTAAAGAATCTAACCCTAGAATTAACTTAATTAATTTAAGGATCCTGCTCCTATTAGACGAGCACACGATCTAAATTAATTAAATTAATTGGCCTAAACTAAAACCTTAACAAAACCCAAAAGCCCATTTAACCAAGCTAGCCCTAAAGCCCAAAAAAAGCAAGGCCCAAAGCTACAAGGCCCAAAACTACTAAAACTAGGCCTACACAAAAAAAACTAACCAAGCACACATATGTCTCGAATATATTACATATTATGTATTATAACTTTTTTATAAAACCTATATTACACACTTAAAAAAATATTATGAAAATTTAAAAAGTAACTCAAATATTATATACTTTATAAGACTATATATTATATATCATTAAAAATTATATATTACATATATTTTTGAAATCTATATATATATATATTATTTTGCAAAGCTATATATTACATATCATAAGAAAACTATATATTATAGATAAGGGTTATGTACTAATTATATGAAAATTTATATATATATATATATTGTATGCAAAATACATATTTCATATTTAAGAAAAATTATATATACTTATTGCAAACTTTTAAAGAAAATATATTTTTTTGAAAAACTGTAACTTTGTAAAACTATATACCTAAAACGTATGTTACACATATTTTGATAAACTATACATTATACCTTTTTAAATAGAAAACTATATTATCTATATATTATAAAACATATATCATAAGCATTACATAGAAACTATGTACCAAAAGAAAACAATACATATAAACATTTCACAACCACATATTACAAATCAACAACCAAAAAACTAACAGATTTAAACATAAAAACCAGCAAGATTATAAATAAGGTATGAACTGAAAATAAAATGCATGGGAGCAGGGACCTAATACACTGAAATCTGTACCAAAACAAAAAGAAAGAAAATAAAGGGGCGAAAATTAAAAGGAAAACAAGGGCATAATTGTAAACTATTTCAAAATCACAGGGACCAAGGACGAAAATGAAAAAGACATAATGACTTGCTACTGTGATTAACCCATGCGGAGGGATTGTTTCGGTGATTAACGGACGCAGAAGAATCTTTGACGCCATTTCGAGGACGCGGAGGTCCTTAAACAGAAAAAAATACCATTTTTAAAACACAGAATCATTAGTTAAACCCATTCTCAGATTGTTTTTACCTCTTTTGGAAAAATAAAACTTAAAGCTTTGAAAGCTCTCCATCTTTTCTGGTGAGTGCCGCTGGTCATCAGTATAACATCCCCTACCCAGCTTAGTAGTAAACCGGGTTTGAAGAGTTAAGAGATCACAAGCAAGCTAACTTGTTACAGAAGTTAGAAGTCGAACAACCAAAAGCTAGATGCTTAGCTTCCTAGAGCATTTGAAACAAGCAAGTAAAGATACCATGATATGCGACAACCATCAAGTCTAAAAGCAATTCAGCCCTAACCCCAAACAAATCATACATAGAAAGGCAAGGATTGGCACTTTATGATAAAACATGATTCAATTAGTTCTAGAAATACATAACATTAAGGAATTATAACCGAGTTGACTAGTCATATTGGCCAGATATGCAGTTCTCACTCTATTATACCATTATAATTCAAGGGAGTCATATATGTATATATATGAATAGATTCAGGCATCCGACAGTTTCGTAGATTGTAACAACAATAACTTGAATCTCAATTAATCAAACCTATCAATTAAGAATTTAAACTAGCATGATAGCCTTATGTCTTTCCAACCAAAACTCAAACAACATGCTTCTCAAGCAAGGTCTAAAGGTTACCTATTAAAAACCTATCTTGCTTTCCACTAATTTGCTCAAACAACCATAACATACATAAGCAAGCAGCAATCAACTCTTATTAAAACCATAGCTAGTTTATACATATTTACATGCCACCACAAAAATAACATCACATTAATTACATACCAAAGGTCCAACCAGCCGAACTAGTCAAGTAAGTGCCACCACCCTAGGAGTCAAATAAAATAGACAAAACATACACTTGTATTTCTTGTGATCTTGCTTTGCTCCTCGAATTCAGACTACTAGCATCAAATCTAACCTAGAACACATTCAGGAGAATCAATAAGTTCAAGAACAATAGCTTATAAACAATGTATAAACTTTTACTAGCCTAATCTCCTAATGTGTTCGATCAATTCAATCTCCATGGTGACTATTTTTAACATGTTTGTTTTCAAGAACATTTAAGGGATTCGATAATCGATTCCAAGCAAGCGTATTCATAGAAAAATAAGGACGAATGTCTCAAGCAACTCATTCGAATCAAGATTCCATTACAAGAATATTCATAGACTTTTAAATATGTAGATTTATTTCAATTGTCTAGGATTTTCTATGATCAAGTATGAAACCATTTCTTACAAGGGTTATACAAACTATTATCAACTCAAGGGATCTAGTCAATCCAGTATCCAAGCAACACAATTTCTTCATGCAAGTTGTATTAGATAGATATCTGTTATAATTATTAGATTATCTTGAGCCTTGATCGATAGTTAATAGACACGCGAATCCAACATAAAGGCAACATTAACAAGGGTACACATAGTACCATTTCAAGGACACTCAAGGTGTCAATTTGATATCAATTTTGAACAAGAGTACCAAAGGTACTAAAAGATCACTTGATCTTAACAACAAGGGACCGTAGTCCTAACTAGCGAGCTCGACGGACTCCATGGCATGCCAATTATGTCTAACTAACTCGAATCAAGGCTTGCTTATTTAAGTTGCTTTCGATCAATTCAAGAGGCATTAAGTGCCTTATTCTAATTAGTCAATCATACAACTTTTCAATTCTACTAATTCACATTTAATAGTAAAGTGTAACAAGATCAAGTAATATAACTAATGTAGTTACCTCAAAAACACTTACCTTGATAAGCATTCAATCATATCTCAATCAAGATTGAATGTAATGAATTTTCTTTAATGTATTTAACATACTATAACTACAATAGGGCAACAACATTCATCCATACCATCTAGGTTACACTTATAGTAGTTTCTAAGCTATTGATGTTCTTGTATCACAATCCCCTTTTTCTTATCATTGTTTTGATCTACGAGAGACCTTTTTCCTTCCTATCCTCTTGATCTTCTAACATAAAACATTATAATTCTTATTAGCCATAAGGTTTGATTGATCAAATTCCATTTCCATTCAATTTTATAGTTAACAACTAGTCTCTCTATCTCGGAAATCCTCAAGCATACACAAACAAATAATTCAAGAATCTCACATCAGTTCTTGTTTAACAATCTTCCAATTAACTTTACTCTTATTCTTCAAAGTTTAGCATATATCCTAATTCCCAAACAGGGTAGCATTACATTAATTAACTTACTTGGACTAAAACAGTCATGAGAGTCATTATAGTTCCCATTAATCAATTTAGCAAAGATCACATAATTTAGGACATCAAAACAGTCCCAATTTTCACTCTAACAGCAGGGCAGTTTCACTACTCACCTATACATATTTTCATTTTCAATTAACTACTCAAAACCGTCCCCAACACTACTCAAATTAAATACAACAAAACAACCCAATTGAAGGAGTTCAAGATTCTTAACAAAACAATTTCATACACTATCACATTTCCAAGAAAACAACTCGATATTATACCTATCACACCAATTAGTTCACACTTTTGTTGTTTGTACATGCTTTAGCATATAAAAGTAGAGCATTTATAGTCCATTCTACCTATATACAATTCAACAACCAAAGATAAGAATCAAGAGGCAATTTAGCTTATTATTCGAATGTCAACTACCATCCCAAACAATGTGTCAAACATTTCATACTTCAATTTCTATTTGTTCATTCTAATTCTTCTAGTCACAAAGCAACTAATTTCAAGCTCATCTATAAACATGCAAGTCTTACTCCAATCGAACCAATTCCATGTTTCCATCAACAATCAAGTGTACAAGGAAATAAAAGAAGGACATTACCTTGATGGAAAATAACAATTTCCTATTTAACAATCCTAAGCTTCTTCCACCGATCCCTTGTTCTCATCAAATTAAGGGATTTTCCATGAGCTCCCTCTCTCTAACAACATTCGGTTGAATGAGGAAAGGAGAAGAAGATGGTCCACCAATCGTTTGACCAAGTTTTCGTAAGGGACACTTGGCTTTGGTCCTCTAATTAGGTAGAGTTTAACATGCAAACATGTCAAATAGAAATTCATACAAAGTGGTCCTTTAAGAAATTTCCGTTCGGTTACTTAAGTTCACACTTTAGTCCCCTTAATTCAAAACCAAAACATATGATAACTCAAAAATCAAAATTTAACTTACTATCCTTCTAGACCCTATTTTGGGATGTACAAATCCCTTCCCCTTAAAGAAATACGTCCTCGAATTTACCTGAGAGGAACAAGTGGGGGTATTGATCTTTCATAGAAGACTCAGGTTCCCAGGTAGCTTCTTCTTGTTTATGATTTCTCCAAAAGACTTTGACAAGGGGCACAACTTTGTTTCTAAGTCTTTTAATCCGACAATCAAGTATCTGAACCGGCTCCTCTTCTTAGGAGAGATTAGTGTCTAGCTCCATCTCTTCAGGCTCAAGGATATGGGAAGGATCGGATCTGTACTTTCGTAACATAGGAACACGAAAAACATTGTGAATTTTATCAAACTCACTTGGAAAACCCAATTTGTAAGCTACATGACCGACTCTCTCCACAACTTCGAATGGTCCGATGAAACGGGGACTAAGTTTTCCTTTCTTCCCAAATCTGAGGACTTTCTTCCACGGAGAGACTTTTAGAAAAACTCGATCACCTACTTCTTAAGAAAATTTTCTTCTCCTTTTATCAGCATAGGCCTTCTGCCTATCAAAAGCTGCTTTAAGTTGATCATGAATAATTCTAATCTTTTCTTCGGTTTCTTTTAGGAGATCAGGTCCCAAAATTTTGCTTTCTCCCAAATCTGACCAACAAAGTGATGTTCTGCACCTTCTACCATAGAGAGCTTCAAATGGAGCAATTTGAATAGAAGTTTGATAGCTGTTGTTATAAGCAAATTCGGCTAGGGGTAGGGATTTCTCCCAGTCCTTTCCAAAATCAACTACACAAGCTCGGAGCATATCTTTGAGGATTTGAATTACTCGCTCTGACTGTCTATCAGATTAAGGATGAAATGCATTGCTCAAATTAATTTTTGATCCCAAGGCTATCTGTAGGGCTTTCCAAAACTTGGAAGTGAACCAGGAGTCTCTATAAGAGATTATGGAAATCGGAACTCCATGTAGTCTAATTATCTCCTTGATGTAAATTCTTGCCAGCTGATCTAGGTTCAAGGTCATTCGAATAGGAAAGAAATGGGCCAATTTGGTCAGCCTATCTACTATTACCCATACCGCATCATTCTTTTTCGGTGATAAGGGCAAACTACTAACGAAGTCCATGGTAATTTGTTCCCACTTCCACTCAGGAAGCTTAATGGGTTGCAAGAGTCCTGTGGGGACTTGGTGCTCAGCTTTGATTCTTTGGCAAGATAAGCATCAGGAAACAAAATCAACAATGGCCTTCTTTATTCCTGGCCACCAATACAAATATTTTAAGTCTTTATACATCTTAACTGAACCAGGGTGGAATGATAATGGACTTTGATAAGCTTCAACTAATATTTCTTTTCTTAAATTATCATCATTCGAGACACAAACTTGATTTCTAAAATATAACATTCCATTCGGCATAAAAGAAAAATCAGAGTGGGATTCGACTTAAAAGAAAAATCAGAGTGGGATTCGACTTTTAGGTTATCCATGATCCTCTGAAGCTCAGGATCAGACTGTTGTAAAGTCTTGATCTTATCCATTAGATCAGATGTGATTTGAATTTCAGACATGAGTCTTTGGTTCTTCAGAAGTCTAAAATGGGAATTGATGGCAACCGTGGCTACAAGAGAAATTGTTGAGCTGTTAATCAATATAAGATGAGCTTAATTTAAGCTCAATTCAAATTCAAAGAGGAAAATAAGATGATTCGAACAGAAAACCTTACCATTCGAGTGTTTGCGGCTGAGTGCATCAGCTACCACATTTGCTTTCCCGGGATGGTAATCTATGGTCAAGTCATAATCTTTTAATAATTCAAGCCATCTTTATTGTCGAAGATTCAAGTCCTTTTGTGTCAATATGTACTTGAGGCTTTTATGATTAGTGAATAAGTGGCACTTTTTGTAAACAAGTAGTGCCTTCACATTTTTAGAGCAAACACGACTACGGCTAATTCAAGATCGTGAGTCAAATAGTTTACTTCATGAGGTTTGAGTTTCCGGGATGCATATGCCACTACTTTGCCATATTGCATAAGGACACACCCGAGTCCTGATAGAGAAGCATCACTATAGATTGTATACTTTTTTCTCGATTCAGGTTGGATCAAAACCGGGGCATGAGTAAGGGCCTGCTTGAGTTGATCAAAGCTCCTTTGCTATTTTTCTGACCAAACAAAGCTTTCTTCCTTTCTAAGCAACTTGGTTAAATCCGAGGCCAAGGTTGAGAACCCTTTTACAAATCTCCTATAATACCCAACTAAACTGAGAAAACTTCTAACTTCTCGAACATTTTTGGGAGGTAGTCAATCTATAATGGCTTGAATCTTTTTCGGGTCTACCTTAATGCCATCAGCCGAAATTACATGGCCTAGAAAGGACACCTCTAATAGCCAGAATTCACATTTGTTCAACTTTGCAAACAACAAGTGTTCTCGAAGTATCTGTAATACTATTCGAAGATGTTCAGAATGCTCGTCTTTGTTTCTGGAGTATACAAGTATGTCATCGATGAACACAAAACCAAACTTGTCCAAGAAGGGTTTGAATACCCGATTTATTAAGTCTATAAAGGCAGTTGGGGTATTTGTTAAACCAAAGGGCATAACAAGGAACTCTAAATGACCATAACGAGTCTTGAGTTCCGTTTTAGGTACATCAAATTCTTTCACTCTCATTTGATAATAACTGGAGCGCAGGTCAATCTTTGAGAATACGCTTGCGCCTTTAAGTTGATCAAACAAATCTTCAATTATTGGCAAGGGATACTTGTTTCTGATTGTGATTTGATTAAGTTGCCGGTAATCAATACATAGTCTCATCGACCCATCTTTCTTCTTGACAAACAGAATCGGGGCTCCCCAAGGAGACGAGCTTGGTCGAATGAAACCTCTATCTTACAATTCTTGCAAATACTTTTGAAGTTCTTTTAATTCAACCGGTGTTATTCTATAGGGAGAAATGGATACTGGATGGGATCCTGGTTGAACTTTGATCTTGAATCCACCTCACGTGTTGGTGGTAATCCTAGGAGTTCCTTGGGAAAAACATTAGGGAAAAGAGACACAATTAGAATAGACTCTAGACCTGGTTGAGTCCTGTTCAGTTCAAAAATGGGGGCAAAGAATTTCATAAAAAGTACATCAGTGAGCATTATTTGGCAGAACGAAGAAGGCATTTCTTGTATCTCAAGCAATTAGGCAAACCGATAGAGCAATACGAGAGTGAATTCTGCAAGTATTGTAAATATGGATCGGAGTATATAAAGAAAGAAGAAGACAAGTGTTGTATGTTTATAGAAGGATTAAATGACGAGTTAATCCCAATGTTTACGGTACTTGGAATCACTAATTTTCATGAATTAATGAATCGAGCAATTGCCATTGAATCGAGGATGAAGGCGGTAGATAAGAGGAAGGAAAGCTATCCTAAGAGGTAATTTCTTACCTAGGCCCCAAACTGTGATCAAGACTTCTGCACCTTCTATCTCGGTGAATAGCTCAGGGAATACTGGCAGAGAAGCTCAGACACGACCTTGCAAGTTCTGCCAAAATTATCATACGGGATTCTGTAGGAAACAAAATAATGCTTGTTTTCAATGATGAGGGCTAGACCACTTTATCAGAGATTGCCCACAAAATCTGAATAAAACTCTTGCTTGTACACCCTCCAATGTTAATTCGAACCAACCTTCTCGGGGAAAAGGATCCAAACAAGCTCACCCTAGGAACTCTGGAAAGAACCAAAACCAAGTCCATGCCTCTACCACTAAGAGTCTTGGGCCCCCGCTTGAGTATATCATGTTTGGGGACGTGAAGAAGATCACTCTTCCGATGTTATCGTAGGTACTATTGAACTTTATAATCATTTTGTCTATGCCTTGTTTGATTCGAGTTTGACTCATTCTTTTATTTGCTCCAAGTTGATTAAAAAATTTGATTTGATTCCTGAGCTTTCTGATTGTAACCTTGTAGCATCTAATCTCTTAGGGGATAGAGTCTTTGTTAATCAAGTATGTAAAAATTGTCCCTTGTTTATCCAAGGCATTCCTTTCCCTGCAAACTTGCTTGTGCTGCCTTTTGATGAGTTTGATCTAATCTTAGGATTAGATTGGTTAGCTAAACACCAGGATTGGGTAGTTCTTTCCCAATCAACAACATGTGCTAAAGTAGTTAAAGTTGTGGTCTGCCACCAACTAAGGGTTTCGTCGGCTAGTAAGGACAAGGCACACTCAAGTTTATGCTCATCTGAATATTGGAGTTGTTTGGTTAAGATTCTGATTGTAGTTTCGAGCCAATACTCAGCCACTTCAGGATTTTCATCATCAGTCCCCGAGAAGGTATAGGCTCGATGTTGAGCCAACTTGTCTATAGGTTCTCTACTTTGTCCTACTGCAGGTGTAGAAGAAGATTTTTTTTTCAAAGAGACTACAAAATGATTAACATCTCGGTCATTCTCAAGAAGCATTCTTTCTCAATCGGATTCGTTTGAGGAGCTTTAGGTTGAGGTTCAATAGGCTTTTGGGGATCTTGTTGTTCCTAATTCATTCTTACATTTTCCCCTTCAATGGAGGAAGCTGCAGGACTATCCTTGTCTTTTCCTAGATGTGTCTCAAACATCTGAAAAGATCAATAACATTCAAGGGAGACTTTGATAAGAAAGAACACAAGTATAAATTGCAATTGACTCTTAGGTGGCACAAATTAACTAAAGATGTAATCGGAACGAGTTTAGTCCTAGGACTGACTAAACCTTAACTCTGAGTACCAAATTATAACATCCCTTACTTAGCTTAGTAGTAAACCGGGTTTAAAGAGTTAAGAGAACACAAGTAAGCTAATTTGTTACAAAAGTTAGAAGTCGAACAACCAAAAGCTAGATGCTTAGCTTCCTAGAGCATTTGAAATAAACAAGTAAAGATATCATAATATGCGACAACCATCAAGTCTAAAAGCAATTCAGCCCTAACCCCAAACAAATCATACATAAAAAGGCAAGGACTGGCACTTTATGATAAAACATGATTCAATTAGTTCTATAAATACATAACATTAAGGAAATATAATTGAGTTGACTAGTCATATTGGCCAGATATGCGGTTCTCACTCTATTAGACCATTATAATTCAAGGGAGTCATATATGTATATATATGAATAGATTCAAGCATCCGGAATTTTCGTAGATTGTAACAACAATAACTTGCATCTCAATTAATCAAACCTATCAATTAAGAATCTAAACTAGCATGATAGCCTTATGTCTTTCCAACCAAAACTCAAACAACATGCTTCTCAAGCAAGGTCTAAAGGTTACCTATTAAAAACCTATCTTGCTTTCCACTAATTTGCTCAAAAAACAATAACATACATAAGCAAGCATCGATCAACTCATATTAAAACCATAGGTAGTTTTATATATATTTACATGCCACCACAAAATATAGCATCACATTAATTACATACCAAAGGTACAACCAACCGAACTAGTCAAGTAAGTGCCACCACCCTAGGAGTCAAATAAAATAGACAAAACATACACTTATATTTCTTGCGATCTTGCTTTCATCCTCGAATTCAAACTACTAGCATCAAATCTAACCTAGAACACATTCAGGAGAATCAATAAGTTCAAGAACAATAGCTTATAAACAATGTATAAACTTTTACTAGCCTAATCTTCTAATGTGTTCGATCAATTCAATCTCCTTGGAAACTATTTTTAACATGTTTATTTTCAAGAACATTTAAGGGATTCGATAATCGATTCCAAGCAAGCATATTCACAGAAAAATAAGGATCATTGTCTCAAGCAACTCATTCGAATCAAGATTCCATTACAAGAATATTCATAGACTTTTAAATATGTTGATTTATTTCAATTGTCTAGGATTTTCTATGATCAAGTATGAAACCATTTCTTACAAGGGTTATACAAACTATTATCAACTCAAGAGATCTAGTCAATCCATTTTCCATGCAACACAATTCTTCATGCAAGTTGTAGTAGATAGATATCTGTTATAATTATTAGATTATCTTGAGCCTTGATCGATAGTTAATAGACATGCGAATCCAACATAAAGGCAACATTAACAAGGGTACACATAGTACCATTTCAAGGACACTCAAGGTGTCAATTCGATATCAATTTTGAACAAGAGTACCAAAGGTACTAAAAGATCACTTGATCTTAACAACAAGGGACCATAAGCCTAACTAGCGAGCTCGACGGACTCTATGGCATGCCAATTGTGTCTAACTAACTCTAATCAAGGCTTGCTTATTTAAGTTGCTTTCGATCAATTCTAGAGGCATTAAGTGCCTTATTCTAATTAGTCAATCATACAACTTTTCCATTCTGCTAATTCACATTTAATAGTAAAGTGTAACAAGATCAAGTAATATAACTAATGTAGTTTACCTCAAAAACACTTACCTTGATAAGCATTCAATCATATCTCAATCAAGCTGGAACGTAATGCATTTTCTTTAATGTATTTAGCATAGTATAACTACAATAGGGCAGCAACATTCATCCATACAATCTAGGTTACACTTACAGTAGTTTCCAAGCTATTGATGTTCTCGTATCACAATCCCATTTTTTATCGTTGTTTTGATCTATGAGAGCCTTTTTCCTTCCGTATCCTCTTGATCTTCTAACATATAACATTATAATTCTTATTAGCCATAAGGTTCGATTGATCAAATTCCATTTCCATTCAATTTTATAGTTAACAACTAGTCTCTCTATCTCAAAAAACCTCAAGCATACACAAACAAATAATTCAAGAAACTCACATCAGTTCTTGTTTAACACTCGTCCAATTAACTTTACTCTTATTCTTCAAAGTTTAGCATATATCCTAATTCCAAAATAGGGCAGTATTACATTAATTAACTTACTTGGACTAAAATAGTCCCGAGAGTCATTATAGTTCCCATTAATCAATTTAGCAAAGATCACATAATTTAGGACATCAAAACAGTCCCGATTTTCACTCTAACAACAGGGCAGTTTCAGTACTCACCTATACATATTTTCATTTTCAATTAACTACTCAAATTAAAGACAACGAAACAGCCCAATTGAAGGAGTTCAAGATTCTCAACAAAATAGTTTCATACACTATCACATTTCCAAGCAAACAGTTCGATATTATACCTATCACACCAATTAGTTCACATTTTTGTTTGTACATGCTTTAGCATATAAAAGCAAAGCATTTACAGTCCATTCTACCTATATACAATTCAACAACCAAAGATAAGAATAAAGAGGCAATTTAGCTTATCATTTGAATATCAACTACCACCCCAAATAATGTGTCAAACATTTCATACTTCAATTTCTATTTGTTCATTCTAATTCTTCTAGTCACAAAACAAATAATTTCAAGCTCATCTATAAACATGCAAGTCTTACTCCAATCGAACCAATTCCATGTTTCCATCAACAATCAAGTGTACAAGGAACTAAAAGAAGGACACTACCTTGATGGAAAATAACAATTTCCTATTTAACAATCCTAAGCTTCTTCCACCGATTCCTTGTTATCATCAAATTAAGGGATTTTCCATGAGCTCCCTCTTTCTCTAACAACATTAGGTTGAATGAGGAAAGGAGAAGAAGATGGTCCACCAATCTTTTGACCGTGTTTTCCTAAGGGACACTTGGCTTTGGTCCTCTAATTAGGTAGAGTTTAGCATGCAAACATGTCAAATAGAAATGCATACAAAGTGGTCCTTTAAGAAATGGCCATTCGATTATTTAAGTTCACACTTTAGTCCCTTTAATTCAAAACCAAAACATGTGATAACTCAAAAATCAAAATTTAACAGAGTATCCTTCTAGGCCCTATTTTGGGATGTTACAATCAGAGCAAAAAAAAAACAAATGCCATCGCCCCTTTGTCGTGTCGGCCGCTATATTTTGGCAGCCACCAACCCTAAATCGAGCCTAAAACAATCTCATTTTCTTTTTAAACACAAACCTAACTCAAATCTTCCAAAAATGGTGAAATGAAGCCCTTTTTTTGAAGAACCCAAAACTGAAAAACCTAGATTACTCTATTTTCAACTCACCAAAGATAGACTCAAAGAAACTGAGGGTATTGTTGCTGACGAAGGGAGACGGGCAGACACACAAACACGAAGGTAAAAGAAAAAACCTATCTTTATTTTTTTTGAAACATGGATGATGCTTAAAATGAAAAAGAAAGAGAGGAAGTATACCTCAAAGCTTGAGGGTTTTGTTTTTCTTTCTATTCTATTCCTTTCAAAAATGTCGAATAGTTACAATGGTTAGGGCTTTTTGCTATATAGCCTTCGATATTACATATTTTCTGAAATTGAAAAGAATACCATAAAATTACTATTGGCTATTGTGATCCTTTTGTCTTGATTCATGCGCTCTCCCTGATCATGTCAGTTTGTTGGGGAAAATTAGCTCTAACATTCCTTGCATTTTTCTCGTTTCGTCCCGTTTTTGCCCCCTTGCTTGCTTTGTCTTTTGTTTTACATGTGACATGGCCGAGGAAGGGGACCAGGGGAGATGGTTGACATGTCTGCAAACATGGGAGCCGATTGATGATGTGGTCACTGGCGTGGCGAGACAACAGTGAGATGGCGTTGATGTGGAGCTTGGCCCTTGGTTGTCCTTTCTAGAGTGGAGACGAATTGGAAGACGAAGAGACATGCACGGGCACATATGAAAACCAAAGGGTCGCGTGTGAGGGAACTGATCAGACGCGCGTGGTTCGTACATGCGATGGGGGTGATATGAGTCGTCCAACGCGATCTGGATCCAACGTCTATGGCTTCGTGGGAGACAAACTAGCACTCTCGTGATGTTCTGGACCATTAGATCGATAGCCAGATTTAACGGTCCAAATTTGGCTGCGTATGGAAGGAAGCTATTAGTCTTATGGGTTTTTTTAAGTATGGGTCCTTATCGGGCCAAAATGTATATGTGGTATTAATTTTTATTTTGGGCTGAGACTATGTAACTGAACATTTATTTAATGAATTTGGGGATTTTATTCATATGAAGAGTATATGGGCTAATATATAAAAGAGAAAATTGGATTTCTTACATTAATCTCTTTTGATAATAATATAACCTGATAGTAATAACATTAATATCATAACATAATGGTAATAATATATTCAACTTAAAACAAAAGGTAGTTATAGATATAATGATAATAATAATAATAATAATAATAATAATAATAATAATAATAATAATAATAATAATAATAATAATAATAGCCGAATATGATAACAAAATGATAATAATGGTATCATAAAGGATATTGGTATAACATAATAATATTTTGGATTTTTAATTTGGATAATAACATATAATAAATATCAACATATATATAATACTAGTATAATACTAGACTGTTAATACTTAATAAATAATAATAGAAGTTTCCTTTTTTATATGCTTTGGTTTTAATTAAAAACTAAAAAAAGCCCATAATTTTAGATAGTAGCAATATATATATATAAGCCCATTATTTTAAAAACAAAAATAAAAATGGTCCACCCCGAAAAAAATTAGTGATTACATATGGCAGCAGGTCTCACCCAAAGAGTGTATAATCCTAAAGTTGTATGGTATCGGGCTTTACTCCAATTTTATGGTATGACTTTATGTGCTTTTGCTCGGATGATCTGGTGAGATCTCGAGTATGGTTGGGCCTTGTGTAACAGGTATGATGTCTTTATATGTTGAGAGCATGTGTTTAGGTGACTAGTGGTAGCGCCACATGTTTATTTATCTTTCTTTATTGCTCGTACTAGCTTGCATGCTTGTGTTTATGATTAGCATGAAGTATAGTAGAGTAGATGTGTACCACATAGCTTTGTAAGCTCAACGCTCAGAATTATTGTTTCTGTACGTAGGTTGATCGTCAGATCATGGGATCGATAAGCACTATCAGTACATGATTCTAGCATGTGGTGTTTTCCAGGGTACGATACTTATGTTTAGTGGGTTGTGTATTCATAGGACCTTACATGATGAAGTCTGTAATTCTTATTTTTAAAATTGTATAAATCAAGTTGAATGCTTAAATGTTTTTAAATTATGTGGAGCTCCTTTTAATGATTTAAATTGTTTATCAATGTTTTCAACTATTTGGATTTAATATTTTTTGAAAATACCTTGTTTAGGCTAGACTGAGTTGAGAAATTTTAAGGAAACGGATTGGACTTAAGCCCAAATGTGACATATGGGTTTTGGATGCTACATTTAGTGTTATTAGATCTTAGGTTTAGCCGGTTCTAGGAAACCCTAAGGTGGAATAGGTGTTTTAGTAAGGTGTCTAGTGAATACAAGCATTCAATTAAGTTCGTACTCATTAAGACTGGAATCTTGATGGTGCATCCAATGTTGCGTTGATAAGATGGTTATGATTGTGGTCGAGAGGGCTGGGTTAAGTGTTGAGCCGCTCATGGGAGCGATTCCAGGGACGAGGTCACCCCAGATTGTTGAGATGTGAGTTAGTTGAATGATACCGGAGTCGAGGATGTGTCATCATCCTGTAACCTAAATGGTGTCTTCTTTGTGTGTTGTATTTGTTCCGAAGCCTTCAGATGCATTATGAGAATTTGTGGAAAATAAGCTTTATCGCTATACGTGAATAACGTTTGTAGTGCGAGTATAGATAATCGGCTCTCAAAATCGATCAGTGGATGCACATTGGTTGGAGGACCCTTTGTTCGCTTAAAAGGAGTCTCATCAATACATAGGAAGTACCATCACCATTCTAAAGGGAATTTCTTGGAGATAGTAGATTCAAGATCTACTAGTCCGCTAGAGTGTGATAGAAGTTAGACGTTCTACAGGTTTGATAGAACTGCCTTCTCAAGAGTTGTTGTACCTTAGAAATTGCTTTGGTTAATCAAACGTGAAGATTATACATGGTAGATTATAGAACTTTAATTATTGTAAATATTTATCTCTTATCCTAGGATTCTTATCTCTTATCTCATCTCCTAGGTTGAATTTAATTCCAATTTAGAGTAGTGTATTTGTAATATAAATCTTTGTAATTAGCCTATAAAAGGCCTTGTACACATGTTATTTGACATCAAGAAAAAATGAACAGAGTATCTTATTGAACTTTGCCTCTAAACATTCAATTTCTACATGGTATCAGTCTTGGATTCTCGATCCTATCTTCGAATTCCAATGTCTGCAAATGCTGGAAAATTAATGGCAAGCCAGCAAATTCGGCCGCATCCGAGAGCAACATTGGTGGCCAATTCAACATGCAACAATTTATAGAATTCTCACACGTAATTGCGAAGATGACCACATCCTCTAATTCTCAGCCTGCCTTTACTGCACATGAAGACAATATTTCATTTGCTAATGTTGTTGATAAAATGCATTTTACAACTTGGATTGTGGATTCTAGAGCCTTTAACCATATGATAGGAGATATGTGTTTGTTCATAGAGTTTACCAGAATTAGAACCAAATCCAACGTCAAGACAGCAGATAGTTCCTTGGCAGCCATTGAAGGGAGTGAGACTATTTAAGTTAATCACGACATTGAATTAAATTCGGTTCTTTATGTTCCACAACTTGCATGCAACTTATTGTCTGTTAGTAAATTATCTCTTGATCTAGGATGTTGTGGTAAGTTTGATCTAAATAGTTGTGTTTTTTAGGCAATGGATTCGTGGAAGATGATTGGAAATGCTATCTTGTATGGTGGACTTTACATACTTCAAGGTTCTTTTCCTCCACCACCACAAGCCTACTCCACTTGCATCTCACAACCTTTTTCCATGCCAGACCATGGTAAAATTATATTATTGCATTTTCAGATCGGTCAACGAGGTTTTTTTACCTTGTAAAAATATACCCAAATTTGTTTCTCCATAAAATATAAAGACCTTTCATTGTGACATTTGCCAGTTACTAAACATCACAGTACATCTTTTCCTTTATCCACCTACAAACCGTCAAAACCATTTCCCCTTATCCATAGTGATATTTTGGGACCTTCTAAAATTAGAAATGTCAATGGATCTCGTTGGTTTGTTACTTTTGTAGATGACCACACTAGAGTAACATGGACCTTCCTAATGAAAGACAAATCCGAAGCTAGTGGGCTATCCAAATACTTTTTTAGTATGGTCGAAAATCAATTTCAAAGCCATATACAAATCCTTCAAACTGATAATGGCAGTGAGTATTTTTCCAAAAAAAATAGTCTTTCTTTCGAGAAAAAAGGATAATTCACATTAGCTTTTGTGTTGATAGTCCCTAACAAAATGGGATTGCCGAGTGAAAAAATAAACATCTTTTGGAAGTAGCTAGATCTCTTTTGTTCTCTTTCATGTTCCTAAATACCTTTGGGGGGAAGTTTTCCTTACTACATCACATCTTATTAATAGAATGCCTAGTCGAACCTTTAAATTCCAGTCACCCAATGATGCTCTACTTGCCAAATTTCCTTCCTTCAAACTGATGTCTTGTAACCTTCCCTTAAAAGTCTTTGGGTGCTCAGCTTTTGTTCACATTCATGAGCATCATCGGTCTAAATTGGATCCTAGGTCCCGGAAGTGTGTTTTTCTAGGAAACTCACCCACTAAGAAGGGCTACAAATGTTATTCCCCAATCAAGAAAAGGACTTATGTCTCTATGAATTTTACCTTCCTTGAACATCAACCATTTTTCCCAAAACCAAAATTTAGGGGGAAATTCACATTGAATTTCAGTCTCCATACTTTGATAGCTTTTAGAATTCAACTAGTTTACCCTTGTCTCCACAACCTACATCAAATCCACATGTGTTATTACCCTCACCCATTTCTTTTCCTTTACCACCTACTCTCCTCCACCAAATTCTAGTCCACCTATAACCCCACAAAGAGATCATACTTTACCTTTCAAAACTCCACAAACTGAAAGAAAGGAACTAAGTGTTTATAAAAGAAGAGAAAAATCTACCATACAACTTGGACGTTGCCAAGAGTTGGACTAAATCCAATTACCATGGAAATTTTGGAAGGTATGGAATCTTCACATAATGGAAATCAGGTTCCTATTATTTATACTGACGATTTGCCGATTGCTCAAAGAAAAAGAGTGAGGTGTACAACTCGTCCAATACAGAAGTATGTGGCATATAGCAGATTAATGCCTTCATTTGGGGCTTTTACAAAAAAATTTGATAAAGTACAGATTTCTAGAACAATGAAGGAGTCTCTAAAAGGTCTTGAGTGGAGGAAGGCAGTTGAAGAAGACATCAAGGCCCTCGAGAAAAATGAGAATTGGACCTTGACCGATCTACCTCAAGGGAAGAAACCAATGAGCTGCAAATGGATTTTTATAGTTAAATACAACTCCGATGGCAGTATTGAAAGATTCAAATCTAGTAGCAAAGGGGTTCACATTGTCTTATGGTATAGATTACCAAGAGACCATTGCTCTATAGTTGCAAAACTAAACACGGTGAGAGTCTTGTTATCCATGGCCAAAATCAAGATTGGCCACTTTTTTAGTTAAATATCAAAAATACCTTCTTGAATGGCAACCTAACTGAGGAGGTTTATATGGAGATCCCATCAGGTATGAAGAAACCTTCGACAACTCACAAAGTATGCAAATTGGAAAAAGTCTTTATATGGCTTAGAGCAATCTCCACAGGCCTGGTTCAACTGATTTGCCAAGGTTATTGTTAGGAGCAGTTACTAACAATGTCAGACTGACCATACTTTTTTCATGTAAGTAAATCAAAGAGGTGAACAAACAATTTTAATAGTTTACGTGGATGATATAATTGTTACTGAAGATGACTTTGCATAAATCAAAAATCTTAAAGCTTTACTAGCCAAGGAATTTGAAACCAAGGATCTCGGCCATCTTAGGTATTTTCTTGGAATGGAAGTGGCAAGATCCAAAGTAGGTATTGTTATTAGTCAACGAAAGTATATTCTTGATCTTTTAACAAAAGCTGGTATGCTAGGTTGTAAATCCAGTTTGCAAATAACAGTACCAAAGAATAGTTGGTAAACTCATTTATCTCTCCCTTACATGACCTGACATAGCTTTTCGGTTAGTGTGGTTAGTCACCATATGAATGATCCAAGAGAGGAGCATCTTGATGCAGTAAATAGAATCTCGAGATACCTTAAAATGACTCTGGTACATGGTTTGATCTTTAAGAAAAGTGAAGATAGATCAATAAAAGTTTTCAAAGATTCTAGTTGGGTTGGAGAATTAACGGATAGAAGATCAACCAATGTGTATTGTTCTTTTGTTTGGGGAAATTTAGTTACTTGGAGAAGCAAGAAACAAGCAATAACTTCATTGAGTAGTGTAGAGGCCGAGTATCGAGCTCTTGCTCTAGGAATTTGTGAAGGCATGTGGTTACAAAGGATGATGACTGAACTAGGACTAGGTGACCACAAACAACTTGAAATGAAAACTGATAATCAATCTGCAATAAGTATTGCAAAAAATCATGTCCAACATGATCAGACAAAACATGTGGAGATAAATAGACATTTCATCTTTGAAAAGGTCAATAATGGAGTTATAAAAGTCGACTATGTTCCTACAAAACACTAGCTAGCTAATATTCTCACCAAGGCATTAGCAAGAAACACACATGAAGAATTTTCATCCAAGATGGGAATCTACAACATATACTCTCCAGCTTGAGGGGGATTGTAGATTATACATGGTAGGTTATAGAAATTGAATTATTGTAAATATTTATCTCTTATCCTAGGATTCTTATCTCTTTATCTTATCTTCTAGGTTGAATTTAATTTCAATTTAGAGTAGTGTATTTATTATATAATTCTTTGTAATTAGCCTATAAAAAGGCCTTGAACATGTGTTATTTGACATCAAGAAAAACTGAACAGAGTATCTCATTGAACTCTGTCACTAAACATTCAGTTTCTACAAAACACAATGCTCAACAATAATGTCGAGAGTTTTGCTCGAGGCTTCGAGACCTCGAGGGAATAAAACCTTTGGTAATGAGAATGTTGAACCGATACCCTTCTACCATAATTTTTGTAGTGGTTGTTTAGAAAATGGCATGACGGGGTTGTGGGACATGTTTGCCCGTTTGGTAGCTGCTAACGTGTGTAGTTCAACGCTCAAGAGCTTTCAAACTATTAGAATGCTTGTTTATGCTTCTTGGAGGAGGAGTCAGGACTTTTTTCCTAACAAGAACATGGGTGGATGTTGAGGTAAGGCTGATTTGGATGTCAATGCCCATCGTCCTTGTCAGTGGATAGCAACCCAGTTGATAGAGTCAGAAATTCAATTGCTAAGGCACAACTCAAATGAGGTTTCTTTTGTCTGGTTGTTTCGCCCAAGGGAGAATCGGTCTTGTTCACTAGTAAGAAGTTGATCCGTTGAGGTGATGTTTAAACCGTGGGTAGCTTGTTAAGTGGCAGTGAAAGACCGTTACCTATCTCCTAGGGTGGATGACTTATTTAACCGATTGTGAAGTATCCGTGTGTTTTTTTAGATTGGTTAGAGAATGAGATGTTTAGGGTTAAAGTATTAAAGGTTAATAGTTTCAAAATGAATTTTTGAATGTGGATTTCTCTCTTTAGAGCATTTGTGGTAATGTTTGATGTCTGCAATGATGTTTGAGGGTTTTAGCAATGATCAGGTAGGGGCCACCATATTCTCTCTCGAATATAAGTTTGATGCTTTGCGTGACACGTGTAAATGTAGAAGGATTATGGAAAAATGAGTGTTGACGAGATAATGACCTTGTGTGCGGGAAAGGTTAGTTACCGTGTGATCAATGAATGAGGCAAGGGTTTGAGACTTCGCAAATGCTTTAGGTTTGTATAACAGTTTCCTTGGAACGAGCCGAGAACATTGGTGAGATCCAAGCTGTGGGAGACCGTTTTGTTGTGATAGTGGTGCTGGCCCGATTAGAGTCAAATAAGATTTTAAGATCTTTAAGGATGTTTTGTTGTATTGTCAGGGTTGTATTTTTTTTGCTAGAAGAGGAAAGGGTGTTCCTACCCCAACAAAGAGAAATTTTGGGTGCTTGATCTTTAAGGAATTTGAGATTTAGACAACGACATGAGTCAAAGTAATTAAGAGTTGTTGATCAATCACCACCTAAGTAAAGGGAACTTGATAAGTGATGGATTGTATGGATTTAGTTCGGGTTATAGTATCATGTTGCCCATGTATGGGATCAAGGATCTCAAGTGATGGTCGTGTAAGGGAGTACCGATGCTAGCTCAATGTAGTACCGGTACTCAATTCACCTGTTGTCGATACTGATCGGTCAGTACTAGTACCCGTTTGTTTTGTTAGTCAAGCTTTGACTGAGGATGGGATAAGTCCAAAAGCCGCGAGAAATAGCATCTAATTATAACTAAGAGGATACAATGTTGTTATTGAATTTGGGTTCTGATGGACTTTGAGATCTGGGGTTGGGTGCTTCAGAGGAAGATATTTATCAAGGCAAAGAATTCTTCCCATATAATAAAATGGTTAGTACCGAGTGAATTTCGAGAGTGACAGTTAGTACCAAACTTTCGTCGAGTGTTTTGGGAGACAATGTGGAGTCGTGTGTTTAAGATGGTGATAAGTGTTTGACTTGCCACTTGTTGGGAGTCAAACATTGAGTTCCTCAGAGTTGTTGGAATGCTTTGATATTTCCTCGGTGTAAATTAAATAAATGATCATGGACCTTGTAAATGATTTGTGAGCAATTTCGAAGGGATTTCGATAAATAATGATATAGTCCTTGGTAGGTACCGTTTAATATTTTCGACAAAGGTAAGATCCAGATAGAAAGTCTGCTTGGATTGTTTTTGGGTCAGTTTTTACAACACTACAATGTGTACATGCTACCTTTTGACACGAGACTCGAAGTTTGTAATGGAACCTTATCTCTTGGTGGGATTTCATGTGATGCTAGATCCTAGTGAAGGTGCGAATGACGTGTTATCCAAACACATGGTAGTTTGGAGTGTAAGACTCTTACGTGAATTGAGTTTGTGGGAGATACTTTAGTTTTCTTTTTGATGTAAAGCATGCCAAAATCTAAGGTCAACCTTGAGATATGGAGAGACGTCTTTTGCTTTCAAAAGTCTTAAATCGGGCAAGTAATGATATTGATAAAGGATGTCATCAAAGTTAGAGTCTTCTTCGGGGAGTCACCATGAGAAGAATCATTTCATTTGGTCGCAACAATTATTTTAACCTCCTATTCTTTTAGATCATACGGAGTTGTGGACAGATTTTGTGTGCAACAATATTTTAGGTTCTACAGCATAAGTTAAGTTTCTTTGGTGACGTATTCATGTGACAGTTTTGTTGGGGTACCGTTGGTTTTTGCTTGTTGTTTGTAATGTACCGAGAGGGCATGGATTTCTTCTAAGAGAAATAATTAGTTGAGAGTATGTTTGTATTGTTCGAAGAAAAGGGTTATAATTGACAAGTTTTGTGAGAGAGATCAGAGTATTAATTTTTAGGCATCTTCTTTGATTTATGGATATAAATCATTGAGAATATCGAAGAGTTATAAGAGTTTAAGCATCTTCTTTGATTTATGGATATAAATTTCGATGACGAAATTTCTTTTAAGGAGGGAAGAGTTGCAACCAACAAATTTTTAGGTTAATCATCTGGTATTTGGTTTGGGGTCGAATATTTCATTCACGTATTAATTTAAAGGAATGAGATCTTAGAAGATTAATTTTAAGGTAAGTGATGGTCGTTTTTTCTAAAGATGAGAGGTTGGAGGCTTATGTTGCAATTATAATGAGATGTGATGGAAAAGGGCTTTCTTTTGAGTTAAAGTGGGGAAAAAGGGGAGCGGAAAATCAGATTTTTATCTTTCTCGTCTTTCTCCTCTTTTCTCCCTTATCCTTTACCTCCCCTTTTCCCTTTTCTTCTACAAACTTCCAAGTCTGATCTACCACCATCGAAGTGTCCATTTTCGACACATCCACCGTCATCGTATTTATCTCACCGATATGAGTCAGTCGGTGGTCGTTGCATCACAGGCAAAGCCGCCATGGAGGGGGTGAATGGAGTGAAGTTTTGGGTTCTTAAAATGAAAAGTTTCGAGTGCTTAAAACACAAAACGGACATTGCCATCGTGTTCACAGCATCAAGAGAGTCAGTCTGGGTGATTGATGTCACCGTCTGGCCACCAGAAGCCCTTGCATACACGTGGGTGACGTTCAGCCGGGGAAGACAGCTATAACAGCTGCTGAGCTTGGAGCAAGTCATTTGGCCAATTATGGAGCCGGCTTGCTAACCGAGCCCGAGTTGGCATACCAACTGAAAGATGAGCCAGCCCTCGCGTCGTCAGCCACTGTTGACCAGCGTTGACTTTTTCTAGGGGACCCTATCTGGGGGTTTCTCGACGTTCTGAGTTCGTTGGCAAAGTCTATTTCACCAAATTCAAACCCAATAAGCTATTTTCATGCATATAATTACCTTAAATAGCTTGTTAATACGAGTTTTTCTTATGGAGTCGTGTTTATTTTATCCGAGGGTTATATGACTCGAATATTGGATTTAAAGAGAAGTATGAAGGATCATTTGAGGAGCTTGTGTAAGGATTTATCGATTTCACTTAAGCTTAGTACTCCTCAAACTCCTATTGATTCAGGAGCATCATAAACATGATTGATTTGCGTGTTAGTATCTACAAAATAGGTAGACAATGAATATGCATGTTTGGAGACTAGTAGTATGAGACTTGATATCTATGAGATGCATGATGATGATGCAAATATAATGAAACTCAATGAGGCTTTAGTTACCATTTAGGGTCGTTTGAGATGCCCGTATGATTATTTGATGATTGAATGATTGGTTGATAAATTGTGATGCCTAGTATGCTTGTTTGAATAGATTGACTTGATTCGATGGATGTTATGCTTAAGGGATAAATACTCGATTAAATGATTATGAAGTCGATAATTAATAATAATCAAATGAATGTGATAGAAAAAACCATAACGACTTTCAAAAGCTTTAGGGATCGAATAAAGTTTGGTGATATTTCTAAATTTAAGGAATTGTATGAACCTATGAATAGGGTAATGGTACGAGCTTTGGCCGTACCGGTACGTAATTGGGGATCATATCGGTATACGTACCGGTACAGGTCGACCCGTATCAGTACTTCTGGAAATCTAGGATTTCTAGTGAGCAACATTAGTATCGGTACACGTGTGAGTATCGGTACCCAAGAGTATCTTGTCAATACTCATGTCCAAGTACCAGTACCCACTGAATAAAATAATTTATAATTCTAATAAAAAGATGGAAATTGTCGTAGGATGTTACTGAGATAATATGGATTAATAGAGATGATTAATGAGGATGACTAATGTAAAATTTCATAATATATTAACAAGTTTATAAACTGGATTGGGTGGCTTGATAATTGATAAAAACCATAGAGTTTGGTAATCAAGTAAATGTTGCATGCTGTATGGTAATCGTGTCCATGTTGTGTGTTGTTTGGAAACTTGATTGGTTGTGTTACCTTTTATTGATGGGATCTGGATACCCAATGAGAAAGTGTTACAACACCATGGTTAGAGATGTCGAATGTACGTTCCTAAAGTTGTGTGGCAGCAGATCTCATTCGAAGATGCTCGGTGAGAGATTTTGAGCATAGGTGTACGTTCCCAAAGTTGTGTGGCACCGAGCCTCACCTAAAGAGTATATGTTCCCAAAGCTGTTTGGCACCGGCCTCACTCTAGGTTTATGGTATGACTTTGTGTGTTTTTGCTCAAATGATCTGGTGAGATCCCGAGTATGGTTGGGCCTTGTGTGCCATGTATGATGTCTTACTATGTTGAGACCATGTATTTAGGCGACTAGTGGTAGCGCCACGTGTTTATTTATCTTTCCTTATTGTTCGTACTAGTTTGTATGCTTATGTTTATGATTTGCATGAAGTATAGTAGAGTAGATGTGTACCACTGAGCTTTGTAAGCTCAACGCTCGAAATCGTTGTTTTCGAACGTAGGTTGATCGTCGGATCATGGGATCGAGGAGCACTATCAGTACAAGATTCCAACATGTGGTGTTTTCCAGGGTACGGTACATGGTATGGTATTTGTGTTTAGTGGTTTGGGTATTCATAGGACCTTACATGGTAAAGTTTGTAATTCTTATTTTTGAAATTGTGTAAATCAAATCCAATGCTTAAATGTTTTTAAGTTAAGTGGAGCTCATTGTAACGATTTAAATTGTTTATCAATGTCTTCAACTATTTGGATTTTTTTGGAAAATAACTTGTTTGGACTAAATCGAGTTGTGAAATTTTATTGAAACGGGTTGGGCTTAAGGCCCAAATGTGACATCCGAGTTTAAGGTGTTACATTTAGTGGTATCAAAGCTTAGGTTTAGCCGATTCTAGAAAACTCCAGGGTGGTATAGGTGTTTTAGTAAGGTGTCTAGTGAATACAAGTTCTTAAATTAAATTTTGATGACGTGATAGTAGAAAATGAGATTTTAAAATTATTTATTTATTTTAAATTACAGTTTTTTAAAAAACTACGTCAATTGTACTATCACGTACATCATCAAAATTGACACATTATCATTTTATTATAGGACATTAACTTATTAAAGAAAATGACATATGAACATGCTAACTCATACGTTGTTAATTATTTAACGACTGAATGTATGGCATGGAAATGGACGATTGGTGAAATTAGTTATTTTAGTCAACGAAAATCAAGGGCAAGATTGATGCAATTCATGAGTTTGAAGGCTAAATTGATGAAATCAAAAAAGAGGGCAAACATTGCTAATTTTGAAAGACTATAAAGGCTAAATTGTTGAACTAAAAAGGAGGGACAACATTTGTTAATACCTATAAACATGTACCGCCATGTCTCATAACCAATATGAGTAAGACCGCGAATGGCATAACACAATTGGTGTGGTAAGCGTGGACTGAAGACGTGACCTTCACCTTTTTGGTCTGATCCTCAAAAAGCGACGAAAAGTGACCCTCTTTGAGTCGAAAGTATCTGACCGGTTGGCATGCAAATAAAACACAAATCATGAGACATTCAGGAGAAGCAGCCAGAACAACCAAAGAAGGGACACATGCATGTAATAAAAATAAATCATGGACCATAACATGTTGATTAGAGAAGGAGAACAACAAAATGCAACAAAGAAAAAGCCCCCACGGCATGTAGAGGTTCGGATGAGAGATTTAAAGCCAAGAGCGCCACAAGTGATATGGAATAGAGCATAGGCATAAGAGGCATAAGGAGCCCTTATAGTCCTCTCTCTAGATGAAAAGAAGTAACCTCTGCCGATCAAATTTGAAGTTATAAAACTTTGAATTTCATCTGTTGCTCCATGTGTCATCCCTGATAGCTTGAAGAGCGATCAAGGTTGGTGCTCGATGCAAAGCTGCAGACCATTTAGCAGCTAAGCACGGTAGCGAGGACGCGAGAGAGTGAAAACTCGTCGCAAAGTAGAGACGCGCCAAACATGCGAAGGTATGATATAACCCATATTGTTCAATTTACACTTCTTTTTCTTTTTTCGTCATTATATACGTTCTACGACACACTCTATACGACTGTTTTGATTAATAAAAATTTATTTTCTACTATAGAAAATGAGCTAAAATAGATAGAGGGTTGTCTGAGCGTCCATCACTTTCAAAAAGTACGCATAAAGGAATCAGCTCAACGGCTGCCGCTTTCAAAGCAAGTGAGCTAAAATGACAGAGGGTCGTCTGAGCGTCTGCCACTTTCAAGAAGTGTGCATAAAGGAATCAACTCAACAACCGCTGCTTCCAAAGCAAGCGAGCTAAAATAGACAGAGGGCCATCTGAGCGTCTGCCACTTTCAAGAAGTGCGCATAAAGGAATCAGCTCAACAGCCGCCGCTTCCAGAGCAAGCGATCCAAAATAGACAGAGGGTCGTCTGAGCGTCTGCCACTTTCAAGAAGTGAACATAAAGGAATCAGCTCAACGATCGTCGCTTCCAAAGAAAACAAGCTAAAATAGACAGAAGATCATCAGAGCGTCTACCACCTTCAAGAAGTGCGTATAACAGAATCAGCTCAACAGTCGCCGCTTTCAAAACAAGCGAGCTAAAATAGACAGAGGGTCCTCTGAGCATCTGCCACTTTCAAGAAATGTGCATAAAGAAATCAGCTCAATGATCGCCACTTCCAAAGCAAGCGAACTAAAATAGACAGAGGTGTTCGTCTAAGCATCCTCCACTTTCAAAAAGTGCACATAAAGGAATTAGCTCAACGGCCGCCACTTCCAAAGCAAACGAGCTAAAATAGGCAGAGGGTCATTTGAGCGTCCACCACTTTCAAGAAGCACGCATAAAGCAATCAACTCAATGGCCTCCGCTTCCAAAGAAAGCAAGCTAAAATAGACAAAGGGTCGTCTAAGCGTCTGCCACTTTCAAGATATACACATAAAGGAATCAGCTCAATAGTCATCGCTTCCAAAGAAAGCGAGCTAAAATATATAGAGGGTCGTCTGAGCGTCCAACAATTTCAAGAAGTGTGCATAAAGGAATCAACTCAATGGCCGCTGCTTCCAAAGCAAGCAATCTAAAATAGACAGAGGGTGCAAGAAATATAATAGCCAAAGTTTCTTGGAAATCGACAAATATATATAACAACCAAAGTTATCTAACCATGAGGCAAGAAAATCTAGCCCTAGACAACAGCATCAGTGCATAGCAAACTTGCCGGAAAGTGGGGCAACAGAGCACCAGAGGTTTTTATTCCCATATTACCGTTACAAAGTAAGAAAAGAGTGATGCCAACTATTCCCTATAACACTCTTTCGCCATAAGGGGGCATGAATCCACTCATAGACAAATAGCAATCGAATGATCCCATTCAAAGAAAATAATCTTGTACGTAAATACAAATACGCAAACGGAAACATCTTGACCAACAGATACCATGTGCGAACAAAACAAAATCCGTCCATTAAATATTAGTTCACACCCAAAGTGAATCAGTACAAGTTATGTGACCATAATACGTCTAACACTAGTAAAAGAGAAATGTAACCATACTCAAACTAAGACACAACACATGATCGCCATTAAGAGATATGTAACCTAGAAGAAAAGTACCCATATACAGTATTCTAAAAGAATAATCACAATAGCAAATACAAATATGAGACTGATAGCGTTGCACATTATTAAAAGAAATAAGCAACCAGTCTATCCAATGAAAATTAATATAGTAGGTGAACAGTTCAGTGAAACCAAATGATAACAGTACTACAAATGCTGATAAAAACGAGCTTTCCTACATAAACTAAATAAACGAACACTGTAATCCTACATAAATTAAATATTAGTTCTAGCCCCGCTACAACTCCGCCTCGATGGTAATTCGACGAAAACTTCTTATTACCATAGTGTTCGTTTGCATCCTGCACCACCAATGGCCACTCGTAACCCTCCAAATCCTATCGCCTGTTGATGCAAATAACACAGACACTGAATAACCTCGCCCAAATCTACAAAACGGAGTTTTAGCATATCGTTCGACACATTAAACATGTTTGTTCTCTCTTCCTCCCCTCAAAATCACACAAGCAATATTATACAATAGAAAAGCCACAAAAGAAAGAGTAAGCCACTCGTAAATTAACTTGTGAAAACACAACCCTAAAGGAGTCCAATTTATACCAAAGGGTAACAACGCAAAGCACAAACTTTCCAAATTCCAATAAGAGCATCTGATAGATGATCATTAAATTCCCAAATCTATAAATCTTAAAAAATAGCTTAAAACACGCAACCTCCAAACTTCTAATCAATAATTGCACGAATAGTCTCATACTCCTGCCAAAGCCAATCAAAACTTTATATTTTTGTCATAGCCTGCCTCAGATTGTCTAAATCATCATAAAGCTAACATGCACCAGATATACTACACGATTATTAAGGAGCGTAATTATAGCCAGAAAACGCTACAACTAATGAAATAGCAAGGCACAATAAAATGGATTATCCTAAATGACCATACAACCATAAGGGAATTGTATGCCAAACAGTGGAAATACTTTATCAAATCCATTTCCACAAGAAAGGCAAAACTCTTTTTCAACACCAAATAACTACCAAAATACGAAGTTAAACATTGTGAACTACAAAGGAAACTATAACATAAGCAAGTCTCCACATATACAATTGATCTCAGAGCTAAAGAAATCAAAATCTCCCATACCTAAATCCAAAGAAAATACTTAAACAATTCTGGTATCAAAATAAAGTGTTATCCTTTGACTAAAATAATCCCACTTATTTTGTATCTAGTAAGGTATGTTGACTTCGCATATCATCACGATGTACGTAAGCGATCTTATCATAAGTCCATTGTGATCTTGAAATTATACAATAGTGGAAACAACAAACTTAATCATCATCTTGAATAGGGGGCATGACCCCTGAGTCAATATGCTACACGATACGTACGACTTTTAAGCAGAGGCAAAATCACTTTACCTTAAAGAGAACGCGATCATATACCAAAAGATAGTCCTTCACTTCTGCCTCTTACAAACTTTTAACATTGTAAGCAGCTACACACAACCAAATCCCTCGCGCGATCATTCAACTAGGTCTACTACGAAGCTCCTTGCGAACACACTTAAAAAAGAAAGACACAAAGAAAATCCAATTCACCACATATGACACCTATTTGAAAACGACGAACGTTACAATGCAATATTTTACTACCCAAGAGTAAAAAATCTAGCAAAATAAACCAACAACACAGAAACACAACTTGCTTCGGGAAAGCAATATAAGAAACAAAACAAAGCAAATACAAAATAGCAACAGTATTTCCAAAACAAGTAATTGCCATTAACACTCAATTCAAAAGGAAACAAAAATTCACAATCTCCAGCTTACTGGGGGCAAGAGACAACCTAACCAAAAATACATACACAGTAACAATACAAATACATATTGTTAAACATGCCAGTACAATGCAAGACCGCGAATGTATAAAAAGTCTGCGATATAGATCTTTACTTTAAATCTTAACTATCAAAGCCTTCTTGAGTTAAGGATTTGAGATTTGAAGACTCTTCATATTTCCTATGACACAAAAGAAGATGGAAAAGTCTTAAAGTACATGGCAACTTAAAATGAGCCTCTTGACTGAATCGTCATCCTCAAATCCAATATGACGAAGCTCCAAAGTGCTGAGGCTAGACAAATAGACATGAATTGGAACAACCATAATGACGAGGATTCCTAATTTCAGTCTCACCAGTGTCTTGCTGGAAAGAAATCATAGCCTTCCAAATACTATTTCCCGCTGTACAAGTAAACCAGAAGGCAACACTAGATCTCCCCTAGAATCCATCAAAAGTGGTTTCTGAAAACCACTTGATAAGTCATATATTTGCATGTTTTTCACATATTAAATCCTATGTTTTAGCAAATCAATCTATCTTAAAGCCCTTGATTCGGTTCCTATTTGGTTTTGCAGGTATTTTTGGGCCTTAATGACGTTTTATACGTAAAAGCCGAGTTTTAGCACCATTTAGGCGTCACCTCCAGAATTCTTGTTAATTGCCAAGGCAAGTCCCAATTGCCACGGAAAGCTCTTCATAAACTGCCTTAATTGCCTCGGCAAGTTGCACTTGCCACGGAAATACTGTTTCCGCAAAAATACCAGGCGCAAGACAGATTTGGGCCTAGAGAACAAGCAGATTTTTACATGGAGGGCAAGCAATACTACCACAAAGAGGACTTCTACTGTTTCCATAATTAAAAGTAGTTAGGGTTGTTGTATTTAATGTAAAGCCTTCCCCTTTATTCCTTATAAATATAGATCAAAGAGTGAAGAGAAAATACCAAGTAGAAACCCTAGTCCAGTCAAAACACTCTCCCATCTTCTCTTGTAGTCGTAGACCACCATGAGTGGCTAAACCCTTCTTTTCTAGTCAAGTGTAGATACAAGGATATTATTTCAAGTTTTTAGTGAGATTTGTTGTTCCAAATTATCTTCATCTTTATTCAAGCTACAACCAATTCAATGGTATTTGATACAAGTGGTAAAGAAATTCGGGTTCGATTTCTAAAGGTATGAATTCATGTTCTTAATAAGTTAATGGGTCCGTGCTTAGGAAGAATATGTTATTTGGGTCTCTTAAAGATCATTAATGCTATTTGATAGATTATAATTCTTTAGTGGTATCTAGGAATTTAATCTTGATAATAAGAGTTAATATTTTGATGGTATTTAATTGGTTATCTATCTTAGAAGAGATTTAGGTTATTTGGTGGTATTCATCTAATCTAAAACAAGCTATTTGAAGTTGATGTTTATTTATCTTTTGTGGGTCAAAGATCTAAATTCTTGATTTAATATTCCAAGTTCTACCGTGACTAGAGTTTCATCTTATATAGATTTCTTCCTTAATTCAATTGCTTTCTTCAAATCAAACACAAACCCCCTTTTTACTTTTAATTGCTTGTGAACTTGATTTCTTAACCATTCTCTGTGGGATCGACCCTACTCGCCGCTACTACAAATCCAAAGAACAAGTAGGTATTATTTTTTGACGCATTCGACACCCATCAAAAATTGGCGCCGTTACCGGGGAGTGGTGTCAAGAAGCTAAGTTCACTTTTGATCTAGTTTATTTTATTTTTATATTTTTTCATTATTTTTTTATTCCATTATTTTTCAATTTTTTTATTTTCTACTTTTATGCTTCGCTTTTCTCTTGCAGACAAAAATCTTTTGTTTGATCCTAATATCGAAAAAACGAAAGGCGACTAAGGAAGTAAGCGAAGCAAAGCAAACAAGCGACCACACAAGGAGACTTGGAAGCCGACTTGAAGAACACTCAAACCAACAACATGGCTGAACAAACCTTTCGCCAACTTATAGCCCCTAAGACCGGCCCACAACCTCTTTGCATTAATTACCAAGAACCTGAAGTACCTTTCGAATTAAAATATGGACTAATACATCTTCTTCCTACTTTCAGGGACGCGAGAATGAGAATCCATACAAACACTTGAAGGAATTCCATGTGGTGTGCTCGAGCATGAAACCCTACAATGTCACTATTGATAAAGTCAAGCTAAGGGCGTTTCCATTCTCACTAACTGACCATGCCAAGGATTGGTTGTACTACATACCATCCAGATCGATTGAAACATGGACGGATATGGCAAAGCTCTTCCTTGAAAAATATTTTCCTGCATCAAGAGCAGCCAACATTAGAAAATAGATTTGCAGAGTTCGACAAAAAGATTCTGAGGCGCTTCATGATTATTGGGAACGATTCAAGCAACTTTGTGCAAGCCATCCACAGTATGGAGTGTCCGACCAATTACTCATCCAATATTTCTATGATGGTTTATTACCCATAGAGAGAACGATGATGGATGCCACAAGTGGACGTGCAACTATGAACAAGATGCCTACCCAAGCCAAAGACCTCATCAACATTATGGCCGCAAACTTTCAACAATTCGGCTCGACACATGACACCGTCTCTCGACATGTGAATGAGGTAAATATTTCTTCCCTTGAAAGTAAGGTTTCGAATCTAACTTCTCTTATTGAAAAATTGGCATTAGGCAATGCGCATCAAGTCAAGGCATGTGGGATTTGCACAAGGCAAGATCATGCAACCGATATGTGCCCCACACTCCAAGAAGAGAGCACCGAAAAAGACAATGCCATAGGAGGATTTTACGGACAAAAGAAGTACAATCCATACTCAAATACATACAATCCGGGCTGGAAAGAACATCCAAATTTGAGCTATGGGCAAAGGAACAATCAACAAGGGAATTTTGTGCAACCATCTTCATCGACAAAACCACCCTTGGAGGATGATGTATACAAGCCTGCTCACAACCTCGAGCAATTCCGACAAGAGACAAGGTCAAGCATTAAAAATCTTGAAACCCAAGTAAGTCAAATTGCCTCATCTCTTAGTCAATCCGAAACTCGAGGTCAGTTACCTTCTCAAACTATTGTGAATTCAAAACAAAACTTGAATGCAATTACTTTGAGAAGTGGAAAGAATTTGTAGGATTCTTCAACCCATCAAAAATTAGCGTCATTGCCCAGTTGCCCAGGCAATCGCACCATTCCCAGTTGCCCAAGTAATTGGACTAGTCCTGTTTCCAAGTTGTTTGATTCTTCACCCAAGGAGGACAACGAAAAGGAAGAAGGGAAGGCTAGCAAACCAACAAAATTTTGGCAAACCCCTTTTTCCTGAAAAAGATGGAAAATCGCACAAAGCTGAACCGGGCAAGAAAGATGTCGACAAAAGCAAGGTAATTCAGCCCATCATTGTTCAACCACCTTTTCCTCAAAAGTTCTTAAAGACCAAGAAAGAAGAGCAAGAAAAAGAAATTCTTGAGACATTCTGCAAGGTCGAGGTAAATGTTCCATTGATTGATGCTATAAAACAAATCCCTCGCTATGCAAAATTTCTCAAAGAATTATGCACCAACAAAAGGAATTTGAATGGAAATGAAAAGGTAAGAATGGGTGAGAACGTATCCGCCATACTTAAATGGAAACTCCCTGAAAAGTGCAAGGATCTAGGTATGTTCACTATCCATTGTCAAATCGGAAGCATAAAAATTGAGAAAGACATATTAGATTTAGGAGCATCTATTAATGTTTTCCCATATTCTATATATTGTGCTAACAATATAGGACCTCTTAAAGATACATGTGTGATCATATAGCTTGTCCATAGGTTGAACGTTTTTCTGAAAGGTGCTTTGGAGGATGTTTTGGTGCAAGTTAATGGGCTTGTATTTCCTACTGATTTTTATGTTTTAGATATGGAGGAAAAAGATTCATCTAGTCCTAATTTAATTTTGTTAGGAAGACCATTCTTGAAAACATCTAGAACAAATATTAATGTGCATGATGGACTACTTACCATGGAATTTGATGGCAAAATCATAAAATTCAACATTTATGATGCCATAACACGCAATGAGGATGCATGTTCATTATTTGCGTTAGATGTTACTAACTCTCCAATGCAAGAAACCATCAAAGAGCTTGATTTTGATAAAACCCAAGGACAACTCCTTGCGTACAAAGACATCATACCATAGTATGTGGACATTGCGTACAAAGACATCATACCAAGCCTCTAATGCACCAACATGCCAAGCCTCCCAACAAGCCTCTAATGCACCAACTATGGAAAGTAGAACTGTTCAAGTCCATCTAGGATAAACCACCTGACGAACATCTTATCACCACAATATAAGGATTAAAGGGAGTTACATCTAGCAAAAGACGTTAAAGAAAAGTGCTTCTTGGAAGGTAACCCATGATTTTTATTATGTTTTTAGTTTAAGTTTTATATATTTTTGTTTCATTTAATCTCTGTAATTTTTATTATTTTAGGACCACTTGACTAGAATAAGGCATGCCCACAATTTGGAACCCAGTATTAGTTACCGCGGCATATCCAGTTGCTACGGCAATCACACAAGTTCTAGTTGCCGCGGTAAATTCAGTTGCCCGAACAACTCAGTCGGTCTTAAGGCAAACCAAAGGGCATACTTTGAGCACGCGGATATCATACCACCACACCCTACACCCCTACTGCCGCAAGCTACATGAGGGAGCACTCTTCTCCCTTCACTTTTTAATTGCTTTCTTTTATTTTCTGCATGTAGGTTAGGGAACATTGAGGACAATGTTAGGTTTAAGCGTGGGGGGAGTTAACTTTGATGTACTTAATTTGTTGTGCTTAATTTGTGCTAAAACCATGGGATATAGTTGTGTGAAATTGCAAGCTTCTTGATGACTTTGAGTATTACTTTCACATGAAAATATTTCTTGAACTTAACATGTTGAAATTTTTAAGAAAATTGGATCCTTAGGTAAAGATGAGATTGATATGGGAAGTAAAATATGATTGATTAGATCTTGTTAGACTTGCAAATCATTTCTCATAGTAATTGATTCGATAGTTGGATGGATAAAAATCGGACACAACAAACCACTTTGTGAGGCTTGAGCCTTAATAAGCATATATCTTGTTCTTTGTATTTTCTTCATTGAGTGATTGTTAAGCATGATTGGATTTCTTCTAGAACTTGCGATGTTATGCATATCAAGACCATATTGTAGGATTGAATTACTTGAGATGATTAAGGCACTTAGGTATGAACCTTGAACCAAAAAGCCTACATTGGTAAATATGACCATTAGAGAACCACTTTTGAGCCTAAGCCTTTTGTTTGGAAATTAACCATATTACAAGCCTAATTCCTTTTTGTTGATTTCCCTAATTTGCACCCGAAATCGGAAAACTACACTCTTACCTTACTTGAAAGAGAAAAATCAAGCAAAAGAAAAAAGAAAATGGAGAAAATCTTGAAAAACAAGGAAAAGAAAAAAATCAAAGAGAAAATTATCTTGTTCAAAAAGAAAATTCAAAAGAAAAGTCAAAAAGTGAGAAAAAAATTGAATCTTTGTTTCTCCCAAAAATAAATTTGTGCAAAAGCTTGATACAAAAGAGGAAAATGAGTGTGAAGTTCTTCGATTCAAAAAGGCAAAAGTCTTTCTTATCATACCTTGTCCTTAGCCCCACTACAACCAATTTAAAGACCTTTTGATCTTGTGATTCATCCTAGCTAAGTGGTGGAGATTTGATATATTCTCAAGCTTATGGTAAGTATCTTTTCATGCTTTGACTTGAGTGTTGTTGTCCCTTAAACACTTTGAGAGATATTGAGTGAATCCTTTGCAAGGGTGTTTGATTTTATTCCATCTTGACTTCATGATAATTAAATTGAGATATTATTTTCTTGTGCTAATTTGCAAATCACGATTTATTACTTCTCTTATCCTTTCTTCATTACCAAAAGGACCCTATATCTTGAATTTCAATATATGTGAGGACAAGCATAATCTAAGTGTAGGGGTATATGATAAGTCATATATTTGCATGTTTTCACATATTAATTCCTATGTTTTAGCACATTAATCTATCTTAAAGTCTTGATTCAGTTCCTATTTGGTTTTGCATGTATTTTTGGGCCTTAATGACATTTTATACGTAAAAGACGAGTTTTAGCATCATTTAGGCGTCACCTCCAGAATTCTTGTTAATTGCCAAGGCAAGTCTCAATTGCCACGGCAAGCTCTTCATAAACTATCTTAATTATCTCGACAAGTTGCACTTGCCACAACAATACTGTTTCCGCGAAAATACCATGTGCAAGACAGATTTGGGCCTAAAGAACAAGCAGATTTTTACTTGGAGGGCAAGCAATCCTACCACAAAGAGGACTTCTACTTTTTCCATAATTAAAAGTAGTTAGGGTTGTTGTATTTAATGTAAAGTCTTCCCCTTTATTCCCCATAAATATAGATCAAAGGGTGAAGAGAAAATACCAAGTAGAAGCCCTAGTCTAGTCGAAACACTCTCCCCTCTTCTCTTGTAGCCGTAGACCACCATGAGTGGCTAAACCCTTCTTTTCTAGTCAAGAGTAGATACTAGGATATTATTTCAAGTTTTTAGTGAGATGTTTTGTTCCCAAATTATCTTCATCTTTATTCAAGTATTTTCATATCTTTTGTGCTTCATCTTCATGTGTATGTTTGGTTAAATATATGCTACAACCAATTCAATGGTATTTGATACAAGTGGTAAAGAAATTCAGGTTCGATTTCTAAAGGTATGAATTCATGTTCATAATAAGTTAACGGGTTCGTGCTTAGGAAGAATATGTTCTTTGGGTCTCTTAAAGATCATTAATGCTATTTGATAGATTATAATTCTTTAGTGGTATCTAGGAATTTAATCTTGATAATAAGAGTTAATCTTTTGATGGTATTTAATTGGTTATCTATCTTAGAATAGATTTAGGTTATTTGGTGGTATTCATCTAATCTAAAACCAAGCTATTTGAAGTTGATGTTGATTTATCTTTTGTGGGTCAATGATCTAAATTCTTGATTTAATATTCCAAGTTCTACCTTGACTAGAGTTTAATCTTATATAGATTTCTTCCTTAATTCAATTGCTTTGTTCAAATCAAACACAAAACCCCCTTTTTACTTTTAATTGCTTGTGAACTTGACTTCTTAACCATTCTCTGTGGGATCGACCCTACTTGCCGCTACTACAAATCCAAAGAACATGTAGGTATTATTTTTTGACGCATTTAACACCCATCACCACTTTTCTCCACAAACATATTTTCTTTTTCCCTTCCCAAAATGGCACTAGAAAAGCCATAAAAACAAAGTTGCATGAGAAAAAAACAAACTACTTGTAAGTTAGATTATAAAGAGGTATACCTAAAAGCACCCTACTTATAGTAGGCAATGGATATACCAAGCGACGATGTTTCGCATACCTATACAGAGGGTCGCCAATGCCAACATCTAATTCCCAAACCTCAAAATCTCGAGTACATAACTAAAGTTACACGACTTTCAAAATTTTAATCAATAGCTACGCAGACATGCATATATACTTCTCACCACCAGTCAAATATGTTTCCTTTCATCAAATCATGCCCTAAATTATTTAAATCACTGCAAGTTAAGCCAATAAATAGTAAAATGAAAAAATGAGACGCGTCAATAAAAAATGCTATTTCATTCTCCTTGGTATAAGGAAAATATTGCTACATATAGCATTATGGCAATGTTAGTAGTATAACCGACACCACCCAAGCGGAAAAAGCTAGTTCATTGTCTTAGCACAACCACCAATAAGAATAACTCTATCACAAACAAAAGATGAGAAACCCTTAACAAGCCATATGAAAACCACTTCAGAATATATTTCAACCCGGGTAAAAATAGCAAAATAATCAAAACAAGATCCCAAAATAAGTTTTTTCTTCATACAAGAAAGCAAAGAATAAAACAACAAAAACATTTATACACCCCTATTGTAATCACCCAAAGCATCGCCACCATCTCTCTTATTTGTAGCATCGCCAGAAGCGTTCAAGGAAGAAGACGTATTCGGACCAAGGGTGGAAGGGACCATAATGTTTTTCTATAGTTTGCTACAAAGCTTTCCCAAGAGGGCACACAAGGATTTCTCACATCGAAATCTATACCCCTAACATCAAAAGGGCCTCGCAACAATTGAAAGCTAAAAATGGTAGCATCTCAAGACTTTTCCATCACTTTGACCATAAAGGCGGAGTTTGTGTCCGCAGCTACCTTAACTTTCTCCACCATGGCAACATCTTGGGTAGCTTCCAGCATCATAATCTCATTCTTGTGTGATTCTTTAAGCTCTATCAAATTCCTAGTAAAATTTATGAAGCTTTCATCTGGTACGCTATCCACTTGCTTCAGCTTTTCTTTAAGATCTTGAATCTCAATCCTGAAGCTCCCTTATGTGGCCTCAAGTAGTTTATCCTTAATCCTAAAAGTGCGACCAGTCTCCTTCTTTTTCTCAGTAATCTCCTATGCATGTTTTCTATGTAAGTCCCCCACCTACGCCCAAACATCTGCCTCATATTTTTCTCGTAGCTCTTTCAACTAAGCAGCATACTTTTCCACCTACAAGAGCAACCTGGCATTCTCCTTAAGTAGAGGGGTGTAACCTCCCACTTGCATGATCAACTTAGCATTTTCCTCAAGAAGGGCCTTTGCGTTCCTTTCTATATTAAGTTGAACACAACACAACTCCTAAAGGAGACCTAAACCCACGTTAACGACTCTCCTAATATTAGAACAAGGCGGCGAAGCACCACGACTATGCGAATACAACTCAAACAATCTTCTAGAAACATAATCAGGGTGGAACCAATTCTTTATTTCTGGTAACCCTCTCCAAGGGTAAAATGCACTACATGGAGATAGGACTTTATCGCCCTGACACGGAGAAACATTACCAGACAAAGGCATCAAAGGAGTCATCGCAGTACTCGAAATAGACGTAGGATCAATAAGCAGAACCCATGAGGCATATCTTTGGCGGAGCAACAAACAACAATAGATTCGTAGCAGTTAACCCTACAAATAAGCTGAAAAAACAAAACCTTATCACAAGCTGAGCAACAAAATGTCCAAACTCAAAATAGCAATAACACATCAGTTAAGATACCTGAAGGTGAACGAATGGTAGAAAGGCCAACACCTAAACTAATAGAAATAGCGATCCCAGCAACGAAAGAGGAGCTCAGAAGTGCGAACAAAACATATAGGGTATCATATTTCAACTCAGGCAAAATCTCGGTAATCCTAACATCAACTGTCAGCCTCTTTCCTAACATATTTTCTTCAGCACTCAAAGTGCAACTCTTTGAGCCATAAGCGCTCATTCACCTTAACACACTTTCTCGTGACGCCTCTATAACATCCATTGGCACCCCTGTAAAGGAATTTTGGTTACTAAGGAACATCCCCAAACAAGAAATCGCGAGAATCGCGTCTACCAACGATATTGCCGCTATAGTCGTGGTCAAGGGACAGGGCGAACTCACGACCCCGCTGCTAAAAGCACCCGAAGGCACTATTTCGAATGGCTTACACGAACCCGAAAAGTCACCACTAGCTGCAAAGAGTGGTGTCTCTGACACTGAAACACGATTTCATCACCAACGACCCGCAAAGGAGAAACTACTACTCATATGAAACACATACAAAACGAAGAAAAGAGTCAATGAACCATAATACATATATAAATGAAAAGGTTTCATTACACCTCAGGACCGTGGCAAACCATTACCAGTATCCATCCTCTTCTTTAGCCTGCGGTCGAAACGCAAACAACTTCGTTCCTTCGACGAACCAGAGACAACGAGAAAATTCGAAACCACTCATTTTTCCCTCTTGTTGTAATTAGATCTGGATAGAATCTCGTCAGTATAACCCTTCGGGATAATAAAAGTAGATTCTTCACGACCCTGGCGTACTTTTCTCGCGATATTTTTGAAAGTGAAAGCAAGCGCCGATATATTTAAAAAAGAAATACTCTGGTTCATTTTCCATACTTAGAAAAATTCAAGCAACTCGTTCATTCCCCATTCACAAAAAGGACAAGCTTCTGCATAAGAAGGCACGTTTGCCAAAAAAACCCTCTAGAAATACATCCAAATCTCCTTCATCCCAACCATTAGAGCTCTTCTCCTCTAACCAATGTAGCCAAATATTTTTAAGAGGCCCCCGTGTTAGGAGGCCCAACCCTATCCTCCGCCGGCTGATTCCATACAAAGAGAAACAAGAAATTCCCAAAGTTACACTCCACCTTGACAAACTTTGTCCTCTCTAGAAGATGATTCTCAATGTGGTTCCTCACTCCCGGCGTGTCTCCTTCATGACGATCATTGGTCACCAAACCCCTCACACCCTCGTCATAGTCGATCGTTATATTTTAAAGATAATGAAACAGACCATTGAAAGGCTCATCTCCATGAATATTGCATTTCAAGAAATACGCCACCAAGATTCCCTAAGTAGGCTTACTCAACTGGCTTGGCGCTACATCAAACCAATTTAACCATTTTGCAAAGAAATGATGCAATGGCAAATGAAATCCAGCTTCGAAAGCACAAAGAGGAATCAAACACCACGACCTCCCCTCCTTTGGGCATACACTTAGACAAAATGCTCCCCTAGGTACACCAAACTGATAGCGAAAGTGACTAGTAGGGAAAAGACCTCGACACTCCAATACCTTCAGCAACTCATTCGGATCAAAAGTACAAGAATGTGCAAATTATAGTCAAAGATTCAAGAATTCAAAGAAGCCAACAAATCAAATAAATTAAGACCTAATACCAACCAACATGACTTATTTATAACCAAAGACCATGTCTTCTATTGACACGTTTCACTAATAGAAAGATTTCTTAGGGGACGTTTTGTGCATAACAATTCATCCTTAAAGAAAATTAAACGATTTATTCCTAAAACTATCATTTCGTGATGCTTCGTGTAACTTTTGTAACCATTATAAGAGGCGGGCTGCCATCCAAATTTAAGTATTTTACCACAAAAGCCCTCCCTCAATTGAGCCCTTTATGCATTTTTCAGCCTCGCCAATGTCACTTTATAACTATCCCTCACCTAGGGGGAAATTGTTAGTACCTATAAACATGTATCGTCATGTGCCAAAACCAGTATGAGTAAGACCGTGAATGGCGTAACACAAGGGATGTCCGGCAATAAGCGTCACAACACATAGGATCTCTTGCGAAATGTATGATACCCTTCGCAACTTGTGACGAACAGACAAGACTACGAGCAACATCGCACCTCACCCGTTGCCCACGTGGTCACACACGTGCCCACTACGGGTACCGAGGAGAACCTATGACATCAAGTCATAGCCAGTCCAATCGCCGAGCCACGACAACCCAAAGAACCAGGCTCCTCCATTTCGAACACCACAACCACCAAAGAAACAAGAGCAACACATGAGTTCTGGCCCAGAACAACCATCCTGATCATCATCGGTCCACCGTCTCCGGTCCCTGACCATTTTGGCCATCAACAACATTACTTATTTGTGATTACTACATGGACAAAATTACCCCTTAACCCTAAAAATTAGTAAAAGGTTATTAACGTGTCATATAGTTGAAACTTTACTTAATTTCAACTTGACATTGTTTTTGGAACGTACTTGGAAAAAGTTTGATGAAAAAAATATTTTTGAAAAGTTAAGTTTATGATTTAATTGTTTAGCATTTATATAAAAATATTTTTAAAAAAGATAAAATACTTGTCTTTAGATATTATGCTATAAAATTTAAAGGCATAATGCCAAAAAATTCCCTTAATATTTGGCTGAATAATCATTTTGGCCTTTATTTTTTTTGAACCAATTTAACCCCCAACATTTCATTTTGGCTCAAAATGGCCCCTTGCAGATGAAAATTGTTAGTCAACAGACAATAAACAACTTGAAATGACGTGACAAATGGACATGCCAGTGCACACCACGATAACAGTTTCATATAGAGAAATATGTTGACTTTATATGATAACACATCTGTCAAAAAATATTTTTATAAAATTATATAAAACATAAAATATTTTTTCTTTTAACGCGTCATTGTGTCCAGTCATTTCAAATTTTTTATCGTTAGTTGACTAACAATTTTCATCTATAGAGGGGTTATTTTGACCCAAAATAAAATGTTGGAGGTTAAATTGGTTCAAAAAAATATGAGCCAAAATGACTATTCAGACAAACGTTAGGGGCATTTTTTTGACTTTATGCCAAATTTAAAATATATTCATTTGTATTATAATTAAATTCATTAACATTATTTTTCATATCTATATGTTGGAATTGCCATTTCATTTAATTAATTAAATAGTACTATAATTTTTATTCTTGATATATATTTTTAATATATTAATATAGTTGAAAATTTTAAATTACATAATAAGTAAAATGTAATGATTTAATGTCTTAATTTACCTAATTAATTAAAGATTATATTTTGATATACAAGTTGTGTAAAAAATATTATACAATCCTTCTTTAAAGTCTAAAATATAAATTCATAAAGCTAAAACTTAAACCCAAATATAAACCTTAAACTCTAATTTTAAATCTTAAACTCTAAATTAACACTCCAAACTTTAAAATTAACAATATTGTGTAAACTAAAGATTACATAACTTGTGCATTAATATTTTTTTTCTTAATAAAAAAGAATTTATCTTTTCAAGAATAAAATCAAAGTCGGAGCAACGAGTTCTCGTATATTTTGCATTTTCATTCGAAAACGAAATAGAATTACAAAGAAGGTTGTCACAGTTGGGAAACATAAACTTAATACTTTGATTGTGAATCAAAATTTAACAGGCAAAAGGTGATTGGGATCAGTATATAAAACTTTTTTATAAGATTCTTGCCATGTGTTGAACAAGACAAGAGCTTGTAATGATTACATTGTCTCTGACCACTTGTTCACGTGCATGCTTGCTTTCTCAGCCTGTAAATCTCCAACAAAACAAAGATTTAGATGCCATGAAATTGCAGAGAATCAAAAGCTAAGTAACTAGATTAACCAAGACAAGATAAAAAGAAAGGTCGAACCTCCTTGTCCCAATCACACCGCATGGTAATAATAGCCAGTATTACTGTCTGAACTGCTGTCCCTCCGAAGATCATTCCAGCCCAAATTCCCTACCAAACGTTTACATTGCAGCCTATTTGAGTTTACAGCTTTGGTTTCATATGTATCAGGATAATTGCTCAAAAAATGTCGTTAGAAAATGATATTTATTGAAGTGGTGTGCTACATATATTATTTGATTATGTAGAAATAAAGCTATAGCAACTAATGCAGTTTTACTTAAGCATACAACCAAACACTAGCTGTATATCAAAGCTATCGTGCAATGTTGACAACTTCCCTTACAGTCGCCTGCAATGTTGAGGTCTTTTTCTGATACTGTAGTCAGGGACGGAGCCAAGTCAATATAAGAACAAAGTTAAAAAAATTTAGAAGTGAAAAAACAATTGCTCCTCCCCACCCCAGGTATTCTGTCACTGACTGCAGCAATATTCCTAGTTTATCAAATAATTTTTTATGCACTCTATTTTACTATTTTGTTTTTAATATCATTTTCCAACCAAGGAAGCTTATATGTACCTAAAACAAAACCTTGAAATGATTAGAATCATTACCATGACACCTAGGTTGAAGCCCCATCCCATCAAAAATCCAAGTGGAACACCTATGAGATAGTAGCAACCCAGATTTATGTAAGCCACATAGGATTGCCATCCAGATCCCACTGCCACTCCTAAACCACAAATTGATTTGAATTAGGGTTTATCATCAAGTAAGAGTGAGTAAAACTCGACTCGATTTGAAAAAATTAAATTATTACCGGATAAAACTGGCTGGACACTGTTGAGCAAAATGGTGAAAGCTAAGAGAAGGGAGAGTCTGCTGACTGCTTCCAAAACCGGTTGGCTTGTGGAGAACATAAGAGCAATGTTATCATGAAATATCATGATTAAAAACCAAAAGATGATTCCTATTATAACTGATGTCACCACTGCAACTCTGGTTGCAAACTTAGCTCCTTTCCCATTCCCAGCACCAAGCTCATTTGCCACCCTCACTCTACATGCATGCATCGCGTAACATTTAATTAATCATTTTTCTTGGAGCAACTAATAGAGAGTACAAGCATTCTAACTTTTTTTTTCAGATGTTAAGTGAATTAAATTGAACACCAAGGCATTGACTTTGATCAATTCTAAGATTTTTATTTTGGGCAGTTAAGAATTATTAGACTGTAAGAATGACATAGAGGTGATTTTTGGCGGTTTATTCCTTCTGATTTGGGTATAGAACAACAAATAGTGTGGAGTTGAGGAACATCATGAGCAATAGCGAGTCTAGAGATCTCCCTCTGACTGTTTTTTGTGAGTATTTATATGTCCTTGACTGGTGGCTAGTGTTAGGCTTAAAATTAATGGCCATTGATGGGTCGTAAAAATAGACTTAACTGTCAAATAGTAAAGTCAGCTGGTGGGTCCAATAAACTTAATAATAATTATATCCGAGAGATTGTTACTCTTGACAACTGCCATGCCAATAAAACTCTATAGATATCTAGACAAAAAAAACTCGGAAGATTTCGAATCCTACATGTGAAAGAGTTTTAAGGGAGGACATCTTAAATAGAGGCACAACAAGAATCTAATTTACTTTCATTTCTTGTCCTTTTTTAATAAATGCATTATAGTCCTACCCTTACTTTTACTGTTAAAAACAAATCAAACACTAGGACAAATTAACAGGATGAAGTATAGCATTTTGATACGACACTAGTGATGCAAACTTAAGCCACCAATCTTGACCATTCGATTGTAAAACCTGATTGGTACTAAAGTAGAGTGATTTGATGTAAACAAACAAACAGACAAAAATAATTGTAAACTAAAGTAGAGTGATTTGATGTAAACAAACAAACAGACAAAAATAATTGTAAGAGTTTGTTTCCATCCTTATGGCTAAGGCCAGAATGTGTTAGAACCACTGCTTGGTCAGCAACTTTAGACCCAGAGAAACAGGAAAATGAGTGGCCATAAAATGAAATTCAGGAGTCTTACCCGATTCCAGCAAAGAATGCGAAAGGGATCATCATCTCCCATCCATTTATTGCCATGCTGCAGAAATTGTCCCACCCCCTTAACTCAGTGTATTTCATGACAATTCATCACTCAAAATAAATTATATGTACTACTATATATATTAGAGATTCAAATAGTTGTCCCCTATGGTAACCATCCAAAATTATTATGACAGAAAATAGAGGTCTACAAGGACCGTAATAGTACTCATTATATCTGCAAATGCGATCGTAACCGTAATTTAAATTACTGGTGTGTATTTAGATGATCAAGATTCATAATTTCATACCATATGGACAAAGCATCAACGGCAATCTCGGCGTTCTTTAGATGTCCGGTCATTAAAATTAGTATTCTATAGTACCAATTCTCCACGCTGTAGGTTTTGAAAACGTAGGATGAATTCAATTGTTAGATTTACAATCAGAAAGGGAAATAATTAAATGATTCAGATTTCGAAGGAAAATCATTGAATTGATATGGTACCTACCAAAGCATAACCCCAGAAGCAGCTGACAGTTTGGCGAATTCCCAAAGGCCAGAAAACGCTTCCATGGTGAAACCGGTCCAAGTAAGAGGGCACCCACCGCAGACGGTGTAGGCAAACAATCCGACAACCAAAGCCCACCACGAAAAATTCAATGTCACGGCGGTTCCGATCACCCCAAGCTGAAACCTATACACAAACAACCAACTCACAAACACATGGACCAGGAGTGCCACCAGCGAAACCCATGCAATCACCATGTTTTTCAGCTGACTCTGCAAGAACCTTTGCAGTGGAAACTGAAACGCAAAGCTGAAATGAAGTGGTAGCATCCACATAGACACGACCCCCGACAGCTCCGCCACGTCTTCGGGTTGTCCTAATAGCTTCAACGCCGGCGAAGGGAAGAGATATAAAGGCAAAAGCAATATACAACATAGGAAAAGAACAATCCACGAACGTTGCATATATACTCCCAACATGTAGAACTTCTTTGCTCCAAAAGCTTGGCCACATAGCGTTTCAAGAGCACTCGCCATTCCCAACTTAACACAAACAGAAAACAAACATTAGAAAGCGGTCCAAAAACGTACCTAAAAACACAGCCGCAACTGTAATTTAAATCCCTAGGAGTAAGGATGTGTACCAAGAGGCCAAAGTCGAAACCCACGATGACATTGTTGGCAATGGAAATGGCAGCAAGCTCGAGATCCCCAAGGTGGCCGGCAAAGGCTTGAGTAATAACCAGCATGGAGTACAAGGCGAGGCGGCTGAAGATTGCAGGGCCAACTATCTGCCATAGCTTCTTTGATTCAACCCATACCCTTTCCGTAATAGCTTGATTTCGATACTCTTTTTCGGCTTCAAATCCTCCGGTTGATGATCCATCTTCAATCAAAGGAACCTTTGCTTCCTTTAATACACCATTATTTGACATATTATCTGATAGCTTCTGGTTTATCGTTTCTACACTTTTTTCTTGGGAGTTCAATGAATTGAGACAGTGGTAATGTGTGGCTTCTACGATGCAAGTGTGTGAATATATAAACAAGTACAGACATATACACGCGACAAACGTTTAAAATTTAGGGTAAGTTGCTTTAGTGTAATTCATTTTACTTAAAATGCATTTTTCGATTTTTGGTTGGCCTAAACTAACTTGATTAACGTAAATAATATTTCAATTCAATGTAAAACAACTTGTATTTTTATTAAAATGTATTACTTTTAATTTTCGATAGAATATGTTCTCAACTTTTCACTTCAAATTATAAACATCAAAATAACATTATTTTATGTATTTAACATTAATATAATAATCTTCTACAATTTTTCTAAACACTAATTATTACAATATTTAAAATATTTTTATTAATAATTTTTAATAATATAATATAACATTCTTTTTTGATATTATAATAATATATACTCGATTATGTTGTTGTTGTTTTATATAATAATATTTTTTTATTTAAAATAAATTATAAATATATTTAAAGTATACTATTATTTATTATTTTTAAAATTATTATTATTTAATAATAAATGAAATTTTAGTATTTTAATTTTTGAAAAAATAAAAATAATATTTTAAGAATCAATATATTGACATAAATAATATTTGTTAATTATTATAATAAATTTTAAAAATATTATTTAATGTTTTAATAACGAATTGTTAATTTATGTATTTAATATTAGTATAACATTTTATTATTGTTTCTAGAAATATTTATTAAAAAATAAAATACATTTAGTAATAATTTTAAATAATATAATATAATATAATATTCTTATTTTAATAAGTAACTAATGTAATTAATACTATTTATTATTTTGATAAAATATACTAGTCTTAATATTTTTAATTATAAACTTGAGAAAGTAATATTTTAATAATAAATATATTGGCATAAATAATATTTACTAATTATTATAGTAATATTTTTAAATATATAATTATTATAATATTTTAAAATAATATTATTGTGTAACATCCCAAGAATTGATAGTGTCATATTTTGATTCGTTTCAATATTAAAACATTATTTTAATGTTGAATATCAAGTCCATTATTATTTTAGTTAATAACATTGTCACATTTTTCAAAAAAACAATAATAATATTGGGATAAAAAGGATATACTAAGAGACCCGCTAATTAAATGTGTATTCATTTTACTCATATGTGAGTTCGGAATTAAATATCTACTTTAAAAATATTATTATAACACTATTTAATAAAAAAATATAGTGCAGTGTTTATAGGGAAGAAAAGTTAAGTTTTTTAAAGTATTAGTTGTAAAATGGTAATTTTGTCAAATATGAATTAATGAAGATTTTATTTCATATATAACTAATAATAGTGATTCATATTAGTTTTGAATAAAAATGGACCAATTTGTTAATAATATTTAGGGGTGTCTAAAACTGGGTTTAGTTAACCATTAGAAAATTATTTTGGATAACCGGTAAATTTGAGTTGTTTAATTCTCGACCCTAAACCTTAACCATTAAACTGGTTAACCGAATATTCAGTTTGGTTCGGTTCGAGTAATGGTTTATTAACTTTGCTTATTAAAAATATAAAATCTAATAAAATAGTAAAAAAATAAGCTAGAGTTTGAATTTTGAAATATTTGAAGAATAAAAATATTAATGTATGAAACTGAGAATAGAATAGAATTGGCAATTAAGGTTGAATTTTTTACTTCCCAACGTAAAATAAATCTGCTAATATTTGAGAGAGAAATAAATTAAAAATTATTGCTAATTTTTCACTTTCCAAGACAATAAAAATATTTTAAAAATATTTGGGGAAGAGAATAAATTAACAACGACGCTAAAATTTTGCCAATATAATTGTATAAATATGCATATATTATATATTATGTAACCGGTCGGTTCAATTACCCGCTTTTATTCAAAACTACGAACCGTATCCAAACCGAAATAAATTTTTTTTTGGAAAAAAACTACCGAAACTAATTTTTTCGGTTCAGTTAACCATGTTTTTGGATCAATTTTTTTCGGATTTCGGATTCGATTTTTGTTTATTGGATTTTTTGCACAGCCCTAATAATATTTGGATTCGCACTCTTTATGGTTTTTGTGTTATTTGTGTAGAGGCCCTCATTCTTTTACCTTTCTTTATTTGTGGTCCCTATTTAATATTTTTAATTAATTTTAGTCACGTATTTTGAGTTTTCGCAATTTAATCCTGATTGCTTGTAATTTTATTTGTTTCGTGCCTTTTAATCTCCGTTTATTTCAATTTTGTTCATTTTATTTCTGTTTTTTTCATCTAATATGATATTTCATGCATTTTGGTCAAATACTTATACTATTATTAATCATTGTTTATTTATTTTATAATTAATATATATTTATGTATTATATATACATATATATATATATATATATATTCATTTTTCATATTTAATCACTAATATATACATAAGTTTAGGGATGTCAATTGGGCGGAAGGGTGTGAAGGGTATTATTCCCACATCCATCCCCGTCAAGAATTTTCATCTCTATCCTCGCCCCACGACCCGTTGCAAATACAAAATCTAAAACCATCTCTGCCCCGCAACCCGCGTAGTGACCCACCTAATCCACTCTTTACCCGCTCGTAACCCTTTCATATAATATTTTTATAATTATTAGTTAAAAATATAAATCAAATTTGTTATAAAAAAAAGTATAAAATATTCGTCATTCGGACTCCCACCACATAGTGAAATTATTCTAATTGTTACAATTTTTTAAAAATAATAATATACGAAATTAAAATTGTACAACAAAAAAGTTTGGACTAAAAAGATACTAAAGTTATTGTAAAAGATCGAAAATAACACAAATAACATGTAAAATAATATTTCAATTGCTTAACAAATAAACATTACAAAAAGAACTAATAAAACATAACAATTAAAAAACAGCCTTAATTAATAAGAATAAATGCTGATAGAATCTTGTTAGACATATTTTGATATAACTTAAATTTAATTTTCAAGGATTGGCTTGTAAAAAAATTGTAAAGTAAGATTCGCGAAATAAATTTTTCAAAAACTCGATTCAAACTTTTCAAAATGATTTATAAAATGTTTGACTTTGCACCTATATCGAATGTATTTTTAAAAAGTCAACAAATTGCCAAAACATGAGGTTTAAGGAAAGGTTTTGAAACCTTTTCGGGCATAATGACCAGTTTCTTGAAACCTTAGCAAAGGTTTCGAAACCTCTAGCAAAGGTTTCGAAACCTCTGTGCATGTGAGCATTTAATGCTCGGTTTTAATGGCTTCCAACGGCTCCAAACTCCCTCCAACAGTTAGAAAAGATCAATAGCACATAAAAGGGGTCTCCAAACAGTAATGAAGTAACAAGAAAGCCTATCCAAATATTCAAGCAATCAAAAATCGAATTTGTGCTTAATTTTCCATCTTTCTTGTAAACACTAGAGTGTTCTTCATTGTAATTCATTTGCTAGTGTTTCTTGGGTGTATGAGAGAGCTTAAACTTTGCAAACACCTTCCTTGTGAGGATTTTCTAGTTTGCTTATTTGTATTTATTTTTGGGAAATGATTCAATAGACTTTGGGGTATAAGTCTATTGAATTGTGTACGGTTACTCCTTATCCTAAAGGAAAGACAAATTAGTGGATTTGTGGAAAATTCTTAGTGTGGTCACTAAGGTAGTGGATGTAGACTCCATTAAGGGAGTTGAACCACTCTAACTCACCTTGCAATTTCCTATCTTTGCAATTAGTGTCCACCAATCTTTAAAATTCCAATTCACCCCCTCTTGGCTTCCATCGATCGATTGCAACACTCTTCATTTGGTATCAGAGCTTAGCTCATTGGAAGGTCTTACAACCTCTTGAGAAGATCCAAGAAGTGTGTAATCATCTACAAGGTCATCCATCGCTTCCTCCTCCACCATTGAAGCTTGGGGCGATTCTCAACCCACCAACAAGCCTCCTTTCTTCAATGGAATTAATTATGCTTATTGGAAGAACCAGGTGAGATTATTCATTTAAGATTTTGATCTTGAAGCTTGGAAGATCATATTAAGTGGCTACACCACACCAACGAGTGGCATGGAGACGTGGAACAATGAAGAAAATAAGAAGTTCTCTACAAATGCTAAGGTGATGCATCTTCTATTTTGTGCTTTCGACTTGGAGGAATATGGAAGGGTGTCATCATGTTCCAATGCCAAAGAGGTTTGGGACAAACTTGAAGTGACACATGAGGGAGCCAACCAAGTGAAGGAGACTAAAATCGGGCTCCTCAATCTCAACTACACAAACTTCAAGATGGATCTCGAAGCAGACATCAAGTCCATATCTGATTGATTCTTCGTAATCGTGAATGGATTGAAGGGCTATAGAGAAGTGATCTCGGAAGACAAAATTGTGAGGAAGATGATCTACTCTCTTCTTGATTCATAAGAGTCAAAGAAGACGATGATCATAGAAGTAAAGGACCTCAAGACTCTCAAATTGGATGAGCTCATTGGTTCTTTGCTTACACATGAGTTGATGTCAAAATGGAAGGATGAAAAGAAGAAGGAAACATAAAAGAAGAAATTTGGAGTAGCTCTCAAATCAATAAAAGAATGGAGTTATTATGATGGAGAAGATGAAGAGAAAGAGATGGCTATGTTTGCCAAGAGATTCAAAAGATTCATAAGTTCCAACAAAGGAAGAAGATTCCAAAAAGAATAGGGCTTCAAGAATGATTTCAGATAGAAGAATCCCATCATTTTCTATGAGTGCAAAAAACCGGGACATATCAAGATCGATGTCCCCAATTGAAGAAAATGAGCTTTGAGAAAGATAAGCACAAGGCTCATGTAGCTACTTGGAGCAATGATGAATCATCCGACGAGGACAATAATGAAGTAGCCAACTTATGTCTCATGTCAATAAAGGATGACTCTATGGTAACCTCTAATTCATCTATTTCATTTGATTATACTTTTGATGAATTGCAAGAGGCATATGATGAATTAGCTTTGGAATTTAAAGAGTCAAATTTGGAAAATAGAAAAAATCATTTCAAAATTGAAAACTAAAAATGAATCTCTTTCCAAATCTAATAAGGAGCTTGAAAGTAAAGTTGAGGAAATGCAAGTTAAAATGAAAGAACTTGAAGAGAAAAATCAAGACTTGCGCAACTTACTTTCAAGGGTCCAAGATGATCATCAAAAGAAACTTGATGATCTTAAAGTTTCTTTTCGCTAAGTTCGGACAAAAAGTTTTGAAAAAGGTAAAAATTCAAAACCCAACTATGTTAGAAAGAACTTTAATGGAAACAATTATAGAGGTCCCCAAAGATCATATAATAGAAAGATAGTCAAGAGTGTTTGGGTTCCTAAAGGACTCATTGCTAACAAAGAATATGATCTTTTGTCTAAATGGATACCAAGAGGGACTAGAATATTAGGAACTAACTCTTATGGACCCAAAAGAATTTGGGTACCAAAATATGCATAGTTCTCTGAGCCATAGTGAGCAAAATGAAGAAATTTGAAAGCTCTAGACACACTAGAAGGAATGACACTTGGAGAGGATGAAGCCTAATCAACCCATCTTAGTTCAAGTGGTAACATTTTCTTTTACATACAGTCTTTACTCATTCATGTTGCTTTATATGTGTTTATATGTTTTAAAGCATGATTGAGGGTCCCCATATGTTGTTTTAAGTGCTATTAGAAAGGGGGAGTTTTTTTGTTGCATTAATTGTTTTTCTTGGCCTTATATGCTTAAATGTTATGTCTTTTATTCTTAAAACTAGCAATATTTAATTTTAGTCAAATGTCTTTATGACTTGTGTGCTTAAATGCTCATCTTGACTTAAAAAAATTTTGTTCATGTTTGAGTGGCCTTAGTTAAGTTAGCCACTCTTGGCTAAATTTGAACCTTTTAGGATCCAACTTTTAGCTTATTTGCTCTAAATTGAAAATCTTTTTCTATAGCTAGTGATCGTTTTAAGCTATACATGTTTGGTTTTTTATTCAAACGGGTCTTTGATGCCTATAATAATATTAAAGTATGTTAGAATGCATTTTCGGGTTAAATCGAAGCTTAAAATTAACATTTTTGTCAATTCATGACCTAAAGTTTCGAAACCTTCACAAAGGTTTCAAAAACTTTTGGGATTTCCAGTTTTAGGACCTTACTGGAATAAACAGTTTCTAAACTTCTGAAACTATTTCAAAACCTTCAGCTTGAAAGTTTCAAAACCTTGTGGGTTGGTCGAGGTTTAAGCAAAAATCACCAACTTTTTAAACCTTGACCCTTATTCTTCATTACATCCGAAAATCCCACAAACCCACTCAAAATTCTCTCAAATCTTTGCTTGGTTTGTGCAAATTTCTTCAAGATTTCAGGTTTTCACTTCATCTTCACCGATCTTTCAAGGTATTTTCACCTAAATCTTATCTCTTTCAATTTTCTTTATTTCGAACTTATATGAAACTTTTGATTTCAAATGATGTTTTACATGCTTCAATTTCATATAAATCATGTTTGTTTTATAATGTTCATTCTTTTAGACATGATTTAAACAAAACCCATTGTCTTCCACAAAATTTTCATGTTTTTGGGTATTCCGAAAATTGATATATTTTTTGGGCAAATTTTTTTACTTAGATTAATGCTTTGGGATGGTAATTTATATGCTACATGATATTTATTTTGCAAGATGTACAAGTGGATTACAGTCTTAGGGCTATGGCCTACATTGATTTGGCGAGGCGGAGGGATGTGTTGTGTTATTGGTCATATTGGCGAGGCAGAGGGACTAGACCATTCATTGATTTGGCGAGGCGTAGGAATTCACATATCCTTTATCCCGAATCTATCCAAGGGTTATTGATGAAATATGGATTTATTGTTATTGAACATGATCATTGCATTGCTCCCATGAATCTATTGCATTGTTATTGTAAAGATATGAGTTGGAATGCATTTCCATGACATAGTGTTTATTTGTGACTACCTCACTAGGCAAAGTACGCCTAATGCATTACATTTCATCCATTTCAGGTTAAGAGATTCAACGTCAGAGATCGGAGAAGTTGTTGCGTTGTACAAGTCATAAGCAAGCTTGAAGTAATGTATATCAAACCTATGAACTCCTAGTAGGGTGGAAAAGTACTTAAAAGAGTCATATAAGGCCCTTTTGATATGTATATTTTGTGGTTGTGGTATGTTAGTGCATAAGGCTTTAAATGAACTTTATATATGGCTTGAAAAAGGCTAAAAATGCATATTAGGCCCTTAAAGGTGAAATCATAGTAAACGGATTCGAATGGTACTAAAATTTGGCATGCAAGTTGTTTATAGCATTGAAATATTGTGCGTAAAATTTCATTGCATTTGGACCTTGATTGATAGGTTAAATCAAATAAAAACCAGCAAAAATCTGTTATTACAAGGTAGGGCGTATCGATACGGTTGATGGTGTATCGATACAACCTTGCATATTTGGTCAGGTCAACGATGGTCAACAAGGGGCATATCGATACGGCCTAGGCATATCGGTACAGATTTTGGTTACTGGAATTTGGGTCTAAAAATGGTATCGATACGGGGTCAAAGCGTATCGATACGTGGTCAACGCGGTCAACTAATATCAGTACGACCCTCAACCGTATCGATACAGACTCACAACCTTTGAATTTGGGATTTTGGGAATTAGGTTTAGCGTATCGATATAGCCATAAGGGTATCAGTGCGATAACAGTTAATTCTGTTAAAAGATAAAGAACATAGTTTTAAATTATTTGCAATATGGTCACTGATTATTGCATGGCTCAATTGAATGGGCATATGAACACTGAATAATATGAAAATTTGTATTTTTACTGTCTGCATGATGAATTTCATGGTAGTAAGATAGGTTCTAGAAATGGACCATTAAAATAATGAAATTACGATTAAGTCCTTAAAACTTGTAAATATTATAATTTGGTCCTAATTGGATAATCATAGACTCGTAATAGAGTAATTGGAACTTTGTATTACTTATTGTTGGATGTTAGGCCTAATATCATCATTTATTACATGGAACTATCGTATCGACCACTTTTTAGTTCATCAATAGCGTACTCCAACCTGACTCTCGACCAGGCCGAAAAGGGGGTGTTACATTTGTGGTATCAGAGCTGGAGTTTAGTCGATTCTAGGACTAAACTGTAGTTTATTGCATTGTTATTGTGTTTCTTTTCCACCTAAGAGTTATACATTATGTATATTGTGACTTGTCGACTAATCTAATCTCTAGATATGTCTGAAACAAATGAAGCTCACATACACGAGCATGCCACTGGCTCCTCAACCCATGGCAAGGAAGTGATGGGGGAGACGCACCAAATTCACCTAATCCCCCACCTTCGAATATTGGACTGATATTGCCTGATGCACAGGTAGGATGTTATCGAAACATGGATGACATGTTCAAGCAATTTGTGACCTCGATGAGCGTCGAACCACTCGTGCAACCAGCTCCACCTATTGTCCAGTATACTCGAGCCCCTATTAAAAAGCTGGCGTCACTCCGAGCCTACACCTTTACTGGAAAGAATGATGACAATCCTGAGACTGCGAAATATTGGCTGGACAACATGCTAAGGATTATGAATAAGCAACTGCAGTGCTCGGATGAGCACAAGCTGGAGTGCGCCCTTGCATTGCTAGCTGAAGAAGCATTGTAGTGGTGGTAGACTACTACTTTTACCGTTCCAAAAGAATCCATCACTTGGGAGTTCTTCCTTCAAGAATTCTAAAAGAAGTACATTAGCGAGTATTACCTAACAGAAAGACGCAACATCTTTCTCAATCTGAAACAAGGTGGCTGACCTATCGAGCAATACGTATGTAAGAGGAAGATATAGAGCTGAATACATCAAGAAAGAGGAAGATAAATGCAGGATGTTTATTGTCGAGCTCAGCGATGAGCTATGTCCTATGTTCACTACTTTGGGCATCGCTAACTTCCAAGACCTTGTGAACCAAGTCAAGGTCACCAAAGCTGCTCAGAAGACCTTGAGATCAGGTGGAACTAGTAGGATGGAGAAGAGGTTTAAGGATGATTCCCGACCTCCTAGGTGGAATACAAATTGTAAGAATCAAGACCCCAAGCAAAATGTGTATTTCCAACCTTCCTATTTTGGGAACATCGAGAAACCTCAAACGATGACCCAGTCTTTTTCCAAGATGGACTCAGGTGAAAGCACTAGAAGCTTCAATCGAAATACACAGAATCTAGTTTGCAATTATTGCAAAAAATGACATCCAGCAAGTCAGTGTCGTAAGCAGACTGGAGCATGCTTCTATTGTGGTGACCAGGGTCATTTCATTCGTGAATGTCCCTTGGGTGCAACCAATACTATGGCTACACCAGAAATTATTGTAACCCCTACTCAGTCTTTCTAAGATAAGGGGTCAAGACAAGGTTCGTCAGGAGCTACAGGGAGACCCAGTGGCTCTGGCAAGGCACCGAGTAAGCAAGAATCCAAAAATCATGCTCAGATGTATCATATGAGGAGCAGGGAGGAAGAAGATGAGCCTGATGTCATTGCAGATATCATTGAATTGTATTCCTATTCTTTATATACATTGATTGACCATTGCTCTACTCATTCTTTTATAAGCACTGAATTGGTTAAGAAACATGGAATGACTAGTGAACCTATAGCATCGAGGATCTCTGTAACTAATCCACTTGGTGATTGTGTCACCATAAACTTCGTATGTAAGAATTGCCCTTTGGTGATTCAAGGGATTCCTTTCGTGGCTGACATGTTGGCTCTAACGATCCATGAGTTTGATGTGATACTAGGTCTGGACTGGCTTAGTGAACATCAAGCGTGGGTGGATTGTAACAAAAGAAAATTGTATCTTTGAGGCCTTGGAAAGGAAAGCATTGTGTTGATGAATTCAAGAAATCTTTCCTTGTATGCTTTGACAATAGAAGCTAAGGATGGGCCACAGCTATTGGATGTTGACACTATGTGCGAATTTCTTGATGTATTTCCTGATGAACTCCTGGGTTTACCCCCAACCCGTGAGGTTGAATTTGGCATCAACATGCAACCTGGAACTACTCCAGTATCTATTGTACCTTATCGAGTGGCAGCTATTGAGCTAAAAGAGTTAAAGGCTCAGATTTAAGATTTGCTTGATAAAGGCTTCACTCAACCGAGTTCTTCACCCTGGAGAGCCTCGGTTCTCTTTGTGAAGAAGAATGATGGTTCCATGAGATTGTGTATCGATTATCGGCAGTTGAACAAGGTGACCATCAAGAACAAATATCAATTGCCAAGGATTGATGACCTGTTCGATCAGCTCAAGGATGCCACTGTGTTTTCCAAGATCGATTTAAGGTCGGGTTATTACCAAATGAGAGTTAAAGAATGTGATGTGCCCAAAACTGTCTTTCGTACAAGATACGGTCACTATGAATTCTTGGTAATGCCATTTGGGCTAACCAATACACCGACAGCTTTTATGGACCTAATGAATCGGGTTTTTAGACCCTACCTTGACAAATTCTGGGTAGTATTCATTGATGACATTCTAATCTATTCCAAGAATGTAGCGGAACATCGTGATCATCTCTGCATTGTGCTTCAAACCCTCCATGAGAAGCAATTGTTTGACAAGTTCTCAAAATATGAGTTTTTTCTTACTGAAGTTACCTTTCTTGGGCACGTTGTATCAGCTTCGGGCATCCAAGTGGACCCGAATAAGATTCAAGCCATTCTTGACTGGTATCCACTGAAGAACATTGGCGAAGTAAGAAGTTTTCTTGGTCTTGCTGGCTACTATAGGAGATTCGTCAAGGGGTTTTCTATAATAACAACCCCTCTAACTAAGTTATTGATAAAGGAAGCTCCATTTGTTTGGACTGTGGATCAACAGAGGAGCTTCGATCAATTGAAACAAGTTTTAACTTACGCACCAGTCCTAACCCAACCCGAGTCAGGAAAGGACTACACAGTTTATAGTGATGCATCGCATCTCGGGTTAGGATGTGTACTGATGCAAGAATGCAATGTTATTGCCTATGCATTAAGACAGCTCAAGCCGTATGAAATGAACTATCCCACTCACGATCTAGAGTTGGCTGCAGTTGTCTTTGCGTTGAAGATTTGGAGACATTATCTCTACGGGGAGAAATGTTACCTCTTTACCGGTCATAAAAGTCTCAAATACATCTTGACCCAAAAGAAGTTGAATCTTTGACAGTGGAGATGGATGGAACTCCTCAAGGATTATGATATTGTCATTAACTACCATCCAGGCAAGGCCAATGTTGAAGCTGATGCACTCAGCCGCAAACCTCTGCCTGGTAAGTATTGTTATTGATCCTCAAGTTTAATGTAATGATTTGTACACCGACTCATTACAAGTCCTTATGTTGTAGCTTCTCAAGCTATCAATGCTCACTTTCGTCTTAGGAAACATCGCTATTTCATAGCTAAACTTCAAGTTCAATTTATCATTGCATCGAGAATTCAATCATTGCAGAAACAAGATTCTAAGCTCTAAACTATCATTTTTAAGCTGTAAGATAACCATGATTTCAAAATGAATTCTAAATGACTCTTATGTTTTCGCTATCGGGTCTGTGTAGCTGATGATGCATCTCTTCACACCGATATCCTCAAAAAAGCTCATTCGAGCTCTTTCTCTATTCACCCGGGGTCAGTGAAGATATACAAGGACCTATGGGAGCTTTATTGGTGGCTAGGCATGAAACAGGCCATAGTTTAGTTCGTGTCTAGGTGCCTCACGTGTCAGTGTGTTAAAGGCTGAATATCGTGTTCCAATCAGATTATTGCAACCTATTGATCTACAGCAATGGAAGTGGGAGAAGATCACTATGGACTTTGTCAGTGGTCTGCCTATGACTCCTACTAAACACGATGTCATTTAGTTCATTCTGGATCGTTTAACCAAGTCAGCACTTTTCTTACTGGTTCGAATAGACTACGCTCTTCCCAAGATGGATGACTTGTATATCAAGGAAATCATTCGACTCCATAGAGTACCTCAGTATATCATCTCCGATCGAGATCCCCAATTTGCATCTCAGTTCTAGAAGTCATTGCAAGGAGCTCTGGGCACCAAAGTTTATCTTAGTATTACCTTTCACCCTTAGTCTGATGGCCAATCAGAAAGGGTAATACAAATCTTGGAGGATATGCTAAGAGCATGTACTATTGATTTGGGCGGATCATGGGAGAAATCTCTACCCCTCATTGAATTTGCCTACAACAATAGCTATCAAGCTTTTATCAAGATGGCACCGTATGAAGCATTGTATGGTAGGCGTTGTCGAACTCCCTTATGTTGGCCTGAGCTCAGTGAAGGCAAGATGTTGAGCCCTGATTTACTTCGAGAAACCGAAGAATAGATTGCCATTATCCACGACCATTTGAATGTATCCTTTAACTGACAGAAGGCCTATGTTGATCTTAATCATATGGATATTCAATATGAAGTTGGTGAAAAAGCCTTCCTTAAGGTTTCACCATGGAAGAAGGTTCTGAGGTTTGGTAAGAAAGGGAAATTAAGTCCCCAATTTGTTCGCCATTTCGAGATTATTGAAAAAGTTGGCCTTGTGGCTTATCGCTTATTGTTGCCCTCAGAAATGAGTAAAATTCATGATATGTTCCACGTATCCATGCTTCAAAAATATCGTTCCGATCCTTCGCACACCATTGAACCTGAACCTGTGGAAATTCAATCCAACTTAACCTATGAAGAAGAACCAACCCAAATTCTTGCAAGGGAAGTCAAGAGACTTCGCAACAAGACTATTCCATTGGTTAAAATTTTCTCTGAAAGAGCTATACCGCTAAGGAAGCAACATGAGAGCCATACCACAAGGTTAATTGTATCGGTAGTGGACACTAATTGAATCGAATTATTGTTTAAGGACCTTAATGAATGTATTAGAAACCTTTTAGTGGCTAAATTATAGAAATTGGAAGTTTGGGGATAAAAGTATAAGGAAATGAGAGTTGAGGGACTAATCTTGCGATTAGCCACTTCTTAATTATAAATCCCATACGTGGGATAACCGGGAGAGCTTCCTTCATTGTAAGGAAAGCCCTTCAATTAAAACAAGGAGATTAGCTAAGGAATTGATCTTACCCGATGCTTTAGTAAGCAAGCACCTCCCTCCATCTTCTTCAAGCAAGCAAGCACCTCCATTGTTGTAGGGTAAAAAGCTTGGTTTCCTTCGATTTAATGTAATCGAATCGTTTCAAGTGATTGAGTAAGCTATAACCCCCAAACAATCATTGAATTCCATGGATATAACAAGCTTAATCACAAGCTAGGGTTTGGCCATCCATGGAATTTGATAGCTAATAGCTATTTTAAGCCTCGATATTGATTTTGATATCGTTATATTGATTTTGGTATCGTATTATTGAATCTAACCCAATCCTGTTATTTTTACCTAGCTCAAGAAGTTGGTAGAGATCACCCAACGTCACCAACAAAAGCTAGGAACAAGGGGATTGCTATCTGAGAGCCTTGAAAGCTTCGGAATATTGAGGTGAGTGTAGTCAGAGTCTCGAGATTAGGCTTGGTGGTGCCTTTCCTGACTTTATTGTTAATAGAATTGTCATTGCTAACCATGTTGTTAAGGACTATTGCATCGAACTACTTATCGGACATTATGGTAAGCATTGGTAAGTTATTGCATCCAGTATTGAGCAATGTCAAAGCCATCGTCATTGTTATTGATCATCAGACATTGATATCGTTGTTGTCATTAAGTATTGTTATTGCCATTGTCATCACCATCATCATTTAATCATAGAAGTGTAGGATATTGATATAGAGTGTTGATATAGCCATTGATATAACCATTGTCATTGATCATTGAAGTTAACATCATTATTGTTATCGAAACATTGTAAATGAAGCATCGACCATTGTTATTGTCATTGAGGTCATTGGATATTGCTATAGTTATTGACATTGTCATTGGACATAGATATCGGAACATTGTTTATTGGTAAGAACATTGCACATGGCTATTGATATTGAACATGAACTATTGATATTATCACCGGACCTTGGATTTGAAAGGACTTTGGATACAATTGGCATGCCATAGAATTCATGAGCTTAGTGTACGGGTAGACTACGGTCCTAGGGCTATGATCTATATTGATTTGGCGAGGCAGACGGATGTGTTGTGGTATTGGTCATATTGGCGAGGCATAAGAATTCGCGTATCCACTATCCCGAATCGATCCAAGGGTTATTGATGAAATATGGATTTATTGTTATTGAACATGATCATTGCATTGCTTCCATGAATCTATTGCATTGTTATTGTAAAGATATGGGTTGTAATGCATTTCCATGAATAGTGTTTATTTGTGACTACCTCACTAGGCAAAGTATGCCTAATGCATTGCATTTCATCCATTTCAAGTTAAGAGATTCAACATCGGAGATCGGAGAAGTTGCATTGTACAAGTCACAAGCAAGCTTGAAGTAATGTATATCAAACCTATGAACTCCTAGTAGGGTGGCAAAGTACTTAGAAGAGTCATATAAGGCCCTTTTGATATGTATATTTTGTTCTTGTGGTATGTTAGTGCATAAGGCTTTAAATGAACTTTATATATGGCTTGAAAAGGGCTAAAAGTGCATATTAGGCCCTTAAAGGTGAAATCGTAGTAAACGGGTTTGAATGGTCCTAAACTTTTGCATGCAAGTAGTTTATATTATTGAAATATTGTGCGTAAAATTTCATTGCATTTGGACCTTGATTGATAGGTTAAATAGAATAAAAACCAGCAAAAATCTGTCATTACAAGGCAATGCGTATTGATACGATTGATGGCGTAACGATACGGCCTTGCATATTTGGTCAGGTCAATGGTGGTCAACAAGGGGTGTATCAATACGGCCTAGGCATGTCGGTACGAACGTTGGTTACTGGAATTTGGTTGAAAAATAGTATTGATACGGGGTTAAGGCGTATCGATACGTGGTCAACACGATCAACCAGTATTGGTACGACCCGCAACCGTATCGATACAGACTCACAACCTTTGAATTTGGGATTTAGGAATTAGGTTTAGCGTACCGATACGGCCACAAGGGTGTTGGTACGGTGATAGTTAATTCTGTTAAAAGATAAAGAACACATTTTTGAATTGTTTGCAGAATGGTCACTAATTATTGTATGGCTCAATTGAATGGGCATATGAACACTGAATAATATGAAAATTTGTATGCTTACTGTTTCCATGATGAATTTCATGGTAGTAAGATAGGTTCCAAAAATGGACCACTAAAGTACTAAAATTATGATTAAGTCCCTAAAACTTGTAAATGTTATAATTTGATCATAATTGGATAATAATAGACTCGTAATGGAGTAATTGGAACTTTGTATTTCTTATTCTAGAATGTTAGGCCTAATACCATCGTTTATTTCATGAAACTATCGTATCGACCACCGTTTAGTTCATCGGTGGCATACTATGACCCGACTCTCGACCAGGCCGGGAAGGGGGTGTTACATAATGGGAATGGCTTGACTAATTGAGTATCCCACCATATACCCATCATAGGTTAGTCTGTGCTTTTCATGCCAAAGCCGAGTTTATTCGATCCCTTAATGGTTCTAAACCTATTATTGGTATTCGATCATATCTCATGGGTACCGAGTTTGTTTTGACACCTCAATCCATTACTGACCATTTAGGTGTTCCACTTGATGGAAAATCTGATGAGTATGAACCCCCATCATCTTCATTTTAAGGAACGTCTTTTTCACCTTCTCACTACTTGGTTTTTTTTCGTCCTTTCAACGAAAAAGCCACTAGTATGAGAGTTATCGACTATTGGTGGCTTTGCCAATATCGTGAAAGAACTCATCCCGATATAGCTACCATCATCTTCCCTAACCTTATAAAAGTCATATCCAACCCCACCTCTTTTTCTCTTTCCTTTGGATGTGTGCTTAACCACATCTTTAGGAGTCTCAACATTGATACCTCTCTTAATCCTCAAGTGAAGAACAAGAGCTATATTGATATCACATCTTGCCACAAAGCTCAATGGTATCTTGGAGTTAACGGTTGGGTTCACCGAGGAGGAGTAGAGGGGGTCGACTTTGAGGCTTCTAAGGATCTGATAGATGAGGATGCACCAGCTCCCATGACTATGGAGTCTATGTCTGCGGCCATGGTCACTCGCTTTGACAACATGGATGCCTATCTTCGTAGTTCTCATGAGGAGACTACAGGTTTGCTTTGTGGTCTAGACGGACGTGTGACATCTCTTGAGCACGATATGCATTTTGTTCGTGGTCATCTTTTCCCTCCATCACCGCCTCATGATGCACCGATGCTTAGGCTTTTATGCATTCTAGTATGTCTTTATGGTATTATTATAGTACATTTGGACTTATTTTGATTTAGGCTTCGGTTTTTGTCTTTAGACTTTTGTTATGTTCTTTGTTGGATATCTTTATACCTATGAACTTATGTTGTATTTTATATTTGGATCCTTTTATTGGATGGATGTTATGTTTGATATGAATATTATGGTTTTTTATTGCTTTTTGAATTATGCCCAATTGCTATAATGTCGTTTGTTCCTTTTGTAGCTTCTTTTATTCTTTTTGCTATAACAAAAAGGAGAGAAATTAGATTTAAACAATTTGTTTATCTTGAATTTTCTTAAACAAATGTCTTTAAAACTTAATTTTCAAAGATTTTACAAAGACATTTATTAAGGGGGAGCTTAAGTGGGAGATTGTAAGTTTGACAAATTTTTCAAAAACAATTTTTTTACAAAGGTTTTGTTATATCAAAAAGAGGGAGATTGTTAGACTTATTTTGATATAACTTAAATTTAATTTTCAAGGACTAACTTGTAAAAAAATTGTAAAGTAAGATTCATGAAATAAATTTGTCAAAAACTCGATTCAAACTTTTCAAAATGATTTATAAAATGTTTGAATTTGCATCTATATCGAATGTATTTTTAAAAAGTCAACAAATTACCAAAACATGAGGTTTAAGGAAGGTTTCGAAACCTTTTCAGGCAGAATGGCCAGTTTCTTGAAACCTTAGCAAAGGTTTCGAAACCTTTATAACCTTTATGAAGGTTTCGAAACCTTGGCCCTGTAACGGATACTTTTTACAAATTCCTTCTTAAGGTTTTGAAACCTCTGTGCAGGTGAGCATTTAATGCTCGGTTTTAATGGCTTCCAACGGCTTCAAACTCCCTCTAACGTCTCCCAACGGTTAGAAAAGATCAAGAGCACATAAAAGGGGTCTCCAAACAGTAATGAAGTAACAAGAAAGCCTATACAAATATTCAAGCAATCAAAAATCCAATTTGTGCTTAATTTTCCATCTTTCTTATAAACACTAGAGTGTTCTTCATTGTAATTCATTTGCTAGTGTTTCTTGGGTGTGTGAGAGAGCTTAAACTTTGCAAACACCTTCCTTGTGAGGATTTTCTAGGTTGCTTATTTGTATTTGTTTTGGGAAAGGATTCAATAGACTTTGGGGTATAAGTCTATTGAATTGTGTAAGGTTACACCTTATCCTAAAGGAAAGACAAATTAGTGGGTTTGTAGAAAATCCTTAGCGTGGCCACTAAGGTAGTGGATGTAGACTCCATTAAGGGAGTTGAACCACTCTAATCCACCTTGCAATTTCCTATCTTTGTAATTAGTATCCACCAATCTTTAAAATTTGAATTCACCCCCCTCTTGGCTTCCATCGATCGATTGCAACACTCTTCAAATCTAAATAGCATACAATATTAGGAAAATAAAATTTAAAAGGTAGACGAATAACATATATATGGTGAGGACTGAAGAGAAGAAAAAAATCTTTAAAAGAAGGCATAACGACCGACAACAATAAAGAATAAACTAATAAACATAATAAATATTATATATATATATAAATTTTCATAAATATTTCAAGATAAGTCAATGTAAATTATTTTAAATTTGACTTTGATTCAAATTGATATATTAAAAAATATTTATAAATTTGATATGATCAATTTCAAACTCAATTATATACATATATATATATTGAATTTTTCATTAATATCCCAAGATAAAGTCAATATAAATTATCTTAAATTTGACTATGATCCAAACTGATTTTGTATTTTTAATAACATTTTATAAGATCTGTTGGGACGGGTGGAGATGATGCGAGGTGGGTGGGGATGATGCGAGGCGGGTGGGGATGAGGCGTGTACAAAGACATATTCACGCCTTCCCCACCACCCACGACGAATCTAATTTTTATCTTTACCCCCGCGCCACAACTCACAAAATTTGTAACCATCCCTGCCCAATTGAATGCGAATTGGGGCGAATCCCTGCAAAATTCGCCCTATTGACATCCCTACAAAAGTTTTTATTATATTTTACTATATACTTTCTAATATATTTTTGTTTATGATTTTTATATTTTATACATAATATTTATTTTAAAATATAAACATAAAGTGTCTATATTATTAATATATATATATAGATTTTTATTACATGTTTATTTCTTTTAAAGGAAACATTTTTATAAAAATGTCTTTAAAATATTATGGATATTTTCAAAATGGCACTTTTACGAAATTGATTCGCGGATAGTCTCGTAACTGGCTGGAGTGTGATTTGATAAGATTATTCGAATAGAAGAATCATTTGGTTAAAATTTTTATATTTTCAATATGAGATTTTTTAATAAAAATATCACATTTAATTCAATGTTTTTATAAAGATGTCACCTTTAATTTATATTAAATAAATATTTTTATAAAATGTCATTTTTAAAGTGTGATGGATGTTTTTAGATGACTTTTTTATGAAATTGATTCGTGAAATAATCTCCTAAGTGGTTCAAGTGCGATTTCGTAAAATCATTGGAATAGAAAAAATTATTTTGTTAGAATCTCTGTATTTTCTAGAAGAGACTTTTATAAAAAAAATTATTTTTATCATTTAAGATTTGCTTCATGCATAACATTCATATATCTATCTTTACTCATTATTTGCATTTATGTATTGATTTTGCTTGCATTGCGTATTTTTATTTGAATAAGTATTTGGGTAAATTACTTTAATGAAAGTTTTGATCTGACCATTATATTTTTAATTTTGTCATTTTAACCACTTAACTATTTAAGTGATAAGAATCAAGCCTGCCATTAAAATATAAGAGAGGGCATGACATGGCAGGTGGTAGAGGTTTGTTTAATTACATATTTGCTCTTCGTTACTTACATAATAAGTTAATTTGGTCCCCGAAAATCACATACTTCGTCGGCTTAGGAAACTCCATCACACAGTTTCAGTTATCTAAAAACTCCATGAAAACAGGCCAGCCCCGTGTACGATATTTTCGAGGACCTGAACGTGAACAAAAAAAATAAGCCCTATAGACCAAAAATATATTTTATTATTTTGAACAATTAATTTTATATTTCGTTAATAAACTATTATTTTCATTGTTTCCTTTACAAAACACCTTAAATAGAACTAAAATAATAAGGAACAATCACTACCTTATAAGATTATCCTATAAAAAATATTGAAGTTGTAAAGATAAAAAATGAATCTATGAGCGGTCACTCATGTTGCTCTCTCGTCCGAGACCACCTGAAACAGGCTCAAGAATAACATCTATGTTTCGCCGGCTTCTGACGCTTGCGGCATCACACGGGTTATAAAGAACCATATAAAAGGGGGCAAAGAACAGCACCGAAGAAATTATATGTGCTTCTTGAAACCTAAAAAGTGTTTTCGAAGAACTGAAACCTGTGACTAATGTGTCTGGGGCTGTGTTCTATCAATCCCTGTAGTTGAATAATAAATCTGTGAAATCCAGCAACTTTAGCAGTTCACCTGTTTTTAGCTGAATTTTGTTTGTCATCAAAATACCAAGTTCAGACCTCCCCAAACCTAGCCTTGATTTTATTTTCTTCTTTCAATCACGTGTCACCACCTGATTAGAGAAGAAAAATAACTTTATTAAACCAATTAAAGTAAAAGAAAATATCATGACATGTGTCATCATGTGATTGGATGATTATATTTATTAAATTAAAATTAAGACCAAATTGACTAATTATATAAGTAATGGGGACCAAATGTGTAATTAAACAAATTTTTGCTAACTGCCATGCCACTCATTCTGTTAGGTTTTAACGGCAAATGGCTTGATTGTTACAACTTAAATAGTTAAGTGATCAAAATGAAAAAATTAAGAATATAGTGGTCATATTAAAACCATCCCATAGTTAGATGCTCATTTAAGCAGTTTACCCTTAATACTTTTAGGCAATATTGTTCATTATTAGAAGGTTAATAGGACAGTCTCATCACTTGTTGGAGTGTGATATTCGTTTAATTTTCGAAACATAGTACTTTTCGAAATAGAGGGACATCATTTTCGAAGTCGAGTGGACTGAGATTTCAAATGCAAGACAAATATTTTATTTTCAAATATAGTTCATTTTTAAAAAATATATTTACACTCATCAACAGATTGTAATGTAGGGTTCTCTCGAATTCATAAATTCCAATATTAAAACAACTTGAAATCGACTAGGTATCGATTTTTGGATGTTTTGGGGTGCTAACCCTTTCTCACACGCACTAAAGTAAAATAGGTTATTAGCGGCATTTTTTAGCCCTATAGTGGTGTTTTTAAGCGTCGCTAAAAACTCTCCCGACGCTAGAAAGAGCACCGCAAGAAACGCCGCAAGAGTTGGTGGCGTTTGTGAACAAAAAACATCGCAAAAGGTCGAGTTATATAACGGCGTTTGGTGGGCTAAATACCTTGTCTTTAGTGGTGTTTTTTCATCCAAATGCCACTATTGACTATGTATCTTCGTCCCGCACCTCATTTCTTAGCTCGACGATCTATTCTTGTAATTTGCTTTATAAAGTTTTAATAAGATATAAATGAAGTCGATGTAGGATTAAACATTTAAATCACATTACGGAATTTGTTAGAAAAATGCCACTAAAGTACGCATCTGTAGCGGCATTTCTTCAAAAATGCCACAATATATCAGTCTATCGCGATGTTTATTCAAAAAACGCCACTAAATGTACAAAATTAACGAAGTTTACTCAATAAAATGCCGCTAAAAACCTATTTTGTTGTAGTGACTGATCGGCTATGAAACATCATAGCAATAGTGCAAGCGTACACGAACGATGCAAATATAGTAGAAAGAAGCAAATCTGTCGGATATCGATCCCACAAGGAAAGCAGTTCTCTACCTATTGATGTCAGTGCAAAAGTTCTGAAAGATAAAGGGAAATGTGAGTGTAGTTGTCGGTGCAAAGGATATGTAAATGTAACTGATTGCAGTAAATGTTGTGAGTGCAATAATAAAATAACAAAAACAATAAAGAAAATAAGGAGAGAGATAATCAATATGTAAAGTGGATCCCCTTGGTATAACTTGGTAGATGAGCAAATGTTGCAAGGTAAAAGCATCCGATGATTTAATTAACAATGAAGAATAGATTTGTTTTACTATCTTTCCTTCCACTCCAAACCATTGACTAAAGCATGTGATTCAACCACAACTCTCATTGCTGGCCAAATCTACACATCCTCAAACAAGTTAATCAACTCTCGTTGCATCCTCATCCAACTCTCGCTGTGATGACTCGTCAATATGAACTGCCACTGCATCTCTCAATGTCAGTGCTGCAATGAAACACTTTCGTGCAAACAAAGCATTCAAATCCAAAAGTAAGGAAAAAAGAGAAAAGAGCTCAAACCACCATGAGAGAAACTTCAAAGGAAGGAGAAAATGATCTTCTCAAAAGATGATGATATGAGCCTCTCTCTAGGGTTAGGAAATATGTGAATATATATCCTTTTTATCTTGCAATTGGGTGTTTACGGGTGTCCTTTATATATTTGCAGTTGTGAATTTCGTGTAGGACAACTGTATTAATGAACAACTCATTGTCCTTTTGATCTTATTCTAACACCTGTCATTGTGGCGACAATGACTACTTCAATGTGCTAATATTGCAGTGAAAATTGTAGTGACATCATGTCCAGACAAAAGTTGTTGTAACAACCTGCTAGCTCATCACCCTTTGATCTTATCCTTTCGCCAATGTCATTTGATCTTATCTTTTGACAGTTGTCAATGCAGCGACAGTGACTAGTCGCAATAATAAGATGCTTTTACAGCGACATCAGAATTGTAACGCCTTGATTTTGGGCTTAGAAGTTATCCGATTAGTTCGGACGGTTTCGGTGAACCGATATAGCAGTCTAGACTAGTTTCGAGATTTAATTAAAAAGAAATATATTTCGGCCAAAATAAAATATGGAAAAATTATCTAAAATATTTAAATATGTTTTGAAAATAATGGTGAACTCAATTTGGCAAAATAAATTGAGTAAGGGTGACATTTTGAAAATGGTGACTATTTTGTAAAGAAATCAAAACTATTTTAGTGATTGTTTTGTAAAAGGATGGGAACATAGAATCTTTAAGGAGCTAATAATCTTAAAGTCTAATATCAGACTTTATCCCTTAATTGGGTAATTTTAAAGTGTTTTAATTAACTAAAATTGGTTAGGAGAGTTAATTGAGAGTTATTTCCTCTAAAACAAATTTGACGTAACTTTTCTTCTCTCAAAAATTCTCTCAACTTTCTCTCCAGCCAAACACCATTCTTCTCTTCAAAATCTTAAGGTAAACTTTTGTTTTAATTGGTCTTTGACTTCTAAATATTTTCCTACCAAAATCTTATTGTTTAAACTTTGTTTTCTCATGTGAATCAACCAATTAAGGGGAAATTAACCATTAGAGGTAAGATTTTGTTTTTCTCCTCTAATGAAAGGTTCTTTACTAAAATTCACAAGTTCTTGAATCCTTTATCAATGTTTTCGAATGAGTTTTGTTGTGATGATTAAGAAAAATTGGTTTAATTGAGGTTTTTGAGTTAATGAGTGAAGAGATTGGTTTAAATTCTCATGGATCTGAAAATTCTGAGTATTATGATGATTTTAATCATTAAGTTGATGTTAAAGAATGTGGATAAGTGTTTTTTATCAATGTAAACCCGAAACTAGTTAGATTGCTATGGATCTAGGTTGTTATCTTTGGTTTGTGGCTTGATAAGTAGGTTTAATGGTTGCTGGAAGTTAAAGGATGTTGGGAAGTGTTTAATTGATGTATATTGATGTTGATTAAGTGTTGATTTCGTTGGGCAAGGGCTGGAGATCATTTAGGATGGTTTCCCCTTTGTTTCGATAGTTTTCGATTGGTGTTGTGTTGTTGATTGTGCTAGAATGTTGAGGAGGTTGTGGGCTGCGAGTTTAGATGTTGAATTGAGCTTTAATTCTCTGTTTTGGTTGGACAAAAACATGGGAGATCAATCCGGAGTTGTTTGGAGGTGCTACGATTGCATCGGATGCTTGATTGAGCTTTGACTTGCAAGCAAAGCAAAGTCGGTGAGTGGAAATGTGGTTTACAGCCTTAAAAAGGTTTGAAAGTGATTTATGCGAGTTTAGATTGAGCTTGAAATGCCAATCTAGGCTCAAAAGTAAGTATGGTGACAATTGCTCTCGGATTTCAGTTTTCCATGGTTGTAATGATATCATGCTCATGTTTTGATTATAGTTTTGTTACCTATTGTTTAATGCATGTTTTCATATGTGAAATATGATGAGATTTATCCCATGAGATAGAATTGTTATGGAAATGAGATGTATTATGCTTTTGAAAAGCTTTGCATGGTTTAATGCATGAGATTTGGGATATGGGAATGGTTTTGATGATACATTGGTAAAAACAGTAGGTTAACATGGTTTTAAATTGTATATTGGCAAGTGATGATGCTTATAAACTATGTCGAATATAATTGGTCGACCAATAGGATGAGAGTGCACTATAATATACAAAATTCATACGTGTTGCAAATTCTTTGGTTACACAATAGGGGTAGTGCTATTGTGTTGCGAGTGATAGGGGTAGTGTTATCCCCACAGGCAATGCGGGTAGTGACAACCCGGCCGAAGTGAGATTATGGTGAGGGTAGTTTCACCATGAGACTTGATGGGGGTAGTGCCATCAAGGTGTCCGCATATCCGAACATGAAAGGATAGGGTAGTGTCATCCAAAGGATAGGGGTAGTTCTATCGGATCACTTGTATTACCAATATATGTGCTAAACATGTATCACGTTTTTAAATGATGATTTGTATAATGTGATTTATACATGAGAAAGATTTGTATAATGTGGTTTATACATGAAACTTTGCATAAGGTGAGATTATGCATGAGATTTAAAATGGAAGCATTGCTTGTTGGCTAAGCATGTAAGACTTGAGATTTTGCATTGAGATGCATAAGACTAATTATACATGTTGAGAAATGAAATGTGTTTTGCTTTGAAAAGTGGTTTCAAGCATAAGATTTGATTTGAGCATGATATTAGAGATTTATAGACTAAAATGGTTTTAAATGCATTGTTGTTGTGTTTGTTTTGAGCGACCCTCACTAGGCATTTTATGCTTACGTTCTCTTTTACAACAATGCAGATCATTAAAGTATTGGTGGCAGCAAGGAAGCAAAGATTCAATCCAAGTTGCGATTGTAAGCTCAAGTATGGTTTGATAGTTTAAAATATAGCTAATAATGGCAATGGGGTTAGCCAAGTGATTTGGGAGGGGGTGTTTTGAACTCCCTTGATTTGCTGCAAGTTTCTATAATGGTTTTGGATTTGTAAATGGACTCTTAATGGGTTTTAAGCTTGAAATGCTCTTTTTGGTACTTGAATGGATATTTTGCATAGGAAGCATGCCTATAGATTGATAATCATAGTGTTTATGTTGAAAGCATGCTTTGGTGTTTAATGTTTATGGTTTTATGCTTTAAGTGGGTGTACATGTCTTGGTAACATGTTAGAATGCTTTCAGATGAGTTTAAGCTTAAAAAATCAGCAATTTGTGACATTACAGGCCCAGGCGTATCGTTACGCGGGCTACCATATCAGCATAGTAAAGCCAAACCAGGCATACCATATCGGTACAGGGTAGACCGTATCGATACGGCCAAAGGGCAAATTGGAGAACCGTATCGGTACACGGTACCGTATCGATACCCTTTTATGCTACTGGAAATCTGAGATTTTGACGAGATATTGGCATATTGGTACGAGCACAAGTGTATCGATACACTTGACCGTTAAGTTGGTTAATTGAAGCTTTCTGAAGTTCTGATTTCTTACATTTAAGTCATTGGATATATGAACGTTCAATTAAATGAGTTTGGGTGATCGAAATGAGCTAAAATTTGATAAGAAAGCATGAAACCTGACTAATTGACTATCGGTAACTTTAATTTCATATTTGGTCCTGAATTTTATAAGTTTTACAAAATGGTCTCTAAACGCTAAACGGGACGACTAGATGTCAAACCAATGTCCGATCGAGTTGTAATTTCATTCGCTGTCAGTGTGTAAATGTTGCATCTAGAAAGATAAAAGGAAAAAAAAAGAGTTGTTTATTGAAGTGGAACTTTCGGGTTTTACTTCAATATTCCCCGTGTGACTCGCTCGATTCGGTCTTGCGACTAGACCGGGTCAAGAGGATTACAAGAACTGTAGTGACATATCTGGCTACAACAAAGAACGCTTTTTATAGCGACATTAAAATTGTAATGAAAACAGTAGAATTTACCAAATTTAGCACAAAACAAACAAATATAACTGAGTTAAAGGAAATGCATAATTAAACTAAGAAAATGCAAGAAAGTATGCATGAGAAACTAAAATGGGGACAAATTAATTGATAAATATTAGGAAAATACGTGCTCTTTAGAGTCCCATCACTGACGTAACCGATTCGCGAACCTATTTTCTGAATTCGTATACCATAAAGTGTTGTTTTAGTAAAAAATATTCAAATAACTCGAATTTTAAGTTGTCCAATCTCACCATAAATAAAAAATGGCGACGACTGCGTATTTTATTTTAAAAACTCGTCAGACTTAAGAATTATTTCAACACAAATAAAGAATAATTTGGGATTTAGGGTTTTCGTCACCTTGCTTGGAATCAAAATCTAAGACCATCAAATTGTAGCTTATGCTCCAATGATTCCAAATCTAGTCTTAGATTTTAGATGAACTTAATATTTTTTTTCTCCAATTAAAGTTTTCTCTCTAAGTTCTTAAAGTTTAACAATGGTGGTTTAAAGGAGGGAGACATTTATCAAAAATGAAGAAGATGATGGCCATTTTCATCTAATTAGGCTTATGAAAGTAGCAGGAAGGCTCCACCAACTACGCAATTTGGGTTAATTACTACATAAGGACTTCTATCCCTCAGTTTATTTATTTTAAATCAAAATCATCATCTTCCACTGACTATTTAATAGTCAAATTACAACTTATGGACTCCTGGCTATTATCTTTTTATTTCTAGTCATTTACATCAAATCTCACTAACTTTTTGTGTGGTGAAAATTCCTAGCAAGTCTTTCTTGTTTTCTAAATTTTCAATTTAGTCCCTGAACCAATCCCAATTGTTTCCGTGTTGATTAAAATTTATGAAATAATTCTAATTTCCTTTTTAATAAATCAAAATATGGGAATAAATTCTTGGCCTCCAAATATAAATAAAATATTCATTTTAATAATTATTTATCATCATACTAATAAATCGTCTTTCAAGAATTTGGGATGTTACATTAGACATATATTAACCTGGTCAAAAGACCACGTAATTTTTTATTCGTCCACAAGTTTTTTTACAGATTAGGACAATTTTGATAACTTTTCAAACTTAAGGAGTACTTTTGACAAAAAAAAAACTTTAAGTACCAAGTTTAAAAAAAAATTATGGACGATGATTGCACAATCTTACTGATTGATTTTTTATGATGTTAAAACTTGGAGTGAAATAAGTATCGTTTCAAATTTTTAGGGAGATTTCTAACAAAAAAAAACATTAAGTATTAAATTGCGAAAAACAACCATACTTTTAAAATAAAAAGTGTATTAAGCATTTCAAAATAAAATCATATAAAAATTTTTGGATCGACTTTGCTGACGTTACTGGCATTATTCAAAGGTTGATTGGGGTATTTGTTTTAATGAATTTTAATATCTGATTTTTATAATTTTATATATTTTAAATTTTAATTTTAATATATATTCCATTATTTATTTAAAATTGTATACTTTTATATTTTATTTTATAAATGTATCTATATTTTTATTAAATTTTGTTAATAAAAGTATCTAATTTTTAAGGTTTTGTTTATCTATATTATTGTAACATTCTCGACCCGAATATCACAATCGGGCATCAAGCCCAACCCAAAATCATAAAATTTCTCAAACTGAGTTTAGCCCAAATAAATTATTTCCAAAACATTTAGATCCAATAGTTTAAAACATAGATAAACAATTTTAGTTGTTACAAAAGAGCTCCACTTCAATTTAAAACATTTAAACATTCAACTTGATTGATACAATTTCAAAAGTAAGAATTATAGACTCGACCATGTAAAGTCCTATGAATACATAGCCCACTAAACGCAAGTATCGTACTCTGAGAACCTCCATATACTAGGACCTCGTACTGATAGTACTCCTTAAACCCATGATCCGACGATCAACCTACGCACGAAAACAATGATTTCGAGCGTTGAGCTTACAAAGCTCAATGGTACACATCTACTCTATTATACTTCAGGCTAATCATAAACATAAGCATGCAAGCTAGTACGAGCAATAAGGAGAGATAAATAAACACATGGCGCTATCACTAGTCGCCTAACCACATGCTCTCAAAATAGCAAAACATTATACATGGCCCAGAAGGCCCAACCATACTTGGGATCACATCAGATCATCCGAGCAAAAGTACACAGTCGTAACCACCAACCTGGAGTGAGGCACGGTGCCACATAGCTTTAGGAACATACACTCTTTGGGTGAGGCCCAGTGCCACACAGCTTCAGGAACGTACACACATGCTCAAAATCTCACATCGAGCATCTTCGATTGAGACCTGATGCCACATAGCTTCAGGAACATACATTCGACATCTCTAACTATGGTTTTGCAACACTTTCTCATTGGGTATCCGGATCCCATCAATCAAAGGTAACACAACCAATCGAGTGTCTAAATAGCACACAACATGGACACGATTACCACATAGCCCACAACATTTACAAGATTATCATACTATATGGTTTCCATTAAATATGAAGCCACCCATTTTAGTTTACTAACTTGTTAATATATTATAAAAGTGTAAGTTAATCATCATCATTAATTATCTTTATTAACTCATATTATCTCATTATCATCCCACGTTAATTTCCATATTCTTATTAACATTATAGATTATTCCATTCAGCGGGTACTAATACTCTAACACAAGTATCGATACGGTACCATTGGGTATTGATACTCATACGCATACCGATACTGATATGGCTTACTAGAAATCCTCAATTTCCACAAGTACCAGTACAGGTCGACCCATACTGATACGGTCCCCAATCACGTACCGGTATAGTCAAAGCTTGTATTGATACCCGATACACGGGTTCACACCATTTCCTTAAATTACGATTTTACAACACTTTATTCAATTCCTAAAGCTTATAAAAGTCATTAGGATTTGTTTACTAACGTATTTCATTAATTAATACTAATTACTGGCTTCATGATCAATCTATTCAAACAAGCATACAAGGTATCACCACTATCACCCAATCAAACAATCATCAACTAATCATACGAGAACGATCCTACACGGTCTTTAGAGTCTCCATAAATCTCATCATGTTCACAACATCATCATGCCTTACACAGATATCACATCTCATACTATCGGTCTCCAAACATGCATATTCATCATCTACCTAATTTGCATATACTAAGACGTAAGGCAATCACATTTATGATGCTCATGAAGCAATAAGATTTTGAGGTGTAATAAACTTAAGCAAGAGTGATAAATCCTTACTCAAGCTCCTCAAACGCTCATCTTGATCTGATATTCGAGCCCAAACAAACTTCATCAATATACGAATACCACAATTAGTAACTAACTTTATTTACTAACTAATCTCCAAGGTTAAATGCATAAAAATAGCTTAACAAGTTTGAATTTGGTGAAACGAACTGCACCAATAGACTCAGAGCGCTGAGAAACCACCGGGTAGGGTCCCCAAAAAAAAGTTAACGACTTAGTTAACACGGTCAACGGCTCAGTCAGCGGTTCGATCAACGACTCGGCTTGATGGACCAGCTAAGCTCGGTTCACCAAACGGGCTCAGCTCAGCTCAATTCCAAACCTAGCTCAGCTTAGACAGAACAATTGGGAAGCTTAGATGGCTTCCCCTGCTATAGGACGAAGCTCACGCGCAGCTAGTAGCGCGTGTAGCGCATAAGGCAACATTCGATGGCTGGAATCAAACGACGAGCTCCAAACTCTCACATCTCTGGTCGGGAAACTTTGTAGAGGCATCATTTTCTAGAGGAAGACGGTAAATCATGTTGCTTCGAGCTAGGTCAAACCCTTTTCCCCTCACCTCGACGGACGACGATGGTACTAGCAACGCGAGGACCACCGTCAGACTTTCCTCGACAAGATGAAGAAGATGGCGGCGATGATGAGATGAACAACAACACGAATAATGGTGAGAGCTCCCATTGAACATATCCCCTCTCTAAAGACCCATTTCTCTTCTCTCTCTCTCGTCCATTATTTTTCAAACCCCTATTTTCTCTCTTTCTAGCATAACCTCTCTCTCCCTTTTCCAACCACCCACTCTTATTTTAAATTTCAAGCATCACTATCTCCCCATAAAATATTAAACACATGTCATCCATTTTTATTTCCATTTTAGACTCAACTTCAAGTCCCTATTAAATTTAGCCCATTTAATGAGCTCCCAAATTATTAACTCGAAATCTGATCATTACAACTCTCCCCTCTTTAAAGAAAATTTCATCCTCGATATTTGCATTCATAAACCAATGAAGATGCTCAAACCCTTACAACTCTTCGACATCCTCAAAGATGTCCCACTGCGCTATACTAACCTTTCACAACACTTATCATTCACGACCCTTGTCTTCTATTGGTACAAACATAATCTCAACTGAGTCTTTCTCTTAGAAGGGATCTATCTTCGCTCGATACATTATAGACGACAAGCAAAACCCAATTGTACCCTGACAAAATCGTCACACTAAATACGTCATCAAATGAACTTAACTTATGCTATAGAAACCAAAAGATTGCTGCTCAAGAAAATCTTTCCTCAACTCCGCATAATCTAAAAGAACAGGAGGTTACACAATTGTTGTAACCAAAACGAAGCGTTCTCTCTCGTGGCGACTCCCTGAAGGAGACTCTAACTCTGATGGCATCCCTTATCAATATCATTGCTTTCCCAGTGTAAGACTTCTGAAAACGAATGACATCTCAACTCGCCTCAAGCACTTACCTTAAAATCAGCATGATAAATCATATCGACAACTAAAGCTCGGTTCACACAAGAGTCTTACACTCCAAACTATAACGTGTCCAGAAAACACGTCATCTATACTATCACTCAGATCTGTCATCGCAAGAAATCCCACCAAGGGATAAGGTTCTATCACAACCCCCGAATCTCGTTTCAAAAGGTAGCACGTACACATTGTAGTATGTTACAACCCAACTGACAACCAATCCATGTAACGCCCCAAAAATAAGGCTAGATGTTAGAGGTTTGATCGGGTTGGGTTTGACTCAGTCGAACCAGATTAATAAATGAGTTTTGGGGAAACTAATATTTTAAAAATACGAATTGGGGAGATAAAAATTGGTTTACTTTACCAAAAATGTCTAAGAATGTTATGGAGTGTTTTGGTAATTAATTTGGGAGTTAATTATATGGTTTTAAGTGACATTTTGATTTAGTGACTAAATTGTAAAAATTATAAAACTATGTTAAATGACTATTTTATAAATGGGCCAATACTAAGAATTCTTAGAGAGCTATTATTTCTAAATGTTTTTAATCAAAAAATAACTACCTTAATTGAGTAAGGAATTTATGGTTAATTGGTTTCTAAATCGTTTTGCTATTCTTTCTAATTTTCACTACATCTCTCTCATTATTTTCCCTTACTTTCTATTTTAATCTCCAACCATGATTATCAAAAACTCTTTATTGATTTTCTATGGAGAAATCAACATTTGATTCTACTTTTGATTCCTCATAAAACCTCACAAGAATTTCTCAAAGATTTCATCAATTTCACAAGTTTGGTTTCAAGGAAAATCTTACGTCAATTTTGGTAGAAGCTTCTTCAAAGGTGAATTTCATTTTCCTCTCTTAAACTAAAGTTCTTTATTGATATTCCCTAGTAGTTGGATGATATTGGATTGATTTTAACTTAGTTTTGCAATAGATTTCAAGAATTGAGTTATTAAGGGAGATTTTGATGATTTGCTTAAAGTTTGTTTAAGTTGATGGAACCTGGATATTTTGTTGGGTAAATTCATGTTTTGATAATATAATAATAATATGAAATGAGATTAATGGAATAAATCCTGAAACTATTTGATTGGTTAATTTTTAGATGAGTTTTTAGTGATTTTGGGGCTGTTATGGGTGTTCTTGAGTTGCTGGAGATATAAGGATGTTTAGGAAGTGTTTTTGGTTGTGTTTTGATGTGGATTGAATGTTAGGATCATTGTTTTATGGTTAAGTGTTGGTTAAATGAAGATTAATGCTGATTTCAGTAGTTTCAGCTATTTTCGGAAGGATATTGTTAAGGATATAGAGGATTGTTGTTTGAAAGTGTTTAGAATGCATAATGATGCATTTTTCGAATGGTTTTATGTGGCTAAAATAGGGGACAATCAAGGCAAGGTTGCCTAGTTGCGTCTGTTGCATTTCGGAGGCTTGATTCGTGTTGGCGAGTGAAGCGAAGTGTATCAGTGAGTGTATAAACGTGTTAAATCTCTTTAAAGGTTTGATTGATGTATCATGGGGGGTTTAGTTATAGCCTAACAAGCTTAACTAAGATTAAGCATAAGTTTCCCTTATTTCGCTTGGATATCGATTTTGATATGAGCTTGCGAATTTCATGTTTGGCTTTTAAACATGGTTTGATTTACTTACTGTAAATGCATCATGTTAAATTAATATGCAATGTTTATCAAAGTATATGAATGCCTATGAGCATTGAGATTTGTTCCTTGAAGGAATGTGTCATTGTCTTGGCAATATGGTTTTGCATATGAAATGGTTTTGTGAAATGCATTGAAAAATAGTAAGTAAATGTATTTAAAAGTGATATATTGGCTATGTGACGTAATGAGAAAATATCAGATATAGTTGGCTAGACATAGGATTAAGTGCACTATAATATAAGTTCGATCGCTCCGTGGCTCTTGGGGTATAGCGGTATGGCTACTCGGGCTGATGGTAATCTTTGGGTTCTTTAATAGGGGAAAGCCTATTTTTGTGTGGTAGAGGTAAGTCTATCACGATGGGTAGGGGTAATCCTATTTCGGGCCGAAGTGATATTTGGTGGAGGCAAGTCCATCATGAGAAATTTGTGTATCTGATGTATAAGATTAACATTATGTTTTTTGAATGTAAGGATAGAGGTAAGTCTATTCGGAGTCACCTTTAAAGCCAATATATGTGATAAATAAGATATATGTGAAAAGGGTTTTGATGCATATGGATGTTATGCATGATTTGTTTTGGAAACAAATGAGAAAATGCTTTGGTTTATTTAAGCATGTTTTATACTTCACATGACATGTGGTTTTCAAATGAATTTTAAAATGCATCAATGTTTATTAAGAGCAACCTTACTAAGCATGTGTGCTTAAACTATTTCTCCATTGATGTAGAGCAATAGAGTTGCAGGGCAGCGTTCCCTCAGCAAGGATGGTCCAAGAGCAAGACATTTGATTGAGTATGAAAAACCTAGTTTTAATTCAGTTAATAAGGTAAACTGTTAACATGTTTTTAGGGGATTTGTAATCTAGTTTTAATGGTGTTGTGATGGTTTATATGTTGTGGTATGATGGATTAAATTATTGTTGTTTGAGGCTTGATTTTTGACGACTTGCATATATGTGTTTGGTGCTTGAAGGACTTCGTAGTATGCATATAGGGTGGGTATGCTTATACTTATGCTTTTGTGGTTCAAGCATGTTTTAAGTTTTGATCTAAGTCTATTGATGTGATGCCTATGTTGAAACGTACCTTGATTTCCCTTTTAGATGTTGAGTTGAATAATTCTAGGAAGCTTGCCTCTAGTATTGCAATTCGATGCAATTATCCGCTTAATGTTCATGTTCTTGTGAGCTTGAGGCTTGTCTTAATCCTTGGTTTAGTGGTGTATATGTGTAAGGTTAATTAAGGCATGTTTGAGTTATCAATTGGGTTAAAAACCAGCAAATCTGGACATTACAGGTCTAGGCGTACCGATACGCCTAGCCTGGTATCCATAGGGGTATGTGTAAAATTGGCTTGAGTATCGATACGCAGGGAAACGTATCGATACAGGTTTTAGCTACTATAATTTGGGATTTTTTCCATGTAACCCGCGTACCGGTACATTTATGGACCGAATCAGTACAACCCTAGAGAATAAGCCTGGTATCGATACTGTGTCTCGCGTACCGATACGTCTTGCCATTAATTTCAGTTGAAGTGATTTTATGTTTTGAAATTCTTTCATTTTGGTCACTAAATCTTGTGATTGCAATTGTATGAGTTTGTTTGATCGTTTAGAGCCGAAATTTGACAAGTAAGCATGTAACCTGACTAATTGAGGATTGGTAACTTCGAATTTTATTAAGTCCTTTTAATTCTCCATATTTGTAATTTGGTTCCTAAATTGAAAATTCGCGGAATTGGATGTCATTTCGACACCCGATCTAGTTGAGATTTCACCCGCTGTCAACATGCACACCTTAGGTCATAATATTGCATCTAGACAAGATAAAAAGGAAAAAAATGGACCTAATCTTAGTTAATCATTTTGGGTTTGTTTCGGCAAACCCAATGTGGCTCACTCGGTTTGGTCTAGTGTCTAGGCCGGGTCGAGGGGGTTATATTTGGTGGTATCAGAGCCAGATTAGCAATTATTGGTGTTGTTGTTGATTGTTTGATTATTGTTTTATTGGTTGCATACATTTTTATGAGTGATGATAAAGATAATTTTTATATTGGGGTATGAATGGAAATACATTGCATATTACTGTGGTTTTAAAATGATTTTTAAGGTTGTCTTGGATTATTCGCCGAATACTAACCTACCTTTATTGTGTTGTGATGTATGGTATAGGCCATTGTAAGTATGGGTCTGCGTCATGAGACTCGATCTTCTACGAGTAATGGCGGGGATGGGCAGAATGTCGGGGATGGATTGGTTCCTCGCAATCCTTTACCTCATCTTCCACTTGTTCCTCCTTTTGGTGCTGGAGTTGGGGTTGGTGGTGTACCTCAGTCTCCGTAAGGGTCAACTTGTAGTGATATGATGTAGTTGAACCAAACGATGATAGGATCCTTTCAGCCAGCGATAGCTGGGGTGCATATGCAAGCACCAGTGCCTGTTGTGTCCATTAATCATAGGTTTCCATTGGAGCACCTTCGTAGAGGAATGGCTGGAGAGCACTATCCATATTCTAATTTAGATAGACTGTAATGATGCGCGTAAGTTGGGTTGTACCATATCCTTGTTGCACGGTGACGCGTATCATTGGTGGGTAACCACAATTGCGGGAGTTCCCGATGTTGATGTGAATTGGATGTTTTTTCGGACAGCTTTCAAGCAGAAGTATCTCGGTCCGCAATATCAAGATGCCAAAAAGCTTGATTTTATGTCATTGATGCAATGTGGCATGACAGTTTTTGAGTATGAGGTGAAATTTGTTTGGTTGAGCCGTATGCTCCTGAGCTGGTTCTGAATGATTGACAGAGGTACGAATGGTTCAATTACGGACTTGTTAAGGACATCAAGACATATTTGTTGGCCACAGATTACAAAGGCTTTGATGTGTTGGTCAACAAAGCCAAGATATTGAGCAGTCCTTGGGTGGTTCGGTGCAAGCAGTGAATGTGAACACGGGAAAGAGAACTGCGGAATCTGGTTATGCTGGGAGATAGAACAATAGGTTGCGTGATAAGCAATACAAGCTGGATCATAAGCGTGGTGACGACGGTGGTCGTAATCAGGGTGTATGTGTTGCAACAGATTGTGAACATTGTGGCAGACGCCATGCGGGTGTATGTTGGGGCGCAACGCCTAGATCATTTTGGAAGTATAGATCACCTGATCATTTAAAGTGCGATTGTTCGCGTGTTGTGAGATATGCGCCAGCACATACAGCTGTTGTACCTGCTAGAGGCCGAGACAGTGGCAAGGGTAATTTCTAGAGGCGTGAGAATGGTCAGAGAACTATGGCTCATACAGTTGTTGTACAACCAAAGAATGGTGGGTCAGCTCATATCTATACTTATCGCGAGGGCTGTAATGATATGGATGTGATCGTAGGTACTTTCACTTTGCAATCTTTGTCATTGTTTTCCTTAAGTGATTCGGGGTCCACTCATTCATACATTTTAAGTGAACATGCACATTTGTTAGACGTACATGTTGAGATATTGAATGTTGGTATGTTAGTAACTAGTTCCTTTAGTGAGACGGTTACGGTTTGAAGGTTGTATAGGATATTTCCTTTGATTGTTCAAGGTCATGAGTTTTCCACGGATTTGATGGAATTCCCATTTCATGGTTTTGATGTAATTTTGGGTATAGATTGACTAAGTAAGCATAAAGCAGTTGTGGATTGTGAATCCAAAAGGATTTCTTTGAGGCTTGCCGACGATTATGAGGTTGTAGTAGTTGGAGAGAATATTAAGTTCTTGTCTAACGTTGTTTCAGCTACGCAATCTGAAAGGATGTTGCAAGGGAGCTGTCAATCTTATCTAGCAATTGTGATGAATCCGGATATCAAAATGGTTCAAGTCCAGGACATTTGGACTGTGTGTGATTTTTTGGAGGTGTTTCTTGAAGAGTTGTCAGGTTTACCGCCAAATAGAGAGGTGGAATTCGGTATTGAGACGTACTCAGGTACGACTTCAGTGTCTATTGCTCCGTATCGTTTGGCATTGAAAGAGCTTAATGAATTAAAGTCTTAACTTCAGGAGTTGTTGGATCGAGGGTTTATCTGACCTATTGTTTCGCCTTGGGGTGCACCGATTCATTTTGTGAAGAAGAAGAAGAATGGAACAATGCGAAAGTGCAATTACTACCAGCAATTGAATAAGTTGACGATTAAAAACAAGTATCACTTGCCTTGGATAGATGACTTGTTTGATTAATTTCGGGGGCAGATTTGTTTTTTAAGATTGACTTGAGATCGGGGTATTATCATGTAGCACTCATTTCCCAGTCTGGTAGAGAACTGGGTTGGAAAATGTTATCAAAAACTTATTTAGAGGTTGGAAGTTTAACCGGGTTCAAAATCTTATTCAAAATATCTTATTAATCTCTTTTAAGACTTATCAAACTAACTTATTAATATCTTATTCAGTTTAGGGTCAATTTTAAACATTTTCGAACTTAGGGACTAAATTGTAAATTTTACAAATTTAGGGGCTCAATGGGAATTTCTTTTTACCAATTTTCAATTAAACATACCAATTATTACCCTGTGAAGTTTCGTTACTAACGGAGATCGTTTACATGTCCAATTAGGCTATACAAGTTTTAGTGGCCATTTTATAAACTTCTTAAAACTATGTTTTAAGCCTTTTATTAGAATTAACTAACTCCTTACTGATACAATTAGGGCCGTATTGGTACACTAAGACAAATTTCATTTTTCAAATTCAAGAATAACAAGTCCGTATCGATACCCCTGAACCCGTATCGATACGTATTGACCTAGGTTGATGTTTCGATATACCTTAAAGATCGTTTCGATACAATTTATTTTTCAGACCTTACTGTCCAACTTCTTATCGATACACCCCCTTATGTGTATCGGTACGTACTATTTTATCAAGTCCAATTATGCAAGGCCGTAACGATACAGTGTGACCAGTATCAATACGTCTGCCCTATAATGACAAATTTTATCTATTTTTTATTCGAATTAACCTATTGAACGTTGTCCAAATTTAACCAAATTTTACCAGCAACTCCAATATCCATATTTTTAATAGCATACAAAATTTTAGAGCGTTTCGAATCCATTTACCTAGTTTTCACCTTTTGGTGCTTTTAAGCTCATTTTACCTAGTTAAACCATTCCAAACATGTCAATTTCCACATACAACACTTAGGCACTATTAGGCTATTACACACATATCAAAAGGCACAAACATAACATGCTTAGACCATATGCCGCCTTACTAGGAGTTCAAAGCAAAAGTTAAGCATACATGAGGTCGATGAGGGTGACTTGCAACCGCAACACACGATCAAGGCTCAGATTCTTTCAAGGTCCTGAAAATGCATGAGACACTAAAACGTTAGGCATACTTATCCTAGTGAGGTAGTCATAACAAATTTACAAAATTACATGAATGTTGTATAGGCATGCTCGGTTGACAATTTGCATAGCATCAATCATAGCAAATCATATTCATATTCTTTAGTCATGATTCCATATAACAAGCATAAATCAAATAAGCATATCATTTCCTTGGACATGGTAACCAATGGATACGCGGATTCCCCTATACACCACACATATCGGAAATAGGCCGTAACCTTAAGCCGTAGCTCCGAATAATGTCCTTTACACTATCCATCCTTATTTCACCACACATATAGGCCGTAGCCCCGGACCGTAGTCCAATCCCTTACTTGGTGAGCTCGAATAACCCTAGGGCATGCCAATTGTATCCAATGTCCATGAATTTCCAAGTCACATATTTCATCATAGTTCTTACCTTTCGGATCACATCACATCGGATAGCAAATCGAGCCTTAGCTCTATATTTCATATTATACCACATTCATATCAAAATACACATGTAGCATATTTCACATATCACGTAGGAACTTATAACATATCGAATAACAATGGAGAATTACCATGCTTGCCATTAGCATCTACATATGTTTGCTCTATGTGAACCTTTAAACAAAAATGCAATCATAACACAAAAAAATGCAACGGGATGGCTTTGTGCCAATCCCTTGACACGACTACACTCACCTAGTATTCGGAGACTTCAAGGTTCTCGAATTTTGATTCCTTTGCTCCTAGGCTTGCTTGGGTATGACGAATTGGTTTCTTCCAATTTTCGTGCTAGGAAGAAACACATGGAATCGTTATAATCACAATATCGATATGGTAATCATTTCAAAGATTAGGCTTAGAATTTCAAATTGAAATTAAACTCCAATCATCCATGGATTTCAAAAATTGATTGAGGGCTTTAACTTACCGAAGTACACGTTTATGAACGCTATGTCGAAATCAAACAAGAGTTAAGGATTGAATCGAGGTGCTTGCTTAGCTCGAGGTTGAAGACAACAAATGTAGTGCTTGCTTATTGAAAGACAAGGGTGGGGTTTAGTTTACGGGAGGTTCAAATGAGGAAGAGAGATTTTGTTTATCATTTTAAAACCATTTTTCCTCTTTAATCATTCCTCCACCAACATAGGGACCAATAAGAATCTTTCCTACCATTGAGGGTTTGCTAAACCCAATTCAATCATCTTTCCCTCCTTTCTTTCAATTGTCAACTGGATGACAACTAGTCACCTTTTCTGAGGTGTTTCACGTAAGAAGGGCAAGCTAAGTGGTGACTCATCACCTATTCCCTTTTATCTTTCAATTAATATTCAAAATAGATTTCTACAGAGACCCGTATTGATACACATTATGGTTGTATCGATACGGCCAAGCTAAAATGGGTAAGTTCGTTATGGCAATTAGGTCGTACCGATATAAGTTTAACTGTATCGAAATGCCTAGCCAAAACTGTACCGATACCAGTCCTACGGTACAGATACTCCTAGCTTGAAAACAATATTTCCAACTTTAAATTTATTAAAAAAAGGTCCATAGATCAATTTAATACCCCCACAACTTTCATTGATTACAAAATTGGGTACAAGGATCATGAAATTACACTTTCGGGTATGTCTGATACAAAATTTCTGATCGCCGGAGCCTTATTTTGACTAGGTCAGTTTTCGGGATGTAACATATCAATTGAATTTTAAGGGTGTGGATGTGCCGAAGACTACTTTTCGCACGAGGTATGAGCATTATGAATTTTTGGTGATGTTGTTTAGTTTGACAAATGCCCCGACTGCTTTCATGGATATGATAAATAGGGTGTTCCATGAATATCTCGATCAGTTTGTAGTGGTATTTATCGATGATATTCCCGTGTACTTTCGTACTGAGAAGAAACATGATCGGTATTTGTAGATCATTTTGTAAGCTTTGAAGGATCATCAATTGTATGCTAAGTTGAGTAAGTATGAGTTTTGGCTTATAGAAGTGATGTTTCTTGGTCATATGGTTTCGGCTAAGGGTATCTATGTTGATCTGTAGAAGATTGAGGTTATCTTTAATTGGAAACAACCTAAGTCGATGTTCAAGGTTCGTAGTTTCCTTGGATTGGCCAGATATTATCGTTATTTTGTGGATGGTTTCTCTAGTATTGTTGCTCCGTTGACAAATTTTTTGCAAAAGAATGTTCCTTGTGTATAGAAGGAGAGTCAGTAGCGTGGTTTTGAGAAGTTGAAGGAGGTTTTGACTCATGCTCATGTCCTAATTCAACCCGAGTCTAGTAAAGAGTTTGTAGTCTACAGTGATGCGTCTTATGTTGGGTTGGGTTATGTGTTGATGCAAGATGGTAAGGTTGTGGCTTATACATCAAGACAATTGAAAGTTTATGAACGTTATTACCGGACTCACGATCTATATCTTGCGGTGGTTGTGTTTGCTTTGAAAATTCTGAGACACTATATATATGGTGAAAAGTGTATTGTTTACATCGATCATAAGAGTTTGAAATATTTAATGTTGCAAAAAGAGTTGAATCTTAGGCAACGAAGGTGGATTGAGTTGCTTAAGGATTACAACTTGACGATTAAGTATCATCCCAAAAAAGCTAATGTGGTAGCATACACATTGAGTCGTAAGATTGTTGTTGAGCTTAGAGTGATGTTTGCAAGGTTGAGTGTGAAACGTGAAGGTGTCTATTGGTTGAGTTGCAAGTTAAGCCTACATTGTCTCAAAGGATTAAAGCGAGGCAACCGTATGATAATTCTTTGGTTCCTTGTGTTAAGGATATTTCGAATGGTAATCCGATGGATTTTTATTTTGATGATGAAAGGTTTTGTGCTTTAAATGTTGAATAGTTGTGACAGAAGATTCAGAGTTGAGGCGTGCTATTTTGACTGAGGCTCATTCAAGTCCTTTTGCTATGCATCCTGGTGGTACAAAGATGTATCGGGATTTGAAGGATGTGTATTATTGGGTTGGCTTGAAGAAGGATGTGGCCGAGTTTATTTCTCGTTGTATGGTGTGTTAGCGGATTAAGGCTATACATCAGTTTCCTTCTGGATTATTGCAACCTGTTCAGATTCCGGAATAGAAGTGGGAAAGAATCACCATGGATTTTATTACGGGTCTACCCTTGACACCATCCAAAAAGGATTCAATATGGGTGATTGTTGATCATTTTGTGAAGTGTGCACATTTTCTTGTTGTGCATACAACAACGTTGGATAAGTTGGCTGATATGTATATTGCTGAAATTTTAAGGTTACACAGAGTTCCTAAGTCGATTATATCAGATAGGGATCTACATTTTACGTCAAGGTTTTGGGGAAGTCTATAGGCAACTTTAGGTACGAGGCTCAATCTCAGTACACCTTATCATTCTCGGACGGATGGGCAGTCTGAACGTGTTATTCAGATTTTAGAGGATATGTTGAGATGTTGTATAATTGAGTTTCAAGGGACTTAGGAAAAGCAACTACCATTGGTAGAGTTTGCTTACAATAATAGCTATCAGTCGAGCATCCATATGGCTTCCTATCAGGCTCTTTATGGTTATAGGTGTCGTATGCCTCTTTGTTGAGCAGAAACAGGCGAGAAGCATGTGCCAGGGCCCGATTTTCCTAAGGATGCGAATGAGAAAGTAAAACTCATTTGTAAAAGACTTAAGGTAGCTTCGAGTCGGCAAAAGTCTTACACAAATTTGAAGTGGAAAGAGGTTGAGTATGAAGTGGGTGATAAAGTGTTTTAGAAAGTTTTGCCTTGGAAGAAGGTGATGAGATTTGGGCTAAGGGTAAGCTAAGTCCTAGATTTGTTGGACGGACCTTATGAGGTGAATGAGCGTGTTGGTCTAGTGGCATATAGATTGAGATCCGATCAAGCTTGAAAAGATACATGATGTTTTCCATGTGTCGATGCTTCAGAGGTATAGATCAGATTCGTCGCATGTTGTGCCAGTTGAGGAGATTAAGTTGCGACCAGAGTGTACTTATGATGAAGAACTTGTAAGGATATTGGATTCTAGTACCAAGGTTCTTCGTGGAAAGACCATTGAGTTGGTTAAGGTGTTTTGGTGACATAAAGGTGTGGAAGAAGCCACTTGGGAGACGGAAGCAGATATGAAAGAACAGTTTCATCATCTCTTTCCTCCAAGTAAATTTTGAGGATGAACTTTCTTAAGAGGGGGAGAGTTGTAATGCCCCAAAAATATGGCTAAATGTTAGAGGTTTGATCGGGTTGGGTTCAACTTGATCGAACTGGATTAACCGGTTAAATGAGTTTAAGGGAAATTAATATTTTAAAAATAAAATTGAGAAGATAAAAATTGATTTGGTTTACCAAAAATGTCTAAGTATGTTATAGAGTGTTTTGGTAATTAATTTGGGAGTTAATTAAATGGTTTTAAGTGACACTTTGATTTAGTGACTAAATTATAAAAATTGCAAAATTGTTTTAAACGACTATTTTGTAAATGGGTCCATACTAAGAATCCTTAGAGAGCTATTATTTCTAAATGTTTTTAATCAGAAAATGACCACCTTAATTGTGTAAAGAATTTGCTGTTAATTGGTTTCTAAATCATTTTCCTATTCTTTCTAATTTTCCCTCATTTTCTCTCCTTATTTTCCCTTAATTTCTATTTTGACCTCCAACCATGATTCTCCAAAACTATTTGCTGATTTTGTATGGAGAAATCCTCATTTGATTCTACTTTTGATTCCTCATAAAACCTCCCAAGAATTTCTCAAATATTTCATCAATTTCACAAGTTTGGTTTCAAGGAAAATCTTATGTCAATTTTGGTGGAAGCTTCATCAAAGATGAATTTCGTTTTCCTCTCTTAAACTAAGGTTCTTTATTGATATTCCCTAGTAGTTGGCTGATCTTGGATTGATTTTAACTTAGTTTTGCAAATGGATTTCAAGAATTGAGTTATTAATGGATATTTTCATAATTTGCTTAAAGATTTTTTTAAGTTGATGAAACCTGGATATTTTGTTGGGTAAATTCATGTTTTGTTAAGGTAATCATAATGTAAAATAAGTTTAATGGAATAAATCCTGAAACTATTTGATTGGTTAATTTTTATGTGAGTTTTTAGTGGTTTTGGGGCTGTTATGGGTGTTCTTGAGTTTCTAATGATATAAGGATGTTTAGGAAGTGTTTTTGGTTGTGTTTTGATGTGGATTGAATGTTAGGATCGTTGGTTTGTGGTTAGGTATTGGTTGAACGAAGATTGATGTTGATTTCATTAGTTTCGTCTAATTTTCGAAAGGATATTGTTAAGGATGCAGGGGATTGTTGTTTGATAGTGCTTAGAATGCATAATGATTCATTTTTCCCTATGGTTTTACGTTCTTAAAATAGGGTAAAATCAAGGCAACGTTGCCTAGTTGCGTACGTTGCATTTTGGAGGCTCGATTCGCGTTGGCAAGTAAAGTGAAATGTATCGATGAGTGTATAAACGCGTTAAAGCTCTTTAAAGGTTTGATTGATGTATCATGGGGGTTTAGTTATATCCTAACAAGCTTAACTAAGCTCAAGCGTAAGTTTCCCTCATTTCGCTTGGTTATCGGCTTTGATATGAGCTTGCAGATTTCATGTTTGGGTTTTAAACATGGTTTGATTTACTTACTATAAATGCATCGTGTTGAATTAATATACAATGTTTATCAAATTATATGAATGCCTATGAGCATTAAGATTTGTTCCTTGGCAATGTGGTTTTGCATATGAAACGATTTTGTGAAATGCATTGGAAAACAGTAAGTAAATGTAATTAAAAGTTATATATTGGCTATGTGACGTAATGAGAAAGTATCGAATATAGTTGGCTAGCCATGGGATTAAGTGCATTATAATATAAAGTCGATCACTCTATGGCTCTTGAGGTATAGCGGTATGGCTACTCGGGCTGATGGTATTCTTCGGGTTCTTCAATAGGGGTAAGCCTATTGTTATGTCGTAGAGGTAAGTCTATTACGACGAGTAAGGGTAATCCTATTCCAAGTCGAAGTTAGATTTGGTCGAGGCAAGTCCATCATGAGAAATACGTGTATCCGATGTATAAGATTAACATTCTGCTTTTTGAATGTAAGGATAGAGGTAAGTCTATCTGGGGTCACCTTTAAAACCAATATATGTGATATATGTGAAAAAAGGTTTTGATGCATATGGATGTAATGCATGATTTGTTGTGGAAACAAATGAGAAAATGCTTTGGTTTATTTAAGCATGTTTTATACTTCACATGACATGTGGTTTTCAAATGAATTTTAAAATGCATCAATGTTTATTAAGAGCAACCTTACTAAGCATGTGTGCTTAAACTATTTCTCCATTGATGTAGAGCAATAGAGTTGCGGGGAAGCGTTCCCTCAACAAGGATGGTCCAAGAGCAAGACATTTGATTGAGTATGAAAAACCTAGTTTTAATTCGGTTAATAAGGCAATGTGTTACCATGTTTTTAGGGGATTTGTAATATGGTTTTTAATGGTGTTTTGATGGTTTATATGTTGTGGTTTGATGGATTAGATTGTTTTTGTTTGAGGCTTGATTGTTGACGACTTTCATATATGTGTTTGGTGCTTGAAGGACTTCGTAGTATGCATATAGGGTGGATTTGTCAATACTTATGCTTTTATGGTTCAAGCATGTTTTAAGTGTTGATCTAAGTCTATTGATGTGATACCTATGTTGAAACGTACCATGATTTCCCTTTTGGATGTTGAGTTGAACAATTCTAGGAAGCATGCCTCTAGTATTGTGTTTTGATGCAATTCTCTGCCTAATGTTCATGTTCTTGTGAGCTTAAGGCTTGCCTTAATCCTTGGTTTAGTGGTGTATATTTGTAAGGTTAATTAAGGCATGTTTGAGTTATCAATTGGGTGAAAAGCCAGCAAATTTGGACATTATAGGTCCAAGCGTACTGATACACCTGGCCTAGTATCGGTATGGGTATGTGTTAAATTGGCCTGAGTATCGATACACGGGGAAGCATATCGATACGGGTTTTAGCTACTAGAATTTGAGATTTTGGCCATGTAACCCGCGTACCGATACATTTAGAGATTGTATCGGTATAACTCTACGGAATAAACCTGGTATCGGTACGGTGTTCCACGTACCGATACGTATGGCCTTTAATTTCAGTTTGAGTGACTTTATGTTTTGAAATTCTTTCAGTTTGGTCCCTGAATCTTGTAATTGCAATTGTATGAGTTTGGTTGATCGTTTAGAGCCGAAATTTGACAAGTAAGCATGTAACCTGACTAATTGAGGATTGGTAACTTCAAATTTAATTAAGTCCTCTTAATTCTATAGATTTGCAATTTGGTCTCTAAATTACAAATTCACGTAATTGGATATCATTTCGACGCCTGATTGAGTTGAGAATTCACCCGCTGCTAGCATGCACACCTTAGGTCATAATATTGCATCTAGATAAGATAAAAAGAAAAAAATAGACCTAGTCTTAGTTAATCATTTCGTGTTTGTTTCAGCAAACCCAATGTGGCTCACTCGATTCCGTTTTGCATCTAGATTAGGTCGAAGGGGTTACAATCCAAGTAGATTTTCCATCTATATCTCACCTTTTTCGAAAATAGCAAGTAATAACTGCCATGGAAAATACCATTACTCAACAAAATCTCATCAAAACAGTCACTCACATTCCTTTACATGATTCACAGTCATCTATTTAAATTCCCACCGAAGCATCATAACAACTCTAAGAAAATCAATGTTTGACTCCCAACTAATGGCAAGTCAAACACTTCACACAATCTCAAACACATGACTCTAGACTCTCTCTCAAAGATGCATCGAAAGTTTGGTGCAACTATCGCTCACAAGATTCACCATGTACTGACTACTGTACTACATATGAAGAATCTCTTGCCTTGATATATCTTTCTCTAAAACACCCACACAAAAATCTCAAAGTCCATTAGAAAACATCAGACCTAAAGTCAATCATAACACTGTATCCTCTTATTTACAATAAGATTCTACTTCATGTGGCTTCCAAAGTTACCTGATCCTCAACTTGAAGCTTAAACAAAAAAACAAATGGATACCAGCATTGGCCGATCAGCACCCTCACCAAATGAATCAAATATCAGTACCGCATAGATTTAGTATCGGTACTCCCTTGCATGACTATCACTTGCAATCCTTGATCGCCCCACATGGGCAGCATGATACTTTATTCCGAACTAACTCTATACACTTCATTACTTACCAAGTTCACTTAGCTGGTGATCAATCACACGATCAATAGTTCTCAATTAATTTAACTCGCGTTGTTGTCCAAATCTCAAATTCCTTAAAGATCAAGTACCTAAAACTTCACACTGATGGGGTAGGCACACCTTTCCTTCTTATTGCAAAAAAAATATAGCCTTGACAAAACAACAAACATTTTCGAAGATCTCGAAACCTTACTCGACTTTAATTTGAGTCAGCACCATTGTCACAACAAAACAGTCTCACGCAGCTTGGATCTCACCAATGTTCCCCAGCTCGTTCCAAGGAAACTTTGATAAAAACCAAAAGAATTTGCAAAGTCTTGAACACTTTGTCTCTTAAATTGATCATACGGTGACTAGCATTTCCCACACATAAGGTCATCAAGGTAATTATCTTGTCAACGCTCATATTTCCATATTTCTTACACATTCACACGTTTCATGCAAAGCATCAACTTACATTCGAGAGACAACCCGATGGTCCCCAACTTATCATCGCTAAAACACCTCAAACATCACTGCAGACATCAAATGTTACCACGACACACCATAAAGAGAGAAATCATCATTCCAAAATTTTATTTCAAAACTACAAGCCTCTAACACTTTAACCGCAACCATCTTATTCTTGAACCAATCTCGGAAGAACACATGGGTACTTCACAATTGGTTAAACGAGTCATTCACCATAGGAGACATGTAACGGTCCATCACTGCCACTTAACAAGCTACTAACGGTTTAAGCATCACCTCAACGAACCAACTTCTTACTAGCGAACAAGGTCGGTTCTCCCTTGAGCGAAACACTTAGACAAAAGAAACCTCGTTTGAGTTGTGCCTTCTCAATTGAACCTCTAACTTTCTCAACTGGGTCGATGTCCTCTAACAAGGGCGATGGGCACCAACATCCCACTCAGCCTTACCTCAACATCCAGATCCTATCGATCAGAGGTAACACAACCAATCGATTGTCCAAACAACACACAACATGGACACGATTACCATACAGCCTACAACATTTACAAGGTTACTATACTCTATAGTTTCTATCAAATATCAAGCCACCCATTTCAGTTTACCAACTTGTTAATATATTATGAAAGTCTACGTTAATTATCCTCATTAATTATTTTTATTAACTCATATTATCTCATTATCATCCCACATAAATTTCCATTTTCTTATTAGAATTATAGATTATTCCATTAAGTGGGTATTAATACTTGAACATAAGTATCAATACGGTACCCTTAGGTATCGGTACCCACATGCGTACCGATATGGCTTACTAGAAATCCTTAATTTCTACAAGTACCGGTACGGGTCGACCCGTACCAATACAGTCCCTAATCGCATATCGGTACAACCAAAGCTCGTACTGATACCCTATATACAGGTTCGCACCATTTCCATGAATTACAATTTTACAACAATTTATTCGATTCCTAAAGCTTATAAAAGTCATTAGAGATTGTTTACTAACGTATTTAATTAATTAATACTAATTACCAACTTTATAGTTATTTATTCGAATATTTATCCCTTAAGCATAGTTCTCATTGAATCACGTCAATCTATTCGAACAAGCATACAAGGCATCACCACTATCACCCAATCAAACAATCATCAAACAATCATACGAGCATCTCAAATGATCTTACACGGTCTCTAAAGTTTCTATAAATCCCATCATGTTCACAACATCATCATGTCACACACAGATATCACATCTCATACTATCGGTCTCCAAACATACATATTCATTATCTACCTAATTTGCATATACTGACATGCAAGACAATCACACTTATGATGCTCATGAAGCAATAGGAGTTTGAGGTGTACTAACCTTAAGCTAGAGCGATAAATCCTTACTCGAGCTCCTCAAACTCTCCTCTTGATTTGGTATTCGAGCCCGAACAAACCTCGTCAATATACGAATACCACAATTAATAATTAACTTTATTCACTAATCTCCAAGGTTAAACGCCTAAAAACAACTTACCGGGTTCGAATTTGGTGAAACTGACTGCACCAACAAACTTAGAACATCGAGAAACCACCGGGCATGATCTCTCGAAAAAAGTCAATAGCTGGGCTCAGCCCGGTTCACCAAATAGGCTTGGCTCAAATCCAAACCCGACTCAGCTTAGATGGCTCAACTAAGTGGCATAGATGGCTTCCCCTACTGCAGAACAAAGCCCACACGCGGCCGGCGATGCCTATAGCACGTAGGGTAGTAGCCGGTGGCCAAAATCGAATGGTGAGCTCCAGACTCGCACATCTCCTGCCGAACAACTTCGTGGTGGTGTCAGTTTCTAGATAAAGACGGTAGAGCATAATATTTTAAACTAGGTCAAACCTTCTTTCCCCTCACCCTAGACGACGATGCGAGGACCACCGTCATACTTGTAACGACACGAATTTCTGAGTCAACGATTAGGAATTGACCTGGGTTATAAATCCTCATGTTGGATCGAGTAATTGGACCATTTGGGCCTTTTTGGATGAGCTTTGAGCTAGTTGGGCTAGGCTAGTGACCATTTTGTGAGAAACGAAAAAGTGTGAGGTTTTATGTGGTAATTGTACCTTATTTTAAATTAAAGGCTACTCTCCCTTAAACCATTTTGTCTTCACGTGGGAGAGAGGGGGAACATGGTGATATCATCCTTTCCCACCCAATTTTTCTTCATCATCTTCCTCCATCTTTTCTCTTAAACACCATAGTTTTCAAAGCTTAAAAATCCAGTCTTTGCTACTTATTTCTTCCATCCAAGGTTTGAGATTAAAGTATGTTAATCACTATTCCAAGGGCTTCAAGAAAATTATACTTTTAAGGAAAATGGGGTAAGTTTCCATTATTGGGTTTTTGAAGGATTTATGCTTTTGGAGCTCTTTCTTTGGTTTAAAGGTTGTGTTTTCGTAGTTAATCCTCACTATAATGTTAGTCTGAACTTTGGTTTTTTTTCTTGTTGTTGTGGCAAGAAGAGGTGTTTTGGGGTTTCATCAAGCTTGGATCAAAAGAGAAGTTGAAGGGTTTTGCTTGGGAGCTTGATTTCGGGATTTCTAGCTTATGGGTAGTACATCTCTGACTCCTACACTTCTTGAAGATCATAAAATGATTTCCTCGCTTGGTATTTTTGTTTATTGTTGCTAGTTGGGTGTTTGGTAACTTAAGCCCTTTAGTGGTGAAATTCAGATTAACTGTTAATAAAGTGTAAAAGGGTAACAAACCACTCTAATCAACTCCCATAAGATGCAGGATTAAGTTAGAGGGTTAAAGGTTACGTTTTGAGGACTTGGAAAGTGATTTCCCGGGCCTTGAAAGCCATTTCTAGGCTTCGATATCGGTACGTAAGGAGCCAATACAGGTACCTTATGTTATTTATGATAAACACGGGCAAAACTAAAAGGGGTATTAGTACGCCTAAGGAGGGTATCGGTACCCACTGTTCCATTAGAATTTTAGTAGCTTAAAATGGTATCGATATGCTTGGAGCCGTATCGATACCTAGGGGTATCAGTACGCAGGGACCGTGTATCGATACAGATCAACGATCAACCTCTTTCTCTATGAAGCCGAGTACCGATATGCTTAGCTTGGGTATCGGTACCCAGAGAATAGTATCATACTCTTGGGTGGGTATTAGTACCCATTGGGCAATCTGCTCAAAAAATACATTTTGAGTTCGAAGGGCTTATAATTCGAAGGCTAGGGCCCAATAGGCTTCTAATATGATAAAATGAAAAGTAAAACTAAGAAACCGAGTTTTAGTCCTCACATATGAGAGCAACGTGAAATAGCTTGGTAAAAGATAACTTGATATAGAAGTGATGATTAGTATTATGCCTTGGTGCATTTATTGAGGGCTTGGCTTGGTGTCACTTGCCTCTTGGTGAGGTGTACGAATACTGGGGGAGCATGTATTATCTTATGATTATGGTAAAGGAATTCGGATGTCTTATAGTCAGTACTACGATACTTATTTAAGGGGATGTGTACTTCGGGCTGAGTGATCAAATACATCTGACGTACCCACAGGCTGAGTGATCTGGGTGCAGTTAGAAACCTATCTGTGGCTATGGTGATCTGGATAAGGTAATTAACTCGATAGGATGAGTGAGCTCGAGTAACCTTATTGGCCGAGTGACCTCAGGTAGGGACTACTTGTGGCTAATGTGATCCAAGTATGTCTAGGATGTATCTGTGGCTATGGTGATCCGGGTATGGTCCATTCAACCTAATAGTTGTGTGAGCACGGGTAAAGAAGGGCTTCGTTGACCATTATGTGGATGGTGTATGGATGTATTTATGTTGTTGTGTGGTTGCTATAGACTGATAGCTTATACACCCTATGGCTGAGTGATCATGGCATTAACTCGATGGGTTGTGTGAGCTCAAGTATCTCGATAGGCTATGAGACCTCGAGTATGGTAAAACTTGTGGATCATGTAAGATTCTCATAGTCTTAATGATGCCTTGAGATAGGTGATCTAGGTATCCTAGCTTCTGTAGGTAGATGATAACTCATAGATAGAAAGACTTTGTCTATGCTTTCTAAGCTTTATTATCTTGCATGCTTATTTATGATAATCACGAATTATGGTAGAGTAGAAATGTACCACTGAGCTTTGTTAGCTTAGCGTGAGAATGTGTGGTTTTTCCGTGCATAGGTTGATAGCTCACCTTTTGGAGGAGCTCATCGATGAGGATTTCACAGCACCATATCCGTTTCAGAGTACAGTACTTGTTATTTTAGTTTGGGCTAATGTATTCTTAGGACCTTAACATTGTTACGTCTATAACTCTATTTTGAAGTATTATTTTTGTTATACAGTATTTTAAACTTGGAACTCCTATTTTGTAAACTTATTTAAATGCTTATTTAATTACATAAATCTGTGGATGTATAATGCTTTTAAATGATGGCTAAACTTATGGTTTTTAAATGGAATTTTGATGGGTCGGTTTTAGGTGACCCACCCAAATATAGTACTTTGGATCCGAATCGAGATCGGGGTGTTATATGACTCCCCTCGACGAGCTGAAGACGATAGGAGCAACAGTGAGACAAACGACGACGCAGACAATGGTGAGAACTCCCTTGGAACATACCCCCTCTCTAAAAACCCATTTCTCTTCTCGTTCTCTCTCCTCCCTCTCTCTCCTCCATTATTTTTCAAACCCTTCTTTTTCTCTCTTTCCAACATAACCTTTCTCTCTCTTTTCCAACCACCCACTCTTATTTTAATTTCAAACACCACTATCTCCCCATAAAACATTAAACACATGTCATCCATTTTTATTTCCACTTTAGACTCAACTTCAAGTCCCTGTTCGATTTAGCCCAATAATCCATTTAATGGGCTCACAAATTATTAACCCAAAATCCGGTCGTTACAACTATAAAAGTAAAAAATTTTAAAATATAGTTTTTGAAATGTCAAATTTTTAAAGTAGTGTACATTTAAAATTTTAGATTTTTAGGATATTTACATATTGGATTATTTTTTAAAATTAAAGCGCATAATCTTATATTTTTAGAAATTTTCTTAGTTAATTTTATTTTCAAATTTTTAGTAAAATTTATATTTATTTAGATTTTTATGGTTTTTTCAAATTTTTGTAAATTTTTATTAATCTTAAGATGATTTTATCATCTTTATCACATGTTTGTGTCTCAAATTGCCACGTGTCTAGGACTTAACAATATAAGTGGTGTAGTCACGTGTTTTATCCGTCCTTATGTTCAGATTTTTTTTGTATATGTTAAAATCCATTAAAACACAAAACCCAATATATATATAGCCCATTAATATATTATGAAACATTCCATTAATTTCATTCATATACACAAATAAAGGCCCAATTTGGCCCAAACTAAAAAAAAAAAACCCTTGGCCTAATGTCTTTCTCATGTGCACAGCCAGTTCACAGCAGTTGGATCAAGATCTGATCCGACGGTCCAGTTTATCTCAGGGAGAGGGCACTCGGATCACCATTCGCTCGTGCGGCTCACGCGCCAGATTGTTCAGCTCCTCACTCGCGCGTGAAGGCCATGCTCTCGACCCTTTGGCTTCCTAACTCTCCAGCTTCCGGCAAAAAGGGAATAAGCTAAACAAAAAGGAAAAGATATCAAGATCATACAAGGGAGATCATATTGTAATCAGGGAAAGAAAATTCCATAGATTCTAGGGTTTATGCATTGTAATTTAGGAAAAGAATCATGTATTCGGCTGTATAAATCAAGCCAAACCCTATTTTAAAACACACAATATATACAAAAATTTTGAGCAACAAGAATCAAGAAGCAATCCAATTTTTGAGGTATATTCAATAAAAAATTATTATTATTTTGTAAACGTTTCGATCAGGTAAAGGAGGAGGGACGCGGGTTTAGCATTCGAATCACTGAAGGTGCCACCACTAGGTATCATCGACCCAACGACCACCGTTCAACTTGATTAATGCGGTCGCAATAGCCAAAAATGGTCATTTGTGAGTAGAAGCCATCGTCGATCTACAGTGGCTGATGTGACGGAGCACGATGGCTCTCGACTAAAATCTAGAATTCGAGGCGGAGTTCTTCATGTTCATGAAGAACATGGATGAAAACTATAGAGGAAAGGTGGGAGAGTAGGTTTGACCCATTTGGCCAAAAGGGTGGAAATGATTTTTGTTTCCGGTTTGTGGGTTATATACTCGACTCGTGGATGGACCTGAAAACCAAGCTGCACCCGCCTTGGATCCGCACTCGCCTTGGATACGCACCCTTCTTTCTCGGACCTTGCACTATAGCTCTTCAATTTTTAATCCTTTCAATTCCGTCCTTTTTATTTAATTTAGCTTTCTATTCTTTTATTTCATGCAATTCGGTCCTTTCTCTACAATTTCACATTTAAATTCTTATTTTTGTTTAGTTTAGTCATTATTTAGTTTCTTTTTATTTTATGTTATTTATTTAATACTTTTATCACTCTATAATTTTAAGAATTAACCCTAATGTTAACTCTTTAATTGGGTACATTATTTTGATAGTTAAAGCCTTATTTTAGGGTCCTGTTAATTAATTAATGTCATCTCCATTAAGTTTAGCAATTAGAGTAATTTCATAATAAACTAGTTTTTAAGTTAAGACTCTCAAAATTAGGTCCATAAAGCGCTCTTCGAATTTAGTTAATTAGGCTTTGAATAAATCTCTTTATTAGGGTTAGTTTAGACCTTTTAATAACTTACTAATAACTTTGTTAAATATTACCCCACTTAGATCATTTTTAACTAAAGTAAAATTTTAGACATTAAAATATAGACTTTAGGCTCAACTGAATTTTGGCATGCGTAAACCCGGTACATTAAAAAATATTAGTGACCAAATAAGTGTCGTTTTACGGGTGTTGTAGGTTGCTAATCGTTCCCCACACATAATCGTACCTCCGAACCCAATATTGCATAATCTCTGATTTATTTTAGATTTTTGGTCCACCTATCTAAAAGGATCGGTGGCCCAAACATTTTTATACCTACCCGAGTTTGAGGCCGTGACAAGCAACAAATGTTAAAATAGTTGAGGGAATAAAAGTTGAAAATAATATCAAATTGAGAGAAAATATCAAGTACATTGATCAAATTCATAGTTAATCCCTCATTTTATATATAGAAAAAGAGTTAGAAAAATGAAAATGTCGATATGAAATAAATATCACAACCCCAAGCTACAATAGAATGAGGATTTCAACCCTATCAATTATATAGATTTTAAAAAATAAACTAGAAATATAGATTAAATGATCGTCAAAATGAAACTGGACATACATATTTTATACACTGCAAATATGTTCTATTTAATGGATATTTTATTTTGGGATTTTAGTAGACCTTTTTAAAGGAAGCTTTGCGTAAATATAACTTTCCCCTTTTTCTATTTTCACAAGTGTGGTACAATTCAATTTATTTGTAAAAATATTGCAATTGTTATAGTATTTTTTAAAGTTGGTTGGAGCTGGATCCGAATGTGAGCAGTTAACTATTTTTTATTAAAATAATCAAAAACGAATTGTAGGTATATCATCTTTGAATAGTGTTTTACATTGAAGTTGGGTCATAAGTATCTCGACTTAAATATTTTTAATAAAAAATAGGCTGCACAGTGAAGTCGGAATGTATTCCCACCGATTTCATTTTTACCGTAATAAATCCTATAGATTTAAAAATAAAAATCCCCCATCAATATTAGGAGAATTTCTCCAATCCCTAAATAATAGTGAAAATGAATATTTGGGTAAAAGAAACCTCTTTTAATCATAACATCCAAACGAGGTACACAGATCAATGTTTGGGTACGACAGGTAAGCTTACCATTGTCAGCCTTGGGCCTTGATCAAACAGTGGTCCATCCTGCAAAAGGTTGGAGGCTTCTACCCTCAAATCTCTATACGAACTGTTTTAATTAGTTGAGTATTCGTTAGCACATCAGTAAAAATTTAAGTTGGAGTTCGACTAGTATTTTTTTTTTTTGCTTAAGGGTATGATAAGTCTTTAATTTTTTTTAAAAAGTTAATTAAATTTTTTAATTTTTTTTTGCATCCAATTAAGTTTTTAAACTCTAAAACTTCGTCAGTTTAAATTTAAATTTTTAATATCTCCCTGATCACATATCATTTTAATATTAAAAGTTGCGTTGGGTTAAAATCTACGGTTGTAGGTACATTATTTATATAATATATATTATTATTAAAAAATACAATATAAACTTAAGTGATTAATTATATTATACGTGTCAATAGGGTGTTGAAAGCTGCTGTCCCATCAAAGTTCTCTTGTTAATTTAAACAATAAAAAAACAATTCATGAAGTAATTAGAGATAAAAGGGTAAAGTACATAAATTATTTCTAAAAATACAAAATGATTATTAAACTTTCAAAAGTTATATAATGACTATTAAACTTTAGTTTTGTTACAAAATGATTATTGAGTCATTAACTGTTGTTAAGTGGATGACATCGCAGTTACGAAAATTTGAATAGTAACATATCTAATTTTTATATTTATATATTCAATTAATTTAGACATTAATAATGAGTATTAAACTAAGACTAAATTAATTAAATGTATAAATATAAAAAAATTTATAATTGTCACATCACCTATTTAACAACGATTAACAGTTCAATGATTATATTATAACAAAATTTAAAGTTTAATAGCGTTCGGTGGCATTTTTAATTTTCAGAGATAATTTCCGTTTGTGTACTTTACCCGTAAACATAACAGGTGGAAGTCGACAGCAAAGAAACAGAGTGCAACTAACCAAAACAATACTGCAATTTGATTCTTTTAGATCGTTTATACAAAAATTATAAAATATATTGCATATAAAGAGCCAAAAATCATCATCCCTTTTCTGTGTTTATTTTTATGTTCAACGTTAAAAAATTAAATTTTAAGTTATAATTTTAAATTTTAAATTTTAAACCCTAAAAAATACACCTTACTTCATATTCTCTAAATTCTAAACTCTAAATTTAAGCCCTAATCTTAAACTCATATCTTAAACCTAAAGTTTTAGTACGAGATATAAATAGAGGCACTAAAAAATAATATAACTATATAGAAGTGGGGAGAGACAATTGCCCCCACTCCCAAGTATTTTTTCCCCAAAAAATAGTCATTTATGTATTTACCCGCACTTTTAAATATTTATATTTTACCTCAGCTCCAAATTTTGGCTCCTGCAAACAAAAGCAATCGTACACAGAAAATCAAGAAATTCAGAAGAATTAAAGACATCAATCAAAGACAATTACCATTTACAAAAGCCTGGAAAATCATGTTTTTTAGGATACACGCCATAAGAATGATCAAATTTCAGGGGAAACTTTGAGCTTCCATATCGACTTCCATAGAGATTTTATCGTCCATGTATTATTGCTTTGATTCAGTTCTTCAATTTCTTCTTGAGAATTAAGAATATAGTGATAGCTCTATCCAACACAATTCTTACCATCTTTTAGGAACAGAGTCAGGATCTATGTCAGGAGGGGCCAAGTTATTTAATTTTAAAAATATAAAAATTTATTATGTATTTAAATTTAAAATTGAAAGGCAATGCTTAATTTATTTAATATTTAAATTTATAATAACTTAAATTGTCATTAGACAAAAAATTAAAGGAACTAAAATAAAATTTTAGAGAATTTAATTAACAATATTAAAAAAGATAATTTTTAATATAAATTTATAAAAATTTAAAGAGCTCAAATTAAAATTTTCAAAAAAAAAATAGAAAATTAATTATGAAATTTTTAATTTTGGAGGGGCCAGGCCCAAGCTCCGCCTATGCGGCATCATTGTTAGCAAATATGCAATCTGATGATTGCAACGAGGACCATCAAAAGGAAAAGACTTGATAACATTATTTTCAAAACTAAAATATGCTTTTGTATTATCTAAGTTAAATAATTTATTTGGTATAATAATCAATATTCGATTTATTGGTCGACTAATTTATATTAATGTTGTAGATGTTCATTATGGATGATCTTTTTGGCTCAGTTTGTTCAATTCACAACGTTAGGAATCAAACACTACTATTTAAAAGACATAGTGTCCCGTCTCACTAGACCAACCAATAGTTAATTTAATTATATTGTAGGGTAAACTACGCTCAAGGTTATTTAATTATGTGTTTGATAACAAATAGGTCGCTTTTTTTAAAGTTACAAACATGTCGTTCAAATTGAAACATACGCTCAATGTGGTATGGTATAGTAACATATTTAGTCTCTAAAAGTTATACATTCTATTAATTTTATCTTAATTCCAAACAATTCCATAAATTCAATCCTTCATATTTAAAAATCTTATCAAAATATTTTTTTACGATATTGTCAAATCGTGTGATCACATTAGATCAAAGCAGTGGTTGGATAATTGCATAAAGCAAACGATAAATTATTTTTAAACTGTTATTAAATTAGAAAAGTAATAAAATATTTATGAGAAAAGATGATGCAAGCATCAAAGCTCAAATTCAAGATCATGAATGTGATGGATTGACCTTTCCACCATATAGCACATTCAAGTTTTATTTTAGGAACATAGACCTTTCTTAGTAAACTCATCTTTAAAATTTGGAATTTAAAATCAACTTAATTTTTGTAATGCTTTCATCCACTAATCTATAAAAGGGGTGCATGGTTTGAGGGGATTATGCTTGTTATGCATTATGCTTGTTATGCTCTCGCCATAGCCTTTTCGCATTATGTCTCTCTACTCGTCAAGCTAGGAGGTGACCTTACGAAATTACCCATCTGACCATGTTTAACAGACACCGACCAAGGAAGCTTTCGGAGTGGGGCATATCAAAGACCTCCGTAGTAACCTCATACCAAAGCTATATTGACATCGACAAGAAAAACATCAAGTTCACTAATTTACCAGTTAAGCATATCATCTAGAAAATAAGATTACTCTTTTCAACCCATCATCCTATGAGGATTAGCCTTTGTAACACCCCCGACCCGGATATCACAATTGGGCCTCAAGCCCAAACCAAAACCATTAAAGTTTCCCAAACTGGGTTTAGCCCATCAAGTTATTTTCTAAAACAATTAAATCCAATAGTTGAAAACATAGATAAACAATTTAAACCGTTACAAAAGAGCTCCACATTTATTTAAAACATTTCAATAATTGACTTGATTAATACAATTTCAAAAGAAGGATTTATAAACTAAACCACGTAAGGTCCTATGAATACATAGCCCACTAAACACAAGTACCGTACTCTGAAAGCCTCTACATGCTGGAATCATGTACTAATAATGCTCCTCGATCTCATGATCTGACGATCAACCTACGCACGAAAACACCGATTTCGAGCACTGAGCTTACAAAGCTCAGTGGTATACATCTACTCTACTATACTTCATGCTAATCATAAACGTAATCATGCAAGCTAGTACGAGCAATAATGATAGATAAGTAAACACATGGCGCTACCACTAGCCGCCTAAACACATGCTCTCATCATAGATCTCATCATACATGGCCCACAATGTAACATCCCTAAATCGGATGTCGTAATTGGGCCTCCAACCCAACCCAAAACCATAAGATTTGTGCAACTAAATTTAGCCCAACATCATCATTTCATAAAAGCCATTGAGTTAAAACATATTAAGTCGATAAACCATTTAAAAACGTTACATGCGGAGCTCTACTTTAAATACATAATTTTAAAAGCATTCGGTACATAAGCTTAAATCCAAAATACAAGTTACAATACACATAAGGTCCCACAGATACATGGCCCAATAAATCTAAGTATTGTACTTGAACTCTAGTCGATGCTGAGGTCCTACTTTGATGGTGCTCCATAATTTATGCCAACCTACTAACCTACAAACATAAACAACAATTCCAAACACTGAGCTAACAAAGCTTTGTGGATACACTTCCACTCAACCACAATTCATACAAATCATAAAAAAAGTGCATGCTCCAATAAGATAACATGAAATGAAAAGCAATGACGCTACCATATTCGCCTAAACAAAATAATCAAGGATGTACAACCTCAAACTCTTCTTACCTTAAAAACCCCCACCCAAACTCTTCATTTTCCCTTCCATACCATTCTTCCCCTTTTCTCCTAAAAAACACCCCAATGATAGCCTACAAGGCTCTTAAAGCCCACTACTCGACCCAAATGTGAAGCCCACGCTTCGGGTCAAACCGACTCTCAGATTATGAAATCTGGGTCGTTAAACACAAGGCTCAACCATACTCGAGATCTCAACAGATCATCCGAGCGAAAGCACACAAGTCATACCACAAACATGAAGTGACGCTCACGTCCACACAGTATCGGGATCGTACACTCCGAGTGAGGCTCACGTTCACACAACATTAGGATCCCACACTCTGAGTAAGGATCGCATCTACACAACATCGGGATCCTATACTCGTAAGGATGAGGCCTCCATCCATACAGTATCAGGATCCTACATCCATGCTCGGGATCTCTCATCAAGCATCTTTGAATGAGGCCCGCGTCCACATAGCATCGGGATTCTATATTCGAAGTCTACAACCATGGTGTTGCAGTACACTCAACTCTCATTGGGTATCCGGATCCCATCAATTAAAGGTGACTCAACCACACAAATACTTATACTTGGCACGTAACAACACACGATCCACCAAGGACCCCTATGGTTGCTATTACAAACAAGCCACTCAACATTTACCGGTTTATTACTTATTAGGCTCGTATATAAATAATCTCATTCATTAGCTCCATTAATCCATGTTATCACATTTATTCAAGGTTTAATACAATTATTAATGTTTACATCAATTTTCATCCTTAATTTGCATTTATAGATTATTTACTGTATCAGGTACCGGTACTCGTACATGAGTATCGAAGCGGTACCCTCGAGTATCAGTACCCATACACGTATCAATACTAGAACTGATCACTAGAAATTTTTAATTCCAAAAGTACCGCTACAGCCAAAGCTCGTACCGATACAGCCAAAGCTCGTACCGATACCCTATTCACAAGTTCACACCATTTTCATAGACTTCAGTTTACAATACTTTATTCGATCCCTAAAGCTTATATAAGTCATTAGGGTTGGTTTACTAACACATATAATGAATTAATATTAATTATTGGCTTCATAATCACTAAATCGAGTATTTATCGGTATTATCCCTTAAGCATGATTTCCATCTAATTATGTCAATCTATTCGAACAAACATACAAGCATCACAATTAATCAACCAATCAATTAATCATTAAATAATTATTAATGTATCTCAAACAACCCTAACTGGTCTCTAACACCTCCACGAGTCTCATTGTATCATGCATCTCACACATATACCAAATCTTACACTATCAGTCTCAACACATGATTATTTATCGTCTACCTATTTTGCAGATACTAATACGTAAGGCAATCATATTTATGATGCTCATAAAGCAATAGGAGTTCGAGGTGTACTAACCTTAAGTCTATATCGCTAAAATCCTCATCCAAGCTTTCTAAATATTCCACTTGACCCGGTATCTAATCCCCAATAATCTTCGTATACCAAATAATATCATAAGTATCACTTAAACTCATACTTTAATGAATTCAAAGGGTCAAATTGTAAAAATAACTTACCGGGTTCGAATTTGGCGAAACGAACTGTGCCATTAGATCTGGAACGTCAAGAAATCCTCGAGTAGGGTCCCTTGGAAAAAGTTAACGCTAGATAACGACCCAGTGAACTCTGGTCAAAGTCTAGTGATCCGGTGTGACGCAGGTACATAGAAGCTGCTGTGCACCCGTAGGGGGCGATCCAATGTGGTAGGGAGCAGGTGCACCCAAGCAGCAGGATCCAGTGTGGCGCTGCACACTATAGCTGGGTGCACCCGCCAGGTGTTGGGCACGCCCACTCTTGCCAATAGCGCGTGGTGGTACGTGCGATGCCTTTTGGTAGTCAGACAGCGACGACAACCTCTAGTCTCGCTGTCCTGACGTCGGTAAACATGCTGATGCACTCAGTTTTAGGTTTTGACCAACAGAACTGCCCTAATTCAACTTCCTGAATCTTCTCTTCCCTCACTCCAGTGAACAGCAGCGGTGACAGGAACATGGTAACCATCGACTGACTTGTCTCGACGAGCTCTTTCTAACGGTGCCGGCAATGTCGACAAAAGACGGCCCAATCTCTGTAGATCAGAATTCAAAGCTTTCTCCTCTTTTTTCTCTCTAATCTTTCTCTTTTTCTCTCTCATCTTTACTCTTATTCTCTCTCTCTAACATAATATTATCCCTCATTTTCTCCTATTATCATCCTTTTAAATTTCAAACCTCTCCTACCAATATAACGGGCCCTCTTAACTATTCATCCAAAATAAATGCCTAAAATAAATTGGGTCTGAGGCCCAATTTTACAAAGAACAAAATTCGGGTTGTTACAACTCTCTCTACCTTAAAAGAAATTTCATCCTCGAAATTTATACTGGTAAACCAAAGAAGATGCTAAAACCTTATAGCTCTCTGATGTTCTCAAACATATCCCGCTGCGCTACTCTAATCTTTCACAACACTTGTCAATTACTACCCTTGTCTTCTATCGATAGAAGCATAATTTTAACTAATTCTTTCTCTTAGAAGGAATTCATCCTCGCTCGATACTACCCAATTCAACTGACCATTTCTTTTAAAGAGGCCCGTCATTATTTGGTGCATAACCAAAGCCATAGAACGATCCCAATGGTACCTTGATCAAAGCGTCACAAAAACATGTCATCAAAGAAACTTAACTTATGTTGTAGATCCAAAAAGATTGTTGCACAACAGAATCTTTCCACAACTCCGTACGATCTAAAGCAACAAGAGGTTGAACAACTGTTACAACCAAACAAAACAATTTCTTATCGTGGTGACTCTCGAAGGAAACTCTATCTTAAATGTCATCTTTTATCATTACCACTGATTGCCCGGTGAAAGACTTCTAAAAACTAACGGCGTCTCAACTTGCCTCAAGCACTTACCTTAACCTCAGCATGATAACTCATATCAGTAACTAAGCAACTCCCAAAAACTCTGATATGTTATCACAAGAAATCCCACCAAGGGATAATGTTCCATCACGAACCTCGAGCCACGTCTCAAAAGATAGCATGCACACACCGCAGTGTCGTACAACCAAACCGGCAAACAAACCAAGCAAACTTTTTATCTAAATCTCACATTTACCGAAAGTATCAAATGGTACCTACCAAGGACTATATCATTACTCAACGTAATTCCAACGAAACTGTGCACTCACAATTATTTTACAAGGTCCATAATCATCTATTTTACTCACATTTATGAATATCAAAGCATCACAACAACTTTGGGAACTTCAATGTTAGACTCTAAACTGATGGCAAGGTAGCCACCTATCACTATCTCGAACACACGACTCCATACTGTTTCCTAAAACACGCAGTGAAAGTTTGGTACCAATTGTTGTTCTCAAGATTCACCATATTCTAACCACTTTAACATAAAGGAAGAATCTCTTTCCCTGACATGTCTTTCCCTAAAATACCCACAACAAGATCTCAAGTCCGTCCAAAAACCATCAAACCCAAATTCGATCACAACACTATATCATTTTAATTACAACCAGGTGCTACTTCTCACAGCTTCGGAAGTTACTTAGTTCTTAACTCGAAGCTTAACCAACAAAATACACAGGCCCCGGTACTGACCGATCAGTCCCAAAACCTAAAAGAAACAAGCACCGATACCGCATAGAGATAGTATTGGTACTCTCTTACACAACTACCGCTGGAAATCCTTAACCGCCCTACACGAGCAGCATGATACTCTAACCCGAACTAACTACATATAATACATCACTTAACAAGCTCACTTTACTAAGGTGGTGATAGATCAACAAATCTTAATTACTTCAACTCGTATAGTTATCCCAATCTTAAATTCCTTAAAGATCAAACACCCAAAACTCATACGGTTGGGGTAGGCACGCCCTTCTCTCTTTTTTACACAAAAATACAGTCCTAACAGAATAATAAAACATCCTCGAAAATCTCAAAATCTTACTCGACTTTAATCGAGTTATCACCACTGTCACAACAAAACAATTTCACGTAGCTTAGATTTCCACTAATGTTCCTCGGCTCCTTCCAAGGAATCTGTGATACAAATCAAATACATCTACAAAGTCTCAACCATTGCTTCCTTAGTTGATTATACGGTAACTCACATTTCCCATACACAAGATTATTAAGGTAATTATCTTACCAACGCTCGTCTTTCCTTATTCCTCATACGTTCAAATGTGCTACGCAAGCATCAAACTCTCGTTCGAGAGACCACACGGTGACCCCTACCCTAATATCGCTGAAACACCTCAACCATCACCACAAACATCAAACGCTACCATGACATGCTCTAAAGAGAGAAATCCTTATTCCAAAACTCATTTCAAAACTACAAGCCTTTAATACTTTAGTCACAACCATATTTTTCTCGAACCAATCCCGAAGAAACACACGGGTGCTTCGCAACCGGTTAAACAAGACATCCACCTTAGGAGATACGTAACGGTCTTCCACTGTCACTTAACAACCTGTCGACAATTTAAGCACCACCTCTGTGAACCAACCTGTTTACTAGAGAACAAGCTCGGCTCTCCCTGGGCGAGCCACTTAGACAAAAGAAACCTCACTCGGGTTGCGCCTTCACAATTGAACTTCTAACTTCCTCAACTGGGTCGGTGTCTTCTGATAACGGCGATAGAAATAGGCGTTCAACTCAATCTTACCTCAACATCTACTGATGTTCTTGATAGAGAGGAAGTCCTGACGACTCTTCCAAGAAGCATAAACAAATACTTTGACAGTTTGAAAGCTCCCAAGCATCGAACCGTACTCATCGGCACATGCCCACCATTCAAACATGTGTCACAACCTCATTGTGTCGTGCTCAAAATGACCACCACAAATATCACGATAAAAGGCAACAGTCCAAACATCTTCAATACCAAAGGTTGGGTTCCCTCGAGGTTTCAAAGCCTCGAGAACCACTCTCGACATTACTAGCTACCATCTTGTTTGATTAACCAAAACAAAACCAAAGGTACAACAACTTCTAAGAAAGTAGTTCCGTCAAACTGGTAGAACGTCTAAGTTTCGACACACTCTAACGAACTAGTGGATCTCAAATCCACTATCTTCGAGTAATGCCTCTAAGAAGGGCGATGATACTCTCCAAGTATCCACAAGACTTTTTTTTAAGTGAACAAAGGGTCCACAAACCAACACGCATCCACTGATCGATTTCTAAAGAAGTTTGTCTAAACCCGCATCACAAACGTTATTCCCGTATAACGATGAAGATTCCTTGCCAAAACTCTTATAACATATCTGAAGGCTTTGGAACGTCTTCAACATGCAACTAAGACACCGTTTAGGTGGCAGGGGAAAGATACATCATCGACTATAGCGTCATTCAACCAACTCGTATCTCAACAATCCGAGGCAAACCCCACTCACTCCCATGAGCGGCTCAACACTTAACTTAGCTACAATTGTAACCATCTTAGTGTCATAACATCAGACACACCATCAAAATTCTAGTATTAAGGAGTACGAAGTTTATTTAAGGGCTTGCATTTACTAGACACCTTACTAAAACACCTATACCACCCTGAGGTTTCCTAGAACCAGCTAAACCTAAGCTTTAATACCACTGTTGTAGCACCCCCGACCCGGATGTCATAATTGGGCCTCAAGCCTAAACCAAAACCATTAAAGTTTTCCAAACTGGGTTTAGCCTAATCAAGTTATTTTCCAAAACAATTAAATCCAACAGTTAAAAATATAGATAAACAATTTAAATCGTTACAAAAGAGCTCCATATTTATTTAAAATATTTAAATAATTGACTTGATTAATACAATTTCAAAAGAAAGATTTACAGACTCAACCACGTAAGGTCCTATAAATACATAGCCCACTAAACACAAGTAACGTACTCTAAAAGCCTCTATATGCTGGAATCACGTACTGATAATGCTCTTCGATCCGACGATCAACCTACATACAGAAATAATGATTCTGAGCGCTAAGCTTATAAAGCTCAGCGGTACACATCTACTCTACTATACTTCATGCTAATCATAAACTTAAGCATGCAAGCTAGTACGAGCAATAAGGATAGATAAGTAAACACATGGTGCTACCACTAGCCGCCTAAACACATGCTCTCATCATAGAAATCATCAAACATGGCCCAACCATACTCGAGAACTCACCAGATCATCTGAGCGAAAGTACACAAGTCATACCACAAACATGGAGTGACGCCCACGTCCACATAACATCGGGATCCTACACTCTGAGTAAGGTACATGTCCAACCAGCATCAGGATCATATACTCGTAGGGATGACTGCGTCGACACAACATCAGGATCCTACATCCATACTCAGGATCTCTCATCAAGCATCTTCGAATGAGACCCGCGTCCACACAGTATTGAGATCCTACATTCGGAAGTCTTCAACCATGGTATTGCAACACACTCAACTCTCACTGAGTATCAGGATCCCATCAATCAAAGGTGACTCAACCACACAAGTGCCAATACTTGGCATGTAACAATACACGATCCACCAATGACCTCTATGGTTTCTATTACAAACAAGTTATTCAACATTTACCGATTTACTACTCATTAGGCTCATATATAATTAATCTTATTCATTAGCTCCATTAATCCATGTTATTGTATTTTTTCAAGGTGTAATTCAATTATTAATATTCACATCAATTTTCATCCTTAACTTGCATTTATAGATTATTTACCGTATCAGGTACCGATACTCGTACACGAGTATCGAAACGATACCCTTGAGTATCAGTTCCCATACACGTACTAATACTAAAATTGATCACTAGAAATATTTAATTCCACAAGTACCGGTACGGTTAAAGCTCGTACTGATACCCTATTCACGAGTTCACACCATTTCCATGAATTTTGGTTTACAACACTTTATTCGATCCCTAAAGCTTATGTAAGTCATTAGGGTTGGTTTACTAACGTATATAATAAATTAATATTAATTACCGGCTTTATGATCATTAAATTGAGTATTTATTAGTATTATCCCTTAATATGATTTCCATCTAATTATGTCAATCCATTCGAACAAGCATACAAGCATCGCAATTAATCAACCAATAAATTAATCAATAAATAATCATACATGCATCTCAAACAACCCTAACCGATGTTTAACACCTCCACGAGTCTCATCGTATCATGCATCTCACACCGATATCAAATCTCACACTATCAGTCCCAACACATGCTTATTTATTGTCTACCTATTTTGCATATACTAACACGCAAGGTAATCATATTTATGATGCTCATGAAGTGATAGGAGATCGAGGTGTACTAACCTTAAACCAATATCGCTAAAATCCTTATTTAAGCTTTTCGAATATTCCACTTGACCTGATATCCAATCCTCAATAATCCTTGTATACCCAATAATCCTCGTATACCAAATAATATCATAAGTACCACTTAAACTCATACTTCAATGAATTTGAAAGGTCAAGTGCGTAAAAAAGCTTACTGGGTTCGAATTCGGCGAAACGGACTATGCTATTGGATCCAGAACGTCGAGAAATCCCCGAATAGGGTCTTTCAAAAAAGGTCAACGTCGGTCAATAGCCCGGTCAACTCTGGTCAATGTCTAGTGATCCGGTGCGGCGCAGGTGTATGGAAGGTGTTGTGCACCCGCGGGTGGCGATCCAATGTGGTAGGGAGTAGGTGCACCCGGGCAACAAAATCTAGTGTGGCGCGGCACACTGTAGTTGGGTGCACCCACCCACTCTCGCTCACTCTTGCCGGCGGCACGTGTGGTGCCTTTCGGCGGTCGGACGAAGGTGGCGACCTCTAGCCCTTTGTCCTGATGTCGATGAGCACGCTGGTGCCCTCAGTTTTGGGTTTTGACCACCGAAACTGCCCCAATTCAACTTCCCGAATCTTCTCTTCCCTCACTTCGGCGAATGAAGGCGACGACGACGACACGATGACCATCGACTGACTCGTCTCGGCGAGCTCTTTCCAACGATATCGACGGAGTTGACAACGGACGATTCAATATCCGTAAGTTAGAGTTCAAAGCTTTCTTCCCCCTTTTCTCTCCCACTTTTCTATTTTTTTCTCCCCTCTTTATTTTTCTTCTCTCTCCAACATAATAATATCCCATTTTTTCTCTTATTATCATCCTTTTAAATTTCAAATTTCTCTCACCAATATAATGGACCCTCTTAACTAGGCTTTTAAAATAAAGGCCCAAAATAAATTAGATCTGAGGCTCAATTTTGCAATGCCCAAAATTCGAGTCGTTACACACTTGACACCGTAGTTAGACCTCCCGATATATATATATATATATATATTAATTTCCCTCAAGCTGAACCCTGCATAAAAGATAATCCAGAACCCATTTCTCTCTCTCTTCTTCATCTTCATTGTCTTTATTGACATTGGCTGTTGCCCACGCCTGCCTGAGTGTACCAACCTTAAGATCCACGACCACTATCCCATTCTGCACATCAACAATTGGTGCGATTAATGTAGACAACCTCTGTACCGAGAGAATCAACGATGATAAAATCTCAAAGAAAATACTTTCATTATACTACCCCATATTTTTCCCCCGATCATCAATGACGAAGTGATCAACGAATCACGGGACACGAAACACCCCATAAACGATAAACTGCAACTAAAAGGAGGGGAAATTTTTGGCACAAACCACGTCCTGTTGATCCAAAAAGGATAAGAAAGAAGAAAAGAAACGATGAGACGATAACCTTCTACTGAACACATCTGTAGGTGATAAGACGGGCTACAGAACAACCAGACAATATGAAATGACCTAGGTTGTCTTATAAACCCTCCAACCACAGAAAAGGCACACCCCGATCGCCAAACCGAAGAGATATATTTGCCAGCTGCCACAATATAGCCCCGCACATACGAACTTTTAGGGAACTATGTATTTTCAAGTTTTTTTTTTTTAAATGAGATAGTATAACAAAAAAACTTTGAATTAAAACATCATAATGTTAATATTATGTTTAAGTTATTCAGTATTTCTTGAACTTTAAAAAGAAAGAAAAATACTAAAAAATATAATAGATTAAGAATTATTATTTAGTGCATTATTAATGAAAAATAGTAATTTTACGAGCATCTTTTAGATGATAACAACTATCTTGTTTATTTGTCTTTTAAAATTTTAACTTAAGGGTAGGTTTATTCTGGTACCAAATAATCAATTTAATTTATCCATGAAAAATACATTCAATTTGACTCTCAAACTGAAGAATTGCATCAATTTAATCTTTTTATTAATACTAATTGTTAATGTGTTGATGCGGTCGTTAACGGTGTTGACGTGACAGTTTGGGGTGATGATGTGCCTAGCCAGCTTGCAAGCTAATCAAGCTCGGTTCGGTCAAAGCTCGGCTTGAGTGAGCTCGACTCGAGACCTTAACAAGCTGAGCCGAGCCTACTCAAGCTCGACTCGAAAAGCTCGTGAACAGGCTCGACACACACACACACACACATATATATATATATATATATATAAGTTATGATCCACTTACATTGTGTAAAATTCAATTACTTTTACACCTTTTTTGGACCGTCAGATGATGGTAATAAATGACTAAAATTATTTTTTATCTTTTTTCCAAGCGATAATCTTCATATTTTCTACTGTTAATCTCATTCATCCATCCATCCATTTACTTTCTTTTAACGGTCTAAAAAAGCGTAAAACTTTCAAGTTCTACATAGTGTAAGAAGATCCTATATATATGGAAAATACTTTGATATTTAGGTTATGGTATAGGGCTTAGGAGTTTAGATTGTAGGGTGTAGAATTTAAGGTTTATTGTTAGAATTCAGAGTTTAGGGTTTATAATTTAAGATTTAGGTTTTAGGGTATTAGGGCTAGGGACTTAGGTTTTAAATTTTATAACTTAATATGAAGGGATGTATAATTTTTTTTACATGGCTTATGTATCAAATGTAACCATATATATAGATTCCATATGCACTAAATCAATATGCTTAGCGAAATAAAAGTTATAAAGCAAATTAGGCACACAAAACCACTAAAGAAAATTAAGTAACTAATAACTATAACAAAATTATTGTTTGTTATCCTAATTGCAGACTTATATGTTTCAGTGTTGTTAATTTGTTATCATAGTTAAAATACTTTAAGTTTCTAAAAGTTATTTTTCAAAACTTCAATAAAAATATTTAAATGCAATTTGAGGAAAGCAACGAGCCGAGCTCAACTGTCAACTCCGAGCTTAAAATTTAGAGCTCGAGCCGAGCCCGCTAGTATTATTTTTGAGCTGAGCCTGCCCAAGCTCAGGCTCTGTACGTCTCATTATCATCCCTAGTGACAGCCCATAAGTGAATAGTGACGTGACAAAGGGACTATATTTTATTTTTTAGAGAGTTCGAGAGAAAAATGGATTTTTTAAAAAGTTTGATAGTAAAATTAACTTTTATGTAATATTTAAACAAAATTTAAAAATTAAAATTTTAAAATATTAAAAGTATATTATAAGAGCACTTGTCATTATCTCAAGGATGTGTGTGAAATTATTTTTGTCGCGGACAATGCACCAAATAATTATAAAACTTAATATTAAAAATGAATTTAAAAACATTTTAACCCAATTTGATCTTGTTTTATTTTCTTGGCTTGTCTAGCAACAGTTTTAGTAACAACAGTGCCCAATACTTGAACAAATCTTAAATCTGTAGAGAGCAAGTAGACAAGCTTTAATGATAAACATCTACCCAACAAATGGTTAATGAACAAACCATCCATCAGCAGCTACAGAAGACAAAAATTCTGAAAGTTTGTGGAAAACTACCATATGTGCATGCATTCACGGTCACTACCTGGATTAACCAGTTTTCATCTCTTCAAGTGCTTTGACCATAAGTAGACGATGGCGAAACACGCCAGACCGAAGATTACCACTTGCAAAATATGATTCGATCTCTGCTGAGCAACAGTTCGGTTCAACTTTGTCATGCCATTTTTTACTCCTGCCTGAGCTTTACTCATTAGCATTTGCTGAAACATTGAACATAACAGAGACTTGTTAATAGTATATTTTGCATGGAACAAAGGTTGATAACACTATGGAGCATAATATGTTCTTTAATCTCGTTTCTTTTTAATAAAACGGAAAATGATTAAAAGATTAAGTCAAGCAAGTATTTACCAAATCAGAGAGAAGGTCATTCTGAATCCAGGCTTCAGTTTCAATCTCTCGAGCCACCTGCAGATCAGCATTTTCAGTACAAAAGAACAAAAATCTCTGGAAATATAAAACTCAAGTAAAATGAAAATAATCAGATACACGAAGCGGACGACGCGTACAATAATTTTCAATCGACAAGCTGTTTATGTCGGAAGTCATAACGATAGAAATTATTTTGCACATTGTGTACAATAATTTACAGAGAAAGTGAACAAAAATAGATGCTTAAATTATCATGAATTTTGCACATTACATAGAAAAAATCATAAATTTCTCGACTTCCTTCTCCTATTAGCTCTGGCTAACTGTATCTCAATATTTGCATTATTGAGAAAGCACCTGACCAAACAAATGCAGCCATGATTTTCATTGAATTCACAAGTGCTATTGACAATAAAGCAAGAAGAATAGCTCTTTAATGGTAGATAATAGGACAATTAAATCCAGAAAAACGGATAAACAGGGTCAAGATCATTTCTCACAGAACCATCTTCAGCATTTCAATCTTATACTATGGAATTTCAAAGTATAAATACAAAGATTTATCAAATACAAATATATATTAGGAATTTCCAGTTCACCATTAAATAAGCATCGAACAAATCCATGAATTTGAGGAAATAACATGAATGTTACATGTCATTAATTTTATTATTGAAATCCAAATTCCAGATTGCTTCCTCAAGGATTTTATGGTAATAAGCAAATAAGAGATATGAATTTAGTCCAAGCTACTTTCAAGTAACAATGGAAGATTTAGGACAGATTCAATGGCTGCAGCTCTGATGCTTCGAAAGGAAGATGAGTAAATTCTCACAATATCAAATAAGCTAGTGTATGGTTTAGATCAGACTATTATTGTTAAACATGTTTGCAGGGAAACTACTTTGGCCGACTATGGCACTAGATTTCATTAAAAGAAAAATAGTTTAATTCCTAATTCCGCATGATGCATCCATGGATGCAGAATTTACAGGTTAACTCCATAAACAGAGATATTAATGGAGTACAAACAAACATTAAGTTGAAGCTGCAACCTAAGACAGTACAAGCAACAGCTAAGAGCAAGATAATGAAAACATTCTTGCTTTCTCCATGTAAACAATCAAATAAGTTATCCATTGAAATATAAAGAAATGATTTCTAAACCAATAATTCAACGTTGCCTTCTTTTTTGTTGAACACTTTTACCCAAAATGGAATAGCCTTCTTCAATAAATTCCTCATTTGCTATAACCTAGTAAGTATAAAAGATTCTAAAGCAAAACCCAGATTTCATATCGCATCAGTATAATCAACCGAGCAAAATAATCCCAAAAATACCCGGAAACTAAATTTCCATAAATTAAAAAGGAAAAAAAAGTGAACCTACGTGTTTGAGCTGTGTAACTTGTTTGTGCAGAACCGAAATCTCTTCATCTAAATCAGCATGAATTGGATCGATCCTCAACTGGATTTCATCGGAATTAGAGACGGGTCTAGCGCTAAGGCCCTGGCTGTTACATTTGTGGCATAAATGAGAGACGTTTTTAGATCAGATCATGTTTATAATGGCGAATAATGCTGAGAATTAAAACGGAAAGATTGGTAAAAATCGGATGAGAATTTGAGTACCTTGATCTGTAAGGATTTGCCATTGGAGGGAATTGCTCCCGAAACAGAAACGGTTGTGTAAAAAATAAAAGTGATTAACGGTATGGTTAGGAAGAAGAAGAAAATAACTAATTACATAAACGGTCACTAAAGTTTGAGTCAGTTTATTTTTCACAGCTACATTTTGAAAGCTTTACATTTCGGTCACTAAACGGTCTGATGTGACAAGTGATGTTGTATTTTTTAAATGAATTAATATACTCCGATAATATGATGATACGTGTCAACTTAAATATCGACAAAAACAAATATTTAACTTATAAAATGTTTGAATGTAAAGAAAGTTAAATATAAGATTTAAATTTGGGATCTCTTAAGAAAAGACCAAATACCCAATCACTAAGTTAAGTTGCTTTTGACAAAAACAATATTTAGATTAAATCGTGGTTGAAAATTAATTACATGAAAATACATTGACATCAATAATAAATATTATCAAAATATATTTATACTATCAATCATAACATAAATCATAAAATGTTATAAGAATATTATAAAATGTCAAAAAATAATATATTAATTATAACTTAAATCATAAAATACTAGGATTAGAATTAAAATTAGGACTTGTCAAAAAACATAAAATATATTAATTTACCAAGGCACATTGTTCTCCCAAGGAGAGGACCCAGGTTTGAACCTTGAATAAGACATTGTTGGAAGGGAGAACCACGAATCTCAAACATAGACCATAAAATAGATATATAATTTAGCAAAAAACGTAAAATATAGATTGTTTTGTAAAAAATAATAATTTAGGATATAATTAATAATGATTTATAAGAAAATATTTATAGCATGAAATAATAATATATTGTTATAAGAATATTTATAAAAATGATAATTTAGATTATAATTAATAGTAATTATATGAATATATTTATAACATCAACTATAGTATTAATTAAAACAATAATAATAATATATTAATTATAACTTAAATTATAAAATGTTATAATTAATATATTCTAATAATATAATTTTAGTTATAATTAATATATTATTATTAAAATATATTTATAATATCGATTATAACCTAAATTATGAATATATCATGATACTCTTTTATTACTTATGTTATAATTAACATAACCTGGCGGGGTTTAGTTTTTGGTTAGCTGGTTATGGGTGAGATGTTTTGACACTGGGATTGTTGGCAGCGGAGATGTTGGCTTTGTTATGTAGTTCGTTCACCTGTGTGATTTTCGTTTGGTGCTTGTTGTCTGTGGTGTCGTGTTGTTGTGTTTGTTTCCCTCAATAGTCATTCGAATGTACTATTTTCTCTTATTTTAAGTTAAGGAAGTTTTTAATGAGGTATTCGAATAATTTTTGTATAATTTTTACTTTAATAAAATTATACATATTCGGATAAAAAAAATCTTGAATATTGTTTTTATAAAGTATTTCAAGATTTTAACATGGTTGGGTGGTTGGGCATTTTGTCTCTTTTCAAGAAGTCTCGGGTTTGAATCCTATGTTTTAAGTCCAAAGGTTGATCCTTTTCCCTTACATAAGGGATTTCATTTTTTCCAAACTTTCTCTCTCCTTAAGATGATGGCATATGCATCATTTTATCGTGGGTATTAATTCCCTTAAAAATGTCATGTCAACTGTCACGTTAAACTATTGTTACTCAGTTAACGGAAGTTAATGACAGATTGACCTTTTTGTTATAAATAAAAAATGTTAGTGATCGAAACATAACTTTTTAAACTTTGATGATGAAAAAAATTACTCATTGTTGATTATCAAAATGGACAGGGATTGGAGATGGTGGCCCATGCAGGTCGAGGCAGCCGTTCCAGGTCGGAGTTCATATACTGCTCTTAGTTTTTGTGGGCAACGATGTCTGGAATAGAAGATCCTGCCTTTTCTTGTTGCATGTCTCATTTTATACTACTCGGACAGGTGTCACGATCGGGTTGTCGTGGCATGTTGATTGGACTGGCTATGACTTGACGCCCTAGGTTTGCTTCGCCATCCGTAGAGGGTACGTGTTAGAGCCACGTGTTCACCGGATGAGATGCAATATTGCTCGCGGTCTTACCTATTCGCCACAGATTGTGAAAGGTATCACACAGTTTTGTGGGTGGTCCTGTACATTGCGATCCGCGTGCGTTGTTACACTTATCCCTGGACGTTCCTCATGTTACACTGTTCGTAGTCTTACTCATCCTAGTCTCGACACGTGGTGGTATGTGTTTGTAGGTGCTAACAATTGCCTCCATGTGAGGGAATGTTATAAAGTGACCTTGGCGAACCTGATAAATCTAAATGGGGCTCAACAGACGGGAGTTATCTGCATTTATAGTTTGTGAAATTTTGAGGGCATATTGCTTATATGAGAGTCATGAATATTTTACGAAACGTCGCGTAATAGAATTTATTGATGAGCTGGTCTATTTTCTTTGGGAACAAACTGTTGTATGTGAAACGACACATGATGAAACTCTTCATTAGTGAAGTGTGTCGAGGAAGACACGATGTTTAGTTATAAATAAACTTTAGTTGGCATTATTGGGTTTTACTTTGTTCGTCTTATTTGTTGCCATTGAGTTTTTTTAGAAGAGTAAATGAGATCTTTGGAAAGGGAAATACAGTCTTTCCTGTTTTGATGGCTGAGACATCTGCTGTGGTGAGCGATGAAGTTCATTGTACTACTGAACCAGATGAGTTGTTAAAAATGTTGGAGTGCCAGGGTGTAATACCCCAACCCCCAGGCCTAGAATATAACATTGATCTAGGAAGAAAGAAAGCTAACTTGACTAACAAGCTAGTTATCGAACAACAAAAGGGCTCAAGACAGGCCACTAGAGCACACACATTTGAAAAGATGATCAAAGAAGCAGCAAGGAAATCACATTTTAAACAAAGAATTCAAGATAGGAAACATATGCTCTTATTGAAATTTTACACTTAACGGAATGTGAACAACATGCATAGTAAACATTTTATGTTATGATACTTAAAGAGATCTATATGTACATGACATAACAAATTATGGATTAGAAGGCAATCTAGGTACAAAATAGATTCAAGGCTTTACTAAGCTTATGATTTAACAGAGTTTTCTACAAAGGTAAAAGTGACTTCCAAATGTGTTTATTGACAAGCTATACATGTCATGCTCGACTTCATTCTTGATTCATTAAGTATTCACATGTTAAATCATACACAACTCTAGCAACCATGCATTAACATCTTTCAATTCGATGGAATAAGCGTATGGTATCATCTAAGTCAAACAAATGCAGCAACCAAACCAATCAAACGAAAATCATCACCAAGAAGCACAATAAACCAAGCATATAAGTGTGGATATATATATATATATATATATATATATATATATATATACAAGCTCTTAATAAGTTACTAGTTACAACCCCTTATAAAAGACAAGTATTATAGCCTAACATTCCAACTAGTGCCACTTTCTAGGAGTTAACTTAACAAACAAAAACATACTTTTGATGCCCTTGGTGACCTTGCAAAAATTCTCCTAAAGCTTGATCAACAATCAGTTTCTCCTATACCACAATCATGGTGAGTAGTTAGCTTACTAGCTTCGAAATTTTAATCAATAATAAGATGATTACGTGCTCTCAACATTTCTTAACAGTGAGCTTATTTTAAGCTCAATTATAATGTAGCAAAAACATATTTATAACGAGAAGACTTCATCAAGCAACAATTAAAGTTGTTCAGTTTCATAATCTAATCCATTACAAGCAATCTAAATTATATGACCCGGATAAGACTGATTAAAGTCTAGATAAGCATCAATAATCGAACACTATCAGGCAATGGTAACAAGTACCATTGAATTATATAAACCTTTCAATCAGACCTTGTCAGACAATGGTAATCTGTACCAATGAATCATTTAAGCATTCCAGCCAAGCGAAATCAGGCAATGGAATCATGTACCATTGTAACATATTGTATTTCCAATTGAAAAATATCAGCCAATGGCAACATGTACCATTGAAGCATTTAATCCTTCGAATCAAGCAGCAACAGGCAATGGTATCATGTACCATTGGGACATTTAATCATTTCAAACATTCACTCATATACTCCAAAGTCTTTCAGGTACTTAGTCACACGTACAAGATGCCACATTTTGCATTATAACAACCAATACATATTCATTTCTTAATTCACACAAATGATTGTTCATACATACCTCGATATAGTCACCTTACCAAGCATAATCATATCAAAGCAAGCATAGGCACCTTAAGCCTCATAGTACAATCGAGTAATTTAACTAGATTAACAATCTATACTGAATTTAAACATAGTCACACTCACAATACTCCAAGCTTAGCTAGTCTTGGATCCACACTCCTTTGTTCTTAGATTTAGGATGTTCCACACTTTCCTCTTCAACTAAATTCACTCCTGGTTCTAACACATTACACATGTAAATACATATGTCAAAACAAGCTCACATATTCATTCAACCATGGCAACATTACTAGTACTTAACAGACATGAATCTGGCAGCATATTCATTTTCATAGATTAACATACATGACTTCAATTATTTATATTTCTATTCATGTAAAATAGGGCAGTAACCATTATCCTAAAACTGTTACAAAATAGTTTACCAAACTGTAAACAAAACAGTCTCAGAGTACCTAGGCTGTTGCTGCTGCTGCCAGGCAGCTTGTACACTACTTACTTAAACATGCATAACTTTTATTCTGTACGTTGGAATTTCAATTAGTTTATACAATTTGAAAGCTTATTTTACCCTATTTACATCAGTTTAGACCTTGCATTTTAATGTCTAGCCAATTAATACAGTTTTTAGTTCAAAGACAGGGCAATTGCATTTCTGGACAATTTGCACTGTCCAGAAGTTTTCATTTCTAGATTCTAGCTCACATTCCAGAATTCAATTCTGTTTTCTCCTAATGAAAATAGACATACTAAGGTTCAGTACATATAAATTTCAGCCATTAATTCGACCTATACAATTTATGGTGGTTTTTCAAAGTTTCTGCCCAGAATAGAGTTTTCTGGGCAGATTACACTAGGTTAGGTTTTAAGCTTCTTAATTCATTAGGACATGATTCTAACATGATAATTTAGCTTATATACATTTCCTTACAAGTTTATGTCAGTTTAATTAACTTATCAATGTGATCAAAACAGGGCATTAGTGATCAATAGACTCGTTCACTTTATCAAGTCAGCATTTCATACAATTTCCAGCAACATGCTTATTCTTTCTAACAACTAGTACATATATATATGAACCATGATTATCATCTACAATTTCTAGCAATGAATTCAACATCTTTACATGCACACTGGCTCGATTCTGTTACTAATCTCATAATTTAACCGAAATCTCATATTAACAAGTTCATGTATGTATACATTTCGAATCAAACAATTACAACATCACCTAATAAGAAATTCTAGCATATAATCAAATGAAATAACATGTTATTACCTTACTTATGCTGCTAACAAGTTCAATTTGACATCTATTCAAAGTTCATCCCATGGATTAAGCTTTCTCTCTAAAAAATTCTCTCATTTCTCATCCTTTCACAACCGGTTATAAGGAAAAGAATGAAGAAGGAGATGATGATTTGTTTGTCCTATTATTCTCTTCTCCCACACGTGCCTTGTTCTCCAAATGACACAACATCCATCACAGAATTTATTATAACTTACCATGCAAAACATAATTGTTGTGATTTAATCTATTTAGTCATTTCGGTTTTGAGCTCCTAGTGTGCTTAAATTTTGAATAGGTCCTTCACACATTCAATTGTAGTCACTTACTTCAATTGCTTAGGAGTCTACACATGGATTTCTCCTATATCACAAGTTAGGGTGTTACAAATCCCTCCCCCTTAAAGAAAATTCGTCCCGAATTTACCTGAAGAGAAAAGTTGTGGATATTGTTCTCTCATGGTAGATTCAGGCTCCCATGTAGCTTCTTTTCTCCCATGATTCCTCCACAAAACTTTGACAAGGGAGATTATTTTGTTTCGTAGCCTTCTATCTTCATGATCAAGAATTTGAATCAATTCTTCTTCGTAAGATAAATCCTGATTCAAATCAACTTCATCCGGCTTGAGGATGTGAGAAGGATCAGATCGATAACTACGCAGCATTGACACATGAAACACATTGTGCATTTTGCTAAATTATTCAGGAAGAGCCAATCGATAAGCAACATGAGTAACCTTTTCTACTATCTCAAAGGGTCCTATAAACCGAGGACTAAGTTTTTCTTTCTTACCGAATCTAAACACTTTCTTCCACGGTGATACCTTGAGAAACACTCTATCTCCCATATTGTATTGAATGTCCCGTCTTTTATGATCAACATAAGCTTTATGTCGATCGAAGGCTTCTTTTAATCAATTGCAAATAATCTGTACTTGATCCTCTATTTCTCGAAGCAATTGGTGTCCCAAAGCTTTGTTCTCCCTCAACTTTGACCAGCACAAAGGGGTCTTACACTTTCTTCCTTAAAGGGCTTCAAAAGGGGCCATTTGAATGGAAGTTTGATAGCTATTGTTGTATGAGAATTCTGCCAACGGTAAAGCTCTCTCCCAATTCTTCCTAAAACCGATTATACAAGCTCGTAACATATCTTCTAACACTTGTATAATTCTTTCAAATTGACCATCTGATTGAGGGTGAAATGCTGCAGTGACGTTGATTTTTGTTCCAAGAGCTTTCTATAGAGATTTCCAAAATCTATAAGTAAATCTAGAGTCCCGATCAGAAATTATTGACGTAGGAATAGCATGTAGCCTGATAACCTCTCGAATGTAGAGTTCAGCTAACTGATCCAGGCTCATGTTCATTCGAACAGGAAGGAAATGAGCTAACTTTGAGAACCTATCCACAATCACCCAAATTGCATCATTCTTCTTTGGTGATGAAGGCAATTCACTAACAAAGTCCATTGTTATTTGCTCCCATTTCCATTGTAGAATTTCAATAGATTGAAGTAATCCCGAAGGAACTTGATGTTCTGCCTTCACTATCTGACAAACCAGACATTTAGACACAAAGTTTGTTATAGCAACTTTCATTCCGGGCCACCAGTAGAGACTCTTCAAATCTTTGTACATTTTCACTAATCTAGAATGTATTGAAAAAGAACTATTGTGAGCTTCTTGAAGGATTTCCCTTCTTAAATTTGAATATTTGGGAATACACACCCTATTTTGAAAATAGAGTAATCCATCTTCCTTTAGAACAAAGTTTGATTCAGTACTTCCATCAAGCTTGAGCTTAATTCTTTGCAATTTGGAATCTGGTTGTTGCAACGTTCGAATTCTTGATATAATATCAGAGTGAATTTGAATAGAAGCCAAGGCCTCTTGCTTCCTACCAATTCAAAGGCAAGCATTGATAGGGGATAAGGCTACAAATATGTATAAGGTAACATTAGATAATATCTATACAGATTTCGAATAGGAATAAGGGAAGACTTAGTTAAATCAAATACTAACCACAAATATGTTGGCGACTGAGTGCATCAGCCATAACGTTAGCCTTCCCTGGGTGGTAATCTATGACTATATCATAGTCTTTAAGTAATTCGATCCAACATCTTTGTCTAAGATTGAGCTCCTTTTAAGTAAGGAGGCATTTCAAACTTTTGTGATTGGTGAAAAGGTAACACTTTTCTCCATACAGATAGTGTCTCTATATCTTTAAGGCGAAGATCACGGCAGCAAGTTCCAAATCATGGGTTGGGTAATTCAGTTCATGAGATTTTAGTTGTCGGGATGCATATGCTACCACTTTGTCTCCTTGTATTAAAACACATCCCAATCCCAAGTGAGAGGCATCACTAAATACCGTAAATTCTTTCCTTGATTCCGGTTGAGTTAACACTAGAGCTCGGGTAAGTACTTCTTTCAATTGGTCAAAGCTTCTTTGTTGTTCTTCAGAACATATGAATGGCACATCTTTACGAAGAAGTTTGGTTAGAGGAGTGGCCAAAATCGAAAATCCTTTAACAAACCGTCTGTAATATCTGACTAAACCAAAAAAGCTTCGAACTTCACTAACATTCCTCAGGGATCTCTATTCAATTACCGATTGAATCATTTTTGGATCAACCTAATTCCAAAGGCTGAGATTACATGTCCGAGAGAGGATACTTCGGGCAACCAGAATTCAAATTTGTTGAATTTGGCATAGAGTTGGTTATCTCTAAGAGTCTGTAACACAATTCTGAGATGCTTAGAATGTTCAGCTTCATCTTTCGAAGTAGATAAGAATGTCGTCAATGAAGACCATGGCAAACTTTTCTAAATAGAGTTTAAAAACTCGGTTCATGAGATCCATAAATGCAGCAGGGGCATTTGTTAACCCGAATGGCACCACTAGGAACTCGTAGTGACCATATCAAGTTCTAAAAGAGGTCTTAGGTATGTCAGATTCTTTGACCTTCATTTGGTAGTATCCAGATCTAAGGTCGATCTTGGAGAATACCGAAGCACCCTTTAATTGATCAAACAAATCTTCAATTCTTGGAAGAGGGTACTTATTCTTAATCGTAGCTTGATTAAGTTACCGGTAATCTATACACAGTCTTATTGATCCGTCTTTTTTCTTGACAAAGAGTACCGAGGCTCCCTATGGAGATGAGATTGGTCGAATGAATCCCTTGTCTTGCAATTCTTGCAACTACTTCTGAAGTTCTTTTAATTTAATAGGAGCCATTCTGTAAGGAGTAATTGATATAGGCTGGGTTCCTGGTTGAATTTCGATTTTGAACTCTACTTCTCGAATCGGTGGTAGTCCTGGAAGTTCCTCAGGAAAAACATCAAGGAATTCAGATACAGTCAGAATTAATTTTATATCAGGCTCGGTTTTCACATTTCCAAGTATATTAGATAATAAAGCTTTCAGTTTTTCAAGCTTTTGATCAATTAGGGATATCGATTCTTTTCCTAAACCCTTTAAATATATTTTCCTCTTTTGACAATCTACCCAAGCCTGGTGTTTTCCTAACCAGTCTAATCCCAAAATTAAATCAAATTTGAAAAAAGGGTAGTACATACAGATCAATAAGGAAATGAATGTTTTGGATGTATAGGGGGCAATTTCTACAAACAAGATTTATGGCCATAAATCCCCCTAAATGATTCGAAACTACCAGCCATTGCTTAACAATTTCAGTATTAAGATTCAATTTCACAAGTAAGGGGGAACAAATAAATGAATGGGTGGATCCCGAATCAAATAAAGCATATATAGATTCATTATTTAACTAAACGATACCTGTTATTAAGTCAGGCGCCTCTTCATCGACATGGCTTCGGATGTGATACACTCAAGCAGGGCTCGAGATTCTTGATGAGTGGTTGAAGGAGCTTGGCCTCAATTTCTCCCCGAGTTCCCTGAATATGTTTGCTTCAGTCCCTTTCTCCTAGGAGATGGGAATTGATTCGAATTGGAAGCCACTTTAGCAAAAGATTTCTCTAAGGTTTGAGGACAATCACGAACATAATGATCTAGGCTTCCACACCGGAAACAGGCATTTGACTGCCTTCTGCATTGACCAGAGTGATAATTCTGACAAATGTTGCAATGTTGAGTCTGTGGATCTTTACCAGAATTCCCTGAGCTATTGATAGAGATTGATGGTACAGAGGAATTGATTATTGTTTGAGGCTTCAGGATTATTGGAGAAGCAACGTAGTTTGAGGAATCCTTTCCTTGATTTTTAGGTTTCTTGAAAGGCCATTGAGACTTGCCATCATTCCGTGCCCTCTTTTCTTTCTTAGAAAAACTCTCTCTTCTTTTATCAGTTGCTTTCATCCTAGACTCGGTGGCTATTACTCAGTTCACCAAGTCTTGAAAATCAGTTATTCCAAGAGCCGTAAACATCAGGCTCTGCTCGTCACTTAGTCCTTCTATGAACATTCTGCATTTATCTTCCTCCTAATTGATGTATTTAGACCCATACTTGCAATATTTGCAGAAATCACTAACATATTGTTCTATGGGTCTACCACCTTGCTTTAGATGCAAGAAACGTCTTCTTCTTTCTGCTAGATATTGTTCGTTCACATACTTCTTCCAAAATTCTTTTAGAAAGAATTCCCAAGTGTCAGAGTCTTCAGAGGCGGTGAGGATTGTAGTTTCCCACTAGTTCAAAGCTTCATCAACAAGTAAAGCCAATGCACTCTCCAATTTATGTACATCAGAACACTAAAGTTGTTTGGTTAAAATTCTAATAGTAGTTTCCAACCAGTATTCTGCTACTTCCGGATTCTCTTCATCAGATCCCACGAACGTATAAGCTCGATGTTGAGCTAATTTATCAATCGGGGCCCTAGATTGAATCCCTACGGGTGCAAGAGGATCATTCTGCTTCAGGTTAGTAACCAGTTAATTGAACACCTCAGTCATTGCTGAGAAGACATTCTTTTTGGATTTGATTAACTTGTGGAACTTCAGGCAGCGGTTCTGTAGCCTTTTGAGGGTCTACTTGCTCCTGACCCAGTCTTACACTCCCTCCTTCATTGGAAGAACCAACCAGGCTATCTCTATCCTGACCCAGATATGTCTCAGACATATGAAAGTAGCATTTAAAAAGAAAATTCTATTAAACAAGGTCACAGGCATAATTCAATTCAACTCCTATGTGGCACTTATATAACTGATAACACATCTGGTTTAGTCATAGGATCGACTAAACCTTAGCTCTGATTACCAAATTGTAATACCCCAACCCCCAGGCCTAGAAGATAACATTGATCTAGGAAGAAAGAAAACTAACTTGACTAACAAGCTAGTTATCAAACAACAAAATGGCTCAAGATAGGCCACTAGAGCACACACATTCGAAAAGATGATCAAAGAAGCAGCAAGGAAATCACATTTTAAACAAAGAATTCAAGATTGGAAACATATTGTCACGGGGCTAGAGTCTGACTAGTTGATCCATGTGGCCTTAGACGACGATCTTAGTCAAAGACTAAGTCAGCCTTCACAATCGCTAAGCAAGAGTGCTTAGAATAGCGGACGCTCAAGAAAAAATGGGAAATGGCTAGGCAAAACAAGGAAGATGGAGAAAGAACAATGTGAAGAGAAATTCTAAACTCTTTACTCAAGAACTCAAAGAAGTAAAAGATGGAACATTGGAAGATTTACAATGATGGTGGAAGCCTCTATTTATAGGCTCACCTCCTACGATCTAACGATCATAAATGATTCGATCCAAGGGCTATGGATGAATCCTCAAGATACGTATCTCCTAACTATGGAAAGATGATCAATCAAATAAAAGGTTGCCTAAAATGCAAAGGCTATGACATCATACTTGGGTTGGCAAATGATACTTTCCCCAAGTGTAGCTCCAAGGGTGATCTCTTGCCATTTGTGTTGGTCAAAAGATGTTCTCTTTCCTTGTGTGTTTGTCCAAGGATGATATCCTTCCAAGGTCTTGGTCTCTTGGGCGGATTAGGCCTTGATAGGCTTGGTTCTCTTGTCCAAAACCTCAATGGCAGCATGTTCAGTGCTGAATCGGGCCCTAAGGTCGTGGGTAACTCGGATGGGGCTTGTCTCGGCCCCTTGGTGTGCATATCGGGTGCTGACTCGAGCTCCATAGCATGGGCAACATGAAGGGTGCTCGGTTGGGCTCCTTTGGGTGCGATGGAAGTGCTCCCTCGGGTTCCTCTCTCGTGAAGTGTGCTAGCTTGGCTCATTCAGTTATGGACACCACATGGGGTGTTTGACATGGTCCTATGGTGTGTTTCGTTGGTGTGTACTTGGGTCCATCGGTTGGGTGAGGCACATAGTATGCTAGTGCAAGCCCCTTGGTGTGCGGCTTGCTCGATCCTGGGTTGGCGGTCAGTGACATTCTCCCCCACTGGATCTAGCAACTTCCTCGTCACTAGGCAATGATGGATCTTAGCAGTCTCGTCCTCGAACTACCGTAGCTCCTCGGTAAGTTCTCGATTACTCACGGCTTTGGGATATCTCGTCTAAAGTTCAAGGCCTTCATGCCTTGGGCTAGGATCTCGCTCCGTTTGGATGGTTGGTGCCTCTATGTTGTTGGAGACCATCGCTCTACTCCGTGCTGGGCTTCGATCGCTCTGCTCCGCGTCATCGGCATCCTCGTCCAATGATTTGGGTGGGTTGGTGTGGTGTACTTGCACTTCTGGTGGCAACTCCACTTTGTAGGCCTCTTCACCTACTTGTTCCATGGTTTGTTCCTCGTTCGGTCTCACAAGTGACATGTGGAAAAAACCACCATAAGTTAGACCAGATTTTTCAAAAGTTGGATTGCTTATGTTGAGCACAATGTCCTTGTGGAAATGTTCCACCATGTATTGGTGTGGTACTCGAACAATTTGGTGCAATCTAGCAGCAACTCTCGCTTGCCCTCCTTGGCTTGATCCGCTTCTCCAAACTCAGATGGTGCTATCCGATGTTGGGCTTTAGGTGGTGGCACAACACTAAGACAGTGCTCGATCTCCTAGTCCACCTCACTCCTTGGTGGATAACTAGCATTCCCCCCATTGTACCTTTAGTTTAAGGCATTGATTAAGGAGTTCACCTTTCCTGGATTGCACTCCAAAGAAAAGTCAAATTTTGCAAGAATTGTTTGCCAATGAACCTGCTTACGAGACAACTTATCTTGGGTTAGAAAATAATTATTTGAAACATTCTTGGTATAAACGGCAAACCTGGACCCAAGTAACTGATGTCTCTATGTGTGTAAATAGTGCACGACTCCAAGTATTTCCTTCTCATAAATCGAGTATCTCTTCACAGACTCCTTAAGCTTTCGGCTTCCACAAGTAATAGGAGTTCTTTCTTGAATGAGAAGTCCTCCAATTTCAACGTCGCATGTAACGATATAGGCCTCAAATGCCTTGACGTTCTCAAACTCTTCAAGGACTTGCCCCATTACCTCGGGGGCTTCCATTGTCTCTACCATGGTCTCGTCATCATTGGATACCTTTATCTCGGGCATTCCTTTGTTGGAATGAATGGTTGACAATGCCTTGGCCTTTTTGCCCTCATCATGGCTCAATGGTTCAGTACCTTGTTGGTGCAAATCTAGAGTACACACCACATCGGCTTTTGGCAAGACAAGTATGTTAATCCATTCTAGAAAAGATAAACCAATAACTAAGTCATGAGAATCAAGAGATGCTACCTTGATGGATGTACCGTGCCAATCTCCAATCCAAAGATCCACCCCATTTTCAACTCTCGCAATTGGCTCTTCCCTGAATTCGGAAGTTTCAATCCATCTATTTACCTTTTCAACTTGAAGGTTTAACCATTCGGCAGCTCGCTCAGATATGAACAAATCAGATGCACTTGTGTCTACTAGTGCACTTAGCTCTATGTCAGGAAACGCTACTTTCACGAACCTGGGCTCCTTCTTCTCATGGCCACTCTTAGCTTGAGGAGTGCTTTCGTTCAGACCAAGCTTGAACTCTTCTGCCCCATTGTCTCCATGTCAAGCAGCAAGCATGACACTCGTTGAACAGTCTACGGATTCGTGTTGTTCCCATGGATTTGGGTTGCCCTCTGGCAACTTCTCAAATCGACACTTCTTCACTCTCGAAGTTCGAAGTCGTATCCATCGTACCCATTGGTGGCTCTTTACACATCGAGTCAAGCTTGGAAGCCTCGATCTCATCGGGCTCGTCTTGTACCTTGGACTGCTTGATCATGTGCGGGCAGAATTTTATGTTGTGTGGTCCATCGTAACGGAAACACTTTATCTTTCTCTTTCACCATCGGTCAAATCAGCTAGACTTGTTGTTTGATGGCCTCTCTTTGTCAACTCTTAAAGTCGACACTTCGGTCCTAAGTGCATTGCGGTCCTTCCACGTCCATCTTCGCTACAATGATCTCTCTTCCTTGTGCCATCTCTTACTCGGTTTAGATGCAGAACCTGGCTTTGATACCACTTGTCACGGGGATAGAGTCTAACTAGTTGATCTGTGTGGCCTTAGTCGAAGACTAAGTCAACCTTCACAATCACTAAGCAAGAGTGCTTAGAATAACGGAAGCTCAAGGAAAAATGGGAAATGGCTAAGCAAAACAAGGAAGATAGAGAAAGAACAAGGTGAAGAGAAATTCTAAACTCTTTACTCAAGAAACCCAAAGAAGTGAAAGATGGAACATTGGATGATTTACAATGGTGGTGGAAGCCTCTATTTATAGGATTACCTCCTACGATCTAACGGTCATAGATGATTCAATCCAAGGGCTATGGATGAATCCTCAAGATACATATCTCATAACTATGGAAAGATGATCACTCAAATACAAGGTTGCCTAAAATGCAAAGGCTATGACATCATACTTGGGTTGGCAAATGATACTTTCCCCAAGTGTAGCTCCAAGGGTGATCTCCTGCCATTTGTGTTGGTCAAAAGATGCTCTCTTTCCTTATGTGTTGGTCCAAGGATGATATCCTTCCAAGGTCTTGGTCTCTTGGGCGGATTGGGCCTTGATAGGCTTGGTTCTCTTGTCCAAAACCTCCTTGGCAGCATGTTCAGTGCTGAATTGGGCCCTAGGGTCATGGGCAACTCAGATGGGGCTTGTCTCGGCCCCCTGGTGTGCAAATCGGGTGCGGACTCATGCTCCATAGCATGGGCAGCATGGAGGGTGCTCGATTGGGCTCTTTTGGGTGCAATGGAAGTGCTCCTTCGGGCTCCTCTCTCGTGGGCAGCACATGAAGTGCTTCTCTTGGCCCCATGGTTCTTGTGAAGTGTGCTAGCTTGGCTCCTTCGGTTGTGGACACCCCATGGGCTGTTTGACATGGTCCCATGGTGTGTTTTGTTGGTGTGTACTTGGGTCCCTCAATCGGGTGAGCCACATAGTGTGCTAGTGCAAGCCCCTTGGTGTGTGGCTTGCTCGATTGTAGGTTGGCGGTCTGTGACAATATGCTCTTATTGAAATTTTACACTTAACGAAATGTGAAAAGCATGTATAGTAAACATTTTATGTTATGATACTTAAACAGATCCTATATGTACATGGCATAACAAATTATGGATTAGAAGGCAATCTAGGTACAAAATAGATTCAAGACTTTACTAACCTTATGATTTAGCCGAGTTTTCTACAAAGGTAAAAGTGACATCCAAATGTGTTTATTGAAAAGCTAAACATGCCATACCCGATTTCATTCTTGACTCATTAAGTATTCACATGCTAAATCATACACAACTCTAGAAACCATGCATTAACGTCTTTTAATTCGATGGAATAAGCGATGGTATTATCTAAGTAAAAAAATGCATCATCACCAAGAAGCATAATAAACCAAGCACATAAGTGTGATATATATATATATATATATATATATATATACAAGCTCTTAATAAGTTACTAGTTACAACCCTTTATAAAAGACAAGTATTATAGCCTAACATTCCAACTAGTGCCACTTTCTAGGAGTTAACAAACAAAAACATACTTTTGATGCCCTTGGTGACCTTGCAAAAATTCTCCTAAAGCTTGATCAACAATCAGTTTCTCCTGTACCACAATCAGGGTGAGTAGTTAGCTTACTAGCTTCGAAATTTTATTAAAAAATAAGATGATTACGTGCTCTCAACATTTCTTAACAAGGAGCTTATTTTAAGCTTAATTATAATGTAGCAAAAACATATTTATAACGAGAAGGCTTCATCAAGCAACAGTTAAAGTTGTTCAGTTTCATAATCTAATCCATTACAACCAATCTAAATTATATGACCCGACTAAGACTGATTAAAGTCTAGATAAGCATCAATAATCGAACACTATCAGACAATGGTAACAAGTACCATTGAATTATATAAACCTTTCAATCAGACCTTGTCAGGCAATGGCAATATGTACCAATGAATTATATAAGCTTTCCAACCAAGTGAAATCAGGCAATGGAATCATGTACCATTGTAACATATTGTATTTCAATTGAAAAATATCAGGCAATGGCAACATGTACCGTTGAAGCATTTAATCCTTTGAATCAAGCAGCAACTGGCAATGGTATCATGTACCGTTGGGATATTTAATCATTTCAAACATTCACTCATATACTCCTAAGTCTTTCGGGTACTTAGTCACATGTACAAGATGCCACATTTTGCATTATAACAACCAATACATATTCATTTCTTAATTCACACAAATGATTGTTCATACATACCTTAAGCCTTATAGTACAATCGAGTAATTTAACTAGATTAACAATCTATGCTGAATTTAAACATAGTCACACTCACAATACTCCAAGCTTAGCTAGTATTGAATCCAAACTCCTTTGTTCTTAGCTTTAGGATGTTCCACCATTTCCTCTTCCACCAAATTCACTCATGGTTCTAACACATTAAACAAGTAAATACATATGTCAAAATAAGCTCACATTTTCATTCAACCATGGCAACATTACTAATACTTAACATACATGAATCTGGCAGCATATTCATTTTCATAGATTAACATACATGACTTCAATTATTTATATTTCTATTCAAGTAAAACAGGGCAGTAACCACTATCCCAAAACTATTACAAAACAGTTTACCAAATTGTAAACAAAACAGTCTCAGAGTACCATGCATAACTTTTATTCTGTATGTTGGAATTTCAATTAGTTTATACAATTAGAAAGCTTATTTAACCCTCTTTACAATAGTTTAGACCTTTCATTTTAATTTCTTGCCAATTAATACAGTTTTTAGTTCAAAGACAGGGCAATTGCATTTCTGGACAATTTGCACTGTCCATAGGTTTTCATTTCCAGATTCTAGCTCACAATTCAGAATTCAATTCAGTTTTCTCCTAATGAAATGGACATATTAAGGTTCAATCCATATAAATTTCAGCCATTAATTCGACCTATACAATTTATGGTGGTTTTTCAAAGTTTCTGCCCATAATAGAGTTTTTTGGGTATATTACACTAGGTTAGGTTTTAAGCTTCTTAATTCATTAGGACATGATTCTAACATGATAATTTAGCTTATATACATTTTATTACAAGCTTAGGTCAGTTTAATTCACTTATCAATGTGATCAAAACAGGGCATTAGTGATCAATAGACTCGATCACTTTATCAAGGCAGCATTTCAAACAATTTCCAGCAACATGCTTATTCTTTCTAACAACTAGTACATATATATGTATGAACAATGATTATCATCTACAATTTCCAGCAATGAATTCAACATCTTTACATGCACACTGGTCCGATTCTTGTTACTAATCTCATAATTTAACCAAAATCTCATAGCAACAAGTTCATGCATGTATACATTTCGAATCAAACAATTACAGCATCACCTAATCAGAAATTCTAGCATATAATCGAATGAAATAACATGTTATTACCTTACTTATGCTGCTAACAAGTTCAATTTGACATCTATTCACGGTTCATCCCATGGATTAAGCTTTCTTTCTCAAAAATTCTCTCATTTCTCACTCTCTCACAACTGGTTCTAAGGAAAAGAATGAAGAAGGAGATGATGATTTGTTTGTCCCATTATTCTCTTCTCCCATACGTGTCTTGTTCTCCAAATGACACAATATCCATCACATAATTTATTATAACTTACCATGCAAAACATAATTGTTGTGATTTAATCTATTTAGTCATTTCGGTTTTGAGCTCCTAGTGTGCTTAAATTTTGAATAGTTCCTTGACACATTCAATTGTAGTCACTTATTTCAATTGCCTAGGAGTCTACACATGGCTTTCTCCTATATGACAAGTTAGGGTGTTACAAAGGGTCTTCTAGCTATTGACCCTTTCCTTTATCAATTCAGCTTGCCAGTTGGGACATTAAGTCTGAGTACATGTTCTGATGAGGGAAATTTGTGGTTTTCGGTTCCTCTATTTGCTTTTGAAGCTAGGTTCCATTTACCGTTGTATCCCTTCTTCATGGAGTAGCTAAATTGGTTTGATGTAGCACCAGGTCAATTAAGCGGAATTAGTTGGTGCACTTTAGTGACTTATTTCTTGAATTGTAAGATTCATGGGGACAAACCTTCTATTGATATATTTTGTTACTTTTACAATATGATTGCTGGCCATGATAAGAATGCGAAGGGTTTCAAGACCATTAATCACCATAGAGGGAAAGTATCGTTAATTAGTAATTGTACTGATAATCTTCATCTGGACATGACAAAGTATATCAAAGTGAAATGTATCGTTGGAAGTTTTTCATTTCCTATTGTATGGCATCGACCGATAAAGGATATGTTTGTGTCGCCTAATGTTGATAAAATGTCGCCCTCTGAACTAAAGCTTATTAGGAGGCTAGAAAGCGATCCACCCTATCGTTTTGAGGAAGTATGCACCCTTAGAAATGTTTGGGTGCACTGCTTGGAGGGAAAAAGTCCCAATGGTTGGGAAGAAGAAGATTTTAATGTGTTTCCAGAGGGCTTTCTAGCGAATGTGCCTATTCATGTTGAGGCTTGGCCCTTGTTGTGAAGAGGGCGATGAACAAGTTGGGAGGGTTTTTCTAGGTGATGAGGATGAACCATACAACTTTTTTTGGAATATACCAGCGTTCGTACTCGCCTCTAGAGATATCATGAAGAAGAGGCCCTCATGAGGGGTTAGTGGGTAAGCCACTCCCGTTGCTCCAAGGGGTTATGCTGATGTGAGTCCATCCAGCTCTAATCGCAACAAGGGTGAAAAAACCCGAGTGGTTTTGAGTTCACCTATTGTTTCTAACTCGAAATATACCTCTCTTTTTATAGGGTCGTAGTTTCCCTTTTGTGGGTCATTAGTGATGAAATGGTGGACCGATTTGCAGTGTTGGATACTCTTCTCCTTATGGCTAGCAGCAATCCATTGGGTTCGCAAAGGCTAATAGGAATGACGCCCTCATATGCTTTTAGTAGTGGAGAAGTAAGTTCGCCCTTTCGTTAGCTTTAGCTACTGCAGCGTTGTGTTTGGTGGACATATTTCCCGCTGCACCTTATCTAGGGATTTCCTCTAGTAGCCAAAATGCCTCTGTAGGATTGCTAGTGGATGTCGTAGAGGCGGCACGGGAAAGTGTGGCAAGGTGAATGAAGGCTTATTGCTCAAAGAGGTTTCCTTTGAGTGCCGAAGAAAAGAGGCCGATGTTTGATGCTGGGATTACCAAAGTTTTTTCTGAGTTGCATCGTGATGCTCCATCTGTTTCTCTCAAACTTCATATTTCTTCTTATGTGGTTACGACTGACGCTATTGGGAGTGATGTTCCTACCAGCTTGGGTGCTGGTCTACCTACTGTTTGTGTTCCTTCAGGTGTTTTAAGTAATGCGTTGTTGTTGTTTTTAGTTTAGTAGTTTGTGACAAAGTTTTGTTTATTGGGTTTCTTTGCAGGAGCAACAACTACTGGTTCTATTAGTGTTCATTGTTCCGCCAAAGATATACCCCCTACGGTTGCACCTGTTGAGCCTATGCCTTTTGCAGATGTTGTGGTGACTCCTTTGACACCTTTGTTAGAAGATGTTCCTCTATGCGAAAGGAGCGAACCGTTCGCTCCATGTAGCGCAATTTATCCTTGGAGGGTGTGTCAGAATCAAATAGTTGGTTTCTTCTTGAATCTTCTTCCAAGAGGTTGTTTGAGTTGTATTCAAATAGTCTTGGAGTTTCCCCACCTTGTACTAGTATTAGGAGAACTGTTGAGAGGGGTTGAGGTCTCGTTTAGGAATTAGGTTACGTTCAACTTAATATCGAAAGGAACGTAAATGTCATTCTTGAGGAAAATGCAAAGCTGCATTCGCAGGTAGAAAGTTATGCTTCTTGGTTAAAGGATCTGCAGGAAAAATACGAGGCAAATATTTGGGTGCGGGTAGGGGATTTGCACAAAAATCATGCATAGGTAATTGTTGAGAAATAGAAGAAGATTGATCGTGCTCTTAGGATTAAGAATAAGCTACTTGATGCCATAGAATAGAGCTTCAAGACTGAGATTCGAAGTCTTAAAGAAAATCTAGAGTATGCAAAGAATGTCGCAGATGAAACTTTGCAAATTTCACAAGGAGATTAATAGAGCTTAAAGAGTCAAACAAGAATGAGATTATGGTGTTAGAGGCTACTAATCATGTTAATATGGCAGAGAAAGTTACGACAGTTGTGGATACAACCTCCTCTTTTATGGTTGAGGGGATGGAGAGGTCTCGAGATGCTGCAATTCTTAGCTTTCAGTAAGCGCAGGCCCTTTTGATGTTAGGGGTGTGAATTTTGGCGCCCTTTGTGAGGTAGCCGTGGATTTTGAAATAAGAAATCCTTGTGCACCCTAATGGGAAAACTTTAATTTGAAGTATAAAAACATTGTGGCTTCTTCTACGTTTGGATCGAATGCGTCCTCGTCCTTGAATGAGCACATCGATACTGCGGCTATAATAGATAGTAGCGGTGTTTTGGGAGATTGTAGTAGGGGTATATAACTGTTGTTATTATTTATTTCTTTTCTCTATTGAATGGATGAAAAACTTTTTTGGGGGGTTATTTCGATTACTTTGTTATTTTTCTGCCCATGTCGATATGCATTTTGATGTTTTTTGTTGGGTCCTTAAACATTGTATTTATGTTATCCTAGTAATTTAATGTTTTTGGACATGGTATGAGTAATGAGTTTTGCATGGTCTTTATATTACGTAATTATTGATTTTACTTTAGTTTGTTCTGCATTAATTTTCTTTTGCAAAATAAACTTTTGCGGGGATTCATATTGCTGAAAGGATTATGATCATCCGAGTAACTTGAAGACTTTTTGTGCATTCAATTTCTTCACAACTTGTTGTGGTCCAATCTGGTATGTTTGAAATTACTATTCTCCACCTTTTGTTATGAAGTTTTTCTATTGTTGACTTTGTTCGCCCAGCGACCTAGTTTATGCTATCTGGCAGATTTGGGTGCTACTATTAGTGTTCTCATAATATTATGTTTAATAATAATGCCTTTGAGCTGGTAGGAATAAGAATCTTTTTATTCGCGCGCTCATTTGGATTATGGTGTATATGAAGAGTTTTGATAATGGTTTAAGTGGATGGGGTTGTGGATAGTTGTGTGAGATAAGATAGATGTTTATTACTATGAAAAGTGAGATACTGTGTAATGTTTATTTGTCCATTCCTTGCTAAATTGGTTTTCTGTGCTTGATATCTATTGGTTCTTTGCATTGATTTAGACAATCCAAAGCAAGCTGAGATGAAAGTGGAAGTTTTTTACTGGCGGTGATAGGCGCGTGCACCTACCCGCGCTCTTATTGATTATAAGTTTTAAGGTTGTGAGTTTCTGGCTACTTGTTCAGGATTCGAGGATTTGGGAATTGAATGTTGATCTTAATAGTTTTTCATAATTTAAATTTGAAACATTAGGGCTTGGGATTCTCATTTCTTACTATAAATAGGACTTCCTTAGGTTTTTATTTTAGTAAGTTAGTTTTACAAGTGTCTTACTTTTTCTTTTGTAGTCTTCTTTTGTACAACTTTGTTTATTCCATCCTGGGAAGAAGGGAAGCAAACATGTTTTTAGCGATGGGTGACATGCATAAATTGTGCTTTATAGATCCCGAGGGGAGAGGGTTGTTTGGCTTTCGTGGTATTCGTATCGACAGATAATAGTATCCAGAAGGCCATTAGCCATTTGTAGGGATGAACACCAACAAACAGAGTATTTGGGAAACACAACTCTCAACATTTGTCTAACTTCTACTATTTGTTGGTGTTTGGAACTATATTGGGGCACAATAAAAGCATGTCATATTGTTGTACCTGCGAATATGATAGGATTTTCCACTCTTTTTGCATATATAAGGTTGAGGTGACTGCTTGTGGTTTCGAAAATTGTGATGCTAAACAGTTTGTGCCAGAGGATTTGTCAATGCGAGTTTGAAGTGAAATTAGGGGAGGTGCCTGTTGTCTCTATGCACTCTGCTGGCTATATCAGGGAGCCCTCTTTTATCTCAATTGGTGGGAGTTGCTGGTGATTCATGAGCTTCTCAGGACCGAGTCCACTTAGAAATAATTTTTATGGATGCCATTATTCCTTTTATATGTAATTTTGGTTGTAATATTTTGTTTATTCTGTTTGTATGAGAACAGTTTTTTGTGGGTATTTGAAGTGTTATAGTCACTTGGCTTGTCTTGGTTTATCTTTATGCGCATTAATCTTTAATGGGTGAACTTTATTTTTGTGGAATGATTCTTAATTATGATGCTCCTATTCACGTATCTATATCCAAATATATGATTGTCTTCTTAGAGTGGATTATAAAAATGGTCATTTTCATGGAATCATGCATTGTGTAACAGCGATCGCACTTTCTTGCTTGATTTGGTGGTGGCGTTTGTGTGTTATACTTTTGTGTCGTAAGGAGGTGTTTTCTTTCTTTTAGGGTGAGTTGTTACCCCCCAAGTGATTTATCACACCACTCAGCTGCAGTGACATGACCCTAGAGGTTTCACCATCCACCTTCTATTCTATACTAAATATACCAATAATTTATGATTTTTGAACTAAGGCACATTTTACTATAATATTGTAAATGTCATAAAACCTGAACTTTAAGTGCATAATAGTTGGGATTATATGATTAAAAAAGCACGACAACCAATTAAACAAAATAAACCGTCTTCAGACAACTATATTCGATCACTTCTGTAACAATCAAAGTTATCTCGCGCGGGGGGCAAGAACCCTTCCAACTTAAGATAACTATTTAATCAACCCTCAGAAAGACATGTCATTCTATGAAAAAATATCCAAAAAACGAGCTCTCCTACGAATTATCTTCAAAAGAGAGGGGTAAGGGTTTGTCGCCTGCTTATTTTGCAAAATTGCAAGCATTGAAGATTTATAGTTATCACAAATTGATGAACTGAGTGGGTTAATTGTATTGGTTTTCTGGTGCTCAACAAAAAGAAGTCTCTACGAGAAGCATAATGCACTGGAATTAATTTATTCATTCAAGACCTACTTTGGTGATGGTTATAAATAGGGCTTGTTCTTAATAAAAATACCACGATTCTAAATCTTACTTTTTGGTCATTTTGACGGAGGGCTTCTGTTTGTTTTGGCATGCTTGTGGTTGCCAACATCTACTAAAGATCGTACCTTGAGGAGAGTTATGTTTTCTTGTCTTGCTTTGAGAACAATGACCGCTAAGCCGACTCATTTGTGCACACTTTTTGAAAGTGGCAGATGCTTAGACGATCTTTTGTTTATTTCTGCTCGTGTGGTTTAGAAGCATCGATCGTTGAGCTGATCCCTTTATGCACACTTCTTAAAAGTGGTGGACATTCAAACGATCTTTTGCTTATTTCTACTCGCTTGCTTTGGAAGCGATGACCATTGAGCTGATTCTTTTATGCACATTTCTTGAAAGTGGCGGACGCTCAGACAATCTTTTGGTTATTTCTGCTCGCTTGCTTTGGAAGCGAATAACTAAATTTAGAAAGCCCGTGAGCTATTGTCGTATGAGAGGAAATGTATGAAATTGGGGTAGTAGTAAAGAACTTGCGGTGGTAGTTTAACATAAATGAAATACTTGTTACAAATATGCATTTTCTTAAGTTCGCTATGTACAAAACATGTGGGACTATAGAATATGAATATGTGATATTTCAATGTGCATGAGAGAAACAAAAAGAAAACAAAAGGAGGAGGTGAAAAAATAAACCTTGAGGTGAAGAAATAGACTTTGCTTGTCCTCTTGTATATGGTTGTTCAGTCCTATTCTGAGGTTTTACTTAAGAAATTAGCTTCGTGTATCCCATTCGCAACGTGTGGGACTATGGAATATGAATATATGATATTTCAATGTGCATGGTTTTTTACTCAGGTTAGGGCGGTATTTTCTCATGTCCTCATTACCGTATTTAGCTGCCAAATGGTCTGCAGCTTTACATTAGGCGCCAACCCGTAGATATTGGTCCCGACTACCATGGAGGTTACGAGGGAATGACTCTACTTATCAAATTTTGTGCTTCGAATTTCATCAGCAGGAATTACATTTTTCTTATGACAAAGCGACCACAATGGCTATTTACATCCTTCATCTGAACTTTTTACTTCTCGCTCCCGACGTCTCCCTGCCACTACGTGAGACCCTCTGGCTTTTACATCTCTCATCCAAACTTCCTATATTCTCCACCCCTGTGTTCGCTAAACATCTTTATTTTATGTCTTTAATAAATCTTTCTAATTGTCCCTTCTAATGGCGGGCTCTATTTCATCCTTCAAGTGGATACACTCATCTGTATCATGTCGTTGTGCCCTATGAAATTCACACCCTTTATATGATATTTCTCTAACTTCATTTGGCCTCATTTGCGGTGGGGGCTCCAGGATTCCCAAATGCTTTACTTGATGCATGATGTGTGATGGCCATTTTGTTAAAGGGTGATACGTGCGAAATTTTTCTCTCGCATACTAGTAGACCTTTCTATAGGATTTCTAATGCTGCAATTTTCCCCTATTTTTGTGTTTCTCTTCGATTCTTATAGGATGGTAGGCCTCCTCCTCTCTACCTAAGTTTGTGGGTGTTGGGTTCTACGTATCCTCAACTGAAACTCTTAAAAGACTTACCTTTGGGGTTGATTCTTGTTGCATGTATGCATTCCCCCTTAATTGTTTTAGCTGTAATTGCGTGTGATTCCTCCACAATCTTCTTATCGTGCTCTATTACTAAATGCCGCATCTATTTTTGATCTACTCTTGCCGTTGTAGAAGTTGCTTTAACGTGATATGAGTATATTCCTCCATTACTTCTAGCCTAGTTTGCATGTAAGTTGTTTTCAGCTTGGGAGAATGAGAATTTCTCTTCACTTCCTCCATGATTTCTCGCTGGGGACCGCTCCTATAACACCCCAAGATATTAAGGATTTAAGTAATAAGAAAAAAAAGGAAAAAGGTGTTGTTAAGGGGTTTCAGACCCTTGACCGATCACTTGGTAAGCCAAGCCTTAACCATTTGATCCAAGACATTAATTGGTTTTTGTTTGCACCGTTCTATTTTTAAACTATACCTATTATGTCAGAATCAATAATTAAAAGTCTGACTCCCCACCTACCTATCGTGATAACCATTTAGTATATGAGAAAATCTCCAGGATTTCAAAAGTCTCACCAATTCCCCACTGTTCACTGGCCTGAACTCGGCCACCATCCGTCTGTGGCATGCACCACCCTCCGCATCTAAACCGTCGTTGCGCGCTGATAAAGATAAGATAAGATAAATCTTAATCAATCTTATTCAAATCTTATCTTATATTTATCATTGATCAGCGTACCCCAGACATGATTGAAATAACTGAAATATCCTCGAGAATCAAATTTCTAAATTAACCGAAATAATGGATATACCCTCGATATCTAAAATGAATGGATAGTTGGAAGGATCAAATGGATCAGAATAACTGAAACACCTTTTGGAATCGAAGTGTCTGAAATACCCTCAAATATTAAAATGACTAAAAACACCTTTAAGACTTGGAATAAGAATTGCCAATAAAGCCAAACGAGTGTAATGGATTTAAAAGTGTAATACACGACCCATGATTGTTGGTTGTTTCTAATGCTAATGTATATTGGAAGAGTATTATTAAATGAAGGCATGTTCGTTTTATTTGGCGAAAATACATTGTTAATTGTAAGAGTGACCTATTCCTCTAAAAGGGTACATTCGATGCTAAGGATTGAGTTCGGGTGAAATGTACATGTTCGAATACTTGGTAAGTACCGCGATAATGATAATTGTTCATCTCTAGTGGACTTGGAGGATGGATAAGCCATTAAAAGTCTTGGATACTACAAGTAACCGTACTACCTTTATTGGGCCAAATTACGAAATTACCCTTAAAAGTTAAAATGATCAAAATTCCCTTATGAGTTAATTGTCTAGAACCTTCCTAATATATATCTAGAATCATGATTGATCCTGATCTACCAAAATTCCCAGAATCTATCCTGGTATATCTAAATTCTTGCATAGTCGGGATATACCGAAAATTTTGAATGATCTTGAGGTATAATTCCTGAATACCTTGATGAAGTTGACAATTATCGAATTGTTTCGATTAAGGTTCTTGATTCTGAAATCAGTCTAGAATGGACTATAGTTCAGTGTCTCATTTCTGTGACTATCAAGGACCTCTAAGTGATAAATTGGACCATCTAGTGTGTACCGTGTATACATGACTAACCTCCCTAATCAAAAATCGAGTTTATCCATTTTGATCCCAAGTGATCATGTTATCTGAAGTAAAAGTACGACCTCTGATTCCTGATGTCTATACAAGTATACCCGATTTATGGGTCCTGATACTCCGATTTCACTAATTAAACATCGGTCTGTACTTTGATTCCTAGCATACTGCAACTAATTTCTGATATAACATTTATCGCTCAAGACTATTTTACTGGGGTACTTCTGGGATAACATGAGAAATTTCTAATAAGCACATGTGAACACAGGCCTTCTGTCAGGCTCCTACACCTCTTGAGACCTAAGGTAACCCTTTAGGTCAGTACCTACGCCCATAGAGCCTGGCTAACGCATGTATAGATGTAGTTATAGAGAACTGTATATTGGAGTTCGGTCGGAGGGTAGTTAGGTTGATACCAAAACTTTCATGCCTCCTCATTTGCCTCTATTAAAATCACTCAGTTGACCAAAACTTTCTGTCTATCTTTCTCAATCTGCGATTGTTGGGACACACCAAACCCCTGGCTCAATTCATGTAAAATATCTTTCCCTTCTGATTCTTTTGGATTGAAGAATGCCCGACTGATATTCAGAAGTTCAAGTATTGAGCAACCATGTTGCCTCTAAGTATGGCGTAATATGAGATTCTATACCGTAATGGAACTTGTTGATGTCATGATCTTTATGTCCATTATATGCTTTACCTTATACATGCATGTTACCTATAGCATCCATTGGTAGTTCTGTATTACTAAGCTTTTCCAAGCTCATGTTGTTTTTAACATCACAGGTTAGAAGAAATCTATCATGGTATGGTGACCGACATCAGTGTTTGGAGTTATCTTGGTGTTACTTTCAGAGTACGGTATTGGTACAGTTAGTGGGCATGTATATCATGTCTTATTTTATGTCAGAGTTTGTAATATACTTTTTGGATTTTTTTTATGATTTTCTGTAATGATGTTTTGAAAAGGATTTTTATTTTATGATCTTAAATGTATTAAAAAGAAAAGAATTGTTTTGGATTTTATTGTTGGTCGCTCTTGTGACCCAAATGTGATCTCCTAAAATTAGGTGTAACACATAGGCGGGTCTGGGGGGTTACAGCTCCCCATCGCTTCTTGGGAGTCAGATTGAAAATGTGTTTAATCCACGCTCACCGCACCAATTGTTGATTGTTAAAATGGACAATGATCAAAGATGGTGGCCCATGCAGGCCTAGGTGGTCATTCTGAGTCAGAGTTCGTATACTACTCTTAGTTTTTGTGGGCAACGGTGTCTGGAATTGAAGATTCTACCTTGTTCTTATTGCATGTCTCGTTTTATACTACTTAGACATGTGTCACGATCGGGTTGTCGTGGCATGTTGATTGGACTGGCTATGACTTGACACCCTAGGTTCGCTTTGTCATCCGTAGTGGGCACATGTTATATCCATGTGGTCGCCGGATGAGATGCAATATTGCTCGCGGTCTTACCTGTTCGCCATAGATTGCGAAGGGTATCACACAGTTTGTGGGTGGCCCTATACATTGCGATCCGCGTGTGGTGTTACACTTATCACTGGACGTCCCTTATGTTACACTGTCCGTAGTCTTACTCATCCTAGTCTCGACACGTGATGGTATGTGTTTGTAGATTCTAACACTTATACTTTAGTGGTTGTTTATGTAGTTTACCCAAAAGATGGACCCTACAAATTTCGAGCTCATTTATAGAGTTGATTTTTTAATGAAATAAGTTCTATATCAAGTTTGATTGATTTTTTAAATTGTTCAGGTGAGATTTGAGGTTAGGGAGAATTTGTTCAATATAATTATAAAATATTATTTTATGCATTTATATATTTTTAGTTAGGTTTTAGTAAAAATATACGCAAAAAATAGCATATAAGGTGATAGAATTATTTATTAAATTAAATTTCCTTTAATATTATTAAATTAAATAAAATACTACTTTATTCATTTTTTATTTTAAAAAATATATGACAAATGAAAAATATGCTAAATCGATTCAGATCAAAATTAGGTTCCAATTAAAATTTTGAAGTAGATAAAAAAATTAAACTTGAATAAGTGTTAGATTTTATTGTCATAATTGATCGGTTTAGATCAACTAAAATCTCATCCCTCTCTACTAGTGCAGAGCCAGGAATCAAGATCATAGGGGACAAGGTATAATTAACCACAAAAATTAGAGGGATAAAGTTTAAATAATTTGAAAATTATGAGTCTAAATGAACCTAACAAGTGGTCTCAATAAAAAGATGATAATTTTTATCCTAAATGATTCAGGTTTGAGCAGCCTTGTCAAAAATGTGTATGTGTCTTATCAAAGGGTTAATAAAAAAGTAAGAACATACATTGTCTTTTAATCACTAAAATGAATGATATGTGACTAGATGATACAATTCTGGGTATCAAAATCAAAATGTCATATGAAGGTCTTATACTGACTTAGTCCCACTATGTAGCAAGATTCATGATTATGGTATAGTCATAAAGTGTTCACCACGTGAAATATGCAACAGTCTTATGCAGTCTAATGTACCTCATGAGCTTTACTATATCATGTATCACATTATTCTAGAGATCCTATTGTTCTAGAAGAATACTCTAATGTTAGTTGGATATCTGATAAAGATGCCAACGATATAAAAAACCTCAAGACGAATGATTATAACCATATCTTAAGACTATTAAACAAAATTATGGGTCTAAAAAAGTAAATAATCCTATTATATTTTATAGTAAATAACCTTAATGTATTTTAATCTTTTTCGTCCTAAATTAAATTTTATTTTTATTAATTTTAAAGTTAGAGGATTTTATTCCTGTCACGTCTAATTCTGACTTTTTCCCTGATAAGAATCATCATAAAACTTGAGGCGAGTCTAACGTACAAGAAGTCTAGGGTGCAGCTAAAAGATAGTAAGTTTCGATACTTGTCTAAAAATTAAAATGTTAGACTTTTTGATAACATTTTAGGTTGGTTTTTTCGTATTTTTTTACAAGTATTGAAACTTATCTTGTAAGTATTGATACTTGTCCAAAACTTAAAATGTTATAAAAATATTAAATATTGAAACTTGTCAAAAAATACAAAAAATTCAACCTAAAATGTTATAAAAAGTCCAGCATTTTAAATTCTTGGACAAATTTTGAAACTTGTACTTTTTTAACCGCACCCTAGACATGCCGCATCTCAGACCTACCCTAAAACTTGATGAAATACTCAACTGCTAGCTTCCTTAACTCATCTTGGTCCATAATATCAAGGATAAAGATAAGATAAATTTTAGTCAATCTTATTCAAATCTTATCTTATCTTTATCTAAATCTTGTCTTTATCTAAATCTTATATTGTATTTAATATTTGACTTCCCTTATTCTTGTATATTTAATTCTAATCCTATATATACTTCAATTGTAAATATTGTGGATTATCAATAATACAAATTCTTTACATGGTAATCAGAGCCAAGTAGAATTTCTCTACTCAATTTACCCTCTCTTCTTCAAACCGGATCTCCTTTCATGACTCTATTTTCTACTTCCAATGATCTTGTGTATTTTAATGCACCGACCAACTTCCCAAACAAACATAAGTCTGCCAATTTTCTTGTTTGGCATCGTCAAGTGGAGACTACTCTTATTGGTTTTGGGCTAATCGATTATATTGATGGTTCACAGCCTTCCCCATCTCAGCTTATCAATGTTGCGGCAACAATTGCTAATCATGAATATCTGCAATGGTATCGTTGGGATAAAATTCTTATCAGTGTTCTTCTTGGAAGTTGTGATGATTAATTTCAACCACTCATTTCATTCGTTGTCAATGCTAAAATTGCATGGGATACTTTGGTTGCAAGTTATGCTCGAGCATCTCCTGGTTGCATCATTGCTCTCATGTCCAAATTGGCTCGCAATCTACGTGGTTCCAGGTCTATCTTCAACTACATGAAAGATATGCAAGATATTGCCTATGATCTTGCCTTGGCAAACTGTCATATCTACGATACAAATCTTTTTATTTCTATTGTCAGTCAATTAGGTGATGATTATCATCCAATAGTTGTTACCCTTTGTATGCGTAACACATCGACAATCATGCTTGAGTTGTTTAAGATCTTAACTGATCATGAGAGACTTTTTCAAGAATCTAAACAAACAACACCTCTTGCCATGTCATATTCTACACAATGGGCTAATTCAAACCATGGTTATTCCACCAACCGCTCTCGAGGGAAGGGTGGTCGTTGTGGTCATTCGGTTCTGTTGGCAGTCGTAGTCTTGCTTCTCAATCTAGCCATTCTAGATGACAAGATGTTGTGTGCAAGTTTTGTAATTTGCTAGGGTATATTGTTCGAGATTGCTGTAAGCTTGTTTAATTTCTTCAAAACAACAACTTTTATCAGCATCCACCATCAAATTCACTGGTTGTAAACACTGTTACTGATCTTCCATCATTAGATCATGTTCCTTGGATGTTTGATAGTGGTGCCTCGCTAACACTACAATGACCATTGCATCTCTTTAGGATATCTCTTCTTATGATGGTCCTGATACATTCCATCTAGGTAATGGTACCTCTCTACCTATATCTCATATTAGCTGATGCACTGTTCCCATGGATACCAAGCCTCTTTTTATCACAAATGTCTTATGTGTTCCTCAATTACATACAAATTTGGTGTTAGTTTCTAAATTATGTCAGACTAATCATGTGTTTGTTGAATTCTTTGACTCTTATTTTCTTGTTAAGGACCAACCCACACGAATTCTTCTTCTTCGAGGCAATAAAATTGGTGGTGTCTACTATGCTCTACGATCTTTTTATCCCCAAGTCAACTCCGTCAATTGCTTGTCCATGCATCAGCTGCATCACATGTTTGGTCATCCATCCGATAAAGTCTTAGCCTCTATATTACACGCTTGTAATATATTTTATGACTCAACTAGTTTGACAAAATTTCATTGTTCTTATCGTCTTAGTAATAAGAGTCATAAATTGCCATTTGGTTAAAATATTATGTCAAACTCTCATCCTCTTGAATTGCTTTATTATGATGTTTGGAGCACTAAACATATGTCTTATGATGGATATTCATATTATGTGGTGTTTGTTGATCACTTTACCAAGTATATATTGCTATACCCGATGAAGAAGAAATCTGATGTTGCGGCAATATTTCCTTAGTTTAAAAGGCTTGTTGAATGTTTTTTCATCAAACCATTGTGTGGCTTGTTGAATGCTTTTTCATCAAACCATTGTGTCTCTATTTTCTGATAATAGAGGCGAGTTTGTTAAGCTCTTGACCATTTTGAATTTGAAAGGTATTTCCTACTTCACTTTGTCGCATCATACTCCAGAACACAACGGGATTGCTGAACGGAGACATCATCACATAGTGGAGACTGGACTCTCTCTACTTCACTTTGCATCTCTCTCAACAGAGTACTGGCCTCATGCTTTTCAAGTAACTATCTATCTTATTGATCAGATGCCAACACCGATACTGGATAATAGGTCACCTTACTTTCTACTTAATCAACAAGCACCGAACTATGACAAGCTTCAAACATTCGAATGTTTGTGCTTTCCTTGGCTGCGACCATACACAAAGCATAAACTTGATTCACGGTCCTCTGAGTGTGTTTTCATTGGATACTCCGTGGCGTAGTCTTCTTATAAATGCTTGGAGCAGAACACTAACAGAAATTATGTCTCTCGCCATGTTTGGTTTCTCTCTTTCATCTTCCCTTTTGCTACACAACATGTCCTCCCTGTGATACGACATCCTCTTCCAATATTGTTTCCTGCTACATCGACATCACCTTCCACACCTATCTTGCCTACTATGCCACGCAACCCGATGCTTCCATTGCTACACTAGCTTTCTTGCCTAATATGTCACGACAACTTGATGATCTCATTGCCACACCAGCTCCCTTGGCTAATCTACCACGAAAACCTTATGATCTCATTGCCGTACTAGTTCCCTTGGTTGATTTGCCACAACAAGATGTCTCCCCTTACTTGCCACAACATGATTCTTTCACTGGCCAAATCCGAGGTACTTTGGTCCTTCATTTGTTAATGCTACTACATGTCATCCATTGCCTTCCACATTGGAGCCGAAGACTGTTACTCAAGCTTTCAAAGATCCATTATGGAGACAAGCTATGGAAGATGAGTTTAATGCCTTGCTACACAACCATACATGGGATCTGGTTCTACGGTCTACACAATCTGTCATAGGGTGCAAATAGGTTTTCCGTGTGAAACGGCATACTGATGGCTCTATTGATCGATACAAAGCTCGATTAGTAGCGAAAGGGTATTCTCAAGAAGTTGGTCGCAACTACTTTGAAACTTTCAGTCCTATGATGAAACTTGTTACGTTGCGTATTATTTTTACTCTTGCACTACATCATGCATGACCCATCAAGCAGCTTGACATTAATAATGTCTTATTAAATGGCACCTTACATGAGGAAGTCTATCTAGAACAACCTCTAGGTATGTTGACTCTACAAAACCATATCATATTTTTTAGTTGCGTAAAGCCTTATATGAACTCAAGTATGCCCTGAGGGCATGTTATATTGAACTCTCTCAATTTCTTATTCACTTTGGTTTTAAAAAATCAAAGGATGATGCCTCCATTTTCATCTATAATGCAAAGGGAGTTATTTAATATTTTCTAGTCTACGTGGATGATATTGTGCTTACTAGTAATAACACTGACTTCATTGCTCACTTCACCAACTTATTATCTACGAAGTTTGCTCCAAAGGATATGGGTTTACTCAGTCATTTTCTTGGAATTGAAGCTATTTCTACTCCGACTCGGTTGTTTCTATCTCAAGCGCAATACATGTCCGACATTTTGACTCAGTTTCAGATGGAAAATGCCAAGGCAATTTCCACACCTATGTCCTCTTTCGACAAACAACCTCTGCTGGAGTCATCCACATCACTTGATATCTCTAGTTATCGACGATTACTTGGTCTCCTTCCGTATCTTACACCTACTCGTTTGAATATTCCTTTTGTCGCGAATCGTCTGTCGCAACACATGCATGGTCCTTCACTTGCACATTGGATAACATCTAAGCACATCTTATGTTATCTAAAAGGTACATTATGCCATGACATTCTTTTTCGCTCGGTATCTTCACTTCATCTCCTTGCCTTTGACGATGCCGACTGGGGTGGATCCTTTACGGACGGCAGATCCACTACTGGATATGCTATTTATCTTGGATTTAATCTTATTTCTTGGAAGTCAGCTCGTCAGAAAATTATTTCTCGTTCCTCCGCAAAAGTTGAATATTGTGTCGTGGTAAATGCAACTGTTGAAGTGCCTTGGGTTCAACAGCTACTTCAAGAAATTGGCGTGGCATTAAAAAAACCGCCATATCTCTTTTGCGACAATCTCAGTGCCACATATGTTTGCAAAAATCCAGTCTTTCATTCTCATATGAAGCGTCTTGCACTTGATTACTTATTTGTTCGTGACTTAGTTGCTGCGAGTTCACTACTTGTTCAACATCTTCCCTCTAAAGCTCAAATTGCGGACACTCTCACCAAACTGCTTGGTCGGAATCTCTTCATCCATTTTCGGTCCAAGATTGGTGTCTCTGATGGATCCTCTATCTTGCAGAGGCTTATCAAGGATAAAGATAAGATAAGATAAATCTTAGTCAATCTTATTCAAATCTTTCCTTATCTTTATTTAAATCATATTTTGTATTCAATATTTGATTTCACTTATCCTTTTATATTTAATTGTAATCATATATATACTTCAATTGTAAATATTATGAATTATCAATAATACAAATCCTTTACACATAACTCATGTACCATAGTTAAGTTATGGAATGGTAGAGAGTGGATCACTTGCCTAGAAAAAGTCATCACATTGGACGGTTCCGCTACCATCGCACCACCGTACTTCCCGCCAAAACCCCAAACTTATTTCTTCAAAAATCGAAAGTACAAAACAAAAGAAGCAAATTTCTAAAAGAGAAATGGCGTAATAAAAAAGAAACAGCCACGCCCAAATTCCTTCACGCGCAGTTGTTTCCTTTTTCCCTCCAACGTTCTAAAAAAATGGATAAAATGAAGATGGAAATGGAGCCAATGCCCAGCTCAACGCATATGGCTCAGGAACCGAAATCGAAAGCGGACCCCAAGAATTCGGATCCAACATTGGACGCGGAGGGCTTTGTTATTGTTCCAACAACCAAGCCAGAGAAAAAGGGAGATATTCCGAATCCAAAAGAGAGTCAGATTAAAAGCGAGCAATCACCGGGGTTGAGGAATTCGGTTCATCGGAGCCCCCAACTGGATAATGGACCGCCTGTTGCAGATCACGGTGCTAACATATCCGTTACTAACGGCGACGATCCTAGCGTTGCTCAGGATCCTGATATGGAATCTTCAGCGGCTTCCTTCAAAGGCAAGCAAGCCTCTATTGCATTTAACATGTATCTTTTATTTCAAATTTGAAAACATTTTACTTTTAAAAAAAATGGAAACAGATAAAATTGAAACCGTGAGGGATGCCCTTTGGAGATGGAAGACGGCAGTGGGAGAAGCGTCAAAGAAAGCCGAGGATCTTGCCGAGAACACGTGGCAACACTGTATGTTTTCTTAATTTAAAAAAAAATCAATTGCCTTTTGTCTTGCTTATTGCTAGTTATTGGTATTTCCCCCCGTTGAATAGAGTTATATTTGGTTTGAATTCGGTCGTATTTGTTGGGTTTCCATGATTGGAATTGATATTAAATGCTTGATAATTTGGGTTTGATTTAGTTTGTGATAATTTGGGTTCTGTTTCTAGTCATTTCGTGGTGTCTTGTTTCGTTTCCATGGTCATGTTGTACTCTTTTCTCTATTTAGGATTAGTGATGTTTTTAACGGGGCACATAATCATTATATAGTATATATGATGCTCTATCAATAAAATCATACTACTTTGCCGATAAAAAAAAGAAAGCTAAAATTTGGGAATAGGAAAATGTTGCAGATAAGGATGTTGGAACCCTAAACATGTTAGACTCCGCATTTTGAGGATTGTTGCATTAACCAATTTTGATTGGAGAAAGGGAGAGGAGGTGATCAACTTCATTCATTTTTCTTTCCCACTTTGAACACATGTGTTAGACATGAATGTTTAGGGCAAAAAGGTCTGTGTAACATAGGTCTTACCCTTGCCTCAGTAAAGAGGTGATGGCAAAGCTTTATTTCCTGAGAAATCATAGTCATTGCTTCGATATGTCCCAATGTTTAGTATAATTTTCTGGTCTCTTTCCTCGTAGTGGTGAAAAAACTATATTTTCCATGGATTGCATTGTTAATGGCTTCTCCATGTCCAAAAGTTTGGCAAGGGACTAGTCTGTTCTCAGCTTAACCCAATCCCCTAGTTGGACCTTGGATTAGAAGCAAGCTAGTTGCCCTTTCATTCTACATTTATTCATGTAGCTGATTATAGCTTAGAGATTCATCTATATCCCAGTTTATTACTACCCTAGTTTTAATTTTCTTGAATCATGCGTGATCATCTCATTAATCTTTAGGGATGCTCAAAATTTAACCATATGTTACACATGATGCATGGCATGCTCTTGTTTCTGTTATTCTATGAAACAAATGGATTTTTTGTTATCCAAACTATGTTTGCTGTTTACCATAATTTAAATGTGCATTTGCCACTTTCTTTTCTGTATTTATGGACTTCTCTGCCTCATTATTTGTGAGTACGACTGTCGCTAGTATTTTTCGTCCATTAATATCCAATACTTGTTTAATCACCATTCACAAGTTGATTTTCACATTTAGTGGATGAGTTCTACACATTTGAATGGTGATGATCAATGTCTTTCTTAATGGATGGACAAGTAATGGAATAGACCTCGTTCCATTATTTTCTCATTACCTTAAGGTAGTGTTTGGGAACTTGGATTTCAAAATTTAGTTTTGGAATTCAAAGTTAGTGTACATTGAGTAATAAAATACTTGGAAACATAACATGGATGACTATTTCTCGAACCCTCAGATTTGTTAGATGTCTAGTCTAGATATCTATATGGTTATGATTTTGAAGTTCCTAGTTTATTTTTAGATTTGTTAAATCCAAAATTTTGTTCTTTCCATCTATATATTACATTGAAATCTAACTGTTTGTACATGATATATGGATTCCATTCCTATCATTTACATGGCAAATGGAATCCAAATCCAAATCCAAATCCCAATTTCAAATTCTTGTTCCCAAAGGGAGCATAAATTTCTTTTGGTACAATAAATTACCTAACCTTAGGCATGCATAAAATGATCATAAAATTTTGATCATATGTATCCTTTGTCATGTTCTAAACCCTTTTCTATTGATTACAAATGTTGAATTTGTTTTGGCATAAGAATGGTATTTTCGAAACTTCAATTTATAAAAGGAAGAAATGGATCACATATATTAATTAGAATAATATGCTATTTCCATATTTCATATAATGCATGAACCCAACTTCTCCCTCTTGCTTCTCAAAGTAGGTTCACATGCATAAAATCACTTGAATAATGTTTCTCTCATTTCTGTACTCAGTAAAAACAAGCCCAAGCTTTGCTGAGGCAGCTATGGGAAGACTTGCTCAGGGAACAAAGGTTTTAGCAGAAGGTGGCTATGAGAAGATTTTCAGACAAACTTTTGAAACAGATCCCGAAGAGAAACTTCTGGATTCTTTTGCATGCTACTTAAACACATCTGCTGGTCCTGTCATGGGAGTTTTATATGTATCTACGGAAAAGATTGCATATTGCAGTGACAGCCCTCTTTCCTATAAAGATGGTACCCAGACTGAATGGAGTCATTATAAGGTACTTTTCTTTAGCCTTACATGCTTTCATTTCGAAAAGAATCGAAACATTTTCAAACTAGGAACCAACAGAAATTTGCTCTAATAATGCACTTGGGAAAAATTAAATGGTCATTTAGGATGCTACAACAATTATTCGCTGAACTAGGGGTGAATCCACTGTGTCATGGAAGTCGTCAGAAAAATAGAGGACTTGCCTTAAAGCTTCAAAAATTTTAAAATTCTCATTAGGTTTTTATTTTTAAAATATTTTTAACTAAGTTCCTTTTGAAAAATTTCTATATGACGTCTTTTCTTAAAATTTCCTCCCAAAGTCGTTGAGAAGGGAGAACAACTTCCCAAAGACACCGTGAAAAGAGGACAACTTCTCCATGTACTATAGAAACATCTCTAGACGAGTAAATAAATGGTTTTGTACCCCATTTCAACCATTTCTTTTAACAACAATATCTGAGCAAGGAAGCCAAGAACCAATGATTTGTTCAGCCCGGTTAAACCAGAGATAGAAACAACCAGGAAAACCGTAAACACCAGTTTCAAACTTGTTTTCAAAAAAAAAAAAAACTTTGCACATTAAAAATTTTACCATTTAATCAAGTGCTTATTGTTTTGAATTATTACTATGTTAATACTGGTTTAGTGTTTATTCTTGTGTCTTCTACAACAGGTACTTATCCCATTACATCAACTAAAAGCAGTTAATCCATCATCAAACAAAGTCGATCCTTCCGAAAAGTACATCCAAGTAAACTCTGTTGATGCCCATGAATTTTGGTTCATGGGTTTCTTAAACTACGAGGGTGCTGTTCAATGCCTACAGGAAATCTTGCAACTCAATCTTTACAATCTGTCTGAATAATGTTCCTATCTGACACAACCTTTAATGCTTTGTCAAAAAAAAAAGCATATATAGTTTCTCTGCTGCTTGGAACCATTTGATAATTTACATGTTTGGAGAGTTTTCTCTGTTCAAACACTTGGTTGTAAATGTTACTTGCTAGAACTTGTTAACGCTCTCTCTCATTCACTAAGGTGTGAGTAATCGAGTCGAGTGAAAATATTTTGAATTAGTGGAGTTGTTGAGTCATATTTTATAATTCAAATTTTATTTGAAATTTTTTCTTGCCAAAGTTTATGGAATTCGAGTCAAGTCTAGTTGTTCGAGTGTTTGTTCAAATTTAATTGTAAACATTTATAATAGTATAGTACTAATTAGTTCCAATTTAAATGACTTCCTATAACTATATACAATACACATATATATTTTTTCATATTTTTATACGTATATCAGGCAGAATTGAAGTACTTGATTCGAACATGAAAACTGATCCATTATTTACTAAATATTTTGAGTTATTTGAATTTTTATTTTATAATTTAAATTTTATTTGAACTTTTTAGTCAAGTTTATGAACTTACGCGTCTAATTTTTTTGCGCCGAGTCAAATCGAAATTTTTGATTTTTTTCGAGTTGAGTTTTACTCACTCATATATATACAAGGGTCTTATAGACCAATTTACAAATCAGCACAAACATCAATTCACAATTTAGCATGTGAATAAACACATTGCTTAGTTTCATACTAAATAAAGTTGGACCCATTTATATATTCAAACAACAAGAACTATATTAATTAACCAAACTTAGCAAGTACCCAGTACATTAACAAGCCAAACCAATACTTGCCATTGGTATATTATATGTCACACCTCTGAAACCCGAACTAGTAGTTTCGGGTTAGTAACCGGGATGGAGGTTGGATTACAGAATTATGGTAATATTATAACCCAATAATTATCGCGAAATTAATAATTGTTAATCTGAAATTAAAAATAATCATTCTCGTGATTTGGACTAAAAATTGAGTTAGGAAAAGTTTGTAGAGATGCTCAGTTTATTTTGATTTAAATCAAATTTCAAAACTAGATTTTTATTAAAAGAAAATCATCAAAAGTCCTTTTAAATTGAAACTAATGACTAAAAAAGAATTTCTTGAAAATATGAAAATTGGCAATTTCCTGAAGTCAAAATTTTAACCACCGAGGGTTACTTCCCACTTTCCTTCATTTTTATTATTTATTTTACCAAGCACTAATCTTCATTTCCTCTCTAAATTATCTTAATCCAAACACTCCAAACCTTTTCATATAACGTCTAATACCAAAGGACACATCAACCATCGAAGTGACTCAACATGAATCCTACCAAATAGTATGTACTTTAAAATTTTATTACGTCTTAACACGCATTGCAAATACCTATCAATCATACTAATGGGCATCTATACATAAAGCGCGTGTCTAAAGAAAAACGTGTTAAGATACGTCTAATAAACGACAGGTTCTTAGAACTGTTGGATGAGCATTTTGTTTAAAAATTTTTGATTTTGATCGTTAGATAAAGATACAAAAAAACTCATAGAATCAGGAAGAGGTAGTTGCCGATAAGTATCGAAACTTTTCGTGACCTATATGGGGATAACATTTTTTGCTGCAACCTAAAAAGTTACCATTATGCATAACATTTAAGGTAGATAAGTGAAGTTTTGGAACTTTAAAACATGTACCGGAACCTGTAGAGAAATGTGTAAACCTAAAATGTTAAAAAAAACTTGTGACAATAAATGTTTATAGAAGAAGTATCAGAATGTGATGTAGAATACCGAAACTTTCCGTAGTGAAAATAACATTTTAGGTTTAACGTGTAACATTTAACGTTTATTTCCAGGTTTCAAGACTTCAGTACATGTACCGAATCCTGTAGAGAAATATGGAAACCTAAAATGTTAAAAAAGCCTGTGACAATAAATGTTTATAGAAGAAGTATCGGAATGTGATATAGAGTATCGAAACTTTCCGTAGTAAAAATTACATTTTAGGTTTAACACGTTTTTTTTCATTTTCCGTTTCGAAACTTATTACTCAATTCCAATACTTACCGTGAAATATATATATATATATAATCTGAAGGTCACAAACAAATGCCCTTTTGCTCTTAGTCAGTCGTGCGAACTGAATTGATTCCTCCATTTCTTCAGTTTCAAATCTTCAAATTGAGGGAGTTTTCAGTTATTCTTTCACCAATCAAACCTTCACAACACCATCTCCTCATTCATTTCAGTTGAATTTGAATCTGTTGGAGTCGAAGATATTTCTGGAAACCCTAATTTTTTAAAATAGCTTTGTTTTTTTTGTTTTTCATGTACTTTTCATGGCTTACCGTTGATGTCAGAACATTGCTTGATATTATTGACGAGTTTTTCAAATATTTCACTAAATTTGTTTAAATTATAATAGGAACCCTAAACCCAAGTCAATCTAAGTCTACTAGAATCAAAGGTATATATCTGGAAACCCTATATTTTTCAAATACCCTTAGTTTGTTTGGTTTTCATTTACTTTCCATGGCTTACTGTTGATGTTGAAAAATTGTTTGATATTATTGATGGGTTTTTCAAATATTCCGTTAAATTTGTTTAAATCCTTAAAAGAACCCTAAACTCACTTGAATTAAAGGCATTTCTAGAAACCCTAATTTTTTAAATACCCTTCATTCTGTTTGGTTTTCCTATACTTTCCATGTATTAGCTTTGATGTTGGGAATTGCTTGATATTATTGAATGACAAAGCTTCATGTTCAAAAGACATTTTCTATTATTGATGGGCTCTTAAAAATTTTCTTATGTTTTCATATATTATTGATGGGCTTCACGAAATTGTTGAAAAGAAAATGGGATGTTGATCGACTTGAAATAAATTGTTTTATTTCTTACAAAAACCCTAAACCCAAATCTTACTCATTACCAATGCCATCCAAACGTCAAAAAACTGGTAGCTCAACACCATCTTTTGATGTATGCTATTTTAGATCCGATGATAAAAAGAATTTTTTTTATAAACTTTACTACAAAAGACCAATTCATAAGGAACATGCTGTGGACATGAATTTCCTTCAGAACCAAATCTACAATTTCAAAATGAACTCAACTTTTACGACATTGGGTTGGAATGATTTTCTTAGGATTGAGCCTATCATTTGTGAAAGACTTGTACGGTTCTTTTACAATAATGCCTCAATTGAAAGTGAGGCAAATTTATCTTAGAAGATCATAGGCATTAATTCTTATGTTATGTGTGAGGATCTCTTTATCTCTCCCAATACAATTGTATCTGTTTTATGTCTTGAAAATAAAGACCCTTATGATTAATCCAAAACTAGCTCTATTCAAAAGTGCAATGACCCCCAGAAATCTTGGTTCTGATGAGAGAATCTTTCACCTTTTGTCTATTGGTTTTTTTTATCGTCGGCTGGAAAAGTATTATCAATATGAGAGATTGATTATTGGTGACTTAACCAATATAAAAATGATGATGCTCATAGCATTTCCAAAATCATTTCCCTCCAACTAGTATCCTTTGTCACTAAGGGTCCTAGAGTCTTAACCTCTCTTCTATATGCTTATGTCCTTACACATATCTTTAGGAAGAATGATGTCGATTTATCTCTTGATCCACATATCCTTTTAAATGATAAGATTGACATTCATTCGATCCACAAATGTAGATACAAATTTCAAAAAAATCATTGGATTTATAAAGGTGAAGACTTAAATTCCAAAATGAGGAAGAACCTTTGCATGCCGAAGAAGTTTCTTCTACCCCTTGAGAAGAGATTGCGATGAAGTCACTGCTTGACTACATGGTTAATTGTCGTGACCATGTTGATTCATAGTTCACTGAGCTTCGTAAGTTTGTTAAGCTTCGTAACCATGTTGATTCTCAATTTACTGAGCTTCGTAACCATGGTGATTCTCAGTTTGCAGAGATTTGCAAGGAAATGGCCTCCCTTCATGAAGAATTCAGTACCCACAAGATGGATGAGTAGCCTTTTAATCTAATGACATTTGGAGTTGTTAATATTTTATGGAATTTGATACGTATGAACTTAATGTTTGATGGATTTCATGTTAAATTACATTTCTGCAAATTTAAAAATGATTTTCCTTTCATTTTATTTTAAATAAACTATATTATGTTTTTATAATCCTTTCCACTTTTATCTCTACATAGTTAGGTTGGTTCTTTCTTTTTATTTACAGATTTTTGTAAAATGTTTGAGTTCTTTAATCTACTATGTCTACTAGAAGTTTTAAATCAAGTGTTGGAAGAAACATTGTTTATTGTTATTGTGGATTGCAATCACCAGTTTGCACTTCAACTGTACCATAGAGCAAAGGGAAGATATTTTATGGATGTGTTAGAGGTTGTGAGGTAATAAGTTCAATTTAGTGTTCCAATGATTCAATTAATACATTATTCTGAATTTCTTTTGCACATTTGTAGACCCGTTGTGATTTCTTTAAATGGATTGACAATGATGGAAATTCGAATGACATTGAAGAATTAAGAAATCAAGTTCAAATGTTATTGGTTGAAAATAGGGAAATTCGAATTCAAAATGCTGAATTGAAGAAATTGGTGAATATGGATGAAGTACGAAGGTAGGAAAAAAAACTGGACAAATTTGAAGTCGAAATAAAAATCATGGAAAACAATGTGATGTTCTACAAGTTTGTTTTGATTATTTCATGGCTATCTTATGTTGTAATAAAAAATTTCATCTAGATATATGAACATTGAATAAAGTTAGCTTCTTACAAACAAACAATGCCCTAAGTAATATAAGCTGGATGGAATGCTTTTGAAAAATCACAACTGGTTCGATGCTACAACGTTACCAAACCATTATCTCGTGACAGTTAAGTTTGAACTAGTAAGTTTCAAAACCTATCGTGAAAGCAACTTGTACTACGCTGCTATACATGAAATGAATCAAATCTGTACTTTAGCTGATCGTGAACTAATGTCAGGAATCTCTATTGTACATGGCTTACACGTCATCTCATGTTAGGAATCTTTGATGTATGTGGCTTACACGTCATCTCATGTCATAAATCTCTGTTGTACATGGCTGACACATCTTCTCATGTCAGCAATCTCAACTGTAACTTAACTAAGAGTTTTGATACTTAGTCTGAAACATGGAAACATTATTTGTAACCAAATCCTCTAACATTTTAGGTTTTATGTCTTGCATATCGATACTCCATGTAAAGTTTCGATTCTAATCGTTAAAAATATGATATTGCAAGTATTGAAACTTAGGGAAGAGATTCGATATGTAGCCCGAGACAAAGGCACCTAAAATGTTACCAAATCGTATAATATTTTAGGTTTTATTTTCTGCAAATCGAAACTCGATGTAAAGTATCGATACTACTTGTTAAACATGTTCATGTTCCTATACATACTAGAAGATATGTGTTGTTTAGGCATCCCGTTAAAGGGAAAGAAAGACTTACATTATAGATTTTTGAGAGCTTAGACAAAGCTTCAATTTGTTTATCCATGTTTTGCAATATACTTATGATCTAAGGTTTCCACTACTTCCAACTCCATTTCTAATGCAAATAACTCCATCTATGCTCATTTGGAAGAGTAATGGTGTTTTCATATATGGGAGATAGATTGGTTGTAGTGGAAGCATATGATTAAAGGGATATTGTCGAACGTGTTTAACAATATACTCAGCTCTGTTTAAGTTGTCAAAATCCATTAGATTGGTTCATTTGTTGGAGGAACCGATGTGTGAGAAATATAATGATGAACATCATCGTTATCTGTAGTGAAGGTAGGCAATTCACCCAGTTAAGTATTACACAAACAAAATTTAGATTAACAAGTAGGATATGACACTTGATACATGGTTCTTTGATACTAAGCTTAGTTAAAATGAATGGAAGAAGAGTCTATTTTCGTGTTGTCATAGTCGTACATATATCAGATGTAAAGTTTAATTCCTTAATTTTTTCTCATGTCTTATCCTGGAATTACGTACAAAAACAATGTCTTCATTTGTGGAAGGTGGAGCACCTCTTGCGATTCTTGATGAACTAGCCACTTTATTAAAATTTACATAAAACTCGATGTTGGTACCCCCTACATGGTTGTATCTCCTAAACATCTTGCGAAGGTCACTTGCAGTACATAGCGCTAGCATTTAATGTGCTTCAGAGCTAGGCTTATCAACGAAGATTTTGGCTTCCAATGAAGACAAAATTTCCCTGTTCATTTGCTAACCTCCGTGGAAATCAACTCAAAGAAATCATCATTCTTGATGTTGTTGTTGAATGAAGTGTAGAGGTAAGTTCCTAAAAAGAAAACGGTTGTAGAAAATCTTGCCATAATTTTGTAATTAAGAATAAGCTAAAACCCTAAAAAATGCTACAAAATATGGTAGAAGTATTTATAAATGATTTAAAGGATAAAATTTCATTCGTGAACCTAAATGTTACCAAGATATTTAACTTTTTAAGTTGAAAGGGAAACATTTAGTTTGGCACCTAAAATGTTACCGAAATTTAGTTTGTGGTTCAGGAACCTAAATTATTACCAAGATATTTAACTTTTTTAGTTCAAACGAAAATATTTCATTCGACACCTAAAATGTTATCGAAATCCAGTTTGTGATTCAAGAACCTAGATTATTAACAAGATATTTAACTTTTTACGTTGAGAGGGAAACATTTCACCCAACACCTAAAAAGTTATCCAAAATCAGTTTGGGGTTTAGGAACCTAAATTATTACCAAGACATTTAACTTTTTAAGTTGAAAGAGAAACAATTCATTCGGCACCTAAATTGTTACCGAAAATCAGTTTGTTGCGAGAACCTAAATTATTACCAACATATTTAACTTTTTAAGTTTAAAGAGAAACATTTCCTTCAACACTTAAAATATTACCTAAAATCAGTTTAGGGGTAAAACATTTCATTTGGCAACCTAAAATGTTACCCAAAACCAGTGTGGAATTGGTTGGTAACCTATAAATGGGATAACAAGTAACGCCATATATTAGCCGCATTTTAAATGTTGCACCACATACCCACCCATACATAAAACATGCTTGTCTAGTTAATAATTTGAGTTGGGTTAGGGTTAACTCGGGTTTGAGTCAACGTTGGGTTGATCCCAACCCATACTCAATTTGGATTTGGGTCAATACCAAGTTCGGGTTAAAACGGTTCAGGTCCAACCGGCTAATTATCAGGTTAATTCGGGTTCATATGGACTTATGGTCGAGTCATATTGGTTTCAGATAAAATTTAGGTCGGGTTAATTCGATTTCAGATGGACTTTAGGTCAGATCATTCCATGTTTTAGGTCAAGTTCAGGTCGGGTCACATCGGTTTCAGATTAAGTTCAAGTCAGCTTCAGATGAAATTATAATTATAAAATTTAAAATTATACAAATAATCTATAAAAAATTAAAATCTTAATTCAATGAGTATATGTATAAAATTATATTAAAAAGTTAAAATTTTCAAATAATATGAATAATCTTTAAAATTTTAAAATCTTAATTCAATGTGTATATCTAAAAAGTTATATTAAAAATTATAATTTTTATAATTATATGAATAATCTTTAAAAATTTAAAATCTTAATTCAATGAGTATATCTATAAAAGCATATTAAAAATTATTAATTTTAAAATTATATGAATAATATTTAAAAAAATTAAATTTAAATTCTTAGTTCAATGAGTATATCTATAAAATTATGATAAAAAAATTAAAAATTTTAAAATTATATAAATAATATTTAAAATTTTTAAGATTTTAAAATTTAAAATCTTAACTCAATGAGAATATCTATAAAATTATATTAAAAATATTTAAAATGTATGAATAATCTTTAAAAATTTAAAATCTTAATTCGTTGAGTATATCTAGAAAATTATATTAAAAAATTATAAATTTTAAAACTATATGAATAATCTTTAAAAGTTTTAATATTTTAACACTTAAAATCTTAATTCAATGAAAATATTTATAAAAATATATTAAAAATTATAAACTGTATGAATAATCTCAACAAAATTTAAAATCATAAGTCAATGAGTGGGAAGGGAAGTTCTTGCTAAAATTTAAAATTTAACACTTGAAGTGGAGGACATGAACCTTAAATTTCTTAAGACCAGAAGTTGTTGCTTGAAGTTAAGTTCTTGGAAGAAGAGGTTTAGGAAGCTATTTCCTATATTGCTAGCATCCGAGCACATGGACCTAATGGATTCAACATAGATTTTTAAGAAGTTCTAGTCATATCTCAAGGATGAGATTATGAAGTTTTTCAATGATTTTTATTATGGAAGAGACTAGGAAGAGGGTATGAACCACTCTTTTATCACTTTGATCCCTAAAAAGATCAATCCTAAGTCATTGGAAGACTATAGACCTATTAGTAAATCCCAGTTCGCTTTTATCCCTTGTAGGCAAATATTGGACTGTTAATTTATTGCTAATGAAGGGATCAATTACTTGTACACAAGATGGGTTCGAAGGGGATTATTTTTAAGATTGATTTCAAGTAGGCACATGATACAGTAGATTGACACTTTCTTATAAGGATTTTGAAGGAAATGGGGTTTGGGGATCGTTGGTGCAGTTGGATTTTAAAATGTATTTCATCAGTAAGGGTGTGCCCACTAAAAGTTTTATGATGGTTAGAGGTCTACGACAAGGATGTTTTTTTTTTTATCCCTTTGCTCTTTAACATAGTCGGTGAAGGTCTAAATCTTATGCTCTCTAAAGTTATTCATTTGAGGTTATTTTCTGGATTCACAATTAGTCGGGGAGAAAATTCTTTTCTATTATCATATCTCCAATTTACAGATGATTTGATGATTTTCTACAGCACCTCGTTAGGACAAGTTATGAATATCAAACGGGTGTTACGTGTCTTCGAATTGTCATCTGGATTACAACTAAATCTTAGCAAATGTAGGATTTTTTGTATAAATGTGGAGGATTCTATTCTTAATAATTGGGCATTGACTATTGGATGTTATGTTGGCAATTTTCCATCAGAGTATTTTGGCCTTCCTTTAGGTTCTAGGAGGAATTCTTGTGCTTTGTGGGAATTGTTGGTAAATGATTTGTGCAGCAAATTGGCAAGCTAGAAATCCAATACCCTTTCCTTTGGTGGAAGATTGGTTCTTATTAAGTCAATATTGTCTTCTCTCCCTATTTATTTTCTATCTATTTTCAGAATGCCAATAATAGTATCTCAAGAACTCAATAACCTTATGTCTAATTTTCTATGGGGTGGTTCATCTGAAAGGAACAAAATTCATTGGATTAAATTGTCATCTATTTGTTCACCTTTTGTGGATGGTGGCTTGGGTATTTTTGGACTTAGATTTCCAAAATCGTGCTCTTCTAGGCAAGTGGATTTAAAATTTTCGAATGAAAAGGATAGTTTGTGGAAGAAAGTTATCTGTTGCAAGTATAATTTAGATCCCTTTTCTATCTCGCTTGTTGTTTCAAAGCCTGGACGCTCTTCTTGGACGAGGAAAAAGTGATTAATTCTTTTTATAAGGAAGACTCAGTGGGTTTCTTGTTTTCATAATCATTGTTAACTCCTCAAAAGTAATGTTTTTCCTACATATATTGTCATGCTTTTGCTTGCCTTTGTATATAGATTCATGTATTTAGTTAGTAAAATCATGCATTTGCATTAATAAGTTAGGAAATGTTTCTTTTGCCAGAATAAAGGTGTATTTCTTTGCTTTGGTGTGCAGGAGCAGAACAGGAGCAATTGGCAGAGCAGAACCCGAAAACTAGTAGAGAAATATCAGGTCGAGTTGGCAATGTATGATGAAGATTGCCAGACTTGGTTGGCAAAAGAATGAAGGCCGATGACATCAGCCCTAGTCAACAACTGATCAGCTCAAATTCAAAAGAGGATAAAGAGATAAACACGCTTATCCTATCGCACAATCATATTTCAAATTTAAGCCCAATCTTGGGTTTCCACGTATGCCTATTTAAAGCCCGATGATGAGCCAAGGAGATGAAAAAAAGAAGAGGATAAACCGTGGTGAAGAGGCTGACTTGTGGTTCGACCAGGCTAGACCGAGATCTTTGGAGCCATTGAAAGGCTGCAACGACGGATCTCCTTCATTGCCCATTTCTTTTTTGGTTTAATTCTATTTTTATAATGGTGTTTGTTGAAAACGATTTGATGTTGATGGTTCCCCCAACCATGAACTAATTTATTTAAGTTGGTTGGGATGTTTTTGAGATGAAACACTCAATTATTTTCAGCTTTTAATAATTGAATGCTTTGGCATTTTTGTTTATCTTTCAAGTGCTTATTTTCTTAAATTGTTTGTCAGACGATAGTTGGTATTGCATGCATATTATCCCTTAATATTTTAATAGTCTTGAGGGATAACTATTAATTGCCAAGGTACTAAGGTGAGAAAGCTTCATCAGAAGATGTTCAAGTAGATGAGCTTACTTCGAAAGTGAGTCTACCCCTTGGGAGTAAAAGATTGAAACTTAATCAAGTTGGTTAATGAGTAGCATCACTATAGACATATATGGGTTAATCATAATGAACTTAGGGTATTGCTATCGACAGAGGCAACACTACTTAAAATTTGCTTGGCAATAAAACCAAAGCTGGAGTTATTAATCGTTGGCATAGCTAGTTTGAAATCCAAGCATCCCTTGCCAATGCTCATCACCATTTGAATACACTTGTTTGCTAAACTGCCTGAACTTTTACTTTATTTTTCCTTAGTTATTTTTCTTAATCTTAAATCCAACTTTCATATCAAAATTATTTGTTTCAAATCACAAGTAAAGATCATGGCATTTAATTACTGTACAATCCTTGTAGAGACGATACTCAACTCACTACTATATTACTTGCTGACCATGTATACTTACACGTAAAAGACTTATTCTTGGCATTATTTACTTGCATATTTAGACTGAATACTTAATATTTTGCCATGCAATATTTCGTCGACAAGTTCTTGGCACCGTTATCGGGGATTGCAACGGGATTAATTGTTTTGATGTTTACTTGTTTTCATTTTTTGTTTAATTTATTTCGTTTGGTATATGTATAAGAGCATCACTGCGAAGGAAGATTTACAATACACACCAGAAACTGAAAGAACCCTACACAGGTTAAGATGAGAATCTCGACAAAAGGTTCGTGACGAGAATTGTGAACTAGGAGATATCCTAAATAATGCCAATAACCAGGAGATACTGACAATACCTACAGTTATACCGCCAGCTTCCGCAATTGTTGCTTAGATACCTAAAGAACGATCTATTAGAGAACACCTAGCACCCACCACAGATGATTTGATGTCAAGACTGATCGGTCCGAGGTAAATATGGTTAAATTTAAGCTTAAACCAATAATGATTCAAATGCTAATGAATGTAGGTAAATTTGATGGATCACCTACTAGAGATCCGAGCCAGCATTTGAAGCAATTCATGGAGGTTTGCCAACTATTCCATCAGCCTGGTGTAACTGAAGAGACAGCAAAGCTAAAGCTCTTTTCATTTTGTAGTCACTAAATTTTAGCTTGAAGCAAAGAAAAAATAATTAAAGGAAAATCAGTCAAGCATTTCGGATTAAAGAGGAAGGGAATCAATCGACCATGGAAAGCAATCAATCACCGAATCAATCTAAATCAAAATCAAGCAAATCGGGAAAGGAATCAAGCAAATCGAGAAAGGAATCAAGCAATCAACACCAAATCAAGTCAAATCAGTCAGATTCTTTTTATTATTCTTTGTAAATTAAGCATGTATATGGCTATATAAATCCCCTCAACCCCTTGTAATTTTCACTACGATTTTCTCAAGCAATAGAGAACAAGAATTATTCTAACAATACAATAAAGAAAAGTAAGTATTCTAAGTATCTTTGTCTTGTTATTATTATTTCTTTTGTATTGTTTTTTCTATTTCGAATTTCGAATAAAAAGGAAAGGGAAAACTCTTTTTACCTTGCATGTCCTTCGAGCTGCCACCATGTGTGTTGTTTAAGGCCTCATCCTCGATGAAGGATGCTTGCTTACCAGAATACCGAAATGCTTTATAAAAAAGGAAGAAAGATTCAAAAGGTTTCTTTAAATTTGGCTTATAATTTTATTTTAATTTGAACCACTGTTTCATGACTATTCTAAATTCATTTTTTCCCTTTTATCGCCATTTTAATCCCTTTTGTAATTATTCCAACTAATACCCCTTTCCACCCATTTTAAATCTTTATAACCTTTTTTTATTAGTTTTAGATTTTTTATTAGTTTTAATTTATGTACATACTTGATTTTATGAAATTTAGATTCTTGTTTTTGTTATTATTTTGTTTATGTATTTTGTTTTATTTTAAATCTAATTTAATTTTTTTCTCTTTTTGTAACAAAGCTTTAGTTTCTTTTAATTTATCCTTTAGGATTAGATTAGATATTTAGGCTAGCTTTAAAATTTTAATATTAGGTTCTTTTTATTTTAGTCCTTAAGTTAATTTTAGAAATCTAGTTTCTTCTTTTAACCTAAATTTAGTTTTCCTCAAATAAACTAACACTTAACCAAACTTGAACCTTGTAAATAAAATTCATCTAAACTGCTTAATTTTTTAACTAGGTTAATATTAATTAGTTTAGAATAATATGGAAAATTTTTATTAATTAAATTAGATTTTTAATGCCTTTTTATGCCATGTTTATGGGATATATATTTTGCAATGCGGTGTCTCACCAAACGGGAGTAATGGGTTAGCACCATAAATATTGGCGGTGATTATTGTTTATTTCCCAAATGGTGAGGCCCTTAAAATAAAATCATATTCATAAATGGACAATAAGTTGAATTTTATACGAACTTGCAAATTTCGACATTAAAACGTTTTGTAACCGGCAAGGTACCAATTTTTGGACATTGTGGGGGTGCTAACCCTTCCCTACGCATAACCGACTCTCGAACCCGTTTTTGTGTTTTCGCAGACCAAAATGGTTGTTTTAATAAAATAAAATTGGTTTTATTAAAATGACCCATTTTTAGGTGATCCCATCGCACCTTTTTAAATATTGGTGGCAACTTTGTTGTTTTATTTTTAAACAGTCGAGTCTCGAAAAAAGTGATTGTGACAGCTTGGCAATTTCGCTAGGGATAACTTTTTGTTTTTACAAAAATGAGTCAGGCCACAAGCCGATTTCACTTTGTTTTAATGTCGAAATTTGGGAAGATTTGTGTAAAATTTATCTTAATTGTCCATTTATGAATATGATCTCATTTTACGCATTTAAAGCTTGTTTATAAGTTCTATGCCCGAGCTTCGTCTCGATCGTGTAAGTGACGGGAAAACGCTTTGCTGAGGTGAGAATATTGATTCTCCGTATGAGCCTAGCAAGTACTTTCGGGACTCATATGCCCTATGTCTTCGTAAGGATATTGATCATTCGTGAATACGTAGGAAAATGGGTCCTCCTGAGTTGAACTTGATTCGTTTGAAACTTATAATGGGTGAGAATCAAGGGCCTTGCTACCTTTAGTAGGGAACGGTGAGGACAGCTTGGGGACTTTTCTAGAACCAAACCACGTGTTTGAATCTAGAAACCCACCCTGTTAGAGCCATGTAGAAAATCATAGGATTAGAATTCGGTCAAAATTATTTTGTAAGAATAGTCCGTGGAGACATGTCCAAAAATGTTGGAATGCGCTGCCCAGTTATTATTTATACAATGAAATTAATTTGGACCTTTTATGTTTTATTTCTTTGTTTTAAGAGTACTAATCATTTCTTTTTCTTGTTTTGTTGTTTTGCATATTTGTTTGTTGCATGCATCTCATAACTAGAAGAGGTCGAGTCTAAAGTATGTTGCTCAAGTAAAAAAAAATAGTTTTTTCACAATGGATAGAAGAATCCTTCAGAAAGGGGAAGATAATGCGAGTGTACGTCACTAATTCGAGTTCAACCAACGGGCACATGGATAACATCATTCAAGAATACATGACAAAGATATTGCTCCTCAAAGATATCAATGAATGAGGCAATGACTATTGGTTTACTCGTCTTAGGGATAATGCCATGAGATTCCAGGAGCGTGACGAGTTCGAAAAGAGTGTCATGACCCAAGTCTAGGATGTAGCCAGGCATGTAATGATGTTGGCCAACGAAGCTACAACTTTGTGCCAATATGTTTGCCCAATTTGGGAGGTGGGGCTGAGACTCCTCTGGTTGATTGAAGAGATAAAAGAGCTGGGTGCTAAAGCTGAGATGTACTCGTGATATAATTTGGAATCTTTTGTAATAAAGAACTTCAACATCCAATGAAAACCTACTTCTAGAGCAATACCTTAATGGAATCGATGGCCCTTTCGCCTGTATTCATGTATTTGCATTTTTGTATGTTTGTTGCGTGTTTGCATTAGTGGTTTACATCATTGTATTCATTCACATCTTTAATAAAACTTAATTACAAAAAACCTAAAATAGCACACAAGTACGCTACTAAAACCCAAGCAATGGCCATTGAAGATAGGTTTTCAGCTTCAGATAGGCTCTATAGAATCGCGCAAGCTCAACAAGATGTTGTTAGCAAAATAACGGCTATATCAAAGATCTCTTTGGAGGGGGGCACATGTTAGGTCTGCAAGATTTTCATTTCAAGGAAAGATGCATCTTTTGGAACCTTGAATGTATATATATATCCCACCTTATCCTGGTAGGCCTATGTATATCAATTGCATGTTGTGGCTTTGATTCCGATAGAGATCAGTTGATTGTTGTGAAAATGATGAAGGTGATTTGCCCCTCAGACTACTCAGGTCAGCAAAGCAAGAAAAGAAGTCTGACACGTCTTTGATGATGATTTTTTTTTTTAAATTCATGAATGTGGAATCATGAATTGGGCAAGTTTAACTAAGAAGAGTTGCTTGAAATTGAAATTCTAATGATAGTCTTCTACACCCTAATAAAGACACACCAATTGTAACTAGTAGCTTAAAGAATATTTCAGGGCCACTCCGTTGAGGCTATAATGTTGAATATCTAATAATGAAGCAATGCTCCACCTATTCTATACATTGCCTTCATGAGTGGTTTTCAAATCCTAACAAATTCAAATATTTAATGAGATGAAATCCTGAGAAAAGTAAAAATGACCGGTAAAAAGAAAACCTCGAGGGCACTCCGCTGTAGCTGTGAGGCTAAGTATCTAATAAGATAGAAATGCTCTATCTGCTCAATGCCTTGGCTTTACGAGTGATTTCAAATCCTAACAAAGTTAAAAAAATTAATGAAATGAAATCTTGAGGAGGTCGAAAAAAGGAAAAGTTGATAAAAGAGTTGCTAGTTGCAATAAAAAATACACACATGCACTCGTAGAATTCTATTATTAGAAAGATGTTTTTGCACTCCCTTGGTTAAGAAAGTCTAAGAAGCTTGAACATATTTTTGAATGGAGAAGAATGATGAGAACTGAAAAGAAGTTTTTTTCGACTGGATCATGTAATGCAATAATCATAAGGATGAACCGAGCGGTCTGAAAGAAATTTCACAACTTCAAAATATCGCCGAAACATTCAAAGTCTTCAGAGACTTAAGCTATGCTTAAAGTGATCACTAGAAGGCTGAGTCAGAGACACTCATGCACTTGATATCTGAGGCATCCTATTTTCTTTTTTAAAAAAATGATTCTATTTTTCTTAAAGGCATCTTTCATTGAAATAACACATGATAAGTAAACTATGCCATCGAATTGGGGTAGTTCACGTTGGCCAAGGATTTAAGGCCTTCAACATTAATAGGCGCAATCAGAAGAGAAGAAGGCGCTAGTATAATTCGAAGACATTCAAGGTAGAAATAAGCTTTGCTGCAAGAATTTATATGCAAGCGCTTCAAGGTGTCCCGTAGTGGCAAGAATTTGAGAACTCACAAGAAGCGTTGAAGGTGCTTGATATTATTTTAAGGAAACCCTAAATGGAAAAACATATTATTTTGAAAAACATCTAGATCAAATGTACAAAGATTAGATGCTTTCTTTGAAGCAAAGAGATGCAAAGAATGAAACGACAGAGCAAGGCTGTTTATCAGAGTTGAACGAGCAAATGTGCACGAAAGTAAAAAGAAAAAGCCAAAGGAAAAAACCAAAAAAGGAAAAAAATGGAAAAGAAAAATTTAAAAATGAAAACGAAAAGAAAAAGCGAAAAAGGAAAATACACGCATTCACATACTAGGCATCCCTATAAGCATAATTGTCATAAGCATTATAATTTCTGCAGGATTTTGAATTATCCCGTGAAGAAGGCATTAGTTGGTTACGTTTCCATGTCGCTTTGTTTTCAAGCTAAAGGCATTATTTGTTTACGTCTTCATTCCCCGCTTTTTAAAGTGAACTGTTGACTTTGTTCATGTCATTATCCTCAAATTATGGCATTAGTTGGTTATGTCTCCATGCCACATCAAGCAGAAGAGGAATGAACCCGCCTATCCATTCATGCATATGGAGAATGCAACCCGCCTATCCGTTCATGCATATGGAGAATGCAACCTCCATATCCGTCCAGGCATAAGAAGAATGGAACCCGCCTATCCGTTCAGGAATAAGAAGAATAGAACCAGCCTATCCGTTCAGGCATAAGGAGAATGGAACCCGCATATCTGTTCAAGCATAAAAAGAATGAAACCCGCCTATCCGTTTAGGCATAAGAAGAATGGAACCTGCATATCCGTTCAGGCCTAAGAAGAGTGGAACCTGCCTATCCGTTCAGGCATAATGAGAATAAAACCCGCCTATCCGTTCAGGCACAAGGAGAATGGAACCTGCCTATCCTTCAGGCATAAGGAGAATAAAAACCCGCTTATCGTTCAGGCGTAAAGAGAATGGAACCCGCTTATCCGTTAAGGTGTAAGGAGAATGAAACCTAGCTATCAGTTCAAGCATAAGAAGAATAAAACCCGCCTATCCATTTAGGCATAAGGAGAATGGAACTTGCCTATCTGTTTAGGCATAAGGAAAATGGAATCCTCCTATCCGTTTAGGAATAAGGAGAATGAAACCTGCCTATCCATTCAGGCGTAAAGAGAATAGAACTCGCCTATCTGTTTAGGCATAAGGAGAATGGAACCCACCTATTAGTTTAGGCATAAGGAGAATAGAGTCTGCCTATTCGTTCATGAGCGAGGAGAATAGAACCTTTCTTTGATGTCCAATGAGTTTTGATTAGCGAAAATCACTCAGTGCCTTTTGTTCTTTGCTCTATCCCTGTTTCAGCGGAATGAGCAAAGAGGGGTAGCTGTAGTCACTAAATTTTAGCTTGAAACAAAGAAAAAATAATTAATGGAAAATCAGTCAAGCAATTCGAATTAAAGGGGAAGGGAATCAATCGAACATGGAAAGTAATCAATCACCGGATCAATCCAAATTGGAATCAAGCAAATCGGGAAAAGAATCAAGCAATCAACACCAAATCAAGCCAAATTAGTCAGATTCTTTTTATTATTCTTTGTAAATTAGGCATATATATGGCTATATAAAACCTCCAAACCCCTTGTAATTTTAACTACGATTTTCTCAAGCAATAGAGAACAAGAATTATTCTGGCAATACATAGAAGAAAAGCAAGTGTTCTAGTAGGTATCTTTGTCTTGTTGTTATTATTATTATTATTATTTATTTTTTGTTTTTTTTCTTTTTCGAATAAAAAGGAAAGGAAAAACTCTTTTTACCTTGCATGTCCTTCGAGTTGTCGCCATGTGTGTTGTTTGAGGCCTCATCTCCGATGATGGATGCTTGTTTACCGGAATACCGAAATGCTTTTTAAAAGAAGGAAGAAGGATTCGAAAGGTTTCTTTAAATTTGGCTTATAATTTTATTTTAATTTTAACCATTGTTTCACGATTAATCTAACTTCATTTTTTCCTTCTATCTCCATTTTAATCCATTTTGTAATTATTCCAACTAATACCCTTTTCCACCCATTTTAAATCTATATAAACTTTTTTATTAGTTTTAAATTTTTTATTAGTTTTAATTTATGCACATACTTGATTTTATGAAATTTAGATTCTTGTTTTTGCTATTATTTTGTTTATGTATTTTGTTTTCTTTCAAATCTAAGTTAATTTTTTTCTCTTTTTGTAGCAAAGCTTTAGTTTCTTTTAATTTGACCTTTAGGACTAGATTAGATCTTTAGTCTAACTTTAAAATTTTAAGATTAGGTTCCTTTTAATTTAGTCCTTAAGTTAATTTTGGAAATCTTTTAGATCAGATTCGTAGTGTAGCTAGTTTCTTCTTTTCACCTAAATTTAGTTTTCCTCAAATAAACTAACACTTAACAAAACTTGAACCTTATAAATAAAATTCATCTAAACTGCTTAATCTTTTTATTAGTTTAATATTAATTAGTTTAGATTAATATGGAAAACTTTAATTAATTAAACCAGCTCTTTAATCCGTTTTTATGCCATGTTTATGTTTATGGGATATATATTTTGCAATGCGGTGTCTCACCAAACGGGGGTAATGGGTTAGCGCCAGAAATATTAGTGGTGATTATTGTTTATTTCCCAGATGGTGAGACCGTTAAAATGGAATCATATTCATAAATGGACAATAACTTGAATTTTATACTGTCGCAACCCTTTCGAGCTTCGACGTTTCGGCAAAAACATTAAAATCAACAGAGCCGCCACCAATTATTTTTTAAAAGGTGTGATTAGATCACCTAAATTGAGTTATTTTAATAAAAACATTTTATTTTTATCAAAATAACATTTTTTGGTATGCAGAAACACAAAACCGGGTTCGGGAGTTGGTTACGCTTGGGGAAGGGTTAGCACCCCACAACGCCCAAAAATCGGTACCTTGTCGATTACAAAAGGCTTAAAAAGTCGGATTTTGCGAATTTTTATAGAGCTTTAAATTATTGTCCGTTTATGAATTAAATTCCATTTTAGCGGCCTTACCACATGAAAATGAACTCCAATCATCGCCAACATTTATGGCGCTAACTCGTCATTTCCGTTTAGTAAGGCACCACATTAATTAAATCCCATTTTTTTACAAACAAGCAAAGAATGATTAATTTGTTGAGAATTTTATTAATTCTAAATTAATATTTACAAACCTAAAGAATTCTAAATGTTTTAACCTATTTAGGGATTAAAATTTAATTAAGTGTGTTTTATTTCTTGTGAAAGGAATTTTATTTGAAGGTCCTATTCCTAAAGTCAACTTAATTCTAAAGCAACAATACAAGAAGACAAAATTTACGAAGCTTAAAACATTTTTATTTTATGTTTTCCATATTTTTTGGTTCTTTAAAAAAATTAAACTTTTTTATATTTTTGTTTTATTTTAAAAAAAACCTTCACTACTTTTTTATTTAAAAAAAATTTTCATTTATTTTATGTTTTAATTGTTTTACCCTTTTTATATTTGAAAACCTTTTTTTTAAAACGTGCATTGTTTTTATGTTTCTTTTTTTAGAAAAAAGTTTTTTAAATTGTTTCAAAACATTTATTATTGTTTTTTTAAATACATTCTTTTTAAGAAAAAGAATTTTTAGTCTTTTTGAGTATTAAAAATCATCTATTTATTTTAAAAGAATGATTTTAAAAAAAACTTATTTATTTTTATGGTTTTAAAAAATATTTATTTTTTAAAAATAAAAAAGGAAGGTGACCAAACAAAGTTGTAAGTGAGATTTTTTATTAATTTTCGGAATTTAAAATAATATAAAAATGGGTGATTTAAATGGTCCAATAATGAATTGAGTTTAAAGCTCCAAAACACCATCTTTTTATTTTCTAGAAAATAAATGGATTAAACACCATATTTTAACAAAAATAAACATGTTCTTGATGTTCATCAAATGGGATGAACAAGGAGGAGGGCCACCGTGCCGGCCGCCACTCGCCGACGGTGGTCTCTTCCCTTTTTTTATTATTTTTGAATATAATTAAACAAGAAAACAACACAATAAAAATACTTCGAACAAAGCCAAATTAACATAAAAAATGAACAAGATATGAAGAAAATAAGAACGTTAAAATGAACAAAAATAAAAAAAGAAAAATTAAAAAAGGGATAAATTATACCAATAAAGAGGCAAAATTCTTGCTTTTCCTCCTCAAAAAATTCGAACAATGCTGCTCCAAATTCAAATTAATTCCAGCGACCTCCCAACAATTTTCAGAGTATTTTCCTAAGTATTTTTGGATGAATTTGAGTGTGTCTTGAACAATGCAAATTGGGCACTATTTATAGGGTTTGGGGGGATTGGGATTCAAGGCAAATTGCGGACAAAATCCCCATATTCGTCCCATAAAATCATCCCATTCGATCAGCATAGCTTTAATTCGTTGAAATTCATCCCGAATTTCATCCGATTTGGCTATAATTTGGGAGATTTTGCCCCCAATTAAATTAGGGTTCGAACCTTTTTCCCCTTCAATTGGTGAGCTACCAGCAACGGCAAAGGACTAGGTCAGCGGCGTTGGACTCAACCGGCCGAGGCGAGTCGATCGACACCAACCACAGCGGCTACCGTGGCTCAGGGGCGACACAATCGGCACCGACAGCCGGCCCATGCTGTTTGAAGCAGGGGATTTGGAAGGCCAATCCCGCGCGCGTGACGCGTGATAAGTGTTCAAAAGTACTATTTTTCTTACCCCTTTTACTCATATTATTGTTAGACTTAGGCTCATATTAGTTGCATAATTAGCCATTCATGCATTAATCCATGTTTCCTTCCATCGTTGAGCTTGATTACATAACTTGGTAGTTTTTGTGGGAAAAGTTGCTGCTTTGGTGTGTTTTGTGTGTATGTGCAGGATCACTTGCCAAAGCAAGGCTAGAGCTAGTTGCCAGGCAATGCATGAAGGAGATGCCGAGCTAGTTGCCAGGGCAATGCATGAAGGAGATGTCGAGCCAGTTACCAGGGTAATTGTCGACAAAGAATAAGGTGATATGGTAGTCGAAATTGATGACTAGACAAGCCCAAGATGACGTAGAGCAAAGCTAAATCCCAAAGGAATTTGATTTCCATGAAGAGATTAAAGAAGAATTAAATTCCAAGAAGATAGGAGAAGTTCTAGAAGGAATATAATTATAATAAAGAATTATATTCTTTAAAAATAATTTAATTCCAGCTTAACTTCCTCCTCAAAGAAGGACTTTGACCTAGCCCTATAAATTAGAGAGCAATTTCGACAACTCCAAGGGAGAGGGAAGAGAGAATTTTCGACAAGCATTTAGGGCAAGGAGGATTTCGACAAGCTTCATCCTTCATCTTTTTCTTTCTTGTTCAATTAGGTTCATGCTAGGGATTATTTATCTTGTGTTTCTTTGGAACCTAGCCATGAACTAAATCTATTTGGCTATGGTTATTGTGTTTTGTGGTTGTGAGAAACTATTGGATTTTGTTTAGGTAATAAGAGTTTGCACTTTTCTATTCAAGGTTTATTCATTCTTGGTTCTTATTCTTTTTTGCGAGTGAATTGGGAGAGGATCTCGTGACTTCATCTATTTATCTAATATCGGGAGAGTTAGATTCAAGAAACGAATGAATATGATCTTTATTCAATCTATTGATGGTGAAGATTAATCCAGCTTAGGAATAAGTTAAGGATTTCAACGGCTAAGAGAAGCGCAAGATTGGTTGTTGTTCACCCTTGATTCACGCAGGGATGTATTATCAAGGCATGCACAAGTAGCTAGAGTTTCGACTTAGGGATAAGAAGAAACCATTGAAGAACGCTCTGCCGAACCTTGAAGGTTACTGCTCAGACACCCAAGTAGTTGCCCAACTAGTCGCCCATGCAACCATCGATTAGTTGCCAAGGCAATCCCATTGTGCAAGTTTCCACGGCAATTGAGTTGCCCGTGCACTCTTTTACCAAGACGATCCAATCGACTATCACACCTCAACTCACGATAACCTACCCTATCTCTCTCATTTAATTACATCGCCTTTTACTTATTTGCCTTCTAGATTAGTTATTAGTTAAAACTCCTATAATCCTTTACTTGTGTTTTTTTTTTACTTTTTACAGTGCAAGAGACTAGATTCTTGAAGTGGCACCAATCTCTATGGAGGCGATATCTTTTATACTATAACTTGAAACGTGTATACTTGCACAATTGCGTAGCACTTATTACGCGCAACAACGCATACGCGCCAGGCGCGTGGCAGCGCGGGTTGGCCCCTTTTTTTTTCTTTTTTCGATCCAAGCCATCCGTATTTTTACCCATGGATCCGACAGTCTTGAATAAACCTGAAAAAATGTTAGTTTGGGCCTTTTAAAAAAATAAAATGGGTTCCTTATTTATTATTTTTCTGGTGTTTTTTATTTAAATGGATTTATTTTGGGTTATTATTTTAAAAAATGGATTTTATGAACCATATTTTCCTCCATTTTTATTTTAAATAGGCTCACTATTATTTCTTTTTTTGTATTTTATTTAAAATGGGCTTATTATTATTTTTATTTTATTTTTATTTTTATGTATTATTTTTATTTTTAAATAGGTAAAAATCAAGTGACAACAGCTACCCCTTATTTACTCATTCCAGTGAAACAGGGATACAACAAAGAACATAACGCATTTGATTTTCACCAATCTCCGATCTGCTGCTCAACTCCGTCTTCCTAATGCCCGAACGGTTGGGTGGGTTCTATTCTCCTGATGCCTGAATAGATAGACATGTTCCATTCCCCAAATGCCCGAATGGCTAGGCGGGTTCTATTCTCCATGTGCTCGAATAGATGAGCGACCTCTATTCCTTATATGTCTAAACAGATAAATGGCTTCCTCCCTGAAAGGATATGCATGTTCTATTCTCCATGTGCTCAAATAGATAAGCGAATTCATTTGCTGAAATTTTTTTGCATACCTGCAAAAACCAGATATATGATGACATAATGATAGGCATGCCGCTAAAGATGCCTACAACATGAATGAATGTCAAGTTTTTTAAACTTGTTAACTTAAATTAGTGGCCATCTCCACTTTCTCTGCCTTACTATCTTCCTTTTTCATGTCTCTTTGCTTCATGGAAAGGTCATCTTCTGCTTCATCATTCTTATTTTTTATACTTCATCGCTTCATGGAAAACATTTAATCATTGCATGTTTGAATCCATTGTTTTCAAAGATTCAACCATCGTTGTAGTTGATACATCAATATCGAGTGAAAGGCCTTTCAAGCAATCCTGCATATAATTAAGCCTCTTTATGAATCCACCAAAATCATCACCTCGAGTGATATTGGATTTAAATTCCCTTCCTTCTGAATTGGGTATCAAATGCCCCCAACCATAACAAACCGGATGCTCAAAACTAAGCAATGAACTATGTCATAGTCCCTTGAAGGTTTCAACGAACATTGGGGTAATCTCGCTTTCTAACAGCAGTGGTTGAACCTGTGCAGCGACATCCTGCCACCTTTAGGCGTACTAGCTTGTACTGCTCACAAAACTCCCTTTACAAGTCCTTCCACATTCGGATATTCTCTCGACTCAGCTGGGTATACCAGCGGGATGCAGATCCAATCAAACTATCCTGAAAGCAGTGAATTAGGAGTTTCTCATTGTCCAAGTACATCGACATCTTCCTGCAGTACATGGTCAGGTGAGCATTTGGACAAGAGGTTCCGTCATATTTGTTAAAGTCAGGGGTCTTGAATTTTGGTGGGACCATTAGATTAGTCACCAAGCTCAAGTCCTTGGCCTCTGAACCACCATGCATATTGCCTTCATGGAAAGTGATAAGTGTTCAAAAGTACTATTTTTTTTACCCTTTTTACTCATATTATTGTTAGACTTAGGCTTATATTAGTTGCATAATTAGTCATTCATGCATTAATTCATGTTTCTTTCCACCGTTGAGCTTGATTACATAACTTGGTGATTTTTGTGGAAAAAGATGATGCTTTGGTGTGTTTGCGTGTGTGTGCAGAATCACTTGCCTAAACAAGGCTAGAACCAGTTGCCAGGGCAATGCATGAAGGAGATGCCGAGCTAGTTGCCAAGGCAATTTTCGATAAAGAATAAGATGATATGGTAGTAGAAATTGATGACTAGATAAGCCCAAGATGACGTGGAGCAAAGTTAAATCCAAAAGGAGTTTGATTTCCATGAAGAGGTTAAAGAGAAATTAAATCCCAAAAAGATAGGAGAAGTTCTAGAAGAAATTTAAATATAATAATGAATTATATTCTTTAAAGATATTTAATTCCATCTTAACTTCCTCCTCAAGAAGGATTTTGACCTAGCCATCTCCTATTTAAAGGACCAAGCCGTCAAAGAGAGTTGGGAAAGAAGGGAGAGATTTCGACAAGTGTGAGGGCAAGAAGGGAGAGATTTCGACAAGTGTGAGGGCAAGAAGGGAGAGTTTCGACAAGAGAAAGAGGCAAAGGGGGAGAGTTCGATTGAGAGAAGAGAGCAAGGGGCTGATCGATTTCTTCTTCTTTGCTTCCATTAGATTCATGGTTTGGGGATTATTCTTTGTATATCTTTTGAACCCAACCATGAACTAACTTGATTGGTTGGGGTTATTGTGTTTTTTTGGTTGTGAAATCTTTTGGATTTTGTTTAGGTTTTTGAGTTGCAATTCAATTTTCAAAGTTTGTTCATTCTTGGTTCTCAATCTTGTTTGCGAGTGAAATGGGAGAGGATATCGGAATTCAATTATCTATTTATCTAATACCGGGAGAGTTAGGGATAAGTTACGAATTTCAGCGGCTAAGAGGAGTGCAAGATTGGTTGTTGTTCACCCTTGATTCACGCATGGATGTATTATCAAGACATGTACAATTAACAGTATTTTGCATTAGGGATAACGAGGAATCATTGAAGAACGCTTCACCGAACTTTGGAAGTGAATGCTCAGTAGCCCAGGCAATCGAACCATTCTTAATTGCCTAGGCAATCACGGGAGCATTGCCCAGGCAATCTGATCAGACAACGAGGGGGAATCGCCCTGGCAACCGACCAGGCAACACTATAGAATTGCCCTGGCAATCAACCAGGCAATTGCAACCAAGTTGTACTGGCAATCGACTAAGCAATCGTAACAGAATTGCCTTGGCAATCCGGCTACTACTCAATCACCACGACGAACCATTCGATCATCACTCCACAACTCACGATAACCTGGCCTATTCCTTCTATTTTGATTTCATGTATTCTTTTAGTTTATTTCTCTTAGTTTACTCATTAGTTATAATTCCTACAATCACCTACTTGTGTTTTTCTTTTCCAATGAAGTTAACTTAAGCAAAGTGGCCCAAACCAATCCCTGTGGAGACGATACTAGATACTCGTATCACTTTATTACTTGCGACGTGTATACTTGCACAATTGCGTAGCACTCATTACGCGCAACAAGTTTTTGGCGCCGTTGCTGGGGATTGGCAATTGGTGTTAGTTGTTTTTGTTATTGCATTTTTTTTCTTTTAGTTTTACTAGCTTTTCTTTTTATTTGTTTTATCAAAAAAAAAATTAGGTGCAATACAAGTTAAGGGACATCAACATGTCGGGAAATAAAAGCTGATCTATTTGAGAGTTGATGTTGGAAGATATGAATCAATCCAATCAAGAGTTTCTTGCACCCTTTGATGATTACCTATACCAACCGAGAAAAGCGCAAAGAGCGTATACCGTGGAAAAATCTTGTGCTATGTGTGGAGAACATCATGTGTTTGAAAATTGGCCTCACATTTTTGGTACATATAACTACATGGAGAACCATAGAGGGAACCGGGAGCAAAATTCTTCATGGTATGGTCAAAAAGCTCAAATTTTTTTTACCATAACAATTTTTCCGCAGCAACAGATATGCCATGGCAATGTAGTCTTTTTCAAGAGTATTCCAATTCCTTGGAGGAAATGTTGCTACCTTCCTTGGCTAGACTAGACGGATCAATTGAAGAGATTCGAGAGCTATCAAAGTCCATGGATACGAGGATAGCTCAGTGGGATGCAACCTTGGGGGATTCAGAAGATCAATTGAGGAGATCCACATATGTCATGGATAACATGCACCAACAATTCATTCCTAGGGATACTGAAGTCCCAAGGCAAGAGGACAAGGAACAATGCAAGGAAAGCTCTCCGATGTGTGAGGAACAACTAAAACCTCAAAGTCAAGAGTATGTTGATGAGAAAGATTGCCCAACACATGATGACCCTGAGCAACAAATTGCCTCGGCAATGATTGAGGAGCCTGAACAGAACAATGCCGCGACAACACTCAGTGAAGCTGAGAACAACAATACTACAACAAATTCTGTGGAACCTGATGCCCAGAAGGTTACAACGTTTGATGTTGAAGCAGGAATCTGTAGATTGCTCTCATCTACAGTTGCCACGGCAATTGCATGACCACATGCAAGATCAACGAGACGATAATACTTTGCCAATGGAATACGAGCAGGTAATGGTTAAACCTTTTGAATTATTTAAAAACTCACCTTGTCCATTGTAGGTATGTCTTGAGGAACCGATGTTGGTAGATTTGAAGCCATCGAAATCTCTACTAATGGAGATGTTTGAGAGGCCAAAAGAAAAAGGTGTTTGGATTCGTAAAGCTTTTCAGAAAATTGGTTCTTCCCTTGACTTACAACAAATTTTGGCAACTAATTGCCACGAAAATTGGCTAGAGCAGCAATTTCCACGGCAACGAAGGCTACATCCAACCATGATGGAGCCCGACGAGAATGAGGTAATTAACTGGTTGGATGTTGATATAATTTTTCCTAATAATATATTCATGCCTTCAGGAACAGTATCAAGGTGGACGATGTGCATGGACTACAAGGGAACACGAAAGAAAGACACCTCCACCACGGTAACACAAAAGGGAGTAGTGGCAAGCACATTGGCCAAACTCTTTTTGGGCAATATTGTCACCCGATAGAGGGTGCGGATGGACTATAAGAAGTATCGGAAATGACTCTCCTCAAGTTTTCTCAGATATGTAGTAACATTAGAAGATGCATGATGACACTCTTTTCAGACATGGTCGAAGACTTCCTTGAGATATTCATGGATGATTTTTGCATTTTTCGTAATGACTTCGACAGTTGCCTTGGCAATTTAGAGAAGGTGTTGGCAAGATGTGAAGAAACCGATTTAGTCCTTAATTGGGAAAAGTGCCATTTTATGGTAGATGAAAGAATAGTGCTCGGCCACAAGATTTGATCCAAGGGAATTGAAGTAGACAAAGCCAAGTTGGACATGATCAAAAGACTACCCCCACCAAGATAAAGTATTCAATTTTGATGATTCTTGCGCCCAAGCATTTGAAACCCTAAAGGAGAAGCTTGCCTCGGCACCCATTGTCGTTCCACCAGATTGGATGCTACCTTTTGAGCTCATGTGTGATGCAAGTGATTTTGCGGCAGGAGCAGTCCTAGGCCAACGCACAGGTAAGAACTTTCATGTGATATACTACGCTAGTAAAACTCTTAATAGTGCTCAACTGAATTACACAACAACGGAGAAAGAGTTACTAGCCGTAGTTTTTGCATTTAACAAGTTTCGATCCTATTTGATTGGTACAAAGGTAATTGTCCATACGGACCATTTTGCAATTAAGTATATATTTGCTAAAAAGGATGCCAAACCTTGTTTGATTCATTGGATATTGCTTTTACAAGAATTTGACATTGAAATTAAGGAAAGGAAAGGAAAAAAATAAAGTGGCCAATCACTTATCACGCTTAGAACGCAATAGGGAGGAGGACGCGAATTTAGAGATATGTGATGTATTTCCGGATGAGCAACTATTAGTTACCTCGGTAACCATGGATGCGCACGCCTCGGAAACCATGGATGTGTATGCCTCGGCAACCCTCGACGTCGCAGCAGCTCTTGACGCGTACGCCTCGGTAACTCCAGACGCGTACGCCGCGACAACCACTAATACGCACGCCTTGGCAACCCTTGATGCACATGCCTTGGCAACCCTTGATGCGCATGCCACGACAACTCTAGACGCGCATGCCTTGGCAACCATGGAAGCAGTTTCCACGTCAACATATGCCTCGACAATACCCTGGTACACGAATTTAGTTAATTTCCTTATTTGTGGTATTTTACCTTATGGCCTTAGTCACCAAGAAAAGAAGCGGTTCTGCCATGATGCTAAGCATTACTTTTGGGACAAGCCTCTTTTGTTTAAACAATGTGTAGATCAGGTTATACGCCAATGTGTCCCTGAAGAGGAGCAGCAGAATGTACTCTGGCAATGCCATTCTTCACCCTATAGAGGACATTTTGGAGGAACACGTATCGCGGCCAAAGTTTTGCAATCCAGTTTGTATTGGCCAACACTGTACAAAGATGCCCAAGAGTTTTACAAGCAATGTGATCGTTGCCAGAGGACGGGCAATATCTCTAGACGACATGAGATGCCGCTCCAAAACATTATCGAGGTGGAATTGTTCGATGTATGAGGGATTGATTTTATGGGACCTTTCCCACCTTCATTCAGTAACCTCTACATTCTACTTGTCATCGACTACGTGTCTAAATGGGTTAAGGCAGCTGCAGTTCCCACCAACGATTCTAAGATCGTGCAACGATTCTTGCAGAAAAACATATTTACACAGTTTGGGATACTGTTGCGCGTAATAAGTGCTACGCAAATGTGCAAGTATACACGTCGCAAGTTATAGTATAAAAGATATCGTCTCCACAGGGATTGGTGCCACTTCAAGAATCTAGTCTCTTGCACTGTAAAAAGTAAAAACACAAATAAAGGATTATAGGAGTTTAACTAATAACTAATCTAGAAAGCAATAAAGTAAATGAATAGATGAGATCAATTGAGAGAGAGATAGGCCAGGTTATCATGAGTTGAGGTGTGATAGCCGATTGGATCGTCTTGGTAAAAGAGTGCACGGGCAACTCAGTTGCCATGGCAACTTGCACAACGGGGTTGCCTTGGCAACTAATCGATGGTTGCCTGGGCAGCTACTTGGGCGTCTGGGCAGCAATCTTCAAGGTTCGGCAGAGCGTTCCTCAATGGTTTCTTCTTATCCCTAAGTCGAATCTCTAGCTACTTGTGCATGCCTTGATAATACATCCCTACGTGAATCAAGGGTGAACAACAACCAATCTTGCGCTCCTCTTAGCCGTTGAAATCCTTAACTTATTCCTAAGTCGGATTAATCTTCACCATCAATAGATTGAATAAAGATCATATTCATTCGTTTCTTGAATCTAACTCTCCCGATATTAGATAAATAGATGAAATCACGAGATCCTCTCCCAATTCACTCGCAAACAAGAATAAGAACCAAGAATGAATAAACCTTGAATAGAAAAGTGCAAACTCTTATTACCTAAACAAAAACCAATAGTTTCTCACAACCACAAAACACAATAACCATAGCCAAGTAGATTTAGTTCATGGCTAGGTTCCAACGAAACACAAGATAAATAATCCCTAGCATGAACCCAATCGAACAAGAAAGAAAAGGATGAAGAAGGAGGCTTGTCGAAATCCTCCTTGCCCTAGATGCTTGTCGAAAATTCTCTCCTCTTGCCCTCCTTGGACTTGTCGAAATTCCCCTCTCTTGCTCTCTCCATGGATTGTCGAAATCTCCATCTTATTTATAGGGCTAGGCCAAAGTCCTTCTTTGAGGAGGAAGTTAAGTTGGAATTAAATTATCTTTAAAGAATATAATTCTTTATTATAATTATATTCCTACTAGAACTTCTCCTATCTTCTTAGAATTTAATTCTTCTTTAATCTCTATATGGAAATCAAATTCCTTTGGGTTTGGGCTTTGCTCCACGCCATCTTGGGCTTGTTTAGTCATCAATTTTGACTACCATATCACCTTTGCTCTTGTCGACAATTGCCATGGCAACTGGCTCGGCGTCTCCTTCATGTATTGCCCTGGCAACTAGCTCGGCGTCTCCTTCATGCATTGCCCTGGCAACTAGCTCTAGCCTTGCTTTGGCAAGTGATCCTGCATATACACACAAAACACACCAAAGCAGCATCTTTTCCCACAAAAACTACCAACTTATGTAATCAAGCTCAACGATGGAAGGAAACATGGATTAATGCATGAATGGCTAATTATGCAACTAATATGAGCCTAAGTCTAACAATAATACGAGTAAAAAGGGTAAGAAAAATAGTACTTTTGAACACTTATCACACCCCCAAACTCGAACTATTGCTTGTCCTCAAGTAATGCAAACTCATAATTACCTGCCAAGACTTCAATTTTCACAAACTTAGCTTTGAACGTGATTTCAATTCTCTGAACCGGGGCACAAAGTATGATTGGCTTTTTATTTTTCAGAAAACTTAGGAATTACTCGGAATCAAACTATAATGCTTGTGAGTGTGTGCGGAGTTGTGTGCAAGTTGATTTTTCAGATTCTATGCAAACAATAGTTTTCAAATTACTTCATTGGGTTCTTTTTAACATGTTTTAACTAGAGCCAGTTTTGGGCACCTCTAGTGTTTTGTTTTTTAGTTTTCTTAAGTTAATTTATTCGACTAGAGCCGGTTTCGGGCACCTCTAGTGATCAATTATTTTTAACACATACTAGTGCCAGTTTCGGGCACCTCCGTGCTAGAGCCAATTTCAGGCACCTCTAGCGTTCATCCAATTTTAATTCTAATCCCACAATTTGTTAATTATCAACCTAAGTTTACTAGAATTCCTTAAATCAATCAAACCACAACAGTGTTTCATCAAATTTAGTATCATAGTAAAATTCTAAGTTTTTCCACGGTTATCCTAGAATAAAAATTCTATCAATTAAGTGCACTGGCAAAGTCATCATCGAATATTCATCAAATCTAAGCAATTCTTGTTCCAATTAAAGGCATGGTAAGCAATTTATGAATCCTAAATGTAATACTTATGATGAATGTAACTAAACATGGTAACTACTAATAACAATCCCCCCCAAACTCGAGTGAGGCATTGTCCTCAATGCATGCATAAAAATAACGAAAAATAAAAATAAAAATGCATACGAGGACTTACTCCGAGAGGTCGTCATCGTAGATGATTAGTTTCCTTTTGGTCGGTGTCTTGATTCTCTTGCTTGAACGCGTTGGTTGTTTTCTTGTTGCCGGGATGTCTTTAGCTTTGGTTGCCGTGGCATCTTCAGGGCTGGTTGCCGTGGTGTCATCTTTTGCAGTTGCCGTGGTGACTGCTTCATTGGTTGTTGGGGCACGGATCTCAGTAGTAAATTTCCTTAGCATAGTGGTTGTGAGTCTTGTTGTGGAATAGAAAACAAAGAAAACCTGAAAACTAAAGAATATAAAAAAAGTATCTCCAAAAAAATAAAAATAAAAATGAAAAAAAAGAAAAAGAAAATATTGAAAGGAGAGCATGCTCATGCATCTCCAAGTTGATCACTTCTTTGTTACGTTCCACATGGGTACCATTGTAGTGCTTCAATCTGTGTCCATTAACTTTGAATTCATGGTTGTCAGAGATGGACTTGATTATCACAGCACCATGGGAGAATGGTTTGACGACTTCGAATGGTCCCAACCATCTTGATTTCAGCTTTCTCGGGAAAAGTTTTAGCCGAGAATTGAATAGGAGAACTAGTTGCCCTAGCGTGAATTGCCGCGGCAATAGTTTTTTGTCATGCCATCGCTTTGTTTTCTCCTTGTAGATTCATGCATTGTTATAGGCGAGTGCACGGAATTCTTCTATCTCGTTGAGATCCATCAAACGCTTTTGTCCGACACTTTCCCAATCCATATTCACGGTCTTGATTGCCTAGTATGCCTTGTGTTCGATTTCCACTGGTAGATGACATGTTTTACCATAGACAAGTCGGAAGGGGGCATACCTAAGGGTGTTTTGAATGCAGTGCAATATGCCCAAAGCGCGTCATCTAGTCTTAATGACCAATCCTTCCTAGAGGGATTTACAACTTTCTCGAGTATACCCTTCAATTCCCGGTTGGAAATTTCTGCTTGCCCGTTGGTTTGTGGGTGATATGTTGTGGCGATCTTGTGTGATATGCCGAAGCGTTGCAACATCTTGGCAATTAGTCTGTTGTCAAAATGCTTGCCTTCATCACTGATAATTACTCTTGGCATCCCAAACCGTGTAAATATGTTTTTCTACAAGAATCGTTGCACAGTCTTGGAATTGTTGTTGGGAACTGCAGCTGCCTCTACCCATTTAGACACATAGTCGATGGCAAGTAAGATGTAGAGGTTTCCGAATGAAGATGGGAAAGGTCCCACAAAATCGATCCCCCACACATCGAACAATTCCACCTCAATGATGTTCTGGAGCGACATCTCATGTCGTCTAGAGATATTGCCCGTCCTCTGGCAACGATCATATTGCTTGTAAAAGTCTTGGGCATCTTTGTACAATGTTGGCCAATACAAACCCGATTGCAAAACTTTGGCCGCGGTACGAGTTCCTCCAAAATGTCCTCCATAGGGTGAAGAATGGCATTGCCGGAGTACATTCTGTTGCTCTTCTTCAGGGACACATCGGCGTATAACCTGATCTGCACATTGTTTAAACAAAAGAGGCTCGTCCCAAAAGTAACGCTTAGCATCATGGCGGAACCGCTTCTTCCCTTGGTGAGTAATGCCATAAGGTAAAATACCACAAACAAGGAAATTAACTAAATCTGTGTACCAGGGTATTGCCGAGGCATGTGCTGTCGTGGCGACTGCTCCCAGGATTGCCGAGGCGTGTGCGTCGAAGACTGCTGCAGCGTCGAGAGTTGTCGAGGCGTGTGCATCCATGGTTGCTAAGGCGTCGAGGGTTGCCGAGGCAACTAAAATTTATTCATCCGAGAATGCATTGCATATCTCTAGATCCGCGTCCTCCTCCTTATTGCGTTCCAAACGTGATAAGTGATCGGCCACTTGATTTTCTGTTCCTTTCCTGTCCTTAATTTCAATATTAAATTCTTGTAAAAGTAATATCCAACGAATCAAATGAGGTTTGGCATCCTTTTTAGCAAATAGATATTTGATTGCCGAATGGTCTGTATGAACAATTACCTTTGTACCAATCAAATAGGATCAGAACTTGTCAAATGCGAAAACTACAGCTAGTAACTCTTTCTCCGTTGTTGTGTAATTCACTTGAGCACTATTAAGAGTTTTACTAGCATAGTATATCACATGGAAGATCTTACCTGTGCGTTGGCCTAGGACTGCTCCTACCGCGAAATCACTTGCATCACACATGAGCTCAAAAGGTAGCGTCCAATTTGGTGGAACGACAATGGGTGCCGAGGCAAGCTTTTTCTTTAGGGTTTCGAATGCTTGGGTGCAAGAATCATCAAAATCGAAGACTTTATCCTGTTCAAGCAGATTACACAAGGGTTTAGTGATTTTAGAAAAATTATGAATGAACCTCCTGTAAAAACCTGCATGTCCGAGAAAACTTCAAATTCCTTTAACCGAACTTGGTGGGGGTAATCTCTCGATCGCGTCTACCTTGGCTTTGTCTACTTCAATTCCCTTGGATGAAATCTTGTGGCCGAGCACTATTCCTTCATCTACCATAAAATGGCATTTCTCCCAATTGAGGACTAAATCCGTTTCTTCACATCTTGCCAACACCCTCTTTAAATTACCGAGACAGCTGTCGAAGTCATTACCAAAAACAGAAAAATCATCCATGAAGATCTCATGGAAGTCTTCGACCATGTCTGAAAAGAGCGCCATCATGCATCTTTGGAAGGTTGCTGGGGCATTACACAATCCGAACGGCATCCTTCGGAAGGCATAAGTACCGTATGGGCATGTGAAGGTTGTCTTTTCTTGATCTTCTGGTGCTATGGCAATTTGATTGTAACCTGAATAACCATCAAGAAAACAATAAAAGGGTTTACCTGCAAGACAGTCAAGCATTTGATCAATAAAGGGTAATGGGAAGTGATCTTTCCTAGTGGCTTTGTTTAGCTTTCGATAATCCATACAAACCCTCCAACCGATCACAGTCCTGGTTGGAATGAGTTCATTATTTTCATTACTTACCACCGTTATACCTCTCTTTTTCGGTACACATTGTACCGGACTTACCCATGTACTATCAGAGATAGGGTATATAATGCCGGCGTCAAGCCACTTGATGATTTCTTTCATTACAACCCCTTTCATTGCATGATTCAGTCTCCTTTGGGCCTTAATTGAAGGTTTGTGATCATCTTCCAACAAAATCTTGTGCATGCACACTGCCGGGCTAATTCCCTTCAAGACGGCAATTGTCCACCCTATTGCCTTTTTGTGTAGCTTCAACATCTTGATCAGCTTCTTCTCATGCTCAGGTTGTAACTTAGAAGAAATAATTATAGGCAATGTATTATCGGTTCCTAAGTATGCATATTTTAGTTGCTCTGGCAATTGTTTCAACTCAAGAATCGGTGGTTGTTCAATAGAGGGTTTTTTGAGCTTACCTTCCTTACCTGAGTAATCCAGTGGTTCAAAGTATGTACCTGGTCGATTGACTAGCCAATTTGCCTCTTCTTGTTGTTTCTCATCGACCGGTTCTTCATACTCCTCAGGTCCCTCTTGATCGGCAATGTAGTTGCCGAGGCAACTAAATTCCTCGTTGAAGTTAAACTCTACCGTGGCATGAAGAAATTGGCATTCTTCTGGATCATCGGCATGCCTTAGTGTTTGGAACACATTTAGTTTAACTTGCTGGTCATTCACCCTCATTGTGAGTTCTCCCTTTTCAACATCGATCAAGGTTCTCCCTGTTGCTAGGAATGGTCTCCCGAGAATGATGGGTGCATGCTCATCTACTTCACAATCCAAAACAATAAAGTCAGCGGGAAAAATAAATTTATCAACTTTTACCAGTATGTCCTCGATTTTTCCCTCTAGATGTACATAGGATCTGTCGGCTAGCTGCAACATAACTGTTGTAGGTCTTGCCTTCCCGATTCCTAGTTTCTGGAAAACTGATTTAGGCATCAAGTTTATGCTAGCCCCAAGGTCGCATAATGCTTTCTCGACATAGTGATTTCCAATGGAACAGGGTATTGTGAAACTTCCGGGATCCTTCAACTTGGGTGGCATACGATTGTGCAACATTGCCATGCATCCCTCTGTTGTGGCAACTATTTCAAACTCTCCTAGCCTTGTTCTCTTGGACACAATGTCTTTAAGAAACTTGGCATAGTTTGGTATTTGTTCAATTGCTTCCACCAATGGCAAGTTGATGTGGACTTGCTTTAGGATATCAAGAAACTTCTTGAATTGGTATTCTTGCTTTTGTCGCTTCAACCTTTGTGGGAATGGTGGTGGAAGTCGGATATCTTTGATCCTTTCATTGGTTTGAAACCTGATTGACGGCATTGCCGGGACAACTGGAGTTGTCGAGGCATTATCAACTGGGGTTGCTGAGGCATGCTTATCACAAGTTGCCGAGGCGTCTTTATCGTCGGATGCCGAGGCATGCTTATTGCCGGTTGCCGCGGCAATTCCTGGTTCAGCATCTGAGGCTTTGCCGCTAGGTTCATCTTGATCTTTTTATGGAGTTTTGTTTGATGAGCGGATTTGAACCTCTCTAAGTTGTTGGCCACTTCTAGTGGTGATCGCCTTACATTGCTCATGGCCAGTTCCTCTTGCGACTTCAGTATCGCTAGGTAAACCTCCTTGCGGTCTAGTATTCAGATTTTGAGCAAACTGTCCGACTTGATTTTCCAATGATTTGATTGCTGCCTCTTGGTTTTGCAATCTCATCTCGGTCCTATTAATAAAAGAATCAGTTCTTTTTATGAAGTTACTATTCTCAGCCATATAAGATTCAGTTTTCATCATAAAAGCATTTAGAGAATTTTCCAAAGAACTAGATGTTGTCGGTTGTTGCTGCGGCAACTGTTGCCGTGGCATATTCTGTTGGAATCCTGATGCTTGTGCATTCTGATTGTTCTGGTTTAGAGCATTGTTAGGATTACTCCATGAGAAATTTGGGTGCTTCTTCCAAGCTGGATTGTATCTATTGGACATCACATTGTTGTTCCGATTGTAATTCCCCACATAGAAGCTGGATTCCGGATTCTGCATGCATTCAGAAGAATTATGGTTATCACCACATAACTCATAAAAAGAATCCATTACCTTGAATTCATGTGTGTTGTTTGGTTTTTGCATGTTCTGGACCATCTTGGTTAAAGTGGCCAATTGTGCCGAAATTGAATATGATGATCCTAGTTCATGTATTGTGGCTTGGCGTCTAACTCCTCCTCTTCCAGTGGATGGGAATTGATAATCATTCTTGGCCAGCCTGTTTAAAATTTGCATTGCTTCTTCCGGTGACTTATCTAGGAGTATGCCGTTTGCCGAGGCATCTAGCATCATCCTTGTTGGTGTATTCACGGCGTTGTAAAACATTGTTACTTGAGTCCACACCGGGAATCCGTGTAGGGGGCATTTGTGTAGAAGTTCTCTATATCGCTCCCAAGCCTCGTACATGGACTCATCATCTGCCTGCCGAAAAGAAGTAATGTCGTTACGAAGCTTATCAGTCAAATTTGTAGGATTAAATCTAGCAAGGAAATCACGACAAAGATCAGTCCAAGATGCTATGGATCCGACAGGAATGCTATTAAACCATGCTTTCGCCCTATCCCTCAATGAATAGGGGAATAATCTTAATCGTAATAAATCGGGGGTGACTCCGTGTATCTTGAACGAGTTGCAAATCTCGAGGAAAGATTTCAGATGTTGCCGTGCATCTTCAGTTGCTGAGCCGCCAAATTGACCAATTGTGTTGATCATATTAAACATTACCGGTTTTAACTCAAAGTGGTCGGCTTCAATTTCAGGTGCGACAACTCCTGGATTAAGTCCATCAAGATCTTCTTCAAGATAGTCTGGAATAGTTCTGTTTCGTGCAAGAATCACTCCTCCTCCTGCTAGAACACCTTGATTCATATTGCCGTCTTGATTAGCCATTGCTACTCTTATACTTCGTCTAAGTCTTTGTAAGGTTCGTTCGATTTCTGGATCAAAGGGATATTCTGGTGAAGTCGGTCTAGCCCTGGTCATATACCAATGCAAAACCAAAGTTTGTTAGCCCTTTGAATTTTAAACAAGTAAAGTAAAAAGAAAGTGCAAGAAAATAAAAACAAAGTCGCTATTGCCAATCCCTGGCAACGGCGCCAAAAACTTGTTGCGCGTAATAAGTGCTACGCAAATGTGAAAGTATACACGTCGCAAGTTATAGTATAAAAGATATCATCTCCACTGGGATTGGTGCCACTTCAAGAATCTAGTCTCTTGCACTGTAAAAAGTAAAAACACAAATAAAGGATTATAGGAGTTTAATTAATAACTAATCTAGAAATCAATAAAGTAAATGAATAGATGAGATCAACTGAGAGATAGATAAGCCAGGTTATCGTGAGTTGAGGTGTGATAGCCGATTGGATTATCTTGGTAAAAGAGTGCACGGGCAACTCAGTTGCCGTGGCAACTTGCACAGCGGGGTTGCCTTGGCAACTAATCGATGGTTGCCTGGGCAACTAGTTGGGCAACTACTTGGGCGTCTGGGCAGCAATCTTCAAGTTTCGGCAGAGTGTTCTTCAATGGTTTCTTCTTATCCCTAAGTCGAAACTCTAGCTACTTGTGCATGCCTTGATAATACATCCCTGCGAGAATCAAGGGTGAACAACAACCAATCTTGCGCTCCTCTTAGCCGTTGAAATCCTTAACTTATTCCTAAGCCGGATTAATCTTCACCATCAATAGATTGAATAAAGATCATATTCATTCGTTTCTTGAATCTAACTCTCCCGATATTAGATAAATAGATGAAATCACGAGATCCTCTCCCAATTCACTCGCAAACAAGAATAAGAACCAAGAATGAATAAACCTTGAATAGAAAAGTGCAAACTCTTATTACCTAAACAAAAACCAATAGTTTCTCACAACCACAAAACACAATAACCATAGCTAAGTAGATTTAGTTCATGGCTAGGTTCCAAAGAAACACAAGATAAATAATCCCGAACAAGAAAGAAAAGGATGAAGAAGGAGGCTTGTCGAAATCCTCCTTGCCCTAGATGCTTGTCGAAAATTCTCTCCTCTTGCCCTCCTTGGATTTGTCGAAATTCCCCTCTCTTGCTCTCTCTATGGATTGTCGAAATCTCCATCTTATTTATAGGGCTAGGCCAAAGTCCTTCTTTGAGGAGGAAGTTAAGTTGGAATTAAATTATCTTTAAAGAATACAATTCTTTATTATAATTATATTCCTACTAGAACTTCTCCTATCTTCTTGGAATTTAATTCTTCTTTAATCTCTGCATGGAAATCAAATTCCTTTGGGTTTGGGCTTTGCTCCACGTCATCTTGGGCTTGTTTAGTCATCAATTTCGACTACCATATCACCTTTTCTCTTGCCGACAATTGCCATGGCAACTGGCTCGGCGTTTCCTTCATGTATTGCCTTGGCAACTAGCTCGGCGTCTCCTTCATGCATTGCCCTGGCAACTAGCTCTAGCCTTGCTTTGGCAAGTGATCCTGCATATACACACAAAACACACCAAAGCAACATCTTTTCCCACAAAAACTACCAAGTTATGTAATCAAGCTCAACGATGGAAGGAAACATGGATTAATGCATGAATGGCTAATTATGCAACTAATATGAGCCTAAGTCTAACAATAATATGAGTAAAAAGGGTAACAAAAATAGTACTTTTGAACACTTATCAGATACCGAGAGCAATTATCAGTGATAAAGGCAAGCACTTCGACAGCAAACTCATCGCCAAGATGTTACAACGCTTTGGTGTATCTTACAAGATTTCCACGGCATATCACCCACAAACCAATGGGCAAGCAAAAATTTCCAACTGAGAATTGAAGGGTATACTCGAGAAAGTTGTAAATCCCTCTAGGAAGGATTGGTCAGTAAGACTAGATGGCGCACTTTGGGTATATCGCACTACATTCAAAACACCCTTAGGTATGTCCCCCTTCTGACTTGTCTATGGCAAAACATGCCATCTACCGGTGGAAATCGAATACAAGGCATATTGGGCAATCAAGACCGTGAATATGGATTGGGAAAGATTCGGGCAAAAGCGTTTGTTGGACCTTAACGAGATAGAAGAATTTCGTGCACTCGCCTATAACAATGCACGAATCTACAAGGAGAAAACAAAGCAATGGTATGACAAGAAACTATTGCCGCGACAATTCATGCCAGGGCAACTAGTTCTCTTATTAAATTCTCGGCTAAAACTTTTCTCGGGAAAACTAAAATCAAAATGGTCGGGACCATTCGAAGTTGTCAAACCATTCTCTCATGGTGTCGTGATAATCAAGTCCATCACTGACGAACATGAATTCAAAGTTAACGGACAAAGATTGAAGCACTCCAACGGTGCTCATGTGGAACGTAACAAAGAAGTGGTCACCTTAGGAGATGCATGAGCATGCTCTCCTTTCAATATTTTCTTTTTCTTTTCATTTTTATTTTTAGGAGATATTTTATTTTATTTAACTTCATTATCTTTTTTTTCCAGGTTTTCTTTGTTTTCTTTTCTTTTCCACAACAAGACTCACAACCACCATTCTAAGGAAATTCACTGCCGATTACTTGCCACGGTAACCGCAACAGAGAATGCCCCGGTAACTACCTCAGCAGTTGCCACGACAACAGAAACTGGCGATGCCCAGGCAACAACAATGGCTTCGGCAACTACTGATGCCCAGGCAAGTGAACCTGCCTCGGAAAACATGGATCAAATCAAAGCAATGCTATTCATGTGGTACCAGCCACAAGCATTCAACCACCGACCAAAATATGAATCAAGAAAACGGAACAAATGAAACTTATCACTCGAGGTGGCGACCTGTCCGACTAACTCATTTCATTTAGTTTCTTTTAAATTTTGTTTCACTTTTACATGCATTGAGGACAATGCTTCTCTCGAGTTTGGGGGTGTTGGTTTCTAGTTAGTTTCATGTTTAGTTGCATTCATCTTTAGCAATCACATATAGGTTGCATATGTTACTTGCCATGCCTTTAATTGGATTTAATTTCTTAAGACTTGTTGAATATTCAATGATGAATTTATTCCACCGCACTTAATTGAAAGAACCTTTAATTTTAGGATTGCATGAAAAGAACTTAGAAGTTTACTATGATGCTGATTTTTTTACATGGTTGTGGCTTGTTGATTGAAAGAAACTTAGTGAACTTAGGTTGCTTAAAATTTGGGTAAATTTAAAATTGAAAATTAAAAGTTAATTTCTTGCTAGAGGTGCCCGAAACTGACTCTAGTAGTAAATGCACTTTCTTGCTAGAGTGCCCGAAACTGGCTCTAGTAGTTAATGCATATTAAAGAATCGCTAGAGGTGCCCGAAATTGGCTCTAGTGAAAATAAAAATAAATGCCCCGATAATTAAATTGATAAAAGCCTATTGTTCACATAGAATCTTGAAAATCAACTTGTACACAACTATGCACACACATAGTCACGAGCATTATAGTTTGGTTCCGGGTAATTTTTGTGCTATCCGAAAAATTAAAAGGTGATCATACTTTGTGTCACGGGTTCAAGGTTTAAATTCAAGTTTGAAGCATGTCTTTGATGATTAAAGTCTTGGTAGGTAATTGTTAGTTTGCATTGCTTGAGGACAAGCAATAGTTCGAGTTTGGGGGTGTGATAAGTGTTCAAAAGTACTATTTGTATTACCCTTTTTACTCATATTATTGTTAGACTTAGGCTCATATTAGTTGCATAATTAGTTATTCATGCATTAATTCATGTTTCTTTCCACTGTTGAGCTTGATTACATAACTTGGTGATTTTTGTGGAAAAAGATGCTGCTTTGGTGTGTTTTTGTGTGTGTGCAGAATCACTTGCCTAAACAAGGCTAGAACCAGTTGCCAGGGCAATGCATGAAGGAGATGCAGAGCTAGTTGCCAAGGCAATTTTCGACAAAGAATAAGATGATATGGTAGTCGAAATTGATGACTAGATAAGCCCAAGATGACGAGGAGCAAAGTTAAATCCAAAAGGAGTTTGATTTCCATGAAGAGGTTAAAGAGAAATTAAATCCCAAAAGGTAGGAGAAGTTCTAGAAGGAATTTAAATATAATAAAGAATTATATTCTTTAAAGATATTTAATTCCAACTTAACTTCCTCCTCAAGAAGGATTTTGACCTAGCCATCTCCTATTTAAAGGACCAAGCCGTCAAAGAGAGTTGGGCAAGAAGAGAGAGATTTCGACAAGTGTGAGGGCTAGAAGGGAGAGATTTCGACAAGTGTGAGTGCAAGAAAGGGAGAGTTTCGACAAGAGAGAGAGGCAAAGGGGGAGAGTTCAATTGAGAGAGGAGAGCAAGGGGCTGGTCGGTTTCTTCTTCTTTGCTTCCATTAGATTCATGGTTTGGGGATTATTCTTTGTATATCTTTTGAACCGAACCATGAACTAACTTGATTGGTTAGGTTTATTGTGTTTTTGTGGTTGTGAAATCTTTTGGATTTTGTTTAGGTTTTTGAGTTGCAATTCAATTTTCAAAGTTTGTTCATTCTTGGTTCTCAATCTTGTTTGCGAGTGAATTGGGAGAGGATCTCAGAATTCAATTATCTATTTATCTAATATCAGGAGAGTTAGATTCAAGAAACGAATGAGCATGGTCTTCATACAAACAAAAGTTGGTGAAGACTAATTCGACTTAGGGATAAGTTATGAATTTCAATGGCTAAGAGGAGCGCAAGATTGGTTGTTGTTCACCCTTGATTCACCCAGGGATGTATTATCAAGACGTATGCAATTAACAATATTTCGCGTTAGGGATAACGAGGAATCATTGAAGAACACTTCGCCGAACTTTGGAAGTGAATGCTCAATTGCCCAGGCAATCGACCCATTCTTAATTGCCCAGGCAATCGCGGGAGCATTGCCTAGGCTATCTGATCAGACAACGAGGGGGAATCGCCCTGGCAACCAATGTAGTAACTTAAGCAAAGTGGCCTAAACCAATCCCTGTGGAGATGATACTCGTATCACTTTATTACTTGCGGCCTGTATACTTGCACAATTGCGTAGCACTTTTTACGCGCAACAGAAAGCCCTCATCATTTCTCCCAACATTTTGCATCGCTCTTCTATCTTCTTGTTTGCATTTTCCTTGTCCGCAATCTCGTCCAGATCTAGGACTTGGCTCGGGGTGGATTGGCCCCTTTCTCGTTTCCAAGAACTTCCTCAGGAAACTATGGTATAGCATTTGCGTCTTCTCCTCCTTCTGGGTTTTTGAACCCGAATAACGTCGCGATCTAAGTGACTATCTTATTGCGTGACATATCCATTTCCTATTTCAGATCACTTTCTAGCTTTTCCATCTTTTCTTGGTTGTTTTTACATGCGGCTTCTAGTGATGTTAATCGCTCTTCGGTATTCATGGCTTTGGTTCTGGAATGAGTACGGTAGCTATGGGTCGGGTTTGCTATTTTGATTTTCTGTCATATGTTTTAATTAAGTTAGTTTCTTATCATGTCATGGAATTCTTATCATGTCATGGAATGCAAACATAACAAACAAACAACAACAAAGAGAAAAGATGCAAATGTATGCAAACGAAGGGCTATTGATTCCGTAAAACTTTGCTAGACAAACAACTCTTTATTGGAATAAGAAAGATTCTTTATTACAAAGTTTTAAACATGTTCACAGATATTTCTCTGCCCTAACGCCTAGTTCTTTTATCTCTTCGATCAACCACATAAGCCTGGGGCTAACTTCTCCAATTGGCCTAATGTATTGGCGTAGAGCAGTAGCTTCTGTAGCTAGCATCGTCACATATTTAGCCACATACTGGATTTGAGTCATGATTGTCCTATCAAAATCCTCATATTCTTGGAATTTTCTAGTGTTGTCTTGAAGATGGGTGAACCAGTAGTTATTTCCTCCATCAATAGTATCTTCAAGGACTAGGATCCTCGTTCTGTACCCTTGAATGATGCCATCCATCTCTTCAACTCGTTCTTTTAGAGAGTCAATTTCATTCAAGATGGCCTGAAGCTCAATATAGGTTTCATCGTTTTGAAGCTCATACAGTGAATGGTTCAAGTCAGCTACCTTGGCTTGCAACTCAATCACGAAAGCCTGGCTTTGTTTCAACTTCTTATTGGTCGCATCGTATGCAGCTTGTGACTCTAACAAACAGGTTTTGTTGTCGTGGGCTTTTCTCTTCCATACGGCCACGCTATCTTTTTCTTTTTGGAGGACCCATTTGCCATTTTTGTTTTCAGCTGACTATTTACCCTTTTTTCTTTCTTTAGCTAGAGCCCGCCTGTATTTCTCTATTTCCCACTTGCCATGTTCCCTTTCCTTGTTCACAGCTTGTTCTATTTCCTGCTTCCACTGTTCTAGGCTCTTCCTCAAATCTGTATTTCTGACTGTAGTCTGGAATTTTAGAAAATTGACCCTTTGAATCTCAAACTTTTGCTCTAGGTCTTTGTACATCTTCGTCACACGGTCTGTCTCTCCCTTGTATTTCTCAACATCCAAACTTGCCTCATATAATTCTCTTTCATGTTGCTCCTACAATGAGTCCATTTTGGCCTTGGTCTTTTTGAGCTCAGCCCTCAAAATATCAGCTTCGGATGGAACCACTTTTAGATGCTCTTCTATGGGCTTGACCTGGTCAGTGAGAGGTAGAACCTAGTCATTCATTCTCATGTGCCTCCAGACATCGTAATCTGGGGTAACCATACATCTACTATCATGCTCCACTTTCAACCAATAGCACTGTTTCCAGGATTCGTTGATGGCATGAACCTTTTCTTTGAACTCTCCCTGAAACTCAAACTCTGTAGAATTAAGACCTGCAGTAAAAGGAACAAACTGCCGCGAACCATGTTGCCATGAAACCAACAGTGGAGCACAGCTAATTCTACCCCATATTCCAAGCAACATAAGATGGTTAAAGTTTCCACATTTATACAGGATTTTGGTGTGACCTAACCACGGAACCCTTTAGACAATGTCCTGATCTCGACGATCTCTAAAGATATCGGTCCATTTCTCCCTCTTCAATACTGGCCAATTCTTTTCTAGAAACTCCTGAAGTGGAGAGAAATTCGGGGATAGAGTATTGGGCAGGACTAGAGTTGGACATTTCCAGAAATGGCTAAGTGCCCAAACCTAAAGCAACTGAGCACAACCTCTAAAATGCATGTCTTCCAGCTTTCGACATGCATTTAAAGAAATGAAGGTCTCGGCAAGTACTGCTGGTACTGGATTAGTATCCCTTTTCAATTACTCGAAAAGATCCAACATAGCCACATCGATATTACCCAGAACTCTTGGAAAGATAACCAAACCATATATCGCAATGGCTAACAGATCCACCCTTTTTTCTCTATCGTGTTGGGTAGAGATGATGTTTCGAATGCTCCACCACAGAAAGGAAAAGCTACCACATCTTTTCTGAGTCATCCCTTTGACCCATTCATCTCTCATTCCAGCAAATGTTTTAAGTCTCAGGTGTGCATTCTTGTTCTTGGACGGCTTAGCATAGACCCGGTCTTTCCTTACCCCACGCAGGTTGAAAATTGCAGCATACTCCTCAAAGGTGGGCATCATATCTTCGCCATTTAAAGTGAAGCAATAATATTCAGGATTCCATAATTGGATCAGTGCTTTTAGAAATGGCTCATCTACTTGTACATTCAGGAAATAAGCTATGTCGCCATAATCATCAAGGAACAATTGCTTGGTTGAGTAGTCGAAATGCTCCCAGATATCCCATAATTCTTGCACACTGTTCTGCTTGACATTGACGTGGGCATACTCGGAAGTTTTAGTGGCGTGTTCACTCGTCAGACTATCCCCATATGCATGCTGGTTGACCTTAGACCAATGAAACACATCTGCATTGTCTTTCTCTTTCTAAAGAATTCTCTCATCAATGATCACAAAGCTGTCTTTTTAACCGAGAAAGTGTCTTAAGAAACGGCCTTCTTTATTATGGAATGATAATGCACAAATCATGTAAAAATACAAAACAAGGAAATGATTAGAACACATTTTAAGAACAGGATTAGACATAAAGGTCCAAAATATTTCCATTGTATGAATAGTAACTGGGCAACACATTCCAACACTTCTGGACATGTCTCCACGGACTATCCCTATGAAATAATTTTGACCAAACTTCTACACCTAGGTTTCCCACATGGCTCTAGAGGGGTGGGCTTCTAGATTCTCAAACAGGTTTAGTTCTAAAAGGTTCCCAAATTGTCCTCGCTGTCCCCTACTAAAGGGTAGCAAGGCCCCTGATTCTCGCCCATTATAGGCTTCAAATGAAACAGGTTCAACTTAGGGGGACCCACTCCTATGCCCATACGGAGGATCAGTATCCACACGAAGACATAGGGTGTGAGCCCCAGAGATACTTACTAGGCCCATATGGAGAATCAGTATTCCCACGAGAGCAATAGCGTTTTCCCCCCCCACTTAAACGATCGGGGTAAAACTCAGGTCTAGAGCTTGAAACCAAGTCTTAAATGCGTAAAATGGAATTAAATCTATAAACAGACAATAATTTCAAGCTCTATATTAATTTGCAAATTCTGACTTTTTAAGCAAAGTGTAATCGACTTGTGGCCCGACTCTCTTTTTTGTAAAAACAAAAAGTTTCCCTAGCAGAGTCGCCAAGCTGTCGCAACCCTTTCGAGCTTTGACGTTTCGACAAAAATATTAAAATCAACGGAGTCACCATCAATCTTTTTTTTAAAAAAAGGGTATGATTGGATTACCTAAATTGGGTTATTTAATAAAAACATTTTATTTTCATCAAAATAACATTTTTTTGGTCTGCAAAAATAAAAAACCGGGATTGAGAGTCAGTTACGCGTAGGGAAGGGTTAGCACCCCTACAACGCCCAAAAATCGGTACCTTGTCGATTACAAAAAGCTTAAAAAGTCAGATTTTGCGAATTTTTTATAGAGCTTTAAATTATTGTCCGTTTATGAATTAATAGCGACCTTACCACACGAAAATGAACTCCAATTACCGCCAACACTTCTGGTGCTAACCCGTCATTTTTGTTTGGTAAGGCACCGCATTAATTAAATTCCACTTTTTTACAAACAAGCAAAGAATGATTAATTTGTTGAGAATTTTATTAATTCTAAATTAATATTTACAAACCTAAAGAATTATAAATGTTTTAAACTATTTAGGGATTAAAATTTAATTAAGTGTGTTTTATTTCTTGTGAAAGGAATTTTATTACAAAAAATCTCTATCTAAGCTTTGAAGGACCTATTCCTAAAGTCAACTTAATTCCGAAGCTTAAAACATTTTTATTTTATGTTTTCCATGTTTTTTTCTTTAAAAAAACTAAACTTTTAATATTTTTGTTTTATTTAAAAAAAAACCTTCACTACTTTTTATTTAAAAAAGTTGTCATTTCTTTTATGTTTTAAAAATTCTTTTACCCTTTTTATATTTGAAAACCTTTTTTTCTTTTTTTAAAAACTTGCATTGTTTTTAAGTTTCTTTTTTTAAAAAAAGATTTTTAAATTATTTCAAAACATTTATTATTGTTTTTTTAAATACATTCTTTTTAAGAAAAAGAATTTTTAGGCTTTTTGAGTATTAAAAATCATCTATTTATTTTAAAATAATGATTTTAAAAAAACATATTTATTTTTATGGTTTTAAAAAGTATTTATTTTTTAAAAATAAAAAAGGAAGGTGACCAAACAAAGTTGTAAGTGAGATTTTTTTATTAATTTTTGGAATTTAAAATAATATAAAAATGGGTGATTTAAATGGTCCAATAATGAATTGAGTTTAAAGCCCCAAAACAATATCTTTTTATTTTCTAGAAAATAAATGGATTAGACACCATATTTTAACAAATATAAACATGTTCTTGATGTTCATCAAAAGGGATGAACAAGGAGGAGGGCCATCGTGCCGGCCGCCATCCACCGGCGCCGGCCGCCACTCACCGACGGTGGTCTCCTCCCTTTCATTATTATTAATTTTGAATATAGTTAAACAAAAAAACAACACAATAAAAAATACTTCGAACAAACCCGGATTAACATAAAAAATGAACAAGATATGAAGAAAATAAGAACATTAAAATGAACAAAAAAAAACAGAAATAAAATTAAAAAAAAGAAAAAGAAAAAAGGGGAGAAATTATACCGATAAAGAGGCAAAAATGCTTGCTTTTCCACCTCGAAAAATTTGAACAATGCTGCTCCGAATTTGAATTATTTCCAGCGACCTCCCAACAATTTTCAGAGTATTCTTTCTGAGTATTTCGTATGAATTTGAGTGTGTCTTGAACAATGCAAACTGGGCACTATTTATAGGGTTTGGGAGGGATCAGGATTTAAGGCAAATTGGGGACAAAATCCCCATTTTCGTCCCATAAAATTATCTCATCCAATCAGCATAGCTTTAATTCGTTGAAATTCATCCCGAATTTCATCTAATTTGGCTCCAACTTGGGAGATTTTCCCCCCAATTAAATTAGGGTTCGAACTCTTTTCCCCTTGAATTGGCGAGCTACCGGCGACGACAAGGGACAGAGTCGGCGGCGTTGGACTCAGCCGGCCGAGGTGAGTCGATCAGCACCAACAACGGCGGCCGCCGTGGCCTAGAGACGGTGCAATCGGCACCGGCAGCTGACCCAGGCTGTTCGAAATAGGGGATTTGGGGAGCCAATCCTGCGCGTGTGACGCGCACGCGCCAGGCGCGTGGCAGCACGGGTTGGCCCCCTTTTCCCATTTTTTCTTTATTCGATCCAAGCCATTCGTATTTTTACCCCCGAATCCGACGGTCTCGAATAAACCTAAAAAATGGGTTAGTTTGGGCCTTTTAAAAAAATAAAATGGGTTCCTTATTTATTAATTTTCAAGTGTTTTTTATTTAAATGGATTTATTTTGGGTTATTATTTAAAAAAAATGGGTTTTAGGAACCATATTTTCTTCCTTTTATATTAAATGGGCTCACTATTATTTCTTTTTTTGTATTTTATTTAAAATGGGCTTATTATTATTATTTTTATTTTATTTTTATGTATTATTTTTATTTTTAAATAGGTAAAAATCAAGTGACAACATATACAAACTTGCAAATTCTGACATTAAAACGTTTTGTAACCGGCGAGGTACCAATTTTTTGGTAGATTGGGGGTGCTAACCGTTCCCCACACGTAACCGACTTTCGAACCCATTTTTTGTATTTTCACATACCAAAATGGTTGTTTTAATAAAATAAAAATAGTTTTATTAAAATGAACCATTTTTAGGTGATCCAAATACACCTTTTTAAAAGATTGGCGGCGACTCTATTGTTTTGTTTTTAAATAGTCAAGCCTTTAAAAAAGGGGTTGCGACACATTTTCCTTGCGAGATAGGGCAAAATTGTGGCTAAATTCCTTGCCACCAGGTTCAATCACTACGTGGGCAGATTTATGGCAGAAATTCCTATTGAGATTCTAGCCACCTGCATTAAATGCCAAGATGGGAAGTGAAATTGTTACCTTTAGGCAAGCTGATAATGAAACTTTTTATGATACTTTGGAGCGATTCCAAGACCTCTTGAGAAGATGTCTCATGCATGGATTCCTTACTTGGACCCAGATGGAGATTTTTTATACCAGACTCAATGCTCATGACAGGACTATTGTAGATGCTTCGGCAAATGGTTCGTTGCTGGATAAAAATTATAATGATGCATATGAAATCCTTGAAAGGATTGCCACCAATGATCTCCAATACCCTATTTCTAGATTGGGATCCGAGAAGAAATTAGCTAAAAATTTAAGCTTGATGCATTGTCATCTCTCAATGCTCAAATTTTCAACCTTAATAATATAGTGAAAACGATGCAGAAGCCTGCTGAAGCCCGAGAAGTGAAGACATGGGAACCATTCTGCACTATTTCTAGAGAGGATAATAATTTGGAAGAATGCCCAACAAACCCATAATTGGTATATTTTGTTGGCAATTACAACAAACCATTCTACACTCTAATACTTATAATGTAGAATGGAAGCAACATCCAAACTTTTCTTGGGCAAATGAAGACAATAACCAATTTAATGCCAAGCATCAAAACACCAATGCACTGCCAGGTTTCAACCAGAATGTGATGTCACAGAGAGCACAAAACAATTTCCATCCATGGAAGAGATCTACCCATGAGAACACCTTAACAGAGTATATGGAGTAATGATACAACTGTCTAGAGTTTAGCCGCATCCATGAGGAACTTGGAAGTTTAGATAGGACAAATTGCCAGTGCACTTGATGCCAGACCTCTAGCAAAATTAGCCAAGTGATATGGAGGATGTTCAACAAAAAGGTAGAGAATAATGCAAAGCAGTAACTCTTTTGAGTGGCAAACAATGTGAGACTAAGACACCTATCAAATAGTCAACTAATTGCCAAGCTAGAAAGTTAATGCCAACAGATAAACCCAAAGAAACAAAGAAGAAATATGCAACATTTGATGCCAGACAACAGTCTGATGTAAGACAGTAGTCAAATTGCCAACACTACCTTGGCAAAATGAATAGAACCAACATTTATCTATCTGCCACCACATTTTCTACAAAGGTTCCAAAAGCATAAGCAAGACCAACAATTTAAGTGATTCTTAGAAGTTCTTAAACAATTGAAGATCAACATACCATTGATAGAAGCTCTCAAAAATATGCCCAATTATGTCAAATTGATGAAGGACATCTTGTCCAAAAAGAGGAAGTTAGGTGACTTGGAGACGGTCGTACTTATTGAAGGATGCAGTGCAATGATAAGGAAAAGATTGCCACCAAACTTGAAAGATTCTAGTAGTTTCACTATTCCCTGTACGATTGGTAATAAATTCATGGGTAAAGCACTATGTGATCTAGGAGCCAGCATCAATTTGATGCCAATGTCAGTTTTCAGGACACTTGGCATCGAGGCATAACCTACCACGGTAACACTTCATCTAGCAAATCGATCTTTTGCACATCCCAAGGGTAAGATTGAAGATGTATTAGAATGGTTGATAAATTTATATTTCTTGCTGATTTCATTATTTTAGAATATAAAGTTGATGTTAATGTCCTAATTATTTTGGGAAGACCATTTCTTACCATGGGTAGGACCTTAATTGATGTTAAAAAAGCTGAGCTTACTATGCGTATGAATGACCAATAAGTTTAATGTTTTCAAGCTCTTAAGTGTGCAAATGAACCTGAGGAATACAAAGTTGTTGAGCTAATAGAGTCCATTTTTAATATGGACATAACACATATCTGCTAGGGTACAAATGTTGATGCCAAGGAGCAAGAGGCTGAAGATATAATGAGGGAAGAATATGAGGAACCAACCATGTTAAATGTTTTTATGAGTTATTATAGGAGATCTGAGCCACTTGAGTTAGTTGCCAGAGAGATCAGAGCACCAAAGTCATCTAGTGAGGAGCTTTTGAACTTGGAACTAAAATAATTGCCAAGATACCTCAAACATGCCTCGACATCAAAGGAGAAAGGAGCAGCAAAGCCTAAGCATTATTAGGGTGCTGAGTTTGATCAAAGGTTCTCAAGACCTATAATAAAGAGATACTTCGGTTTACTAAGGTGGTTGTTTAAAGCCACCATGGCAAAATATTCTCTGTCATTAAAAGATTGCCACAAACTACCATCCACCAACCAAGGGCCAAAGACTAAAAACTACTGGGAAAGAAGTCAAATAAATGCCAAGGAGATCATTCTTCTTGCGGACATTCAGTAAATTTTTTCAACCCAGTCTGATCACTGTAAATAGGTTTAAGAGAGTTATTTTCTTTTTAGTATTTACAATATCTCAAATTTAATTTTTTAATTTTTAATTTTATTTCTTTTTCTATTTTGAAAGGTCTTTGATTTTTAGAACAAAAAATTTTGCCAAGAGACCATGCCAAGTTCTATTTCCAAGACACCCAAGGCTGAATCGACCACTCAATTGCCAGCTAATGTTGCGGTATTACTGTCCCAGGTCTATCAATGCCAAGAACTCCTCCTTCAGAAGTTCCAAAAGGCCGAGGAACAAAACCTGGCACTCTGGCAGTATATTGGAGACAGAGACCGTGACCTGAAGACAACTATTGAAGCAATGTACACCAATTCTTTGCCACCATATCCAGAGTTCCAAACTAAGCTCCATGCACCGGAAGGAATGCCAGCCAACCCTTAGCCTGACCATGCTCTAGCCCAACAATCTAATGCCATTATACTAGTATCACCTACCAAGATTCTGCTATGACTGATGCTCTTAAGCCATAATTGAATAGGAAGAAGTCGATGGCACCAAAAGACTCGCTCTACTCGCCAAAACTATTCCTCAGGGGAGTCCTTAGCCCTTTAACTCCTTACATTCATGTTTTCCATTTCAAGCATACATTACATTTGTATATATGTGTTTTTATGCATCGAAGACAATGCATACCTTAGGTTTTGGTGTGTGTTGCCTCACATTTATTTCCATGCATTTATTTTTATGCTTTTGTTGCCATGTAGATTACACTAGACAAATCATGCATACCAAACTGTAAAAGTTTTTTTGCCAAGGCATGATTGATCTGATGAACATAACTGCTAGCATAGTTAGGATTTGTACTATTATAATTTGTCCGATGATGAAATTGAAATCTTTAGTTAGCATGAGCCAGCATATTAGTAATTCCAGGTCGCTTGGCAATTAATCCGTAGTTTAGGGAATTGTAGTCTCACTTAACACGTAGTATGCATCTAGTTCCAGAACAAACTTAGGGTTCTTGAAAATAAACTTGGAATAAAAAATATAAATTATAAAAAAACAATGTCAGGGTAAAACGAAAGAATAAGGCAACAATGTTTTGCCAAAGGTAAGAAAAATATAATTCTCCTTTGCCTTAGAGATAATATGTAACTTGGGGCCTCATGGTTTGCTCCCTCTTAGTTCTCAAGTTAAAAAAAACTGTACGGTAAGAGTTAAAGAGTAAGCCTAGTAATTTCTGGATTAACGTGGGGATTCATGGTATGCTCTCTCTTATTTCTCACGCCAAACAGTATTGCGAAGCAAGCCTAAAAATATTGTCAGCAGAAACCCTTGGTAAATAAATAAAAAATGAGTTTGGGTAGTAAAGATTAACTAAGGGAGTTAAAAGGATACTTGATGCATATTGCCAACACTTCATGCACTCTTCATGACCCTAGACTAGAGTTATATTGCGGCACTTGAATTTCCTATCTGCTTGACATTACTGCACTGGGATATCTGAGGACAAAACTAGGACAAGAGTTTGCTTGCTAGCATGTGTTGTGAATCAGGACAATTTTGCCAAGGTACTTCACTTTATTTTTCTGTTTTCGTAATTTTAGTTGCATTACTTGAGTACAAGCAATGAGATAGGTTTGGGGGAGTGTTAACTCCTCAAAAGTGTTGTTTTTCCTATATATGTTTTCATGCTTTTGCTTGCCTTTGAGTATAGATTCATGCATTTACTTAGTAAAATCGTGCATTTGCATTAAGGAGTTAGGAAATATTTTTTTGCTAGAATAAAGGTGCATTTCTTTGCTTTGGTGTGCAGGAGCATGTCGACAAGAGCAGAACATGAGCAGTTGGCAGAGTAGAACCCGAAAACCAATAGAGAAATGCCAGGTCGAGTTGGCAATGCATGACGAAGATTGCCAGACTTGGTTGGCAAAAGAATGAAGTACGATGACGTCTGCCCTAGTCAACACCTGATCAGCTCAAATTCAAAATAGGGTAAAGAGATAAATACGCTTATCCTATTGCACAATCATATTTCAAATTTAAGCCCAATCTAAGGTTTCCACGCATGCCTATTTAAAGCCCGATGGTGAGCCAATGAGATGAAAAAAAGAAGAGGATAAACCGTGGTGAAGAGGGCAAATTGTGGTTCGACCAAGCTAGACCGTGAGCTTTGGAGCCATTGAAATGTTGCATCGATGGATCTCCTTCATTTCCATTTCTCTTTCTGTTTAATTTTGTTTTTATAATGGTGTTTGTCAATTTGATGTTGATGGTTCCCCCAACCATGAATTAATTTCTTTAAGTTGGTTGGAGATGTTTTTGAGATGAAACGCTCAGTTATTCTTAGCTTTTCATAATTGAATGCTTTGACATTTTTGTTTATCTTGAAAGTTCTTATTTTCTTAAATTGTTTGTCATACGACAGTTGACATTGCATGTATATTATCCCTTAATATCTTAACATACTTGGGGGATAATGATTAATTGCCAATGTACTAAGGTGAGAAGCTTCGACAGAAGATGTTCAAGTAGATGAGCTTACTTCGTAAGTGAGTCTACCCATTGGGAGTAAAAGATTGAAACTTAATCAAGTTGGTTAATGAGTAACATCACTATAGACATATATGGGTTAATCGTAATTAACTTAGGGTATTGCTATCGGCAGAGACAATACTACTTAAAATCTGCTCGGCAATTGTTGTCACTAGATTTTCACCTTTGTTTTAGTTGTTATGTTAATATAATAATAGCATTATAGTTGTAAATATTAATGTCACTGATAATGTAGTTAGGTGTAGTATTGATAACTTAGTTTTAGTGGTAAATATTAATGTTAGAATAGTTTAGGTATCATATAGTATAATTGTAAAGATTAATGTGGTAGTTAGAATTGTTTAGGTAACATATAACGTGTTATAATTAGTATAGTTGTCATATGTTAGTATGATAGTTAGAATTAACATAGGTTATATATTTGTAGTATCCTAGTTAGTAGTTAATATAATAAGTTATCAAAACCCCAAAAAATAAAATAGATAGCTCATTCAAATAAAAATTCATTAGATTTAAAACACTAAATAGAGTCCATTAATTAAATAACATGCCCATTATTGTTATACATAGGAAGGACCGATCGGCCTAACAAAACTAAATGCCCTCTTTATCATCTTGTGCAGTTAAAGCAGGATCATTAGATCAAGGGGCAGATCCAACGGCACAGATCGCGCCAGCTAAGGAATGGTATAACACCACACACAATATAACCGTTCGATCAGGATGCTATCCAACGGCCCAGGTCACTTCGAGGTGTTCACGCAGATCACCACTCGCGCGTGGCAGCCACGCGCACGACGTTTCAGCTCCGGCCGATCACTTCATCTTTGCTGATGCTTCACTCGCTTTGTTTGTTCCTCAATGACATCATCTGAATCATCAGAAACATGTAAATAGAGGAGCAAAATGATTAAATCCCTAAATTGGGGCATAACAGTTCAAAAATCAACAAGGATAATCCCTAATTCAAAGCCCCAACGAGAATCAAGCTATAATTAAATATGCAAAGGGCAATTCAGAACCAAAGCAAAAGGCCAGAATCCCTAAATCGGTGCCATGGCAAGAATCAAGCAATCAGAGGGAAGAAATCAGGGATTTAAGCTTAGGATTTAGGCAACTCTTGTACTATAAATAGCACTGTAAATCATTATAAGAACATACAATAATTCAATAGAATTCACACATAGCAATAGCATTCAGAATTCATAGGAGCAAGCAGCTTGTAATCATCGTTCGAAAATAATAAAGGGAAGCAAGTTCTGGTAATTTTTTCCTATCTATTTACTTTCTATTTCAGTTTAAATAAAGAAGAATTTTTTTTTACCTTTTTTTGTTCGAAACATCGTTTGAATCTGGAAATTTCATCGAAATCTGGGAATTTTGCCGCCGACAACGGCGACTGGCATGGCGGATGTTCATCGTGTTCTTCATAAAATGAAGAACACGATAAACTCGACGGAGAATTCAAAGAAGGAGAGTTTTGATCTATTTTGTTGAATAATGATAAAATGAAATCTATTATAACTTTAGTTATTTATAGTGACCCGTTTGAACCGACCCAAACCCGAATATAACCTGCGCCCTACTTTCCCGGATCTTGCGCCGCAGCTCTTCAATTTTCAATTGTTTCAATTTCGTCATTTTTCCTTTCAATTTGACACCTATTTTAAAATTGTTTTCAAATTAACTTTCACATTTTATTTTTTTCAATTTAGTCCCTAATTCAGATTTTTAGAATATGAAATTCCTTTATTTATTTAATTTTGAGTAATTGCTTATTTGTTTATTTAATTATTTAATTATGTGTTGTCTTTTATGTGAACATTTGAATGTTAAACCTTAGGATTGGGAACTTAAAACCTAGAATAGTGACATGTATGTCATAAAAAATTCTTCATCTTCAATAAAACACACTTAACTACATTTAAACCCTAACAGTTAAAATGAAAGTAGATGTTTCTTTAGATATTAATCACTAACTAACTTTTAATTTCAAAAACTTTAACACATTTAATTTTCTTGTTTATTTGTTAAAAAGTGAAAACTTAATTAATGTGGTGTCTTATCAAACGGGAATGACGGGTTAGCGTTAGGAGTGTTGGCGGTGATTAAAGTTCATTTCCCAGGCGATAAGGCCAATAAAATAGATTTACATTCACTTTGCGAACAAATAAATAGAAATTTTGTGAACTTGCAAATTTCAGTTTTAAAAATGCTTTTTGAAATCAATTAAGGTACCAATTTTTTGGACATTGTGGGGGTGCTAATTCTTCCCCACACGTAATCGACCCCGAACCTGTTTTCTCTTATTTTTGTGGACCAAAATGTTGTTTTAATAAATAAAAAGTTTTTATTAAAATAACTCGTGTTTTGAAAGCGATCCAATCACACTTTTCTTTAAAAAAGGTTGGTGGCGACTCCGTGATTTTATAAATTTTTCAAAAATGTCAAAACCTCTTCCTAAAAAAGGGTTGCGACAGCTTGACGGCTCCACTAGGGACATTTTGTTTTATTTAAAACAAAAGAGGGTAAGGCCGCAAATTGTTTTCAAAATGTTTTTTAAAAAAAGAATTTGCAAGTTCACAAAGGTTTCAATTTATTTGTCTGCTTAATGAATGTAATTCTATTTTACGCATTTAAAAAATGTTGCAAAAAGTTCTATTTCCGAGCTCCACCCAATTGCTAAGTGAGAGGAAAATGCTTTGCTCATGTCAGAATATTGATTCTCCATATGAGCCTAGCAAGTACCCTCGGGATTCATGTGCCTCATGTCTTCGTAAGGATACTGATTCTTCGAGAAGACATAAGAAGTGAGTCCTCCTGAGTTGAACTTGGTTCATTTGAAGCCTTTAATAGGTGAGAACCAGGGGCCTTGCTAACCTTAGTAGGGGAGAGGAAGGACAACTCGGTTTTAGTAATAAAGGGAGACATGTCCTGGAGTATTGGAATGTGCGGCCCAGAATTATTCTTGAATTCTCTTTGTTTTCTTGATTCTAATATGTGTTCCCCTTGTCTTGTTGTTTTGCATAATCATTCATGCCAAATCATTACATATTTAGAAGGGGTTGATTCTCAAAATCATTGCTCAACTTTGAAAAGCTCCTGTTATGGACAAAAGGATTTTGAAAGGTGAAGATGAGAATGCAAAGGTCCTACATTGGTCTGAGGTGAATCAGCGAACATTTAGAGACAATCTAGTAGCTGATCATGAGACAGAGACTTCAGAATATGCCCACATTGGCATCAAGCAGAACAATATGCAAGAATTGCGGGAAATCTGGGAGCACTTTGATTATGAGACTAAGCAGTTGTTCCATGAAATCTACGGTGACATAGCCTATCTATTGTACGCGAAGGTCGATGAACCGATTCTGAAAGCCTTGGTTCAATTCTAGAATCCAGGATATTGTTGTTTCACTTTTAATAAAGAAGATATGATGCCTACATTTGAGGAGTACTTAGCCCTTTTCAACTTATGCAAAGTAAAGAAGAACTGGGTTTATGCCAAGCCTCCTATAAACAAAAACCCACACGCAAAGCTTTAGGCATTCGCTGGTATAAGTAATGGTTGGGTTAAGGGGTTGATACAGAAGAAGGGAGGCACCTTTAATTTCCCTTGGTCAAGCATCAAAAGTATAATATTGATCCACCCTGACAGGGAAAAGAGGGGTTGATCTCTTAGCCATTGCAATTTATGGTTTAGTCATCTTTCTGAGGGTCTTAGGAAACATTGATGTAGCACTACTTGATTTCTTATAGCAATTAAAGAGAGGAGTCAATCCAGTACCAGGCGTACTTGCTGAAAACTTCATTTCCCTTAATGCATGCCGAAAAGTTGAAGGTGTTCGTTTTGGAGGATGTGCTCCACTTCTACAAGTTTGGGCCCTCAGTCACTTCTGAAAGTGCCAGACATTAGCTTTATCAAATGTGTTTTCTCCGAACTTCTCACCTTTTCAAGAATTTTTGGCAAAGGAGTGGCCCGTTGTTAAGGATAACAAATGGATTGATATATTCAGGGATGGTCGTGACAAAGACATCAGATAGAGGGTTCCTTGGATAGGTCACACCAAAGTCCTATACAAATGTGGAGATTTCAACTTCCTAATGCTGCTAGATTTGTAGGGAGGAATTGGATGTACTCCTTTACTGGTATCTCATTAGTATGGATCTCGACAGTTTATCCCATTCACTACCGGTCTTGGTTCATCAAAATTCGAGCTCCAAGGTGAGTTCAGACAGAAAGTTCAGATAATCAGCAATGCATGGAACCATTGTTATCACATGAAGCTAGAGTCTAATAGCCACTGTATGTACACCCCAGACTATGACATTTGGAGGCAAACGAGAATGAATGACAGAGTCATAACACCTACATCTGGGCAAGCTAAATCTCTAGAAGAACATTTAAAGGTAGTCCCTATAGAAGCTGACATCTTGAGATAAGAGTTAAGAAGGGCTACGCTGGAGATAGAAGCCTTACAAAAGCAGAATCAGAGGGACAAGTTTGAGTCAGGCCTAGATGTTGAAAAATATAAAGGGGAGGCGAAGCGAGTAGTTAAGCTATATGAAGACCTAGAAAAGAAATTTGAGATCCAAAGGGTTGACTTCCTTAAGCTTCAGACTACTGTTCGAAATGCTGATTTAAGAAAGACCCCTGAACAGTGGAAGCAAGAAATTGAGCAAGTTGTAGGAAAAGAAAAGGAACGAGGAAGGTGTGAGGTTGAGAAATATAGACGAGCCCTTGCAGAAGAGAAGAAGAAGAGTAAGTTGGCAACTAAAAATGGTGATGGCAAATGGGTCCAAGAAAGTGAGAAGGAAGTGTGGCTACGTGGAAAAGGAAGGCCCACGACAACATGATTCGCTTATTTGAATTGCAAAAGGCATATGATCAGACCGGTGCGAAGCTAAAGCAGAGTCAAGCTTGTGTTGATAAGTTACAAGCCAAGATAGATGATTTGAACCACTCGCTGCACAAGTTTCAGAACCATCACACCTACATTGAGCTTCAAGCTTGTTTGAGTGAGAATGATGCCTTGAAGAAACAGGTTGAAGAAATGGATAACAAATCCAGACATATAGGACAAAGATCTTTGTCCTTGAAGACATCGCTGAGGGAGGTAATGACTACTAGTTCACTCGTTTTAGGGACATGGATAGAAGATTCCAAGAACAAGATGAGTTTGACAGGACTTCCATGACTCAGGTACAAGATATGGCTCGACACGTGATGATGCTAGCCACTGAAGCTGTAGCTCTTCCTCAGTACGTCAGGCCAGCAGGAGAAGTAGGACCGAGGCTTATGTGGCTCATTGAAGAAATCAAGGAATTAGGAATTCAAGCTGAAAAATATTTGTAAACAAAGCTTTTCTTTGCATTTATGTTTATATTTGTGCATGCATACATGACATAATAAGAATCTAACTTAAATAAAAATGATAGAAAATTAAAATAGCAAAAACAAATCACAAGTACGGTACTCAGTCTCAAGTCAGAGCAATGGAAGACAAAGTAATGGCCTTAGAAAGCAACCACAAGAGTACCTAGGATAGGTTAGACAAGCTGGAGAGAGATCTGAAACAACAGATGGAGTTGGTTCACCAAAAAATGGTTGGTTTAATTCTAGCCATGCTAGGTTTTAAGGACCCTAATGCAGTGCAAACTGGTGAAGAAGCAAATGTTGTGCCAAAATTTCAGGGGATTGCCTTTGTTCATCTGAACATACAAATGGAAGCTCAATCATCTAAGATCAAAATTTATCCACATATTACTGACGTATCAACACGGAATGATAGGAAGATAGGTTCTGAGGTAGTCATTCAGGTGCCTGATCTCGATGAAACTACCGACAAAGTGAAAACTGAGAAGAAATGGGAGGATCACTATGAGAAATTGGAAGAAATGATTAAGTCCTTTCAAGAAGGAGGTATATATGGAGGAATGGATGCCAAGGATTTAAGCTTAGTGACTGATCTGGTGGTGCCACCAAAGTTCAAGGTTCCTGACTTTGAAAAATACAATGGAACAACGTGCCCTGTAGCACATTTGACTATGTATTGCAGGAAAATATCAATGTACCCTGAGAACGAGAAACTGCTTATCCATTGCTTCCAAGATAGTCTAGTAGGGCCAGTTGTCCGCTGGTATACGCAGCTAAGTCGAATCAACATCAGATCATGGAAAGATTTGTCTAGAGCCTTCAGTGAACAGTACAAGCATATTTCAGACATGGTTCCAACTCGCTTAGTTCTGCAAGGATTAGAGCAAAAGCACCATGAGATCTTCCGCCAATACGTATAGAGATGGAGGGACGTAGCTTCCTAAGTCTAGCCACCATTGCTGGAAAGTGAGATCACCCTAATGTTCATGGAGACATTAAAGGGTTATTTCTACGATCATATGCTCAATCATGCCACAAAGGGCTTTGTGAACATGCTTATAAATGGAGAGTTGATACTTGCGACCATGAAAAATGGAAGGTTGGACAACTGAGAGATAAAGAAACCATACAAAAAGAGAGACAATGAAGTTAATGCTGCAAATGTCTATAATCCAGTTACTCGAAGGAGGTAGTTTTCAACAAACCCAATGTCTCGACCACAGCTCCAGCAGTCACAAACCCATCGAAGGAAGAACGAAGATATCAAGGGAGCTCAAAACCATATTTTCCTCCTATCCTAATGACATACGCAGAATTGTTTGTTGAGTTACCAAATCCCAGATGGTGTTGCCCAGACATGTTCCTCCATTCTCACCACCATATCCACAATGGTATGATGAGAAGGCACAATGTGAATATCATGTAGGAGTTAGGGGGCATACCATAGAAAATTGTACCGCATTCAAAAGAGTGGTAGATGACTTGAGAAAGTCAGGGGTGTTATCATTCGATACGTCGGAAGATAAGGGAAACCCTCTACCAAATCATCAAAAGGCAAGTGTGAATGCAATCATAGAGGAGGAAGATAAGGTGGATAAGGAATGTGTTGCTAAAGTTAGAGCTCCCATGAAGTGGGTATGGGCTCAAATGGTGGTAGTAGGGATCCAGAAATTGAAGATTGAGAATGAATTGAACTGTGAGTACCACATGAAGGAAGGACGTGAGATTGATTGTTGCTTAGAGTTTAGGCAACTAGTTCAAGAGAAAATGAATGGGAAAGAACTTGAGTTCTTTCGAAAAGAAGACAATAAATGCATGCTGAACATTTGTACATCTGAAGAGTCGTCTACCAAAAGAGACTACACCAAAATGAAGCCTTTAGTTATTAAAGCTAAATCAAGAGTTGGTGAGCTAGCAAAGAGTGTAACTCCTTAGCTTATAATTAAGGCACCAACACCGTTTCCATACAAGGATAACATACAGGTTCCTTGGAATTACACTTGTGAGGTGATAGCCCTAGGAGAAATGTCTACCCAAAAGAAAGGAGAATTGGTTAATGAGGTGAGCCATGTATGAGGAGTGGAATGCTCTATTCCCAGCCAATAGTAGAGGATAGGGATTTGGCGTAATGGAAGGCTGCTGTTGAAGAGCCTGGAAAAGAAGATGACGGAGATTTCTTCAAGGAAAAACCGACAACATATCATGAGCCTATAAAGGAGTCAGAGGCTCGAGAATTCTTGAAGATCTTAAAACATAGTGAATACAGCATCGTGGAGCAACTCCATAAGCTTCTAGCTCGAATTTCTATGCTTTCTCTGTTATTAAGTTTTGAGGGCCACCGTGAGGCCTTGTTAAAGATATTAAACTGGACGTTTGTGCCAAAAGAAATCACAGCTGATAAGATGGATATGTTAGTTGGTAACATTGTTGTCAACAACTTCATCTCAATCAATGATGAGGAAATACTAGGTGAAGGATCGAGATCTTGCAAAGCTTTGCACATCACCACTAGATGTAAATGGCATATGTTACCAGGTGTCCTTATTGACAATGTGTCGGCACTAAATGTTATGCCACTAGCTACACTGAAGAAACTGCCAATAGATAGTTCTCATATGAGAGCTTATCAAAATATGGTTAGAGTATTTGATGGAACTTAGAAGGATGTGTTGGGAAAAATCGAGGTGCCTTTGCAAATTGGACCAATGACCTTTGACATAGAATTTGTGGTCATGGATATAAGACCTAGTTATAGCTGCTTACTTGGGCACCCATGGATTCACGCAGCAGGAGCGGTCTTATCTACTTTACAGTAGAAGCTGAAATTTGTAATTGATGGTCAACTAATAACTGTCGGTGCAAAAGAAGAAATCATTGCATCAGTAACCACTGATGCACCCTTTATCGAGATTGATGAGGGTGCGCTCGAGTGTCATTTCATGACATTAAAGCTAGTCAATGCAACCATTGTCACTGAAGGGAGCAAGGTGCCAGAACCAGAATTATCAAGTTGTGCGAAGATCCAGGTTAAGCAAATGCTTGGGAAAGGAGCTAAAATCAAAAAAGGATTCGGAAAGAGACATCAAGGAATGTTGTATCCTATAATAATCCCGGCGAAAAAGGATCGGTTCAGTTTGGGCTTCAAGCCCAACAAATGGCAAAGAAGGGATGAAATCAGAAAGTATCAAGAGAGGTGAAGAACAAGATTGAAGGGAGAGGAAATCGAATGGGAACCGACGACTTTCCCTCCTTTGGACCATAACTTTATATCTGGAAGTATGCTGGATCCAAATACCTCAGCCAGTGAAGAAGGAAAAGGAGAGAGCACTCTGTGTGAAGTAATTGAAAAGCTGGGCATCAATGCTGTGATTGAAGAGGAGGAAGAGAACCAGTACCTGTCAATGATCCACCCTTGCTCCGAGCTTGACAATTGGACTGCTGAAGAAATTCCTGTAGTCTTTAAGACATGTTCAGAGTAATTCTCAAAACCAACCTCTTTGCTCCAAGCCCGGAGACAATATGGGATCTTATGTAAAGGGCCTATGTCAAAATTTTAATTCGAAATTCAATAAAAGATGCATTCCCTTAAATCTTGTGTGGCAAACTTTCTTTTCATAAATAAACCAAAGCCATAAACCATAAAGATTAAAAGCATAAAAAACATTCCATTTATTTTGTTTCTTCCCTTTGTATATATTTTTTGCCTACTCCTTTTTTAGGTCTTCATATATTATTAGCATAAATGAATTCGAATCTGCATACAAGGTTGACTTTGAATTGCCTCTATGCTTGGAATAAATATTGACGATGAGGACGAATATGATGTACCCAGTGATATGCTCAGAATGGTAGCAGAAGAGAAAAATCAGATTCTACCACATAAAGAAGAACTGGAGATATTAAACCTTAGAAGTGATAAAGAAAAGCGAGAGGTAAAGATTGGTACTACCATCACAGCCAAAACTAGGCAAAGTCTTATTGAGCTCTTGAAAGAATTTAAAGATATTTCCACTTGGTCGTATCAAGATATGCTCGGCCTTGACACCGATATTGTCATGTATAGGCTTCCTATAAAGGAAGGATGTGAACCAATAAAGCAAAAATTGAGAAGAATGAAGGCTGAAACACTCCTTAAGATCAGGGATGAAGTAAAGAAGCAATACGATGCAGGATTCCTCGAGGTAGCCAAGTATCCGGAATGGGTGGCGAGCATTGTCCCAGTACCGAAGAATGATGGAAAAGTATGAATGCGTGTTGACTATAAGGACCTTAATAAGGCAAGCCCAAAGGACAATTTCCCGCTCCCACATATTGACACTTTAGTTGACAACACGACTGGTCATTCACTATTCTCTTTCATGGATGGCTTTTTCGGGTATAACCAGATCAAGATGTGCCCAAAAGACATGGAAAGACAACTTTTGTGACGTTATGGGGGAACGTTTTGCTATAAAGTGATGCCCTTTGGACTTAAGAATGCAGGGGCAACTTATCAAAGGGCCATGGTCACTCTCTTCCATGATATGATGCATAGAGAAATAGAGGTATACGTCGATGATATGATCGCCAAATCTCGATCTGAAGAAGAACATTTGGTCAATTTAGAAAAAGCTCTTCCTAAGACTAAGAAAGTTCCAGTTGAAGTTCAACCCGACTAAGTGCACATTTGGGGTCACATCTGGGAAATTATTAGGTTTTGTTGTAAACAGGAGAGGAATTGAGATCGATCCAGATAAGATAAAAGCCATACAAGAGCTTCCCCCACCTCAAAAATAGAAGGAAGTTCGATGTTTCTTGAGATGATTAAATTACATCGCACGCTTCATTTCTCGGTTACCTGATAAGTGTGATCCAATATTTAGGCTACTCAGGAAGAATAACTCGGGGACATGGGATGAGAAATGTCAAATGGCTTTGAAAAAGATCAAAGAGTAGCTGAGTAATCCTCCAGTTTTAGTACCACCCATTTCAGGAAGACCATTAATCCTATACCTAAGGGTCTATGAAAATTCCATGGGCTGTGTATTAGTACAACATGATTGGAACAAAAGAAAAGGCGATATATTATTAGAGCAAGAAGTTCACTGATTATGAAACCATATGTTCATCAATTGAAAAACTATGTTGTGCTCTGGTTTGGTCAGCTAAAAAGCTAAGACAATACATGTTTTATCATGTTACATGGCTAATCTCGAATTTAGACCCACTGAAGTTCATAATGGAAGCTCTAGCCTTATCAGGAAGATTAGCACGATGGAAGATGTTACTACCAGAGTTTGATATCCATTATGTGAGCCGAAAAGCGATAAAAGGAAGTGCCATAGCATACTTTTTGGGTTATGAACTTTGATGGTGCAACAAATGCATTAGAAATATGTTACTATCGGAGTTTGATATCCAGTATGAAGCATTAACTTTAATTTTCCTGATGAAGACTTGATGTGTATCATAAAAGATGATGAAGCTCCAATAGAATCTTGGGTTATGAGCTTTGATGGTGCAACAAATTCATTAGGAAGAGGTATAGAGGTAGTTCCGGTTTCACCGGAAGGAGATTATTACCCTTTTACCAGTCGTTTGAAGTTCTTTTGTACTAATAACATGGCAGAGTACGATGCATGTATAATGGGTCTAAGAGAGGTTATTAAGAGGAAAATTCATACCCTAAGAGTTTTTGGGGACTTTGCGTTAGTCGTTTATCATATACGTGGTGAATGGGAGACAAAAGATGCAAAGTTGTTGGGATATCACAAGTTGGTCCTTGAGTTAACCAAGGAATTTGATGAGATCGCTTTCAAATATCTCCCAAGAGAAGACAATCAAATGGCTGATGCTTTAGCCACCTTAGCTGCCATGTTTAGGGTAAATAAAGGTCTTGAGATGATGCCCATCAGGTTATATATGCTTGACTCTCCAGCTCATTGTTATGATGTGGAAGAATAAGTGGATGAATTGCCATGGTATCATGACATCTTACAATATGTAAAACTCCAACAATACTCGCCTCAAGCTGCAGAAAATGAAAAGAAAATGATCAGAAAGATGGTATCAGGGTATGTCCTTGATGGAGAGATTATATACAAGACAAGTTGTGATCAAGTGCTTCTAAGATGTGTGAGGGAAAAAGAGGCATAATTAATTGTAGAAAAAGTTCATGAAGGAGTTTGCGGAACTCATCCTAGTGGTTTCACCATGGCCAGGAGAATCATGCGTCTTGGATATTATTGGTCAACCATAGAAGGTTATTGCATCAACTATTCTCGCAAATGCCACAAGTGCCAAATTTATGCTGACAAGGTTCATACGCCACCTCAACCTCTTCATGTTATGACAGCCCCTTGGCCATTTTCCATGTGGGGCATTGATGTCATTGGTCAGATTCACCCTAAGGCATCCAACGGGCATCGTTTTATCTTGGTAACCATTGATTATTTCACGAAGTGGGTAGAAGCAACCTCGTATGTAAATATCACCAGATCCACGGTTTGCAAGTTTTTGAAAAAGAAAATCATTTGTCGATACGGCTTGCCTAAAAGTATCATCACTGACAATGCTTCAAATTTGAACAACAAGATGATAAGTGGAGTCTGTGAGCAGTTCAAAGTCAAACATCATAATTTTGTGGTATATCGCCCGAAGATGAATGGGGTAGTGGAGGCTGCGAATAAGAATATTAAGAGGATCATTGCAAAAATGACTGATACCTATAAAGATTGGCGTGAGAAGCTGTCGTTTACCTTATATGCTTATTGAACTACAGTAAGAACTTCCACTAGGGCAATACCTTTCTCATTAGTATATGGAATGGAAGTTGTGCTACCCATTGAAGTTGAAATACCATCGCTCCGTGTCTTAATGGAAGCAAGATTGGAAGAAGCAGAATGGGTTCAAGCAAGATATGATCAACTAAACTTAATTGAAGAGAAAAGACTGAAAGCACTGTGTTACGGGCAAATGTACCAGAGAAAGATGATAAGGGCTCAAAGAAGGAGATTTGGTGTTAACAAAGAAGCTGCCAATCCAAAGCGATTCTCGAGGAAAATAGGCACCAAATTGGGAAGGACCTTATATTGTAACAAAGGTTTTCTCAGGATGAGCATTAATTTTATCCGAAATGGATGGAGACGAACTCTAGAACCCAATAAATTCAGATTCGGTTAAAAAGTAATATGTTTGAAGAAAAAAAGAAAAAAAAAGAAAAAAGAAGGAAAAAAAGAAAAAAAGAAAAGAAAAAATAATAAAGAAAGAAAAAGAAAATGAGGGTTCAAAATGAAAACCCGCAAAGGGCGTTTTGAAACCAACGGAGGATCTTAGTTGAAAACCCGTAAAGGGCAGCTCAAATAATTTGCAAAGGTAGCCTTCCCACAAATCGTTCTTGGGGTTTGGCACTTGGGAGCTTCATGTTTTCCACATAATCATTATCTTCAGGGTCTGCTCAGCATATAGGACATTCAAGGCATCTTATGAAGTCCTGACAAGAGGAGTTCTGGTTTCTGATATCTGAATATCTTTTCTTTTCCTTGTAATTTCTTTTTGTGTTTGCCACAACACTAATAAATTTTGTTGTATAGACCTTTTCTTTCATTCTTTGACATCTTTCCATAAAGCATCTTGCATTGAAATGAGAATTAAAGTTTGACATTATTTGAAATATAAAAAAGATTTTTGAGCATTACTTTGAAATTTGTCTAGAAAGGAATTGGAACTATGAGGTATTCAATGGTTAAATTTGGAGCTTAGGGCATAAAAAGCAGCAAAACTTATAAGGAAATTCAAGATGGAAATAGGTTTTGCTACAAACCTCGGCGGAAAACCTCAAGAGATGCTTTGACTTTGCTTTAAGGAAGCATGTCGCAAAACTGAGTTGCTTACATGAGATATTCTGCTTTCTACAACAATGAGAACAATTTTACAGACATTGAGGAAATAGCTAAGGCTATGAGATATTGGAAGAGCAGCAATATTCTAGGAAGCTTGTCATTGAATATTGATGTATCAACTACAATGATAATAGAGTGTTGAAGAATATGAGGATGAAGTCAGTCCTTCCAACTAGGGGAACAAGATAACTGGATTGAGTGAGCAAATGGGCAAAGATCATATGAAGCAAGGAAGTGCTAAGAATGACAATGGTAAAATATAAGTGATGGAGATGACTATCTGTGATTATTTAGTCTATCATCAAAGCATACAGTCGTAATTTTCAGATGATTTCTCATGCATTAATGATGGAAAACCAATGCATTTCCCATATCCCCATGGAGTTTCGCTCTAGGGTGTCCTAGCAGCAAAGAGCTTCCCTGTTTGAAAAATCAAGACAGAAGTCACAAGAAGGGATGAATAATCCATGGTACGAAAAATGAAGCAGACAATGGTGAATATTACTTTCCAAGGAATAGATGATGGAATTTTAACAACAAGAAATTGGTGAAACCAACTAGTATTAGAGAACCGTCTTTTTTGATGGGATGGGCCAAAGCAGACACACACCATTAGTTGCCAGAGTTGAGAAAATGTTTGAGATGATATAATCTGAGTTTCCTGGAGCTTCAAAGTTTTCTTCTATGTTAATTAAGAAAAACATTAAGAAAAAGAGTAAAATAAATAAGACATGCATTCATAACTAGGCATCCCTAGGGGCATATGCATCTTATTTGGATTATTTGCATTTGTTTTGACATATTTTAGAACCTGCCTATCCGTTCGGGCATTTGGAAAATAGAATCTGCTTATCTATTCGAGCATGAAGAGAATAGAACCTGCCTATCCATTTGGGCATTTGGAGAATTGAACCTTCTTATCTATTCGAGTATGGAGATAATAGAACCGCCTATCTATTCGGGCACGGGGAGAATAGAACCCGCCTATCTATTCGGACATGAGGAGAATAGAACCTGCCTATCCGTTAGGGCATTTGGAGAATGGAATATGCTTATCTATTCGAGCATGAGAAGAGTAGAACCTGCCTATTTGTTTGGGCATTTGGAGAATGGAACCTGCTTATCTATTCGAGCATGAGGAGAATAGAACCCGCCTATCCGTTCGGGCATTTGGAGAATGGAATCTGCTTATCTATTCAAGTATGAAGAGAATAGAATCTGCCTATCTATTTGGGCATTTGGAGAATGGAATCTACTTTTCTATTCGAGCATGAGGAGAATAGAACCTGGCTATCCGTTCAGGCATTTGGAGAATAGAACTTGCTTATCTATTCGAGCATGAGGAGAATAGAACCCACCTATCCGTTCAGGCATTTGGAGAATGGAACCTGCTCATCTATTCGAGCACAAGGAGAATAGAAATCGCCTATCTTCTTAGGCACAAACGGTTTGGTAACCGGTGAAAATCAGTGTCTTCTTTTCTTTGCTCTATTAATGTTCCACCGGAATGACCAAAGAGGGGCAGCTGTTGTCACTAGATTTTCACCTTTGTTTTAGTTGTTATGTTAATATAATAATAGCATTATAGTTGTAAATATTAATGTCATTGATAATGTAGTTAGGTGTAGTATTGATAACTAAGTTTTAGTGGTAAATATTAATGTTAGAATAGTTTAGGTCTCGTATAGTATAATTGTAAAGATTAATGTGGTAGTTAGAATTGTTTAGGTAACATATAACGTGTTATAATTAGTATAGTTGCCATATGTTAGTATGATAGTTAGAATTCACATAGGTTATATATTTGTAGTATCCTAGTTAGTAGTTAATATAATATGTTATCAAAACCCAAAAAAGTAAAATAGATAGCCCATTCAAATAAAAATTCATTTGATTTAAAACACTAAATAGAGTCCATTAATTAAATAGCATGTCCATTATTGTTATACATAGCAAGGACCGATCGGCCCAACAAAACTAAATGCCCTAATGTCATCTTTATCATCTTGCACAGTTGAAGCAGGACCGTTGGATCAAGGGGTAGATCCAACGGCACAGATCACGCCAGCTAAGGAACGGTATAACACCGCACTTAACATAGCCGTTCGATCAGGATGCTATCCAACGGCCCAGATCGCTTCGAGGTGTTCACGCGGATCACCACTCACGTGTGATAGCCTCGCGCATGACGTTTCAGCTCTGGCCGATCACTTCATCTTCTCCGATGCTTCACTCGCTCCTTTTGTTCCTCACTAGCATCGTCTGAATCATCAAAAGCATGTAAACAAAGGAGAAAAAGGATTAAATCACTAAATTGGGGCATAGCATTTCAAAAATCAACAGGGATAATCCCTAATTCAAAGCCCCAACGAGAATAAAGCTATAATTAAGTATGCAAAGGGCAATTCAGAACCAAAGCAAAAGACCAGAATCCCCAAATCGGTGCCATGGCAAGAATCAAGCAATCAAAGGGGAAAAAATCAGGGATTTAAGCTTAGGATTTAGGCAACTCTTGTACTATAAATAGAACTGTAAATCATTGTAAGAACAGACAACAATTCAATAGAAATCACACATAGCAATAGCATTCGGAATTCATAGGAGCAAGCAGTTTGTAATCATCGTTAGGAAATAATAAAGGGAAGCAAGTTCTGGTAATTTTTTTCCTATCTATTTACTTACTATTTTTTTCCTATCTTTATAAAATGAAGAACACAATGAAATTGACAGAGAATTCAAAGAAGGGGCATTTTGATTTGTTTTGTTGAATAATGATAAAATGAAATCTATTATAACATTAGTTATTTACAGTAACCCGTTTGACCCGACCAGAACCTGGATATAACCTGCGCCCTACTTTCCCGGATCTTGCGACACAGCTCTTCAATTTTCAATTGTTTCAATTTCGTCCTTTTTCCTTTCAATTCGGCACCTATTTTAAAATTGTGTTCACATTAACTTTCACATTTTATTTTCATTCAATTTAGTCCCTAGTTCATATTTTTAGAATATGAAATTCCTTTATTTATTTAATTTTGAGTAATTGCTTATTTGTTTATTTAATTATTTAATTATGTTCTGTCTTTTATGCTAACATTTGAATGTTAAACCTTAGGATTAGGAACTTAAAACCTAGAATAGTGACATGTATGTTATAAAACATTCTTCATCTTCAATAAAACACACTTAACTACATTTAAACCCTAACAGTTAAAATGAAAGTAGATGTTTCTTTAGATATTAATCACTAATTAAATTTTAATTTCAAAAACTTTAACACATTTAATTTTCTTGTTTATTTGTTAAAAAGTGAAAACTTAATTAATGCGGTATCTTATCAAACGGGAATGACGGGTTAGCGCCAGGAGTGTTGGCGGTGATTAAAGTTCATTTCCTGGGCGATAAGGCCAATAAAATAGATTTACATTCACTTTGCAGATAAATAAATCAAAATTTTGTGAACTTGCAAATTCCAGTTTTAAAAATGCTTTTTGAAATCAATTAAGGTACCAATTTTTTTGGACGTTGTGGGGGTGCTAATCCTTCCCCACACGTAATCGACCCCCAAACTTGTTTTCTCTTATTTTCGTGGACCAAAATGTTTTTTAATAAATAAAAGTTTTTATTAAAATAACCTGTGTTTTGAAAGTGATCCGATCACACTTTTATTTAAAAAAGATTGGTGGCGACTCCATGATTTTATAAAGTTTCCAAAATGTCAAAACCTCTTCCTAAAAAGGGCTGCGACATCAATAAAACCAAAGCTAAAGTTATTAATCGCTAGTATAGCTAGTGTGAAATCCAATCATTCATTGCCAACGCTCATCACCATTTGAATACACTTGTTTGTCAAACTGCCTGAACCTTTACTTTATTTTTCCTTAGTTATTTTTCTTAATCTTAAATCCAACTTTTATATCAAAATTATTTGTTTCAAATCACAAGTAAAGATTGTGGCATTTAATTCCTAGAAAATTCTCGTGGAGACGATACTCAACTACATTGAATACTTAATCTTTTTCCATGCAATATTTCGTCGGCAATCATCTACATTTGTAGGTTGGTAATGGGATATCTATCTTTTTTTAGTTGGAAATTTGGCTTTGTGAAGTCTTGTTGAAAATTAAATTCCCTCGAATCTTTTCTTTGTCTTATAATATAACTGGGAAGATTTTGAACTTTGGTTAAAAAGATCCTTTGGGGTGGTCGTGGAATATCCCATTGAGAAGAATGTTGTTTTATTGGGAGGCAGAGTAGTGGAATGATCTTATCTCTTTGGTTGATCATTTTAAATATAGTGGGTTGGAAAATAATTGGCTCTCTTGGTCTGGTAATGGTGAGGGCTCATTCATAGTAAAATCATTTGGAAAAGTCTTTTTCAAGTCTGGTAACTTCGATCCTTTTTTGTGTAAGTATGTTGGCTTGGATTTGCCCCATAGAGTGGAGGCATTTATCTGGAAAGTGGTTCATAATAGAATCCCAATTAGAGTTGAATTAGTGAAATATGGTGTCTCTTCTATCTCGGGTATCCTTTGTCCTTTTTATCGTACTGAGACTGTTACTCATCTCATTTTCTTCTGTAAGGTTTCTTGGGAGCTTTAGATACGTTTTTTACTATTCTGGGATATTTGAACTGTCTTTCTGGGTGATGTTGCCTCCTTCATTTCAACTTGGCATGACTCTAGTTTATCTACCTCCAAGGATTCCATTTGGTATTTTATTCCATTTGTTGTTCTTTGGTCTTTGTGGCTTTTTTAGAAATGAAATAGTTTTTGGTGGTGGCAAATTGGATGTAATCCAAATATTTTTCTTGGCTAAGTTTCAACTAGCTTCATGTTTTAAGACTAAGTTTCCTTCTTTTTTGGTTTCTGTTGTCACTGAATTTTCACCTTCATTTTATATCGTTATTAGTTTAATTGTTATATTAATTTAGTATTAGTATTATTGCACTAGTGTTATACTATTAATGTAGTAATTAGGTGTCATATAGTCTTGATAATATAGTTAGTGTATTATAGTTAGTATTATTGTTATGTATAATAGTTAGTTACTAAAACACAAAAAAAAATATAAAAGGTCTATTTTAATATAAACAGTCCATTTGTATTAAAAGTAAAACATATCACATTATAAAGAGGTCCATTACATTAATAAAGACCATTACAAAAGAGGCTTTCTTGGACCAAACATGTTAAACCAGAAGCCCTAATGCCCATTCTTTGTTTAGGCGCAGCCAAAGGATCACTATTGGATCAAAGGCAAATCCAACGACGCATATCACACGCAGGAAACATTAGTATTAAGGTGTATAGCGTCATACATCCCTCTGTCGTTGGATCCAAAAGCAATCTAACGACCCAGATCACTCTGAAGCATATCACGCAGATCGTCACTCGTGTGTGGTAGCCATGCGCTCACCGTTCAAGCTTCCACCAGCCGGGTCATCTTCTCCGATGAGCATCTGCACCATTTCTGCCATAAACCGCTCCTCGTCGGCGCCAAGTGTAGTCACCAGAAACATGCAAAAGGAAACAAAAGGGGATTAAAACCCTAAATAGAGCATAGTTGTGTAATCACTCATTTTTATCCGGTGTATAAGTATTGTGTTAGTTTAATAATTAATCTATGTATGCATATTATATGTGTGTGTAAAATATGTGTGATACGTGTAAGTACACGCATATTATACATATTATGTATGTGTATGTGTTAATATTTATTATAGTATATTTGTGTCATACGTGTTTATATTTTATGTATACATTGTTTGTATGTGTACATTACGTGTATGATTATATATGCATGAATGTTAGTATATTACATTAATTAATGTTTGCATGTGTATTCGTATGTTACACGTATGTGTGTGTACATGTGTACGTATGTATGTACTATCTTATTATTATTATTACTATTACTAATACTAATATTATTGGACTAATGTAAAATAAAATCCAAAACATAAAACCCAAATATTTTATAATACTCCAGTCCAATATGTATTACAGACCCAAAATATGTTACAAGGCCTGATCGGCCCAAACCCAAAACCCTAAAAAAACCCTAATCCATATCAGATGATTATCCCTAACCCCTCTCTCTCTTGTGCACAACCGCATTTAAGCCATTGGATCAAATTTTGATCCAACGGTCACGATTGAAAGGAGAAAACCCCGCAGCTGCCGCGTGTGGTTCACACGTGGACCGTTCAACCTCCCACACGCCTGTGCATCTCACGCATTGGGCTCCTCAGCTACCGCATGCCACGTGGCTTCATCTTGTGCAAACCTAGAGCGCATCTGAGCCGTCCATTCCTCAAGCCATCTCAGCGTTGGATCAGATCTGATCCAACGACCAAGAACACGTCTGGCAGGGACATCACCACCACACCACTCCCTATACCTGCCGTACCAACCGCCGCATCAAATCAGACGTGCAAAGGACACCAAAAGAGGGTTATCAATATCAAAAAATCAGAAAATAAGTATTTTTGATGTCTTATTTTCTGCCTAAATAGATCAAGATCACAATATATGTACAAAAAGCAAAATACTCTGTAAAAAAATTTCCTAATTTTGAGCAATAAAAAAAACAACAGAGAGTTTTTAGGGTAACTCTCTTATTTCCTCTTTCATCTCATCTCGTGCATGTAAGAAAAACAAGAAAATAAAAATAAAATAAATGTTTTACCTCGGTTTTCCGATGTCTTGCCGGCGATGAACCACTGTGGGGAGCCATTTTAGGTTTTTTATTTGTTTTCAGTTCGTTGGGGTAAATAGGCTTTGGTTTTTTAGCTTTGAAATTAAAGGTAAGGTTTTTTTGGTTGTTTCTCCCCGTGTGGTGGCCAGAATCCATGATCCAAGACGGCTAGAGGTAGCCTATGGCTGAGCCTCACCTGAGATCGGGGGGCTCGCGGCAGAGTTGCTCTGTGGGGGTGGTGGCTGCTCTGAAAAATCAGAGAGGGGAGAGTCTCTCTCTTTAGGGTTTCAAAAAAATAAAGGGAAAATAAAATAGGGGGCCCGCTAATTGAGTTTTATAGATTCAAAATAAAAGTAAAATGGTCTAAATGCATCATAAATCCCCTTTGTCCCTAATACTTTCGAATTGTGCACGCCCCATGGTATATTTACAACCCAAGCCCTTTTCACTTTTCAAAATATTTCAATCTGGCCCCCAGATGAACCGAATTCAGATCTCAAATGGTTTAATTACGCTCCAAGTTATTCCGCATTTTTGAAATTTGCATTTTAAGTTTGCCTTTTGGTCATATTACATATCTGGTCCTTCCAGTTTATTCCAGTTTCCAAATAAGTCCCTAAATCGTATTTTTATTATCTTTTAATTTATGTTTTCTGTGTTCTTTATTTTTCATTTCAGTCCTCTTTTCATATCTAAATATTCATGTTTTTAACATGTTGATGTGGCCTTTTTTTGTGTGTTTTCTTGTGTTTTTTATATTTCATATTCTTATGTTTATATATATATGTTTAGTGTGTGATGTTATGTGTTTTTATATTTCGTTCGATTGTTCGTATCACACATGTTCGATTCGTGTTTTTTAGTTGACTCGTATATAGCATGTTTTCGTTTTTTAGCATGTATTGTATGTTCTCTTTGCTTCTAGGTTATACGTTAGTGTGTTTTCTTTTGTCATGTATAATACCATGTTTTTATTTTATGTATGTAAATTATGTCACGTGTTAGGCATTAAATATGTGTTCATTCGTTTTTTTTTTGTTTTGATTTACTAGTATAGCGCCTTGTTACATGTATGCAATGCATATCTTGCATTATGTTTTTATATTTTGAGATGTACACATGTATTCTAGCATGCTTTACTTTTTCTTTGCATTTTAGGTTATATGTCAAAATGGGTGTTGTTTGTTAAATATTAATGTCATGTCACATTTTATTTTAAGTTGTATCATATGTCAAGTATTGTTTTAAAGCATGTTGTTTAGATATAATTAGTTTAATATCATGTTACACTTATGTCATGCATTTGTTGCATTTGCGATTTTATATGTTCAAGCATGTTAGGATTAATTAATTTAGTCTTGAAAGTATGTTTTTGTTCATGCCCATACTTTATTGTTATTATTGTGGTATGTTATGTTTTCGTTCATGTGTTTCATTTTTGTAATATTCATGTTTTTATTTTAGCATCATGTCAATGTGAATGTTTTTTACATTTATCTAACTCTCTCTAAGTTGCACGATGGAATATATAATGTCAATGCGGTGCCCTTTTATCCGAGCGTAAACGGGGCCAGTATCAGGCGTAGTGATGGTGGTTGGGCGTTTACTCTCAGATAATAGGGCTTTTAAAATTTACTCGCGCATATAACTAAATGTTAATTTAATTGTCACTTTAATTCGAAAATTTTAATATTTATAGAGCGGTAATTATTAAAGTACCAATTTTGGACGGTGAGGGGGTGCTAATCCTTCCCCATCTGTAACCGACTCATGAACCCAATATTTTTTAAATCTCTGGTTTTATGGTGTCCAACCTACCTAAGTGGCCGGTGGCGACTCCAATTTCTAAATTAAACGCGGTTTCTTTAAAACCCCACGGAAGACATTATTTTCAAAACAAAACAATAGATAAAACTCTTTTTTTAGCGAATCGGACATCGCTACAGATGGCGACTCCGTTGGGGATACTATTATTTGTTTTTCAAAAGCAAAAAGAGAGTCAAGCTTTTTCAAATAATTAACGCTTTAATAATATTAGAAGTTCCAGATTAAAGTGACTATTAAATTAACATTCGGTTATAATTGTGTGTTTATTTTAACGCATTTAAAATTTGGCATATAAAGCCGTCTTTTTTTAAGTGAGGGAAAACGCTAATGCTTTCGCGAGGATATCATTCCTCCGTGTAGGCCTAGCAAGTACCTTCGGGGCTCGAGTAACTTATGCTTTCGTAAGGATATCGTTCTTTCGTGTAGGCATAAGCGAATGGGTCCCCCTGAATTGAACCCGGTTGAAAGGAGCCTATAACGGGTGATGATCGGGGGCAACAAGGACAGTTCGGGTACCTCTTAGCACCAAAATTGCATATAGAGAACTTAGAAACCCACCCTGTTAGAACCATACGAATAACCTAGGTGTCTTAGACGGGATGTAAATAGGATGGCTTTGTTTGATTATCGCATTTAATTTGCCCTTTTTATTGTGTACTTATTGTTTTTATCCGGTACTGACTTGTTTCCTTTTTTGTTTTGCTTTTGTATATATCGTCGCATTCGCATTACACAGGGTATTGATTCCCGAGTGGTTTCTCCTTTAATAGAAGATTGTTCATGATGGACCAAAGGTTCTTTGACCTAAAGACAGGGGGTCCAGTTCCAGAGTTCCATCTCGAGACTAGGCCAGGGACAGTAGAAGAAGGATCGTTCAGGGACTCTAGAATAGATTCGGTATGCAGTGTCAGTTCTGGTAACAAGCGAGATGAAGTAAGAGAATTAAAGAAGCAAATGGTCGAGATGATGAAAGGCAAGCAGCCTATCGAACTCAGAAAAGAATCGATCAAGGATCAGAATGTGGAACAGAATGGTCAGAATGTCAAGACAGACAACACCGTTAAATATGACAAATCGAATCCCTTTGTGATCAATCTCAAGAAACAGATAAGTGGCATATATGGGGTAGATACCAAGGGAACAGAGGCAAGACCAGAGGAAGCTCGAGAATCCAATTACATCAGAAGGCATTATCCTATACCCATGAGATACACCGAGCTACTTCTGTTGCTTGTCGAAAGGAGGCTTATCGTACCGGTGAAGTCTGTACCAAAGAGACCTCCTTATCTGAAGGGTTACAATAGTCGTGTCTGGTGCAGCTACCACATAGGCGATTCGAGTCATCACACTGAGAATTGTAGAGCCCTGAAGGACAGGGTTCAAGATCTTATCAGAATGGGAGTTTTGGGTTTCGAAGACAGACAACCCCGATTCTACAATGAACCAACCATTTCCCGAGGGGCAAAGTCGAATGAGGGTCAACGCCCAGCCCAAGGTTCGAGTAATATAGAAGTGGGTCACTCAAGCGAGATAAATTCAGGAGTCAAGAATAAAAGCGTCTCAGAAGATGAACTTGCATGCAAGTACAGCCAGCTCGAGCATGAGAGGCACGATCTGAGCATGAAATTGAAGAGCATACAAGACGAGTACCAGAAGCTGCACTTTGAATTCAAGAATGTCAGTTTGGGTGACACCGCTGAAGAGTGGATTAATGGTATGATTTAGTTGAGGAACGATTTAGAACGCTGGAGGCAAAAATGCAAAACTGGTAAAAATAAAGCCAAATCATTGTCACAGAAGATGAAAGAAACTGAGAGCCAACGCGACGTTCTCCAAAGTGAGTTGGAAAGCAGTATGGCCATGGACGACATTCTGAAATCAAGTTTGCAGTAGGAAAGAGAGGAATCACAAGCCTTTCAAGTGGAAAACGCAGCATTCAAGGAACATATAGCGAGGCTCAAGATTTCTTTACGTACCAGCAAGATTCGTACTGAGGCAGACCGTCAAGCTACAAAAGGCCGAGCAGACAATATAGTAGAAAGAATGAGACATGAAGATCGTTATGACTCAAGCCCGACAAGTAGCTCAACAGGTAGCAGATTTAGCTGATGCAGCAGCTCTAATAAGCCAGAATATGGATCCATCGTTTGATCGTGAAGGAAAGTTGATGGGGCTATTGAACGAGGTTAAGAAATTAGGTGCTAGGGCTCACCGCTATCTGTAAACCCCTAATACCGGATGTAATGAAACCTTTTAGTCTGAATGAAAGATGTCCTATAGGGACAAATCACTTGCAGAATCGATGCCTTATTGCATTCATGCATTGCATTTGCATTATGACCTTTGCATTGTTTAATAGTTTTATCATCGCATGGCACTTCATCATTTAATACTTGGGGTTCAATGGTAGAATTAGTTGGAAAATGGAACGAACTAAAGAGTCGAGGCTTGGCCAGCTAGAAGAAGGAATCGAGAAAGAGCTGAAGAAGAAAGAAAAGATAAATGTTTTCAATACGAGGGAAATTTGCCTAGTCCCTAATTTGGTCATTCCTCTAGATTTTAAGATTCCTAGATTTGCACAGTATGACGGAACCAGCTGCCCAAAGATTCACTTGACCATGTTTTGTAGAAAAATAGAGGGATACATGAAGAATGAAGAGTTGTTGATCCACTACTTCCATGATAGCCTGACGGGACCTGCAGTAGTATGGTATAACTGTTTGAACAGAAACCAAGTTAGGTCATAGGGTGACCTTGCTAATGCCTTCTTGAGTCAATACAGATATGCTTTAGACTCAGCGCCCTGTCGTCAGTTTCTTCAGAATGAGAAAATGAGACCAAATGAAAGCTTCAGGGAATATGCACTAAGGTGGCGATGTTTGGCGACCCAAGTCCAGCCTCTTATAGTGGAAGAAGAGTTGACTCCCTTGTTCCATGCACCGCTTCCCTCTCCTTTCTTCGATGTGATGTTGGAGAAATCAAGAAACAACTTCGAAGATTTCATGACGATTGGAGAGAGGATAGAATACGCAATCAAAGAAGGAAAATTGGGGTCTAAATCCAAGGACCGAATCGAAGATAAGATAGATAAAGACAGAGAGGTAAATGAGTGTCATATCTAGGGTTCGCGCGGCCATAAAAGAAGAACACAGACTGACACCTCGGGGTCATCAAGGAAAATTTCTCAGACGAGGGCAAATTTGGAAGCGTTTGGAGCATCCATCTCAGACATATGGCCTCATTTGGTAGGGGTCACTATCTTGCTCCTAGACCGATAAAGATTGCACCTGATCCATCTGCCCATAGTTTTGAATCGAGTAGCACATGCAAATTCCATATGGGGGCACCTGGGCATCCCACCAGAAAATGTAGATCTTTATTGGAGGAGATCAAGAAGCTGATCAATGAGGGGACCTTGACACAAAAGTTGATCCAGCAATGGAGGACCAAGGATGAGGGGCAAGTCTGTATAGTGTTGAGGAAGCCAGAGATGTCTCTACATTAAAAGACTTTCCTGAAGTAATACAAGGAATCAACTTTGCTACCAGTGGCCCACAAGTGGTAAAGATCTTTTGTGAAGGGGCATGTTTGTTGATTTTATTCCAATGAAGAACACATTTCACTTAACATACAATGCTCTTGAAAGCGCATAGATGTATATTTTCTCGCCGTTGTAGGACACTGGATATCAATTGCAAGATGTGACATTAGATGGATGTTGTGACAATGATGAGGTGTGATCTTCCCTACCAGACTCTGGTCAGCAAATCAAGATTACTACTCTTTCAATGATGTTCAAGGATGAAAAAGCTCCGAATGTCAACCATGTAGAGTTGCTTGAAATTGAAACTCTAGGCATAATCTTCTAGGTAGTAAAGAATTAAAAATAAGAATTAAAAAAGGGAAGAATTGAAGGAAAAAAAGAAGAGAAAAAAAGGGAAGAAAAAGAAAGAAAGAAAAAAAAGAAAGAAAGATAAAAGAATAATAAAAACCACTCCTATATTTGAAACCTGGTAATAGGCTTGTTCGGATAAGACTGTGGGAATTTTGGGGCACTTCGCTGAAGCGATAAGGTGGCAATACACCATCCAATTCAAGAAACCTTAGCTTCATGAGTGATGGTAATATTTTCACATCGTGACTATGCCGAGTAACTTGGGGCAATGTTGTTTACTCCATCGTTGTCCTCAAGACAAAGGACTGTGATGAATTGATTTCCTCAAATAATGATAAAAGCGTAAAAAAAAGAAAAAAAATAAGACAAAAAAGACAAAAAATAAGAAAAGAAAAAAGAAAAAGAGAAAAGGAAGAAAAAAAGGGAAAAAGAAAAAGGAGGATAAAGGAAGAGAAAATAAAAGAGAGAAAAATAAATGATAACATAGGTAAAATTAAAACTCGCACTACCTAGAACTCTATTCTTAGAGTAATATTTCTACGCTCGAGTGGTCATACAAGCCCACCCTTTTTGGGGACGGAGCAAATAATGAGAATTGAGAAAGAGTAGTATTCTGCAGCAACGCGGTAATCATGAGGATGAACCGAGTCACCTGGGAAGATTTCACAGCCTTGAATTACTGAATGGTTGAATCTAAGACTCTCTTGCACTTGATATCCAGAGCTTCTATTCTGTGATTTCAAGATCCTGTATGTTAATCTAAATGATACCCTTCAGTTGAATGCCAATCAACAAATTGACAAGTTAAAGCAACAAAGATTTCCATGTATTACTTTAGAGATAAGATCCAGAACACAAGGTTGCGGATATTATTGGAGCACCTGACCAGAAACGACCCCACAATGTATAGGATGAAGATGATGACAAGAGCATATGTCAGACAGCTCAAGAACAAGAAGCGGGTTATAGCCATGATACCTTAGTTGGTTCAAGAAAATGAAGGACGAACCAGGACGAGAATGAGATTATAAAATACGGGGGACGGTAAGAGGTAAACATTGAGTCTCTAAAGAATTAAAGCACAGGGATCGAGAAATGGTTCTCGTATGTATGTGCATTCGTATGTTACACGTATGTGTGTGTGCATGTGTACGTATGTATGTACTATCGTATTATTATTATTATTATTACTATTACTAATACTAATATTATTAGACTAATGTAAAATAAAATCCAAAACATAAAACCTAAATATTTTATAATAGCCCAGTCCAATATGTATTACAAACCCAAAATATGTTACAAGGCCTGATCGACCTAAACCCAAAACCCTAAGAAAACCCTAATCCATATAAGATGATTAACCCTAACCCCTCCCTCTTTTGTGCGCAGCGACATTTAGGCCATTGGATCAAATTTTGATCCAACGGTCACGATTGAAAGGAAAGAACCCCTCAACTGTAGCGTGTGGTTCACGCGTGGACTGTTCAACCTCCCATGCGCGTGTGTATCTCACGCATTGGGCTCCTCAGCTACCGTATGCCACGTGGCTTCATCTTGTGCAAACCCAGAGCGCATCTGAGCCGTCCATTCCTCAAGCCATCTCAGCTATTGGATTAGATCTGATCCAATGGTCGAGAACACGTCTGGCAGGGACATCACCACCACACCACTTTCCATACCTGTCGTACCAACCGCTGCATCAAAATGGACATACAAAGGACACCAAATGAGGGTTATCAATATCAAAAAATTAGAAAATATGTATTTTTGATGTCTTATTTTCTACCTAAACAGATCAGAGATCACAATATATTTACAAAAAGCAAAAAACTCTGTAAAAAATTTCCCAATTTTGAGCAATAAAAAAACAACAGAGAGTTTTTAAGGTAACTCTCTTCTTTTCTCTTTCATCTCATCTCATGCATGTAAGAAAAACAAGAAAATAAAATAAATGTTTTACCTCGGTTTTTCGATGGTCTTGCTGGTGATGAACCACTATGGGGAGCCGTTTTAGGTTTTTTATTTGTTTTCGGTTCGTTAGGGTAAATGGGCTTTGGTTTTTTAGCTTTGAAATTAAAGGTAAGGTTTTTTTGGTTGTTTCTCCCCGTGTGGTGGCCAGAATCCACAATCCAGGACGGCTAGAGGCGGCCTATGGCTGAGCCTCGCCTGAGATCGGGAGGCTCGCTACGTAGTTGCTCTATGGGGGTTGTGGCTCCTCTGAAAAAATAGAGAGGGGAAAGTCTCTCTCTTTAGGGTTTCCAAAAAAATGAAGGGAAAATGAAATAGGGGGTCGGCTAATTGAGTTTTATATATTCAAAATAAAAGTAAAATGGTCTAAATGCATCATAAATCCCCCTTGTCCCTAATACTTTCGAATTGAGCACGCCCCATGGTATATTTATAACCCCAACCTTTTTCACTGTTCAAAATATTTCAATCTGGCCCCCAAATGAACTAAATTCAGATCTCAAATGGTTTAATTACGCTCTAAGTTATTCCGCGTTTTAAAACTTTGCATTTTGAGTGTGCCCCTTGGTCATATTACACATCTGGTCCTTCCCAGTTTATTCAAGTTTCCAAATAAGTCCCTAAATCGTATTTTTATTATCTTTTAATTTATGTTTTCTGTGTTCTTTATTTTTTATTTCAGTCCTTTTTTCATAACTAAATATTCATGTTTTTATCATGTTTTTAACATGTTGATGTGGCCTTTTTTTGTGTGTTTTCTTGTATTTTTTTATATTTCATATTCTTATGTTTTTATATATATGTTTAGTGTATGATGTTATGTGTTTTTATATTTTCGTTCGATTGTTCGTATCACACATGTTCGATTCATGTTTTTTAGTTGACTCGTATATAGCATGTTTTCGTTTTTAGCATGTATTGTATGTTGTATTTGCTTCTAGGTTATACGTTAGTGTGTTTTCTTTTGTCATGTATAATACCATGTTTTTATTTTATGTATGTAAATTATGTCGCGTGTTAGGCATTAAATATGTGTTCATTCTTTTTTTTGTTTTGATTTACTAGTATAGTGCCTTGTTACATGTATGCAATGCATATCTTGCATTATGTTTCGATATTTTTAGATTAGCATGCTTTACTTTTTCTTTGCATTTTAGGTTATATGTCAAAATGAGTGTTGTTTATCAAATATTAATGTCATGTCACATTTTATTTTAAGTTGTGGCATATGTCAAGTATTGTTTTAAAGCATGTTGTTTAGATATAATTAGTTTAATATCATGTTACACTCATGTCATGCATTTGTTGCATTTGCAATTTTATATGTTCAAGCATGTTAGGATTAATTAATTTAGTCTTGAAAGTATGTTTTTGTTCATGCCCATACTTTATTGTTATTATTGTGGTATGTTATATTTTCGTTCATGTGTTTCATTTTTGTTCATTTTTTGTAATATACATATTTTTATTTTAGCATCATGTCAATGTGAATGTTTTTTACATTTATCTAACTCGCTCTAAGTTGCACGATAGAATATATAATGTCAATGCGGTGCCCTTTTATCCGAGCGTAAATGGGGCCAGTATCAGGCATAGTGATGGTGATTGGGCGTTTACTCTTGGATAATGGGCCTTTTAAAATTTACTCGCACATATAACTAAATGTTAATTTAATCGTCATTTTAATCCAGAAAGTTTAATATTAATAAAGCGGTAATTATTAAAGTACCAAGTTTGGGCGGTGTGGGGGTGCTAATCCTTCCCCATCCGTAACCGACTCCCGAACCCAATATTTTTTAAATCTCTGGTTTTATGGTGTCTGACCTACCTAAGTGGCCGGTGGCGACTCCAATTTCTAAATAAAACGCAGATTCTTTAAAACCCCACGGAAGACATTATTTTCAAAACAAAACAATATATAAAACTCATTTTTTTAGGTTGCTACAAGTTGACAAAATAAAAGAAGACCAAATCCCTAATTTGAAGCCATGGCGATAGTCAGGCACAATCTGAATTAAATCGAAAGCAATTCAGGGTGGAAATAAGGGATTCGTGCTTGGGATTGAAGCAAATTTTTAACTATAAATAGGGGCACTGTAATTCAATGTAACACATAATTTATACACGGTTTAGACAAGTTCAGATACGAAATACACAAAATATAGCATTCAAGTTTCAAAATTGTAGCGAGCAAGCAGGTGTAATCAAGCAGTTTTTAGAGAAATAAAAGTAAGCATTCTTCTGGTAATTCTTTTTATATGTTTATATTTCGTATTTAAATAAAGAAAAAGGGATAGCATTTTTTACCTCTATTTTGTATAGCACCGCCGCATATTTTGGTTTCGATCAAATCTCCGGTGAAGAATACGAGTTTGAACTCGCCGGATTCTGGAAAAATAGTGGTTTTTGGAAATTTTGCCATCGGCAACGGCGGCCGGTGCCGATGGAAGACGGTCGGCACGACAAATGTTCATCGTGTTCTTCAATTTATGAAGAACACGAAGAACAAGGCTAAATGATTTTTAGTGCATCGGTTTGATCCATTTGAGAAGGGGAATAAAATGATTTTTGTTATAACTTTGGCTATATATACCAACCCGTTTAATTGACATATATCTGCCTTTGACCCGCGCCCTTCTTTAATGGGTCTTATACTGCAGCTCTCCAACTTTCATTTCATTCAATTTCATCCTTTTTCTTCTAAATTGACCAATGAATTTCACTCTTTATTCAATTTTTAACCTTCACATTTTGCTTTCTTTCAATTTAGTCCCTAATTCAATTTTCTTTTAAAAATTAAAAGCTAATTCCCTTTTTCTTTTATTTAAAAGTTTAGCAATTATTTAGATTATTAATTTAATTTAAGTAATTTATCTTTTTTTCTTTGTTTTCCTTATGTGAATATGTGTATGTTTAAAACCTTAGGAATAGGTTCTTTCAAAACTTAGAATAAAGACATGTGTGCAATAAAATTTCCTTTAGAACTTTAGTAAAATACACTTAATTGTATTATGACTTTAATTGTTAAAATAAATATAGACATTCTTAGGGTTTAATCACTATTTAAAAAGATCAAACACACCAAATTATTGTTGTTTTAAAAGTGAAAACTAATTAATGTGATGTTTTACCAAATGGAAATGACGGGTTAGCGCCTGGAGTGTTGGCGGTGATTAGAGTTCATTTTCCAGGCGGTAAGACCGTTTAAATAGAGTTTTATTCATTGAACCGATAAATAAATTGAATATTTGCGAACTTGCAAATTCCAATTTTCAAAACGCTTTTTGAAAATCAATTAGGTACCAATTTTTGGGCGTTGTGGGGGTGCTAACCCTTCCCCCCACGTAACCGACCCCCGAACTTGTTTTCTCTTATTTTCGTGGACCAAAAATGCTATTTTGATAAGTAAAATGTTTTATTAAAATAACCCTTGTTTTAAAAGTGATCCAATCTCACTTTTTAAAAAAAAAAGATTGGTGGTGCCTCTGTGTTTTCTTAAGTTTTCTAAATAACGTCGAAATTCCCAAAAAGGGTTGCGACAGCTTGGCGACTCTGCTGGGGAATTTTTGTTTTTAAAGAAAAACAAAGGAGGGTCAGGCCACAAATGGTTTTCAAAAAGAATGTTTTTTAAAAAAGGAATTTACAAGTTCACAAATCTTTCAATCTATTAGTCCGTTTAATGAATATAATTTTATTTTACGCATTCCAAAATTTGTTCAAAAGCTCTATTCCCAAGCTTGTCCCATTTGTTTAAGTGAAGGGAAAATGCTTTGCTCATGTAAGAATACTGATTCTCCGTATGAGCCTAGCAAGTACCTTCGGGACTCATATGCCTCATGTCTTCGTAAGGATACCGATCCTTCGAGAAGACATAGGAAATAAGTTCTCTTGAGTTGAACTTGGTTCGTTTGAAGCCTATAATGGGTGAGAACCAAGGGCCTTGCTACCCTTAGTAGGGGACAACAAAGACAACTCGGGTACCCTTTTAGAACCAGACCGTTTGAAAATCTAGAGCCTACCCCAATAGAGCCATGCAGAAAACCTAGGGTTTTGAGTCTGGTCAAAATTGTTGCGGTTAATCCGTGGAGACATGTCCTGGAGCATTGGAATGTGCTGCCCATAATTATTTGTAAAATTATTTTGGTCTCTTTGTGTTTTCTTAATTCTAATATTTTCCCTTTTTGTCTTGTTGTTTTCCATATTCATTCATGCAACATCATTCCATATCCAGAAGGGGTTGATTCTCAGAAACATTTGCTCAACTTTGAAAAGCTCTCAACATGGATAGAAGGGTCCTAAAGAGTGAATATGAGAATGCAAGAGTGTGACATTGGTCTGAGGTTAATCAGCAAACATTCAGAGACAGTCTAGCAGCTGATCATGAGACAGAGACCTCAGAGTATGCCCATATTAGTGTCAAACAGAATAATATACAAGAACTGCCAGAAATCTGGGAACGCTTTGATTATGAGACCAAATAGTTGTTCCATGAAGCTTATGGTGATATAGAGTATCTCCTATATGTAAAGGTGGATGAGCCGTTTCTGAAAGCCTTGGTTCAGTTCTGGAATCCTGGGTACTGCTGCTTCACTTTTAATGAAGAAGATATGATGCCTACGTTTAAAGAGTACTTGGCTCTTTTCAATCTACACAAGGTGAAGAAGAAATGGGTCTATGCCAAGCCTCCTAAAAATAAAAACCCGCACTCAAGGCTCCAAGATCTCGCTGGTATGAGTGATGGTTGGGTCAAGGGGCTGATACGAAAGAGAGGAGGCAGTTTTAATTTTCCCTGGTCAAGTATCTGAAACATAATTCTTTGGAGGCGTACAAGAATGAATGACAGAGTCATAGTACCTACACCTGGACAGGCTAAATCTTTAGAAGAACACTTGAAGGTAATCCCTACAAAAGTTGGCATCCTAAGAGAACAGCTGAGATGGGCGAAGTTGGAGATAGAAGCCTTACGAAAACATAACCAACGTGACAAATTCGAGTCAAACCTTGATGTAGAAAAACATAAAAGGGAGACGAAGCGGGTAACGAAGCTGTATATGGATTTGGAAAAGAAGTTTGAGATTCAGATGGTTAATTTTCTCAATTTCTAGACTACTATTCGAAATGCTGACCTGAGAAAAAACCCAAAATAGTGGAAACAAGAAATAGAGCATGCTGTAGGAAAAGAGGAAGAGCGTGGAAAGCAGGAGATCGAGAAATATAGACGGGCACTTACTGAGGAAAGGAGGAAGGGTAATCATGTAACTGAAAATGAGAATGGAAAACAGGTTTTTGAAAAAGAGAAGGAAAATGTGGCTGTATGGAAAAGGAAGGTCCATGATAATAAAACTCGTTTATTTAAGCTCCAAATAGCATATGATGAGGCTAGTAAAAAGCTGAAACAAAGCCAAGCTTGTGTTGCTGAGTTGCAAGCCAAGGTGGAAGACCTGAACCGTTCGCTGCATAATCTTTAGAGCTATCACACTTACACAAAACTCCAGGCTAGCTTAAATGAGAATGAATCCCTGAGAGAGCAAGTGGAAGAAATGGACAACATCATTTAGGAGTACAAAATGAAGATCTTGGTCCTTGAAGATATAGCTAATGGAGGAAGTGGTTACTGGTTTACTCGTCTCCGAGACAATGCACGAAGGTTCCAGGAACGGGATCATTTTGATAGGACCGTCATGAACCAGGTACAGGATATGGCTCGACATGTGATGATGCTGGCCATTGAAGCTGCAACCCTTTGTTAGTACATCAAGCCAATAGGAGAAGTGGGACCAAGACTTATGTGGATTATTGAAGAAGTCAAGGAATTAGTAGTTCGTGTTGAAAAATATTTGTAGAAAATTTGAAATTTCTTGTAATAAGGACCTTTCGTATTCAATAAAGAGTTGTTTCTTGAGAAAATATTTTATAGAATTAACGACGCTTCGCTTGCATTCATGCATTTGCATTTACTTTTGTGTGTTTTGCTAGTTTTATTTGCATTTGTTTGTTTATGTTTTTGTATGCATTCATAAAATGATGAGAAATTAACTTAAATAAAAATGATGGCAGAAATTCAAAATAGCAAAAACAACCCATAAATACGGAACTCGGTCCCAAGTCAAAGCGATGGAAGACGGAGTGGCAACCTTGGAAACCAACCACAAAAGCACCCAGGATTGATTAGATAAGTTGGAAACTAACTTAAAGCAAGAAATGGAGCTAGTACACCGAAAGACAGTCAGATCGATTGTGGCAATGCTGGGATTTAAGGACCCAGATACATCAGAAATTGGAGAGGAAACCAATGCTCTGCCCTGATTCCAGAGAATAATTTTCACTCATCCTGGACTGCAAAAAAGGCTTCAACACCAAAGGCTAAGCTGACTCCCCACTTTGCTGAGTCCTCCGTCTGAAACGCGTTTAAGGCCAATACAGATGGAGCTCACATCTATGAAGTACTCGACCTAGATGAAATTGCTGACAAGGAAAAAACTGAGAAAAAGTGGGATGACTGTTATGAGAAGTTGGAAGGAATGATCAAGTCATTTTAGGAAGGAAGTATACATGGTGGCGTAGATGCAAAAGACCTGATCCTGGTAACAGACTTAGTGGTACCTCCAAAATTTAAGATCCCAAACTTTGAGAAGTACAATGAAACATATGTCCTTCAACTCATCTAACCATGTATTGCAGGAAGATGTCAATGTATCTAGATAATGAAAAGCTACTCATTCATTACTTTCAGGATAGCCTAGTAGGGTTAGCTGCACTCTAGTACACGCAGTTGAGCCCGGTCAACATTAGATCATAGAAGGATTTATCCAGAGCTTTTAGAAAGCAATACAAACATGTCTCAGACATGGTTCCAACCTGATTAATCTTGCAAGGGATGGAACAAAAGCATCATGGGAGTTTCTGCCAATACGCGTAGAGATGGAGGGATGTAGTTACTCAAGTTCAGCCATCATTGCTAGAGAATGAAATTACACTGATGTTCGTAGAGACATTGAAAGGTTCTTTTTATGACCGCATGATAAATCACGCGACTAAAAGCATTGCAGACATGTTGATGAATGGAGAGCTAATTCTGGCGGCTGTGAAAAGTTGGATAGTGGAGAAATGAAGAAATCCTTCAAAAAGAGAGAAAATGAAGTCAATGTAACTAATGTTTACAACCCAATTATTCAAAGGGTGTGGTCTTTAATAAGCCCAATATTTCGACTACAGCTCCATCCCTTGTTGCAGCAAGTTCTCCAAAGGAAGAACGAAAATATCAAGGGAATTCAAAGCCATATTTCCTTCATATTCCAATGATGTATGTGGAGTTGTTTGTTGAACTAGTCAAATCCCAAATGGTGCTACCAAGACATGTCCTTTCTTTCTCACCCCATACCTGCCATGGTATGATGAGGAGGCACAGTGCGAATACCATGCAGGAATTAGGGGGCACACTATTGAGAACTGCACTGCTTTTAAAAGAGTGGTGGATGGTTTAAGGAAATCATACATGTTATCATTTAACACGGCTGAAGATAAAGGGAATCTTTTGCCAAACCATTAGAAGGCAAGAGTGAACGCAGTTATCGAGGAGGAAGACAAGATGATTAAGGAATATGTTGCTGAGGTCAAAGCACCCATGAAGTGGGTATGGGCCCAAATGGTGGCAGCTAAGATGCTGGAAGGAGAAGCCCAGAAGCTAGAGGGTGAAGACGAGTCATATTGCGAGTATCATAAGGTATGAGGGCATGGGATTGAGGGTTGCTTAGAGTTTAAGCAATTGATTCAAAATAAAATGAATGGAAAAGAATTGGAGTTCTTTGAGAAAGAAAACAAGGAGTGTATGTCAGATGTTTGTGCATCAGAGGAGTCATCCTCTAAGGTAGATTATTCTAGAATGAAGCCTTTGGTTATTAAGAATAAGGCAAAAGTTAGTGAACCTGCAAGAGGTGTAATCCCGCGTCTTATAATCAAGGCACCAACCTCGTTTCTATAAAAGGATAGTAAGCAGGTCCTATAGAAATACACTTGCACGGTGTCGGCCCCAGAGGAATCACTTGTTGAAGAATAGGTAAAAGAGGAGCCGATTAATGAAGTAAGTTGTTTTATAAGGAGTGGAAGGCTTTATTCCCAGCTGATAGCAGAAGATAGAGATGCAACACAAAGAAAGGTAGCTGCAGAAGAGCCCGAGAAAGAAGATAGTAGAGATTTCTTCAAGGAAAAACTGCCAGTATACCATGAACAGGTGAATGAGTCAGGGGCTTAAGAATTCCTGAAGATTCTTAAGCATAGTGAATACAGCATGGTGGAGCAACTCCATAAACTCCTGGCTTGAATCTCTATGTTATCTTTGTTATTGAGTTCTGAAAGTCACCGTAAGGCCTTGTTGAAAATTTTGAACCGAGCGTTCATATCAAAGGAAATTACCACTGACAAGATGGATATATTGATTGGTAATATTGTTGTTAACAACTTTATCTCATTCAATGATGAGGAAATACCAAAGGAAGGGATCGAGTAAAGCTCTACATATCTCCACAAGATGCAAGGGATATATGCTACAGGGCGTCCTTATTGATAATAGGCAGCCCTGAATGTTCTGCCATTAGCAACACTGAAGAAGTTGCCTATAGATAGCTCTTATATGAGATCATATCAAAATACAAAAAAAGTATTTGATGGAATGTAGAAAGATATGTTAGGAAAAATTGAAGTGCCCTTGCAGATTGGACCATCAAGCTTTTACGTAGAATTTGTGGTTATGGATATTAGACCCAGTTACAATTGCTTGCTTGGCCATTTATGGATTCACACAACAGGAGTGGTCCCATCTACCTTACATTAGAAGTTGAAATTTGTGATTGACAGCCAATTGATAACTGTAGGTGCAGAGAAAGAAATCATTGCATCAGTAACTACTAATACACCCTTTATCGAGATTGATAAGGGTGCGCTCGAGTGTCACTTTAGTACATTAAGGCTAGTCAATGCAAAGATGCAAGTTAAACAAACTCTTGGGAAAAGAGCTGAGGTTGGGAAAGGATTTGGGAAAAGACACCAAGGGAGGCTGTATCCTATGGTAATCCTAGCAAAAAAGGATCGGTTTGGCTTGGGATTCAAACCCAACAAGTGGCAGAGGAAGACAGAAATAAGGAAGCACCAAGAGAGAAGAAGGGCAAGACTAAAAGGGGAAGAAATTGAGTGCGAGCCAATGACATATCTGCCTTTAAGCCATAACTTTAGATCTGGAGGCCTGTTGGACCCGAATGCCCGAGTCGATGAGGAGGATAAAGGAAAGATAAACTGTGTAAAGCATTTGAAAAGCTAAGCATTAATTCTATAATGGATGAGGAAGAAGAGAACAAGTACTTGTCCAAGATTTGCCCCTTCTTTGAACTCGACAACTAGACTGCCGAAGAAATCTCTGTAGCCTTTAAGACAGTCTTAGAGTAATTCTCAGAACCCACCCTTTTACCTTTAGACCTGAAGGCAATTAGGGATCTTATGTAAAGCGTCTATGCCAAACTCTATAATTTGAATTTCAATAAAGATGCATTCTCTTTCTTCCAACAAAAACTTGCGTGGAAAACTCTTTTCATAAATAAAACTCAAAGTAAAGAACTAAAAAACAAATCATTCCATTCATCTTTTATCTCTGTATATATCCTTGTCCCTTTTCTTTGCAGGTCTTCAGATATCAATGACCTAAATGACTCTCAGTCCGACGCTGAAGTTGATTTTGAATTACCTTTATGCTTAGAGGAAGTCGATGGTGTTAATAATGAAGAAGAATATGATTTGCCTAGAGATCTACTCAAAATGGTAGAATGAGAGGGAAAATAGATTCTCTCATACAAAGAAGAGCTAGAAATACTAAACCTTGGCACCACCATTACAGCCAATACTCGATAAAGCCTGATTGAGGTTTTGAAAAAATTCAAGAATATCTTCGCCTGGTCATATCAAGACATGCCTGGTCTTGACACTGACATCGTTGTACATCGGCTTCCTATAAAATTGGGATGCGAGCCTGTGAAGCAAAAGCTTGGGTGGATGAAAACAGAGATGCTCTTGAAAATCAGAGATGAGGTGAAAAATTAGTTTGACGTAGGATTTTTAGAGGTAGCTAAGTATCTAGAATGGGTGGCCAACATCGTCCTAGTTCCCAAGAATGATGGAAAAGTAAGTATGTGCGTTGACTATAGGGATCTCAATAGAGCAAGCCCCAAAGATAATTTCACGTTACCGCACATAGACACGTTAGTAGATAACACATATGGACATTCCCCTTTCTCTTTTATGGATGGGTTTTCTGGGTATAATCAAATTAAAATGTGCCTATAAGATATGGAAAATACCACCTTCATAACACTTTGGGGAACTTTTTGTTATAAAGTAATGCCCTTTTGGTCCGAAGAATGCAGGGGCAAATTACCAAAGATCCATGGTCACTCTTTTCCATGACATGATGCATCGGGAAATAGAAGTATACGTAGATGATATGATCGACAAATCCCTATTTGAGGAGGAGTATTTTGTGAACTTAAAGAAACTCTTTCAAAGGCTAAGGAAGTTCTAGTTAAAGCTTAACCCAAACAAGTGTACATTTGGGGTTACATCAGGAAAATTATTAGGTTTGTGGTAAGCAAGAGAGGAATTGAGATTGATCCAGAAAAAATTAAGGCCATACAAGAGCTCCTACAACCTCAAACACAGAAAGAAGTTCGGGGTTTCCTGGGGAGGTTAAACTACATCGCCCGTTTTATCTCCCAGTTAACTAATAAGTTTGATCCGATGTTCAGACTACTCAAAAAGAATAACCCAGGCACATGGAATGAAGAATGCTAGGCAGCTTTAGAAAAGATCAAGGAACAATTAACCAATCCTCTTGTGTTGGTACCACCAATTCCCGATAAACCATTGATTCTATACTTGACAGTATATGAAATCTCTATGGGCTGTGTGCTAGGCCAACATGATGATACTGGAAAAAAAGAAAAAGTAATATATTACCTAAGTAAGAAGTTCACTGATTGTGAAACCAGATATTCTTCAATTGAAAAACTATGTTGTGCTTTGGTATGGGCAGCTAAAAGGCTCAGTCAATATATATTATATCACACTACATGGCTAATCTCAAAATTGGATCCTTTAAAGTTCATGATAGAGGTTCAGCCTTGTCAGGAAGATTAGCACATTGGCATATGCTACTATCAAAGTTTGATATCCAATAAGTAAGCCAGAAAGCAATAGAGGGGAGTGTCATAGCTGACTTTTTTGCAAGCGGTGCTTGTGAAGACTATGAGGCACTAAATTTCAATTTCCCCAATGAAGACCTAATGTGTATTTTAGAAGATAGTGAAGTCCCCATGGAATCATGGGTCTTGAACTTCAATGGTGCAGTAAATGCTTTAGGATGCGGCATTAGGGCAGTTTTGGTTTCACCAAAGTGAGATTGCTACCCTTTCACAAGTCGTTTAAATTTTTTCTACAACAATAATATGGAAAAATATGAGGCTTGCATATTGGGTCTAAGAAAGGCCATTAAGAGGAAAATCTATACCTTGAAGGTCTTTGGAGACTCTGCCTTGGTTATCTATCAAATACAAGGTGATTGGGAAAAAGATGCAAAGTTGATAGAATATCACAAGTTGGTCCTCGAATTAACCAAAGATTTTGATAAGATCACCTTTAAGTACCTCCCTAGAGAAGACAACCAGATGGTTGACACCTTAGCCACTTTAGCTTCCATGTTTAAAGCAAGTGAAGGTTCCAAGATGATGCCCATAAAGTTGCAAATGCTAGACTCCCTAGCTCACTGCTATGACGTGGAATGAGAAAAAGACGGCTTACCTTGGTACCACGACATTCTACAGTACATAAAATTTAGGGAATATCCACTCCAAGCTACTGAAAATGAGAAAAAAGTGATTAGGAAAATGGCACCAGGGTATGTTCTTAATTGAGAGATCTTGTATAAGAGAAGTCGAGATCAGATACTTCTAAGATGTGTAGATGCAAAAGAAGCACAATTGATTTTATAAGAGGTTCACAATAGAGTTTGTGGAACCCACCCTAGTGGCTTCACCATGGCCAGAAGGATTATGCGCTTCGGATATTATTGGTCAACTATGAAAGGAGATTGCATCAATTACTCTCGCAAATGCCAAATTTATGTCGAAAAGGTTCATAAACCTCCACAATCACTTCATGTTATGTCTTCTCCTTGACTTTTTTCCATGTGGGGTATAGATGTTATCGGACAGATTTACCCGAAGCGTCAAATAGGCATCATTTTATTTTGGTAGCTATTGACTACTTCACGAATAGGGTGGAAGCAGCCTCATATGCAAACATCACCATGTCTACGGTTTGCAAATTCCTAAAAAAGGAAATTATTTATCGGTATGGCTTACCTAAAAGTATCATTACCGATAATGCCTCCAATCTGAATAACAGGATGATAACTAGAGTCTGTGAGCAGTTTAACGTCAAGCATCATAATTCAGTGCTATTTCTCCCAAAGATGAATGGAGCAGTGGAGGCTGCAAATAAGAACATTAAGAAGATAGTTGCAAAATTGCTATGATCTCTTCTTCAGCTCCTACGTCCACCAGCTGGCCTCTAACTATGAACTTCAATTTTTGGTGGAGAGTAGAAGGGACAGCCCCTGTTGTGTGAATCCAAGGGCGTTCTAGCAGACAATTGTAAGTGGGCCGTATGTCCATTACTATGGAATCCACCTCAAAGGTCGACGGTCTGATTTGTAGGGGAATTTTAATTTTTCCTAGAACATCTCTCTGGGTTCCATCAAATGCCCTCACCAAGTTCTGGTAGGCAGTCATATGAGAGCTATCGACTGGTAACTTCTTTAAGGTGGCTAGGGGCAGGACATTTAAGGCTGACCCGTTATCAATTAGAACCTCTGGCAGCATGTGTCCCTTGTAGCGTGTAGAGATGTGGAGAGCTTTGTATAATCCTCTCCCAATAGTCGGAATCTCTTCAGCACTGAATGTGATGAAGTTGTTAACAACAATATTACTGACCAACCCTTCTATCTTGTCAGTCGATATCTCCTTCGATACAAATGTCTAGTTCAAAATTTTTAGGAGGGCATCTCTATGACCCTCAGAACTCAGCAGCAACGAGAGCATTGAAATTCCAGGCGAGAGCTTGTGAAGTTGCTCCACCACACTATATTCGTTGTGCTTCAAAATTTTCAAAAATTCTTAAGCCTTTGACTCCTTTACCGGCTTAAGTCGTGCTTTAGGTTTCTCCGTAAAGAAATCATTTTCTCCTTCTGGTTCTTTATCCGCTGCCATTCTCTAAGCAACAACTCTGTCCTCTAGTTTAGGTGGCGAATAGCATCTTCCACTTCTTGTAAAATTTCCCACCTATTTCACTGGCTCTTCTTTCGTTTCTTCCTTTGGTTTTTTCTTTAATTCTTCCTTTGATGATGTGCTCCCCGGAGTCGTCACTGAGCATGCATAATTCTAGGGTACTTGTTTGCTATCCATATATGGAAAGGAAGCAAGTACCTTTATAATAAGTCGCAGAGTCGTATTTTGATCACCAAAGGCTTCATTCCTGCATAATTCCTTCTGGCAGGAGTCTCGTCTATTGTGCACACACATGGTGTATGGTCTTCTTTTCTCTTTTTGGAGAATTCCAATTCTCCACTGTCCACTTTGGCCTGGACAAGTTGTTTAAAATCCTCGCAATGATGAATCTCATATCCTTTTTCTTGATGATACTCACAGTAGAGCTCATCATCGTCCTTCACTTTTGTATTTAGCCTTTCTATCATCTCGGACTTCACCATCTGAGCCCATACCCAAGCCATGGGTGCTTTAATCTCTACAACATGTTTCTTTATTTGTCTATCTTCCTCCTCATTCACTGTATTCACCCTATTCTTTTGGTGATTGGGTTGTGGGTTATCCTTCTCGTCAGACGAGTCGAACGATAGCATTCTCGACTTCTGCAAATCTTCAACCACCCTCTTGAAGGCCGTACAATTTTCGATAGTATGTCCTTTATTCCTAGCATGGTACTCGCACTGGACTTTCTCATCATACCATGGTGGGTATGGGGGAGAGAAAGGTGGAACATGTCGTGGCAGCACCATTTGTGCTTGAACTAACACCGAAAAGAGTTTAGCATATGTCATGGGGATGGGTGAAAAATAGGGTTTCTTGTTTCCCTGGTACCTTCGTTCATATTTTTGTGGACTTGAGGCCACCTGGTTGGTTACCTGTGCAGCAGGCTTATTCAAGACTACCCCTTTCAAATAATTGGGGTTATAGGTGCTCGTCATATTCACATCATTGTCCTTCTTCCTGTAAGGCTTCTTGGTGTCACCTCCCTCTATTTTTCCACTTTTGATCACATCTAAGATTAATTCGCCGTTCATCAGCATGTCCACAGAACTTTTGGTCGCATGGTTGATCATTCTATTGTAGAATACACCTTTGAAGGTTTCAACGAACATTGGGGTAATCTCTCTTTCTAACAGCGGTGGTTGAACCTGTGCAGCAACATCCCGCCACCTTTGGGCGTATTGGAGGAAGCTTTTATTGTGTCTTTGTTCTACCCCTATAGAACTAGTCTACTCGGAGTCATGTCAGTGACATACTTGTACTGCTCACCGAACGCCCTTCACAGGTCCTTCCACATTCGGATATTCTCTCGACTCAGCTGGGTATACCAACAGGATATAGATCCAATCAAACAATCCTAAAAGCAGTGAATCAGGAGTTTCTCATTGTCCAGATACATCGACATCTTCCTGTAGTACATGGTCAGGTGAGCATTTAGACAAGAGGTTTCGTCATATTTGTTAAAGTTAGGGGTCTTGAATTTTGGTGGGACCATTATATTTGTCACCAAGCTCAAGTCATTGGCCTCTGAACCACCATGCATATTTCCTTCCTGGAAAGCCCTCATTATTTCTTCCAACTTTTTGTAGCGCTCTTCTAGCTTCTTGTTTGCATTTTCCTTGTCAGCAATCTCATCCAGATCTGGGACTTCAAAGGTTTGGGCTTCACCGTGATTGACTTTGGGTTCTACGGTGCCCGAACAGATGATTCAGCAAAATGAAAAGGGAACTTGGTTAGGGTGGATTGGCCCCTTTCTAGTTTCCAAGAACTTCCTCAGGAAACTGTGGTATAGCATTTGCGTCTTCTCCTCCTTCTGGGTTTTTGAACCCGAATAACTCCACGATCTAAGTGACTGTCTTCATGCGTGACATATCCATTTCCTGTTTCAGATCACTTTCTAGCTTTTCCAGCTTTTCTTGGGTGTTTTTACAGGTGGCTTCCAATGATGTTAGTCGCTCTTCGGTATTTATGGCTTTGGTTCTGGAATGAGTACGGTGGCTATGGGTCAGGTTTGCAATTTTGATTTTCTTTCATATGTTTTAATTAGGTTAGTTTCTTATCATGTCATGGACTGTAAACATAACAAACAAACAATAACAAAAAGAAAAGATGCAAATGTATGCAAACGAAGGGTCATTGATTTCGTAAAACTTTGCTCGAAAAACAACTCTTTATTGGAATAAGAAAGATTCTTTATTACAAAGTTTTAAACATGTTTACAGATATTTCTCTGCCCTAACGCCTAGTTCTTTTATCTCTTCGATCAACCACATAAGTCTGGGGCCAACTTCTCCAACTAGCCTGATGTATTGGCGTAGAGCATTAGCTTCTGTAGCTAGCATTGTCACATGTTTCGCCATATCCTGTATTTGAGTCATGACTGTCCTATCAAACTCTTCATATTCTTGGAATTTTCTAGCGTTGTCTCGAAGACGGGTGAACCAGTAGTCATTTTCTCTATCAATAGTATCTTCAAGGACTAGGATCCTCGTTCTTTACCCTTGAATGATGCCATCCATCTCTTCAACTCGTTCTTTCAGAGAGTCAATTTCATTCAAGCTGGCCTGAAGCTCAATATAGGTGTCATTATTTTGAAGCTCATACAGTGAATGGTTCAAGTCAGCTACCTTGGCTTGCAACTCAGTCACGAAAGCCCGACTTTGCTTCAACTTCTTGTTGGTCTCATCGTATGCAACTTGTGACTCTAACAAACAGGTTTTGTTGTCGTGGGCTTTTCTCTTCCATGCGGCCACGCTATCTTTTTCTTTCTGGATGACCCGTTTGCCATTTTCGTTTTCAGCTGACTATTTACCCTTCTTTCTTTCTTCAGCTAGAGCCCGCCTATATTTCTCTATTTCCCGCTTGCCATGTTCCCTTTCCTTGCTCACAGCTTGTTCTATTTCCTGATTCCACTGTTCTAGGCTCTTCCTCAAATCTGTATTTCTGACTGTAGTCTGGAATTTCAGAAAATTGACCCTTTGAATCTCGAACTTTCGCTCTAGGTCTTTGTACATCTTCGTCACACGGTCCGTCTCTCCCTTGTATTTCTCAACATCCAGACTCACCTCATATAATTCTCTCTCATGCTGCTCTTGCAAGGAGTCTATTTTGGCCTTGTTCTTTTTGAGCTTAACCCTCAAAATATCAGCTTCGGATGGAACCGCTTTTAGATGCTCTTCTATCGGCTTGACCTGGTCAGTGAGAGGTAGAACCTTGTCATTCATTCTCGTGTGCCTCCGGACATCGTAATCAGGGGTAACCATACATCTACTGTTAGGCTCCACTTTCAACCAATATCATTGTTTCCAGGATTCGTTGATGGCATGAACCTTTTCTTTGAACTCTCCCTAAAACTCAAACTCTGTAGAATTAAGACCTGCAGTAAAAGGAACAAATAGCCGCGAACCATATTGCCATGAAACCAACAGTGGAGCACAGCCAATTCCACCCCATATTCCAAGAAACATAAGATGGTTAAAGTATCCATATTTATACAGGATTTTGGTGTGACCTAACCACGGAACCCTCCAGACAATGTCCTGATCTCGGCGATCTCTGAAGATATCGGTCCATTTCTTCCTCTTCAATACTAGCCAATTCTTTTCTAGAAACTCGCAAAGTGGAGAGAAATTCGGGGAAAGCATATTAGGCAGGACTAGAGTTGGACATTTCCAGAAATGGCTAAGGGCCCAAACCTAAAGCAATTGAGCACAACCTCTAAAACGCATGCCTTCCGGCATGCATTTAAAGAAATAAAGGTCTCGACAAGTACTGCTGGTACTAGATTAGTCTCCCTTTTCAATTACTCGAAAAGATCCAACATAGCCACGTCGATGTTACCCAAAACTCTTGGAAAGATGGCCAGACCATAGATCGCAATGGCTAACAGATCGACCCTCTTCTCTCTATTGGGGTGGGTAGAGATGATGTTTCAAATGCTCCACCACAAAACGGAAAAGCTACCACCTATTTTCTGAGTCAACCCTTTGACCCATTCATCTCCCATTCCAGCAAAGGTTTTAAGTCTCAGGTGTGCATTCTTGTTCTTGGACGGCTTAGCATAGACCCGGTATCTCCTTACCCCACGCAGGTTGAAAAGTGCAGCATACTCCTCGAAGGTGGGCATCATATCTTCACCATTGAATGTGAAGCAACAATATCTGGGATTCTAGAATTGGATCAGTGCTTTTAGAAATGGCTCATCTACTTGTACATTCAGCAAATAAGCTATGCCCTCATATGCATCAAGGAAAAATTGCTTGGTTGAGTAGTCGAAATGCTCCCATATTTCCCGTAATTCTTGCACATTGTTCTACTTGACACTGGCGTGGGCATACTCGGAAGTTTTAGTGGCGTGTTCACTCGTCAAACTATCCCCATATGCATGCTGGTTGACCTTAGACCAGTGAAACACATCTGCACTGTCTTCGTCTTTCTGAAGAAATCTCTCATCCATGATCACAAAGCTATTTTTTCAACCGAGCAAGTGTCTTAAGAAACAACCCCTTCTTTATTATGGAATGATAATGCACAAATCATGCAAAAATACAAAACAAGGAAATGATTAGAACATATTTTAAGAACAGGATTAGACATAAAGGTCCAAAATAATTCCATTGTATGAATAGTAATTGGGTAGCGCATTCCAACACTTCTGGACATGTCTCCACGGACTATCCCTACGAAATAATTTTGACCAAACTTCTACACCTAGGTTTTCTGCATGGCTGTAGAGGGGTGGGCTTCTAGATTCTCAAATAGGTTTAGTTATAAAAGGTTCTCAAATTGTCCTTGTTGTCCCCTACTAAAGGGTAGCAAGGCCCCTGATTCTCGCCTATTATAGGCTTTAAATGAAACAGGTTCAATTTAGGGCGTGAGCCCTGGAGGTACTTACTAGGCCCATACGGAGAATTAGTATTCCCACGAGAGAAATAGCGTTTTCCCCCACTTAAATGATCGGGGTAAAGCTAGGGTCTAGAGCTTGAGACTAAGTCTTAAATGCGTAAAATGGAATTAAATCTATAAACGGGCAATAATTTTAAGCTCTATATTAATTTGCAAATTTTGACTTTTTAAACAAAGTGTAATCGACTTGTGGCCTGACTCGCTTTTTTGTAAAAACAAAAAGTTTCCCAGCGGAGACGCCAAGTTGTCGTAACCTTTTCGAGCTTCGACGTTTCGGCAAAAACATTAAAATCAACGGAGTCGCCACCAATCTTTTTTTAAAAAAAGCTGTGATTGGATCACCTAAATTGGGTTACTTTAATAAAAACATTTTATTTTCATCAAAATAACAGTTTTTGGTCTGCAAAAACACAAAACCGAGTTCGGGAGTCGGTTACGCATGGGGAAGGGTTAGCACCCCCACAACGACCAAAAATCGATACCTTGTCGATTACAAAAGGCTTAAAAAGTCGGATTTTGCGAATTTTTATAGAGCTTTAAATTATTGTCCGTTTATGAATTGAATTTCATTTTAGCGGCCTTACCACACGAAAATTAACTCCAATCACCACCAACACTTCTGCCGCTAACCCGTCATTTCCGTTTGGTAAGACACCGCATTAATTAAATTCCACTTTTTTACAAACAAGCAAAGAATGATTAATTTGTTGAGAATTTTATTAATTCTAAATTAATATTTACAAACCTAAAGAATTCTAAATGTTTTAACCTATTTAGGGATTAAAATTTAATTAAGTGTGTTTTATTTCTTGTGAAAGGAATTTTATTACAAAGAATCTCTATCTAAGCTTTGAAGGACTTATTCCTAAAGTCAACTTAATTTTAAACCAACAAGACAAGAAGACAAAATTTACGAAGCTTAAAACATTTTTATTTTATGTTTTCCATGTTTTTTTCTTTAAAAAACTAAACTTTTAATATTTTTGTTTTATTTAAAAAAAACTTCACTACTTTTTATTTTAAAAAAGTTGTCATTTCTTTTATGTTTTAAAAATCTTTTGACCCTTTTTATATTTGAAAACTTTTTTTGTTTTTTTTTAAATTTGCATTGTTTTTATGTTTCTTTTTTTAAAAAAATATTTTTAAATTGTTTCAAAACATTTATCATTTTTTTAAATACATTCTTTTTAAGAAAAAGAATTTTTAGGCTTTTTGAGTATTAAAAACCATCTATTTATTTTAAAATAATGATTTTTTTAAAAAAAAAAAACTTATTTATTTTTATGGTTTTAAAAAGTATTTATTTTTTAAAAATAAAAAAGGAAGGTGACCAAGCAAAGTTGTAAGTGAGATTTTTTATTAATTTTTGGAATTTAAAATAATATAAAAATGGGTGATTTAAATGGTCCAATAATGAATTGAGTTTAAAGCCCAAAAACATCTTTTTATTTTCTAGAAAATAAATGGATTAAACATCATATTTTAACAAAAATAAACATGTTCTTGATGTTCATCAAAGGGGATGAACAAGGAGGAGGGCCACCGTGACGGCTGCCATCCACCAGCGCCGGCCGCCACTCGCCGGCGGTGGTCTCCTCCCTTTTATTATTATTATTTTTGAATATAATTAAACAACAAAACAACACAATAAAAAATACTTCGAACAAACCCAGATTAACAAAAAAATGTACAAGATATGAAGAAAATAAGAACAATAAAATGAACAAAAAAACAGAATTAAAATTAAAAAAAGAAAAAAAAGGGAGAAATTATACCGATAAAGAGGCAAAAAGCTTGCTTTTCCACCTCGAAAAATTCGAACAATGCTGCTCCAAATTTAAATTAATTCCAGCGACCTCCTAACAATTTTCAGAGTATTTTCAGATGAATTTGAGTGTGTCTTGAACAATGCAAATTGGGCATTATTTATAGGGTTTGGGAGGGATCGGGATTCAAGGGAAATTGGGGACAAAATCCCCATTTTCGTCCCATAAAATCATCTCATCCGATCAACATAACTTTAATTCGTTGAAATTCATCTCGAATTTCATCTGATTTGGCTCCAATCTGGGAGATTTTGCCCTCGATTAAATTAGGGTTTGAACCATTTTCCCCTTGAATTGGCGAGCTACCGACGACGATAAGGGACGAGGTCGGCGGCGTTGGACTCAGCCGGCCGAGGCGAGTCGATCGGCACCAACCACGGTGGCTGTCGTGGCCCAAGGATGGCGCAATCGGCACCGGCAGGCGGCCTAGGCCGTTCGAAGCAGGGAATTTAGGGAGCCAATCACGCGCGCGTGGCAGCGTGGGTTGGCCCCCTTTTCCACTTTTTTTCTTTATTCGATCCAAGGCATCCGTATTTTTACCCCCGAATCCGAGGTCTCGAATAAACCTGCAAAAAATGGGTTAGTTTGGGCCTTTTTTAAAAAATAAAATGGGTTCCTTATTTATTATTTTTCTAGTGTTTTTTATTTAAATGGATTTATTTTGGGTTATTATTTAAAAAATGGGTTTTAGGAACCATATTTTCCTCTCTTTTTATTTTAAATAGGCTCACTATTATTTCTTTTTTTTGTATTTTATTTAAAATGGGCTTATTATTATTATTATTTTTATTTTATTTTTATGTATTATTTTTATTTTTAAATAGGTAAAAATCAAGTGACAACATATACGAACTTGCAAACTCCGACATTAAAATGTTTTGTAACCGGTGAGGTACCAATTTTTTGGCACTGTGGGGGTGCTAACCGTTCCCCACACATAACCGAATTTTGAACTCGTTTTTGTGTTTTTATAGACCAAAATGGTTGTTTTAATAAAATAAAAATAGTTTTATTAAAATGACCCATTTTTAGGTGATCCAAATACACCTTTTTAAAAGGTTGGTGGCGACTCTGTTGTTTTGTTTTTAAATAGTCGAGCCTTTAAAAAAGGGGTTGCGACACATTTTCCTTGTGAGATAGGTCAAATTTTGGCTAAATTCCTTGCCACCAGGTTCAATCACTACTTGGGCAGATTTATGGCAGAAATTCCTATTGAGATTCTAGCCACCTGCATTAAATGCCAAGCTGGGAAGTGAAATCATTACCTTTAGGCAAGCTGATAATGAGACTTTCTATGATACTTTGGAGCGATTTCAAGACCTGTTGAGAAGATGTCTCATACATGGATTCCTTACTTGGACCTAGATGGAGATTTTTTATACCGAACTCAATGCTCATGACAGGACCATTGTAGATGCATCGGCAAATGGTTCGTTGCTGGATACAAATTATAATGATGCATATGAAATCCTTAAAAGCATTGCCACCAACGATCTCCAATACCCTATTGCCAGATTAGGATCCGAGAAGAAATTAGCTGGAAAATTGGAGCTTGATGCATTGTCATCTCTCAATGCTCAAATTTTCAACCTCAATAATATAGTGAAAACGATGCAGAAGCCCGAGAAGTGAAGACATGGGAACCATTCTGCACTATTTCTAGAGAGGATCATAATTTGGAAGAATGCCCAACAAACCCATAATTGGTATATTTTGTTGGCAATTACAATAAACCATTCTACACTCTAATACTTATAATGTAGAATGGAAGCAACATCCAAACTTTTCTTGGGCAAACGAAGACAATAACCAATTTAATGCCAAGCGTCATAACACCAATGCACCGCCAGGTTTCAACTAGAATGCGATGTCACAGAGAGCTCAAAACAATTGCCATCTATGGAAGAAATCTACCTATGGGAACACCTTAACAGAGTATATGGAGTGAAATGATACAACTGTCCAGAGTTTAGCCGCATCCAGAGGAACTTGGAAGTTTAGATAGGACAGATTACCAGGGCATTTGATGCTAGATCTCTAGGAAATTTGCCAAGTGATACGGAGGATGTTCGGCAAAATGGTAGAGAATAATGCAAAGCAGTAACTCTTCTGAGTGGCAAACAATGTGATACTAAGACACCGATCAAATAGTCAACTAATTGCCAACCCGGAAAGTTAATGCCAGTAGATGAACCCAAAGAAACAAAGAAGAAAGATGCAACATTTGATGCCAGACAACAGACTGATGTAAGACAGTAGTCAGATTGCCAGTACCACCTTGGCAAAACGAATAGAACCAGCATTTATCTATCCGCCACCACGTTTTCTACAAAGGTTCCAAAAGCATAAGCAAGACCAACAATTTAAGTGCTTCTTAGAAGTTCTTAAACAATTGCAGATCAACATACCATTGATAGAAGCTCTCGAACATATGCCCAATTATGTCAAATTGATAAAGGACATCTTGTCCAAAAAGAGGAAGTTGGGTGATTTCGAGATGGTCGTACTTATTGAAGGATGCAGTGCAATGATAAGCAAAAGATTGCCACCAAACTTGAAAGATTCTAGTGTTTCACTATTCCCTGTACAATTGGTAATAAATTCATGGGTAAAGCACTATGTGATCTAGGAGCCAGCATCAATTTGATGCCAATGTCAGTTTTTAGGACACTTGGCATCGAGGCAAGACCTACCACGGTAGCACTTTATCTAGCAAACTGATCTTTTGCACATCCCAAGGGTAAGATTAAAGATGTATTGGAATGGTTGATAAATTTATATTTCCTGTTGGTTTCATGATTTTAGAATATGAAGTTGATGTTAATGTCCCAATTATTTTGGGAATACCATTTCTTGCCATGGGTAGGACCTTAATTGATGTTAAAAAAAACTGATCTTACTATGCTTATGAATGACCAACAAGTTTAAGGTTTTTCAAGCTCTTAAATGTGCAAATAAACCTGAGGAATACAAAGTTGTTGAGCTAATGGAGTCTATTTTTAATATGGACATAGCACATATCTGCTAGGGTACAAATGTTGATGCCAAGGAGCAAGATGCTGAAGATATAATGAGGGAAGAATCTGAAGAACCAACCATGTTAAATGATTTCATGAGTTATTACAGGAGATCTGAGCCACTTGAGTTAGCTGCCAGAGAGATCAGAGCACCAAAGTCATCTAGTGAGGAGCCGCTGAACTTGGAATTAAAACAATTGCCAAGATACCTCAAACATGCCTCGACATCAAAGGAGAAAGGAGCAGCAAAGCCTAAGCATTGTTGGGGTGCTGAGTTCGATCAAAGTTTCTCAAGATCTATAACAAAGAGATACTTCAGTTTACTAAGGTGGTTGTTTAAGGCCAACATGGCAAAACATTCTCTTTCATTGTGCAATCAGGAGTTTGGAATACTAAAAGGAAAGCAATCCTTCGTCTTTCTACTTTGTTTATTCAAACAAAACATTGCCACAACCTACCATCCACCAACCAAGGGCCAAAGACTAAAACACTACTGGAAAGAAGTCAAATAAATACCAAGGAGATCATTCTTCTTGTGGACATTCGGTAAATTTTTCCAACCCAGTATGATCATTGTAAATAGGTTTAAGAGAGTTATTTTCTTTTTAGTACTTATAATATCTCAATTTTAATTTTTTATTTTTTTGTTTTATTTCTTTTTCTGTTTTGAAAGGTCTTTGATTCTTAGAACATAAAATTTTGCCAAGAGACCATGCCAAGTTCTATTTCCAAGACACCCAAGGCTGAATCAACCACTCAATTGCCAGCTAATGTTGTGGCATTATTGTCCCAGGTCTATCAATGCCAAGAACTCCTCCTTCAGAAGTTCCAAAAGGCTGGGGAACAAAACCTGGCACTCTGGTAGTATATTAGAGACAGAGACCGTGCCCTGAAGACAACTATTGAAGCAATGTCCACCAATTCTTTGCCACCATATTCAGAGTTCCAAACTAAGGTCCATGCACCGGAAGGAATGCCAGCCAGCCGTTAGCCTGACCATGCTCCAGCCCAGCAATCTAATGCCATTGTACTAGTATCACCTACCTACAAAGATTCTGCCATGACTGATGCTCTGAAGCTATAATTGAATAGGAAGAAGTCAGTGGCACCAAAAGACTCGCTCCACTCGCCAAAACTATTCCTCATAGGAGTCCTTATCCCTTTAACTCCTTACATTCATGTTTTCCATTTCAAGCATACATTACATTTGTATATATGTGTTTTTATGCATTGAGGACAATGCATACCTTAGGTTTGTGGTGTGTGTTGCCTCACATTTATTTCCATGCATTTTTTTTTATGCTTCTGTTGCCATGTAGATTAGACTAGACAAATCATGTATACCAAACTGTAAAAGTTTTTTTTGCCAAGGCATGATTGATCTGATGAACATAACTGCTATCATAGTTAGGATTTGTACTATTATAATGTGTCTGATGATGAAATTGGAATCTTTAGTTAGCATGAGCCAGCATATTAGTAATTCCAGGTCGCTTGGCAATTGATCTCTACTTTAGGGAATTGTAGTCTCACTTAACACGTAGTATGCATCTAGTTCCCAGAACAAACTTAGGGTTCTTGAAAATAAACTTAGAATAAAAAAACAATGTCAGGGTAAAACGAAAGAATAAGGCAACAATGTTTTGCCAAAAGCAAGAAAATATAATTCTCCTTTGCCTTAGAGATAATATGTAACTTGGGGCTTCGTGGTTTGCTCCCTCTTAGTTCTCAAGTTAAAAAAACTTTACGGTAAGAGTTAAAGAGTAAGCCTAGTAATTTCTGGATTAACGTGGGGATTCGTGGTATGCTCTCTCTTATTTCTCACGCCAAACAGTATTGCGAAGCAAGCCTAAAAATATTGCCAGCAGAAACCCTTGGTAAATAAATAAAAAATGAGTTTGGGCAGTAAAGATTAACTAAGGGAGTTAAAAGGATACTTGATGCATATTGCCAGCACTTCATGCACTCTTCATGACCCTAGACTAGAGTTATATTGCGGCACTTGAATTTTCTTATCTGCTTGGCATTACTGCACTGGGATATCTGAGGACAAAACTAGGGCAAGAGTTTGCGTACTAGCATGTGTTGTGAATCAGGACAATTTTGCCAAGGTACTTCACTTTATTTTTCTGTTTTCTTAATTTTAGTTGCATTACTTGAGGACAAGCAATGAGATAGGTTTGGGGGAGTGTTAACTCCTCAAAAGTGTTGTTTTTCCTATATATGTTGTCATGCTTTTGCTTGCCTTTGAGTATAGATTCATGCATTTAGTTAGTAAAATCGTGCATTTGCATTAAGGAGTTAGGAAATATTTTTTTGCTAGAATAAAGGTGTATTTCCTTGCTTTGGTGTGCAGGAGCATGTCGACAATAGTAGAACATGAGCAGTTGGCAGAGCAGAACCCGAAAACTAGTAGAGAAATGGCAGGTCGAGTTTACAATGCATGACGAAGATTTCCAGACTTGGTTGGCAAAAGAATAAAGGCCGATGACGTCATCCCTAGTCAACACCTGATCAGCTCAAATTCAAAATAGGATAAAGAGATAAATACGCTTATCCTATTGCACAATCAAATTTCAAATTTAAACCCAATCTAGGGTTTCCACGCATGCCTATTTAAAGCCCGATGATGAGCTAATGAGATGAAAAAAAGAAGAGGCTAAACCGTGGTGAAGAGGGCGAATTGTGGTTCGACCAGGCTAGACCGTGAGCTTTGGAGCCATTGAAAGGTTGCATCAATGTATCTCCTTCATTGCCTATTTCTCTTTATGTTTAATTTTATTTTTATAATGGTGTTTGTCAATTTGATGTTGATGGTTCCCCCAACCATGAATTAATTTCTTTAAGTTGGTTGGGGATGTTTTTGAGATGAAACGCTCAGTTATTTTTTGCTTTTTATAATTGAATGCTTTGACATTTTTGTTTATCTTGCAAGTGCTTATTTTCTTAAATTGTTTGCTAGACGACAGTTGGCATTACATGTATATTATCCCTTAATATGTTAACGTACTTGGGGGATAATGATTAATTGCCAAGGTACTAAGGTGAGAAGTTTCGACAGAAGATGTTCAAGTAGATGAGCTTACTTCGTAAGTGAGTCTACCCATTGGGAGTAAAAGACTGAAACTTAATCAAGTTGGTTAATGAGTAACATCACTATAGACATATATGGGTTAATCGTAATTAACTTAGGGTATTGCTATCGGCAGAGGCAATAATACTTAAAATCTGCTCAGCAATTGTTGTCACTAGATTTCCACCTTTGTTTTAGTTGTTATGTTAATATAATAATAGCATTATAGTTGTAAATATTAATGTCACTGATAATGTAGTTAGGTGTAGTATTGATAACTTAGTTTTAGTGGTAAATATTAATGTTAGAATAGTTTAGGTCTCGTATAGTATAATTGTAAAGATTAATGTGGTAGTTAGAATTGTTTAGGTAACATATAACGTGTTATAATTAGTATAGTTGTCATATATTAGTATGATAGTTAGAATTAACATAGGTTATATATTTGTAGTATCCTAGTTATTAGTTAATATAATAAGTTATCAAAACCCCAAAAAATAAAATAGATAGCCCATTCAAATAAAAATTCATTAGATTTAAAACTCTAAATAGAGTCCATTAATTAAATAACATGCCCATTATTGTTATACATAGCAAGGACCGATCGGCCCAACAAAACTAAATGCCCTAATGCCATCTTTATCATCTTGCACAGTTGAAGCATGTCTGTTAGATCAAGGGGCAGATCCAACGGCCCAGATCGCGCCAGCTAAGGAACGGTATAACACTGCACACAACATAGTCGTTCGATCAGGATGCTATCCAACGGCCCAGATCGCTTTGAGGTGTTCACACAGATCACCACTCACGCGTGGCAGTCACGCGCATGACGTTTCAGCTTCGGCCGATCACTTCATCTTCTTTGACGCTTCACTTGCTCTGTTTGTTCCTCATCGGCGTCGTCCGAATCATTAGAAACATGTAAACAAAGGAGCAGAAGGATTAAATCCCTAAATTAGAGCATAACAGTTCAAAAATCAATAGGGATAATCCCTAATTCAGAGCCCCAATGAGAATCAAGCTTTAATTAAATATGCAAAGGGCAATTTAGAACCAAAGCAAAAGACCAAAATCCCTAAATCGGTGCCATGGCAAGAATCAAGCAATCAAAGGGGAAGAAATCTGGGATTTAAGCTTAGGATTTAGGCAACTCTTGTACTACAAATAGCACTGTAAATTATATTAAGAACATACAACAATTCAATAGAAATCACACATAGCAATAGCATTCAGAATTCATAGGAGCAAGCAGTTTGTAATCATCGTTCGTAAATAATAAAGCGAAGGAAGTTCTGGTATTTTTTTCCTATCTATTTACTTTCTATTTCAGTTTAAATAAAGAAGAAAGAAGTTATTTTTACCTTTTTTGTTTGAAAATCGCTGGAATCTGGAAATTTCATAGGAATTTTGCCGCCGACAACGGCGCCCGGCACAGCAGATGTTCATCGTGTTCTTCATTTTATGAAGAACACGATGAACTCGACGGAGAATTCAAAGAAGGGGCGTTTTGATCTATTTTGTTGAATAATGATAAAATGAAATCTGTTATAACTTTGGTTATTTATAGTGACCCGTTTGACCCGACCCGAACCCGGATATAACCCGCGCCATACTTTCCCGGATCTTGCGCCGCAACTCTTCAATTTTCAATTGTTTCAATTTCTTCATTTTTCCTTTCAATTTGGCACCTATTTTAAAATTGTTTTCAAATTAACTTTCACATTTTATTTTTTTCAATTTAGTTCCTGATTCAAATTTTTAGAATATGAAATTCCTTTATTTATTTAATTTTGAGTAATTGCTTATTTGTTTATTTAATTATTTAATTATGTTCTGTCTTTTATGCAAAAATTTGAATGTTAAACTTTAGGATTAGGAACTTAAAACCTAGAATAGTGACATGTATGTTATAAAACATTCTTAATCTTCAATAAAATACACTTAACTACATTTAAACCCTAACAGTTAAAATGAAAGTAGATGTTTCTTTAGATATTAATCACTAATTAAATTTTAATTTCAAAAACTTTAACACATTTAATTTTCTTGTTTATTTGTTAAAAAGTGAAAACTTAATTAATGCGGTGTCTTATCAAACGGGAATGACGGGTTAGCGTCAAGAGTGTTGGCGGTGATTAAAGTTCATTTCCCGGGCGATAAGGCCAATAAAATAGATTTACATTCACTTTGCAGACAAATAAATAGAAAATTTGTGAACTTGCACATTCCAATTTTAAAAATGTGTTTTGAAATCAATTAAGGTACCAATTTTTTTGGACGTTGTGTGGTGCTAATCCTTCCCCACACATAATCGACCCCCGAACCTATTTTCTCTTGTTTTTGTGGACCAAAATGTTGTTTTAATAAATAAAAAGTTTTTATTAAAATAACCCGTGTTTTGAAAGTGATCCAATCACATTTTTCTTTAAAAAAGATTGGTCTCGACTCCGTGATTTTATAAAGTTTTCCAAAATCTCAAAACCTCTTCCTAAAAAAGGGTTGCGACAACTTGGCGACTCCGCTAGGGACATTTTGTTTTATTTAAAAGAAAGGAGGGTCAGGTCGCAAATTGTTTTCAAAATGTTTTTAAAAAAAAGAACTTGCAAGTTCACAAAGGTTTCAATTTATTTGTCCGCTGAATGAATGTAATTCTATTTTACGCATTTAAAAAATGTTGCAAAAAGCTCTATTCCTGAGCTCCACCCAATTGCTAAGTGAGAGGAAAATGCTTTGCTCATGTCAGAATATTGATTCTCCGTATGAGCCTAGCAAGTACCTTCAGGATTCATGTGCCTCATGTCTTCGTAAGGATATTTATTCTTCGAGAAAACATAAGAAGTGAGTCCTCCTGAGTTGAACTTGGTTCGTTTGAAGCCTATAATAGGTGAGAACCAGGGGCCTTGCTACCCGTAGTAGGGGACAGCAAGGACAGCTCGGGTACCTTTTAGAACTCAACCGTTTGATAACTTAGAGCCCACCCCAATAGAACCATGTGGAAAACCTAAGGTTTTAGTAATAAAGGGAGACATGTCCTGGAGTATTGGAATGTGCGACCCAGAATAATTCTTGAATTCTCTTTGTTTTCTTGATTCTAATTTGTGTTCCCCTTGTCTTGTTGTTTTGCATAATCATTCATGCCACATCATTACATATTTAGAAGGGGTTGATTCTCAAAATCATTGCTCAACTTTAAAAAGCTCTTGTATGGACGAAAGGATTTTGAAAGGTGAAGATGAGAATGCAAAGGTCCAAAATTGGTCTTAGGTGAATCAGCGAATAGTTGGAGACAATCTAGTAGTTGATCATGAAACTGAGACTTCGGAATATGCCCACATCAGCATCAAGCATAACAATGTGCAAGAATTGCAGGAAATCTGGGAACACTTTGATTATGAGACTAAGCAGTTGTTCCATGAAGTCTACGGTGACATAGCCTATCTCTTGTACGTAAAGGTCAATGAACAACTTTTGAAAGCCTTGGTTCAATTCTGGAATCCAGGATATTGTTGTTTCACTCTTAATAAAGAAGATATGATGCCTACATTTGAGGAGTACTTAGCTCTTTTCAACTTATGCAAAGTAAAGAAGAACTGGGTTTATGCCAAGCCTCCTAAAAACAAAATCCCACACGCAAAGCTTCAGGCGTTCGCTGGTATGAGTAATGGTTGGGTTAAGGGGTTGATACAGAAGAGGGGAGGCACCTTTAATCTCCCTTGGTCAAGCATCAGAAGTATAATTTCGATCCACCCCGACAGGGAAAAGAGGGTTAATCTCTTAGCCATTGCAATTTATGGTTTAGTCATCTTTCTGAGGGTCCTAGGAAACATTGGTGTAGCACTACTTGATTTCCTGGAGCAATTAAAGAGAGGATTCAATCCAGTACCAGCCGTATTTGCTGAAACCTTCATTTGCCTTAATGCCTGTTGAAAAGTTGAAGGTGTTCATTTTGGAGGATGTGCTCCACTTCTACAAGTTTAGGCCCATAGTCACTTCTGGAAGTGCCTGACATGAGCTTTATCGGATGTGTTTTCTCCGACTTCTCATCTTTTTAGGATTTTTTGGAAAATGAGTGGCCTGCTGTTAAGAAGAACAAATGGATTGATATATTCAGGGATTGTCGTGACAAAGACATCAGATGGAGGGTTCCTTGGATGGGTTACACCAAAGTCCTATACAAATGTGGAGATTTCAACTTCCTAATGCTACTAGGTTTGTGGGGAGGAATTGGATGTGCTCCTTTGCTGGTATCTTGTTAGTATGGATCTCGACAGTTTATCTCATTCACTACCGGTCTTGGTTCATCAAAATTCGAGCTCCAAGGTGAGTTCAGACAGAAAGTTCAGACAATCAGCAATGCATGGAACCATTGTTATCACATGAAGCTAGAGTCTGATAGCCAATGCATGTACACCCCGGACTATGACATTTGGAGGCAAACGAGAATAAATGACAGAGTCATAGCACCTACATCTGGGCAAGCTAAGTCTTTAGAAGAACACTTAAAGGTAGTCCCTACAGAAGTGACATCTTGAGAGAAGAGTTAAGAAGGGCTACGCTGGAGATAGAAGCCTTACAAGAGCAGAATCAGAGGGACAAGTTTGAGCCAGGCCTAGATGTTGAAAAATATAAAGGGGAGACGAAGCGAGTAGTGAAGCTGTATGAAGACCTAGAAAAGAAATTTGAGATCCAAAGGGTTGACTTCCTTAAGCTCCAGACTACTGTTCAAAATGCTGATTTAAGAAAGACCCCTGAACAGTGAAAGAAAGAAATCGAGCAAGTTGTAGGGAAAAAGGAGTGAGGAAGGCGCAAGGTTGAGAAATACAGACGAGTCATTACGGAAGAGAAGAAGAAGAGTAAACTGGCAACTAAAAATGGGGATGGCAAACGGGTCCAAGAAAGTGAGAAGGAAAGTGTGGCTGCGTGGAAAAGGAAGGCCCAAGACAACATGATTCGCTTATTTGAATTGCATAAGGCATATGATCAGACCAGTGCGAAGCTAAAGCAGAGTCAAGCTTGTGTTGATAAGTTGCAAGCCAAGATAGATGATCTGAACCACTCGCTGCACAAGCTTCAGAACCATCACACCTACATTGAGTTTCAGGCTTGTCTAAGTGAGAATGATGCCTTGAAGAAATAGGTTGAAGAAATGGATAACATCATCTAGAAATATAGGACAAAGATCTTGGTCCTTGAAGACATCGCTAAGGGAGGTAATGACTACTGGTTTACTCGTCTTAGGGAAATGGCTAGAAGATTCTAAGAACAAGATGAGTTTGACAGGACTATCATAACTCAGGTACAAGATGTGGCTCAACACATGATGCTAGCCACTGAAGCTGCAGCACTTCGTCAGTACGTCAGGCCAGCAGGAGAAGTAGGACCGAGGCTTATGTGGCTCATTGAAGAAATCAAGGAATTAGGAATTCAAGCTAAAAAATATTTGTAAACAAAACTTGAAGTAATAAGGACCATTTTATATACAATAAGAGAGTTGTTTCTTGAGAAATCGTTTCATGGAATTGATGTCCCTTCGCTTGCATCCATGTATTTGCATTTCATTCTTTTGTGTTTAATAGCTTTTCTTTGCATTTATGTTTACATTTGTGCATGCATACATGACATAATAAGAATCTAACTTAAATAAAAATGACAGAAAATCAAAATAGCAAAAGCAAATCACAAGTACGGTGCTCAGTCTCAAGTCAGAGCAATGGAAGACGGAATGATAGCCTTAGAAAGCAACCACAAGAGTACCCAGGATAGGTTAGACAAGCTGGAGACAGATTTGAAGAACAGATGGAGTTGGTTCACCAAAATATGGTTGGTTTAATTGTAGCCATGCTAGGTTTTAAGGACCCTAATGCAGTGGAAACTGGTGAAGAAGAAAATGTTGTGCCAAAATTTCAGGGGATTGCCTTTGTTCATCCGAACATACAAATGGAAGCTCAATCATCTAAGATCAAAATTTCTCTACATGTTGCTGAGGTATCAACGCGGAATGATAGGAAGATAGGTTCTGAGGAAGTCATTGAGGTGCCTGATCTTGATGAAACTGCCGACAAAGTGAAAGCTGAGAAGAAATGGGAGGATTACTATGAGAAATTGGAAGAAATGATTAAGTCCTTTCAAGAAGGAGGTATATATGGAGGAATGGATGCCAAGGATTTAAGCTTAGTGACTGATCTGGTGGTGCCACCAAAGTTCAAGGTTCCTCACTTTGAAAAATACAATGGAACAACGTGCCCTGCAGCATATTTGACTATGTATTGCAGGAAAATGTCAATGTACCTTGAGAACGAGAAACTGCTTATCCATTACTTCCAAGATAGTCTAGTAGGGTCAGTTGTGGGCTGGTATACGCAGCTAAGTTGAATCAACACTAGATCATGGAAAGATTTGTCCAGAGCCTTCAATGAACAGTACAAGCATGTTTCAGACATGGTTCCAACCCGCTTAGTTCTGCAAGGATTAGAGCAAAAGCACTATGAGAGATTCTTCCAATACGTACAGAGATGGAATGACGTAGCTGCCTAAGTCCACCCACCATTGCTGGAAAGTGAGATCACCCTAATGTTTGTGGAGACATTAAAGGGTTCTTTATACGATCGTATGCTCAATCATGCCACAAAGAGCTTTGTGAACATGCTTATAAATGGAGAGTTGATACTTGCGGCCATGAAAAATGGAAGGTTGGACAGCGGAGAGACAATGAAGTCAATGATGCAAATGTCTATAATCCCAGTTACTCGAAAGGGGTAGTTTTCAACAAACCCAATGTCTCAACCATAGCTCCATCAGTCACAAACCCACTGAAGGAAGAACGAAGATATCAAGGGAGCTCGAAACCATATTTTCCTCCTATCCCGATGACATACGCAGAATTGTTTGCTGAGTTGCCAAATCCCAGATGGTGTTGCCAAGACATGTTCCTTCATTCTTACCACCATATCCATAATGGTATGATGAGAAGGCACAATGTGAATATCATGTAGGAGTTAGGGGCATACCATATAAAATTGTACTACATTCAAAAGAGTGGTAGATGACTTGAGAAAGTCAGGGATGTTATCATTCGATACGTCGGAAGATAAGGCAAACCCTCTGCCAAATCATCAAAAGGCAGGTGTGAATTAAATCATAGAGGAGGAGGATAAGGTGGTTAAGGAATGTGTTGCTAAAGTTAGAGCTCCCATGAAGTTGGTATGGGCTCAAATGGTGGTAGTAGGGGTGTTGGAAGAAGGAGCCCAAAAAATGAAGATTGAGAATGAATTGTACTGTGAGTACCACATGAAGGAAGGATGAGATTGATTGCTGGTTAGAGTTTAGGCAACTAGCTCAAGAGAAAATGAATGAGAAAGAACTTGAGTTCTTTAGAAAAGAAAATAATAAATGCACGTTGAACATTTGTACATCTAAAGAGTCATCTGCCAAAAGGGATTACACCGAAATGAAGCATTTAGTTATTAAGGCTAAATCAAGAGTTGATGAGCTAGCAAAGAGTGTAACCCCTTAGCTCATAATTAAGGCACCAACGCCGTTTCCATACAAGGATAGTAGATAGGTTCCTTGGAATTACACTTGTGAGGTGACAGCCCTAGGAGAGACATCTACCCAAAAGAAAGGAGAACCGATTAATGAGGTAAGCCGTTTCACGAGGAGTGGAAGGCTCTATTCCCAGCCAATAGTAGAGGATAGGGATTGGCGCAAAGGAAGGTTGCTGTTGAAGAACCTGGAAAAGAAGATGACAGAGATTTCTTCAAGGAAAAAATGACAACATATCATGAGCCTATAAAGGATTCAGAGGCATAGGAATTCTTGAAGACCTTAAAACACAGTGAATACAGCATCGTGGAGCAACTCCACAAGCTTCTAGCTCAAATTTCTATGCTTTCTCTGCAATTAAGTTTCGAGGGCCACCGTGAAGCCTTGTTAAAGATATTAAACCAGACATTTGTGCCAAAAGAAATCACAACTGATAAGATGGATATGTTAGTTGGTAACATTGTTGTCAACAACTTCATCTCATTCAATGATGAGAAAATACCAGGTGAAGGAAAGAGATCTTGCAAAGCTTTGCACATCACCACTAGATGTAAAGGACATATGTTACCAGGTGTCCTTATTGACAATGGGTCGGCACTAAATGTTCTGCCACTAGTTACACTGAAGAAACTGCCAATAGATAGTTCTCATATGAGAGCTTATCAAAATACGGTTAGAGCATTTGACGGAACTCAGAATGATGTGTTGGGAAAAATCGAGGTGCCTTTGCAAATTGGACCAATGACCTTTGACGTTGAATTTGTGGTCATGGATATAAGACCTAGTTATAGCTGCTTACTTGGGCGCCCATGGATTCACGCAGCAGGAGCGGTCTCATCTACTTTATAGCAAAAGCTGAAGTTTGTAACTGATGGTCAACTAATAACTGTCAGTGCAAAGGAATAAATTATTGCATCAGTAACCACTGATGCACCACTTATTGAGATGGATAAGGGTGCGCTCGAGTGTCATTTTAGGACATTAGAGCTAGTCAATGCAACCTTTGTCACTGAAGGGAGCAAGGTTCCAGAACCAGAATTATCAAGCTGTGCGAAGATGCAGGTAAAGCAAACGCTTGGGAAAGGAGCTGAAATCAGAAAATGATTCGGAAAGAGACATCAAGGAGGTTGTATCATGTAGTAATCCCGGTGAAAAAATATTAGTTTGGTTTGGGCTTCAAGCCCAACAAGTGGCAAAGAATGGATGAAATCAGAAAGCATCAAGAGAGGAGAAGAGTAAGATTGAAGGAGAGGAAATCGAATGGGAACCGATGACTTTCCCTCATTTGGACCATAACTTTATATCTAGAGGTATGTTGGATCCAAATACCTCAGCCAGTGAAGAAGGAAAACGAGAGAGCACTTTGTGTGAAGCATTTGAAAAGCTGAGCATCAATGCTGTGATTGAAGAGGAGGAAGAGAACCAGTACCTGTCAATGATCTGCCCTTGCTCTGACCTTGACAATTGGACTGTTGAAGAAATTCCTGTAGTCTTTAAGACATGTTCAGAGTAATTCTCAAAACCAACCTCTTTGCTCCAAGCCCGGAGACAATAGGGGATCTTATGTGAAGGGCCTATGTCAAAATTTTAATTTGAAATTCAATAAAAGATGCATTCCCTTAAATCTTGTGTGGCAAACTTTCTTTTCATAAATAAACTAAAGCCATAAAACCATAAAGATTAAAAGCATAAAAACATTACATTCATTTTGTTTTTCCCTTTGTATATATCTTTTGCCTACTCATTTTTCAGGTCTTCGTATATTATTAGCATAAATGAATTCGAATCTAACTTCAAGGTTGAGTTTGAATTGCCTCTATGCTTGGAAGAAATATTGACGATGAAGAAGAATATGATGTACCCGTGATATGCTCAGAATGGTAGAAGAAAAGAAAAAGCAGATTCTACCACATAAAGAGGAACTGGAGATATTAAACCTTAGAACTGAGGAAGAAAAGCGAGAGGTAAAGATTGGTACTACCATCATAACCAAAACTAGACAAAGTCTGATTCAGCTCTTGAAAGAACTTAAAGATATTTTCACTTGGCCGTATCAAGATATGCCCGACCTTGACACTGACATCGTCATGCATAGGCTCCCTATAAAGGAATGATGTGAACCGGTAAAGCAAAAATTGAGAAGAATGAAGGCTAAAACACTCTTCAAGATAAGGGATGAGGTAAAGAAGCAATACGATATAGGATTCCTTGAGGTAGCCAAGTATTCGGAATAGGTGGCAAACATTGTCCCAGTACCAAAGAAGAATGGAAAAGTACGAATGTGTGTTGACTACAGAGACCTTAATAAGGCAAGCCCAAAGGACAATTTCCCGCTCCCACATATTGACACTTTAGTTGACAACATAGCTGGTCATTCACTCTTCTCTTTCATGGATGACTTTTCCGGGTATAACCAGATCAAGATGTACCCAGAAGACATGGAAAAGATAACTTTTGTGATGTTATATGGAACTTTTTGCTATAAAGTGATGCCCTTTTGGACTTAAGAATGCAGGGGCAACTTATCAAAGGGCCATGGTCACTCTCTTCCATGATATGATGCATAGAGAAATAGAGGTATACGTCGATGATATGACCGCCAAATCTTGATCTGAAGAAGAACATTTGGTCAATTTAGAAAAGCTCTTCCTAAGACTAAGAAAGTTCCAGTTGAAGCTCAACCCGACTAAGTGCACATTTGGGGTCACATCTGGGAAATTATTAGGTTTTGTTGTAACTAGAAGAAAAATTGAGATCGATCCAGATAAGATAAAAGCCATACAAGAGCTTCCCCACCTCAAACACAGAAAGAAGTTCGAGGTTTCTTGAGACGATTAAATTACATCGCACGCTTCATTTCTCAGTTAACTGATAAGTGTGATCCAATATTTAGGCTACTCAGGAAGAATAACCTGAGGACTTGGGATGAGAAATGTCTTTGGAAAAGATCAAAAAGCAGTTGAGTAATCCTCTAGTTTTAGTACCACCCGTTTCAGGAAGACCATTAATCTTGTCCCTAACGGTCTATGAAAATTCCATGGGTTATGTGTTAGCACAACATGATGATACTGGAAGAAAAGAAAAGAAAAGGTGATATATTATTTGAGCAAGAAGTTCACTAATTATGAAACCAAATATTCGTCAATTGAAAAGCTATGTTGTGCTCTGGTTTGGGTAGCTAAAAGGCTAAGACAATACATGCTTTATCACGTTACATGGCTGATCTCAAAGTTAGACCCACTTAAGTTCATGATGGAAGCTCCAACCTTATCAGGAAGATTAGCACGATGGCAGATGTTACTATCGGAGTTTGATATCCAGTATGTGAGCTGAAAAACGATAAAAGGAAGTGCCATAGCATACTTTTTGGCAAGTCGCACATGTGATGACTATGAAGCATTCAACTTCAATTTTCCTGATGAAGACTTGATGTGTATCACAGAAGATGATGAAGCTCCAACACAATCTTGGGTTATGAACTTTGATGGTGCAACAAATGCATTAGGAAGAGGTATAGAGGCAGTTCTTGTTTCACCGGAAGGAGATTATTACCCTTTTACCATTCGTTTGAAGTGCTTATGTACTAATAATATGGCAGAGTACGAGGCATGTATAATGGGTCTAAAAGAGGCTATAAATAGGAAAATATGTACCCTAAGAGTTTTTGGGGAATCTGCATTAGCCATTTATCAGATACGTGGTGAATGAGAGACAAAAGATGCAAAGTTGTTGGGATATCACAAGCTGGTCCTTGAGTTGACCAAGGAATTTGATGAGATCACTTTCAAATATCTCCCTAGAGAAGACAATCAAATGGCTGATGCTTTAGCCACATTTGCCGCCATGTTTAGGGTAAATGAAGGTTTTGAGATGATGCCCATCAGGTTATATATGCTTGACTCCCCAGCTCATTGTTATGATGTGGAAGAAGAAGTGGATGAATTGCCATGGTATCATGACATCTTACAATATGTAAAATTCCAGCAATACCCGCCTCAAGCTATAGAGAATGAAAAAAATGATCAGGAAGATGGCATCAGGGTATGTCCTTGATGGAAAGATTATATACAAGAGAAGTCTTGATCAAGTGCTTCTAAGATGTGTGGGGGTAAAATAGGCATAATTAATTGTAGAAGAAGTTCATGAAGGAATTTGCGAAACTCATCCTAGTGGATTCACCATGGCCATGAGAATTATGCGTCTTGGATATTATTGGTCAACCATGGAAGCTGATTGCATCAACTATTCTCGCAAATGCCACAAGTGCCAAATTTATGCTGACAAGGTTCATATGCCACCTCAACCTCTTCATGTTATGACAGCCCCTTGGCTATTTTCCATGTGGGGCATTGATTTCATTGGTCAGACTCACCCTAAGGCATCCAACGGGCATCGTTTTATCCTGGTAGCCATTGATTATTTCACAAAGTGGGTAGAAGCAGCCTCGTATGCAAATGTCACCAGATCCACGGTTTGCAAGTTTTTGAAAAAGGAAATCATTTGTCGATACAGCTTGCCTGAAAGTATCATCACCGATAATGCTTCAAATTTGAACAATAAGATGATAAGTGGAGTCTGTGAGCAGTTCAACATCAATCATCATAATTTTGTGGTATATCGCTCGAAGATGAATGGGGCATTGGAGGCTGCGAATAAGAATATTAAGAGGATCATTGCAAAAATGACTGATACCTATAAAGATTGGCATGAAAAGTTGTCGTTTGCCTTATATGCTTATCGAACTACAGTAAGAACTTCCACTGGGGAAATACCTTTCTCATTGGTATATAGAATGGAAGCTGTGCTACCCATTGAAGTTGAAATACCATCGCTCTGAGTCTTAATGGAAGCAAGATTAGAATAAGCAGAATGGGTTCAAGCAAGATATGATCAGCTGAACTTAATTAAAGATAAAAGACTGAAAGCATTGTGTTGTGGGCAAATGTACCAGAGAATGATGATAAGGGCTCATGAGAAGAAAGTTCGCCCAAGAAAATTCAAATAAGAGAATCTGGTGTTAAGAAAGAAGCTGCCAATCCAAAGCGATTCTCGAGGAAAATGGGCACTGAATTGGGAAGGACCTTATATTGTAACAAAGATTTTCTTAGGAGGAGCGTTAACTTTAGCCAAAATGGATGGAGACGAACTCCAGAACCCAATAAATTCAGGTTCGGTCAAAAAGTATTATGTTTGAAGAAAAAAAAGGAAAAGGAGGGAAAAATAAAAGAAAAGAAAAAAAAGAAAAGAAAGAAAAAGAAAATGGGGGTTCAAAATGAAAACCCGCAAATGGCGTTTTGAAACCAAATGAGGATCTGAGTTGAAAACCCGTAAAGGGCAGCTCAGATAATTTGCAAAGGTAGCCTTCCCACAAATCGATCTTGGGGTTTGGCACTTGGGAGCTTCATGTTTTTCCACATAATCATTATCTTCAGGGTCTACTCAGCATATAGGACATTCAAGGCATCTTATGAAGTCATGACATGAGGAGTTTTGGTTTCTGATATCTGAATATCTTTTCTTTTCCTTGTAATTTCTTTTTGTGTTTGCCACAACACTAATAAATTTTGTTGTATAGACCTTTTCTTTCCTTCTTTGACATCTTTCCATAAAGCATCTTGCATTGAAATGAGAATTAAAGTTTCACATTATTTGAAATATACAAAAGATTTTTTACCATTACTTTGAAATTTGTCTAGAAAGGTATTGGAACTATGAGGTATTCAATGGTTAAATTTGAAGCTTAGGGCATAAGGAGCAGCAAAACTTATAAGGAAATTCAAGATGGTAATAGGTTTTGCTACAAACCTTAGCGAAAAACCTCAAGAGATGCTTTGACTTTGCTTTAAGGAAGCATGTCGCAAAACTGAGTTGCTTACATGAGATATTCTGTTTTCTACAACAATGAGAACAATTTTACAGACATTGGAGGAAATAGCTAAGGCTATGAGATATTGGAAGAGCAGCAATATTCTAGGAAGCTTGTCACTGAATATTAATGTATCAACTACAATGATAGCAGAGTGTTAAAGAATATGAGGATGAAGTCGGTGTTTCCAACTAGGAGTACAAGATAACTAGATTGAGTGAGAAAATGTGCAAAGATCATATGAAGCAAGGAAGTGCTAAGAATGATAATGGTAAAACAGAAGTGATGGAGATGACTATCTATGATTATTTAGTCTATCATCAAAGCATACAATCGTAATTTTCAGATAATTTCTCATGCATTAATGATGGAAAACCGATGCATTTCCCATATCCCCACGGAGTTTCGCTATAGGGTGTCCTAGCAGCAAAGAGCTTCCCTGTTTGAAAAATCAAGATAGAAGTCACAAGAAGGGATGAATAATCCATGGTACGGAAAATGAAGCAGGCAATGGTGAAGATTACTTTCCAAGGAATAGGTGATGGAATTTTAACAATAAGAAATTGGTGAAACCAACTAGTATTGGAGAACCGTCTTTTCTAATGGGATGGGCCAAAGCAGACACACACCATCAGTTACCATAGTTGAGAAAATGTTTGAGATGATATAATCTGAGTTTCCTGGAGCTTCACAGTTTTCTTCTGTGTTAATTAAGAAAAACATTAAGAAAAAGAGCAAAAGAAATAAGACATGCATTCATAACTAGGCATCCCTAGGGGCATATGCATCTTATTTGGATTATTTGCATTTGTTTTGACAGATTTTAGAACCTGCATATCCATTCGGGCATTTAGAGAATAGAATCTGCTTATCTATTCGAGCATGAGGAGAATAGAACCTGTCTATCCATTCGGGCATTTGGAGAATGGAACCTACTTATCGATTCGAGCATGAGGAGAATAGAACCCGCCTATCTATTCGGGCATGAGGAGAACAGAACCCGTCTATCTATTCAGGCATGAGGAGAATAGAACCTGCGTATCTGTTCGGGTATTTGGAGAATGGAATCTGCTTATCTATTCGAGCATGAGGAGAGTAGAACCTACCTATCCGTTCGGGCATTTAGAGAATAGAACCTGCTTATCTATTGGAGCATGAGGAGAATAGAACCCGCCTATCCGTTCAGGCATTTGGAGAATAGAATCTGCTTATCTAATCGAGCATGAGGAGAATAGAACGTGCCTATCCGTTCAGGCATTTAGAGAATGGAACCTGCTTATTTATTCGAGCATGAGGAGAATAGAATCCGTTCAAGCATTTGGAGAATGGAACCTGCTCATCTATTCAAGCACAAGGAGAATAGAACCCGCTTGTCTTCTCAGGCACAAACAGTTTGGTAATCGGTGAAAATTAGTGTCTTCTTTTCTTTGCTCTATTCATGTTCCACCGGAATGACCAAAGAGGGGCAGCTGTTGTCACTAGATTTTCACCTTTGTTTTAGTTGTTATGTTAATATAATAATAGCATTATAGTTGTAAATATTAATGTCACTGATAATGTAGTTAGGTGTAGTATTGATAACTTAGTTTTAGTGGTATGTATTAATGTTAGAATAGTTTAGGTCTCGTATAGTATAATTGTAAAGATTAATGTGGTAGTTAGAATTGTTTAGGTAACACATAACGTGTTATAATTAGTATAGTTGTCATATGTTAGTATGTTAGAATTAACATAGGTTATATATTTGTAGTATCCTAGTTAGTAGTTAATATAATAAGTTATCAAAACCCCAAAAAATAAAATAAATAGCCCATTCAAATAAAAATTCATTTGATTTAAAACACTAAATAGAGTCCATTAATTAAATAACGTGTCCATTATTGTTATACATAGCAAGGACTGATCGGCCCAACAAAACTAAATGCCCTAATGTCATCTTTATCATCTTGCACAGTTGAAGCAGGACCGTTGGATCAAGGGGCAGATCCAACGACACAGATTGCGCCAGCTAAGGAACGGTATAACACCGCACTCAACATAGTCGTTCGATCAGGATGCTATCCAACGGCCCAGATCGCTTCGAGGTGTTCACGCGGATCACCACTCGTGTGTGGAAGCCTCGCGCATGACGTTTCAGCTCTAACCGATCACTTCATCTTCTCCGACGCTTTACTCGCTCCGTTTGTTCCTCACTGGTGTCATCTGAATCATCAGAAACATGTAAACAAAGGAGCAAAAGGATTAAATCCCTAAATTGGGGCATAGCAGTTCAAAAATTAACAGGGATAATCCCTAATTCAAAGCCCCAGCGAGAATCAAGCTATAATTAAGTATGCAAAGGGCAATTCAGAACCAAAGCAAAAGACCAAAATCCCCAAATCGGTGCCATGGCAAGAATCAAGCAATCAAAGGGGGAGAAATCAAGGATTTAAGCTTAGGATTTAGACAACTCTTGTACAATAAATAGCACTGTAAATCATTGTAAGAACAGACAACAATTCAATAGAAATCACACATAGCATAGCATTCGGAATTCATAGGAGCAAGCAGTTTGTAATCATCGTTCAAAAATAATAAAGGGAAGCAAGTTCTGGTAAGTTTTTTCCTATCTATTTACTTACTATTTCAGTTTAAATAGAGAAGAAAGAAGTTGTTTTTACCTTTTTTTTGTTCGAAACATCGTTGGAATCCAGAAATCTCATTGGAATCTGGGGATTTTGCCGCCAACAACGGCGGCCGGCGCTGGTGGAAGGTGACAGGCACGGTGGATGTTCACCGTGTTCTTCATAAAATGAAGAACACGATGAAATCGACAGAGAATTCAAAGAAGGGCATTTTGATCTGTTTTGTTGAATAATGATAAAATGAAATCTGTTATAACTTTAGTTATTTATAGTGACCCATTTGACCCGACCCGAACCCGGATATAACCCACGCCCTACTTTCCTGGATCTTGCACCGCAGCTCTTCAATTTTCAATTGTTTCAATTTTGTCCTTTTTCCTTTCAATTCGGCACCTATTTAAAAATTGTTTTCAAATTAACTTTCACATTTTATTTTCTTTTAATTTAGTCTTAGTTCAGATTTTTAGAAAATGATATTTATTTAATTTTGAGTAATTGCTTATTTATTTATTTAATTATTTAATTATGTTATGTCTTTTATGCGGACATTTGAATGTTAAACCTTAGGATTAGGAACTTAAAACCTAGAATAGTGACATGTATGTTATAAAATATTATTCATCTTCAATAAAACACACTTAACTACATTTAAACCCTAACAGTTAAAATGAAAGTAGATGTTTCTTTAGATATTAATCACTAATTAAATTTCAATTTCAAAAACTTTAACACATTTAATTTTCCTGTTTATTTGTTAAAAAGTGAAAACTTAATTAATGTGGTGTCTTATCAAACGGTAATGACGGGTTAGCGCCAGAAGTGTTGGCAGTGATTAAAGTTCATTTTCCGGGCGATAAGGCCAATAAAATAGATTTACATTCACTTTGCGGACAAATAAATCGAAATTTTATGAACTTGCAAATTCCAGTTTTAAAAATGCTTTTTGAAATCAATTAAGGTACCAATTGTTTTGGACGTTGTGTGGGTGCTAATCCTTCCCCACACGTAATCGACCCCCAAACCTGTTTTCTCTTGTTTTCGTGGACCAAAATGTTGTTTTAATAAATAAAAAGTTTTTATTAAAATAACCCGTGTTTTGAAAGTGATCCAATCACACTTTTATTTTAAAAAAATTGGTGGTGACTCCGTAATTTTATAAAGTTTTCCAAAATGTCAAAACCTCTTCCTAAAAAAGGGTTGCGATAGCAATAAAACCAAAGCTAAAGTTATTAATCGCTGGCATAGCTAGTGTGAAATCCAATCTTTCTTTGCCAACGCTCATCACCATTTGAATACACTTGTTTGTCAAACTGCCTGAACTTTTACTTTATTTTTCCTTAGTTATTTTTCTTAATCTTAAATCCAACTTTCATATCAAAATCATTTGTTTCAAATCACAATAAAGATCGTGGCATTTAATTCCTAGAAAATTCATGTGGAGACGATACTCAACTCACTACTATATTACTTGCGGACTGTGTATACTTGCATGTAAATGATGTATTCTTTGCATTATTTACTTGCATATTTACATTGAATACTTAATCTTTTGCCATGCAATATTTCGTCGGCAATCATCTACATTTGTAGGTTGGTAATGGGATGTCTATCTTTTTTTGGTTGGACATTTGGCTTTGTGAAGTCTTGTTGAAAATTAAATTCCCTCGAATCTTTTCTTTGTCTTATAATATAACTGGAAAGATTTTGAACTTTGGTTAAAAAGATCCTTTGGGGTGGTCGTGGAATATCCCATTGAGAAGAATGTTGTTTGATTGGGAGGCAGAGCAATGGAATGATCTTATCTCTTTAGTTGATCATTTTAAATCTAGTGGGTTGGAAAATAATTGCCTCTCTTGGTTTGGTAATTGTGAGGGCTCATTCATAGTAAAATCATTTGGAAAAGTCTTTTTCAAGTCTGGTAACTTTGATCCTGTTTGGTGTAAGTATGTTGGCTTGGGTGTGCACCTAGAGTGGAGGCATTTATCTTGAAAGTGGTTCATAATAGAATCCCAATTAGAGTTGAATTACTGAAATATGGTGTCTCTTCTATCTGGGATATCCTTTGTCCTTTTTACCGTACTGAAACTGTTACTCATCTTATTTTCTTCTGTAAGGTTTCTTGGAAGCTTTAAATACGTTTTTTATTGTTCTGGGATATATGAACTGTCTTTCTGGGTGATGTTGCCTCCTTCCTTTCAACTTGGCATGACTCTAGTTTATCTACCTCCAAGGATTCCATTTGGAATTTATTTCATTTGTTGTTCTTTGGTCTTTGTGGTTTTTTTAGAGATGAAATAGTTTTTGGTGGTGGCAAATTGGATGTAAACCAAATATTTTTCTTGGCTAGGTTTCAACTAGCTTCATGTTTTAAGACTAAGTTTCCTTCTTTTTTGGTTTCTGTTGTCACTGAATTTTCACCTTCATTTTATATCGTTATTAGTTCAATTGTTATATTAATTTAGTATTAGTATTACTGCACTAGTGTTATACTGTTAATGTAGTAATTAGGTGTCATAAAGTCTTCATAATATAGTTAGTGTATTATAGTTAGTATTATTGTTATGTATAATATTTAGTTACTAAAACACAAAAAATATAAAAGGTCTATTTTAATATAAACAGTCCATTTGTATTAAAAGTAAAACCCATTACATTATAAAGAGGTCCATTACATTAATAAAGGTCATTACATAAGAGGTATGTTTGGCCCAAACATGTTAAACTAGAAGCCCTAATGCCCATTCTTTGTTTAGGCGCAGCAAAAGGATCACCGTTGGATCAAAGGCAGATCCAATGGCGTATATCACACGCAGGAAACATTAGTCTTAAGGGCTATAGCGTTGCACGTCCCACTGTCGTTGGATCCAGAAGCAATCTAACGACCCAGATCATTTCGGAGCATATCACGCAGATCGTCACTCGTGTGTGGTAGCCACGCACCCGCCGTTCAAGCTTCCACCAGCCGAGTCATCTTCTCCAATGAGCATCCGCACAATTTCCGCCATAAACCGCTCCTCGTCGACGCCAATTGTAGTCACCAGAAACATGCAAAAGGAAACAAAAGGGAATTAAAACCCTAAATGGAGCATAGTTGACAAAATAAAAGAAGACCAAATCCCTAATTTGAAAACATGGCGATAATCAGGCACAATCTGAATTAAATCGGAAGCAATTCAGGGTGAAAATCAGGGATTCGAGCTTGGGATTCAAGCGAATTTTTAACTATAAATAGGGGCACTATAATTCAATGTAACATAGAATTTACACACGATTTAGACAACAAGTTCATATACGAAATACACAAAATAAAGCATTCAAGTTTCAAAATTGTACCGAGCAAGCAAGTGTAATCAAGCAGTTTTTAGAGAAATAAAAGTAAGCATTCTTTTGGTAATTCTTTTTATATGTTTATATTTTGAATTTAAATAAAGAAAAAGTGATAGCATTTTTTTACCTCTGTTTTGTATAGCACCGCCGCATATTTTGGTTTCGATCAAATCTCTGGTGAAGAATACGAGTTGGAACTCACCAGATTCTGGAAAAAGGGTGGTTTTTGGAAATTTGCCACCGACAACGGCGGCCGGTGCAGGTGGAAGACGGCCAGCACGGTGGATGTTCATCGTGTTCCTCAATCTATGAAGAACATGAAGAACAAGGCCATATGATTTTTAGAGCATCGGTGTGATCCATTTGAGAAGGGGAATAAAATGATTTTTGTTATGACTTTGTCTATATATACCAACCCGTTTAATCGACGCATATTCGCCTTTGACCCGCGCCCTTCATTAATGGGTCTTATACCGCAGCTCTCCAACTTTCATTTCATTAAATTTCGTCCTTCTTCTTCTAAATTGACCACCGAATTTCACTCTTTATTCAATTTTTAACCTTCACATTTTTCTTTGTTTCAATTTTGTCCCTAATTCAATTTTTCTATTAAAAATTAAAAGCTAATTCCCTTTTTCTTTTATTTAAAAGTTTAGCAATTATTTAGATTATTAATTTAATTTAAGTAATTTATCTTTTTTTCTTTGTTTTCCTTATGTGAATATGTGTATGTTTAAAACCTTAGGAATAGGTTCTTTCAAAACTTAGAATAGAGACATGTGTACAATAAAATTTCCTTCATAACTTCAGTAAAATACACTTAATTGTATTATGACTTTAATTGTTAAAATAAATATAGACATTCTTAGGGTTTAATCACTATTTAAAAAGCTCAAACACACCAAATTATTGTTGTTTTAAAAGTGAAAACTAATTAATATGGTGTTTTACCAAATGGAAATGACGGGTTAGCGCCTGGAGTGTTGGCAGTGATTAGAGTTCATTTTCCAGGCGGTATGACCATTAAAATAGATTTTTATTCATTGAACGGATAAATAAATTGAATCATTGTGAACTTGCAAATTCCAATTTTCAAAACGCTTTTTGAAAATCAATTAGGTACAAATTTTTGGGCGTTGTAGGGGTGCTAACCCTTCCCCACACGTAACCGACCCCTAAACTTGTTTTCTCTTATTTTCGTGGACCAAAAATGTTATTTTTATAAATAAAATGTTTTATTAAAATAACCCTTGTTTTAAAAGTGAACCAATCACACTTTTTTCAAAAAAAATATTGGTGGCGCCTCCGTGTTTTCTTAAATTTTCCAAATAACGTCGAAATTCCCAAAAAAGGTTGTGATAGCTTGGAGACTCTGATGGGTAACTTTTGTTTTTAAAGAAAAACAAAGGAGGGTCAGGCCACAAATGTTTTTCAAACAAAATGTTTTTCAAAAAAGGAATTTACAAGTTCACAAATATTTCAATCTATTCATCCGTTTAATGAATATAATTATATTTTACGCATTCCAAAATTTGTTCAAAAGCTCTATTCCCGAGCTTGTCCCATTTGTTTAAGTGAAGGGAAAACGCTTTGCTCATGTAAGAATATTGATTCTCCGTATGAGCCTAGCAAGTACCTTCGGGACTCATATGCTTCATGTCTTCGTAAGGATATCGATCCTTCGAGAAGACATAGGAAGTAAGTTCTCTTGAGTTTAACTTTGTTCGTTTGAAGACAATAATGGGTGAGAACCAGGGGCCTTGCTACCCTTAGTAGGGGACAGCAAAGACAACTCAGGTACCCTTTTAGAACCAGATCGTTTGGGAATCTAGAGCCTACCCCAATAGAGCCATGCGAAAAACCTAGGGTTTTGAGTCTGGTCAAAATTGTTGCGGATAATCCGTGGAGACGTGTCCTGGAGCATTGGAATGTGCTTCCCAGAATTATTTGTAAAATTATTTTGGTCTCTTTGTGTTTTGTTATTTCTGATCTTTTCCCTTCTTGTCTTGTTGTTTTGCATATTCATTCATGCAACATCATTCCATACCAGAAGGGGTTGATTCTCATAAACATTTGCTCAACTTTGAAAAGCTCTCAACATGGATAGAAGGATCCTAAAGAGTGAAGATGAAAATGCAAGAGTGCGACATTGGTCTGAGGTTAATTAGCAAACATTCAGAGACAGTCTAGCAGCTAATCATGAGACAGAGACCTCAGAGTATGCCCATATTAGTGTCAAACAGAATAATATACAAGAACTGCCAGAAATCTGGGACCGCTTTGATTATGAGACCAAGTAGTTGTTCCATGAAGCTTATGGTGATATAGCGTATCTCCTATATGTAAATGTGGATGAGCCATTTCTGAAAGTCTTGGTTCAGTTCTGGTATCCTGGTACTGCTGCTTCACTTTTAATGAAGAAGATATGATGCCTACGTTTAAAGAGTACTTGGCTCTTTTCAATCTACACAAGGTGAAAAGGAAATTGGTCTATGCCAAGCCTCCTAAAAACAAAACCAACACTCAAGGCTCCAAGCTCTCACTGGTATGAGTGATGGTTGGGTCAAGGGGCTGATACGGAAGAGAGGAGGCAATTTTAATTTTCCCTGGTCAAGTAACTGAAACATAATTTCGGTTCATCCAAATAAAGAAAAGATGGTGGACCTTCTGGCTATTGCAATCTCCGGCCTGGTTATCTTTCCGAAGGTCTTGAGAAATATCGATGTAGCGTTGTTAGATTTCTTTAAGCAACTGAAGAGAGAAGTGCCAGTTGTATTAGCTAAAACTTTCATTTCCCTGAATGCGTGCCGAAAAGTGGAAGGTGTGCATTTTGGTGGGTGTGCTCCCTTACTCTAGGTTTGGTCCCTTAGTCACTTCTGGAAATGCCCAACATTGGCCTTGTCAAATGTATTTTCTCCAAATTTCTCTCCTCTCTGGGAGTTTTTGGCAAAATAATAGCCAGTTGTTAAGAAGAGCAAGTGGATTGATATCTTCAAAGACCGTCGAGATGAAGACATTAGATGGAGGGTTCCTTGGATGGGTCATACTAAAGTCCTGTACAAATATGGGGATTTCAATTTTTTGATGTTAATTGGTTAATGAGGAGGAATTGGATGTGCCCCTCTGCTAGTATCTCATTAGTTTGGGTCTCGACAGTTCACCCTATTCACTATTGGTCTTAGCATGTCAGAATTTGAGTTCCAGGTAGAGTTTAGGCATAAGGTACAGTCAAACAGTGATTTGTGGAACCATTGTTATCGTATGGAGTTGGAGTCAAATAGTCATTGCATGTACACCCCTGACTATGATATTTAGAGGTGTACAAGAATGAATGACAGGGTCATAGTACCTACACCTGGACAAGCTAAATCTTTAGAAGAACACTTGAAGGTAATCCCTACAAAAGCTGACATCCTAAGAGAAAAGCTGAGAAGGGAAAAGTTGGAAATAGAAGCCTTACGAAAACAAAACCAACGGGACAAATTCGAGTCAAACCTTGATGTGGAAAAACATAAAAGGGAGACGGAGCGGGTAACGAAGCTGTATATGGATTTGGAAAAGAAGTTTGAGATTCACAGGGTTAATTTTCTCAATTTCTAGACTACTGTTCGAAATGCTGACCTGAGAAAAAACCCCAGAACAGTGGAAACAAGAAATAGAGCATGTTGTGGGAAAAGAGGAAGAGCGTGGAAAGCAGGAGATCGAGAAATATAGACGGGCACTTACTGAGGAAAGGAGGAAGGGTAAGCATGCAACTGAAAATGAGAATGGAAAGCAAGTTCTTGAAAAAGGGAAGGAAAATGTGGTTGCATGGAAAAGGAAGGCCCACGATAATAAGACTCGTTTATTTAAGCTCCAAATAGCATATGATGAGACTAGTGAAAAGCTGAAACAAAGCCAAGCTTTTGTTGTTGAGTTGCAAGCCAAGGTGGAAGACCTGAACCATTCGCTGCATGTTCTTTAGAGCCATCACACTTACACAGAACTCTAGGCTAGCTTAAATGAGAATGATTCCCTGAGAGAGCAAGTGGAAGAAATGGACAACATCATTTAGGAGTACAAAATGAAGATCTTGGTCCTTGAAGATATAGCTAATGGAGGAAGTGACTACTGGTTTACTCATCTCTGAGACAATGCACTAATGTTCCAGGAACGGGATCATTTCGATAAGACTGTCATGAAGCAAGTACAGGATGTGGCTCGACACGTGATGATGCTGGCTACTAAACCTGCAACCCTTCGTTAGTACATCAAGCCAGTAGGGGAAGTGGGACCAAGACTTATGGGGCTTATTGAAGAAATCAAGGAATTAGGAGTTTGTGTTGAAAAATATTTGTAGAAAATTTGAAATTTCTTGTAATAAGGACCTTTCGTATTCAATAAAGAGTTGTTTTTTAGCAAATATTTTATAGAATTAATGACCCTTCGCTTGCATTCATGCATTTGATTTTACTTTTGTGTGTTTTGTTGGTTTTCTTTGCATTTATTTGTTTATGTTTTTGTATGCATTCGTAAAATGATGAGAAATTAACTTAAATAAAAATGATGACAGAAATTTAAAAAAGCAAAAATAACCCATGAATACGAAACTCGGTCCCAAGTCAAAGCGATGGAAGACGGAGTGGCAACCTTTGAAACCAACCACAAAAGCACCCAAGATTGATTAGATAAGTTGGAAACTAACTTAAAGCAAGAAATGGAGCTAGTACACCGAAAGACAGTCAGCTCGATTGTGGCAATGTTGGGATTCAAGAACCCAAATACATCAGAAATTGGAGAGGAAACCAATGCTCTGCCCTGATTCCAGGGAAAGATTTTCACTCATCCTGGACTGCAAAAAGAAGCTTCAACACCAAAGGCTAAGCTGACTCCCCACTTTGCTGACTCCTCTGTCCAAAACAAGTTTAAAGCCAATACAGATGGAGCTCACAACTATGAAGTACTCTACCTAGATGAAATTGCTGACAAGGAAAAAACTGAGAAAAAGTGGGAAGACCGTTATGAGAAGTTGGAAGAAATGATCAAGTCATTTTAGGAAGGAAGTATACATGGTGGCGTAGATGCCAAAGACCTGATCCTAGTAATAGACTTAGTGGTACCTCCAAAATTTAAGATCCCAGACTTTGAGAAGTACAATGAAACACATGTCCTTCGGCTCATCTAACCATGTATTGCAGGAAGATGTCAATGTATCTAGATAATGAAAAGTTGCTCATTCATTGCTTTCAGGATAGCCTAGTAGGGTTAGTTGCACGCTAGTATACACAGTTGAGTCGGGTCAACATTAGATCGTAGAAGGATTTATCCAGAGCTTTTAGCGAACAATACAAACATGTCTTAGACATGGTTCCAACCTGATTAATCTTGCAAGGGATGGAACAAAAGCATCATGAGAGTTTCTGCCAATACGCGCAAAGATGGAAGGATGTAGCTGCTCAAGTTCAGCCACCATTGCTACAGAATGAAATTACACCGATGTTCATAGAGAAATTGAAAGGTTCTTTTTATGACCGCATGATAAATCACGCGACTAAAAGCTTTGCAGACATGTTGATGAATGGAGAGCTAATTCTGGCGGCTGTGAAAAGTGGAAAGTTGGATAGTGGAGAAATGAAGAAATCCTTCAAAAAGAGAGAAAATGAAGTCAATGCAACTAATGTTTACAACCCCGGTTATTCAAAGGGTGTGGTCTTTAATAAGCCCAAATTTCGACTACAGCTCCAGCCCCTGTTGCAGCAAGTTCTCCAAAGGAAGAACGAAAATATCAAGGGAATTTGAAGCCATATTTCCCTTATATTCCAATGATGTATGCGGAGTTGTTTGTTGAACTAGTCAAATCCCAAATGGTGCTACCAAGACATGTCCCTCCTTTCTCACCCCATACCCGTCATGGTATGATAAGAGGCACAGTGCGAATACCATGCAGGAATTAGGGGGTACACTATTGAGAACTACACTACTTTTAAAAGAGTGGTGGATGGTTTAAGGGAATCAGACATGTTATCATTCGACACATCTGAAGAAAAAAAAAGAATTATTTGCCAAACAATCAAAAGGCAGGAATGAACACAGTTATCGAGGAGGAAGACAAGATGATTAAGGAATATGTTGCTGAGGTCAAAGCACCCATGAAGTGGGTATGGGCCCAAATGATGGTAGCTAAGATGTTGGAAGAAGAAGCCCAAAAGCTAGAGGGTGAAGGCGAGTCGTATTGCGAGTATCATAAGGTAGGAGGGCATGGAATTAAGGGTTGCTTAGAGTTTAAGCAATTGATTCAAAATAAAATGAATGGAAAAGAATTGGAGTTCTTTGAGAAAGAAAACAAGGAGTGTATGTCGGACATTTGTGCATCAGATGAGTCATCCTCTAAGGTAGATTATTCTAGGATAAAGCCTTTGGTTATTAAGAATAAGGCAAAAGTTAGTGAACCTACAAAAGGTGTAATCCCGCGTCTTATAATCAAGGCACCAACCCCGTTTCTATAAAAGGACAGTAAGCATGTCCTATAGAAATACGCTTACACAGTGTCGGCCCCGGAGGAATCACTTGTTGAAGAATAGGTAAAAAAGGAGTCGGTTAATGAAGTAAGTCATTTTATAAGGAGTGGAAGGCTTTATTCCCAGCCGATAGCAGAAGATAGAGATGCAGCACAAAGAAAGGTAGCTGCAGAAGAGCCTGAGAAAGAAGATAGTAGAGATTTCTTCAAGGAAAAATTGCCAGTATACCATGAGCAGGTGAAAGAGTTAAAGGCTTAAGAATTCCTGATGATTCTTAAGCATAGTGAATACAGCGTGGTGGAGCAACTCCACAAACTCTCGGCTTGAATCTCTATGTTGTCTTTGTTATTGAGTTCTGAAAGTCACCGTTAGGCCTTGTTGAAAATTTTGAACCGAACATTCATATCAAAGGAAATCACCACTGACAAGATGGACATGTTGATTGGTAATATTGTTGTTAACAACTTTATCTCATTCAATGATGAGGAAATACCAAAGGAAGGAAGGGGATCAAGTAAAGCTCTACATATCTCCACAAGATGCAAGGGATATATGCTATCGGGCGTCCTTATTGATAATAGGTCAGCCCTGAATGTTCTACCATTAGCAACACTGAAGAAGTTGCCTATAGATAGCTCTCATATGAGAGCATATCAAAATATAAAAAAAGTATTTGATGGAATGTAGAAAGATGTGTTGGGAAAAATTGAAGTGCCATTGCATATTGGACCATCAAGCTTTGACGTAGAATTTGTGGTTATGGATATTAGGCCCAGTTATAGCTGCTTGCTTGGGCATTTATGGATTCACACAGCAGGAGCGGTCCCATCTACCTTACATCAGAAGTTGAAATTTGTGATTGACATCCAATTGATAATTGTACGTGCAGAGGAAGAAATCATTGCATCAGTAACTACTGATACACCCTTTATCGAGATTGATGAGGGTAATCTTGAGTGTCACTTTAGGACATTAGAGCTAGTCAATGCAACCTTTGTTACCGAAGGGAGTAAGGTGCCTGAGCCAGAACTATCCAGCTGCGCAAAGATGCAAGTTAAACAAACTCTTGGAAAATGAGCTGAGGTTGGGAAAAGATTTGGGAAAAGACACCAAGGGAGGTTGTATCTTGTGGTAATCCCAGCAAAAAAGGATCGGTTTGGCTTGGGATTCAAACCCACTGAATGGAAGAGGAAGACAGAAATAAGGAAGCACCAAGAGAGAGAAGGGCAAGACTGAAAGGGGAAGAAATTGAGTGGGAGCCAATGACATTTCCGCCTTTAAGCCATAACTTTAGATATAGAGGCATGTTGGATCCGAATGCCCGAGTCGATGAGGAGGATGAAGCAAATAATGACCTGTGTAAAATATTTGAAAAGATGAGCATTAATGCTATAATGGATGAGGAAGAAGAGAACAAGTACTTGTCCAAGATTTACCACTGCTTTGAATTCGACAACTAGACTGCCAAAGAAATCCTTGTAGTCTTTAAGACAGTTTCAGAGTAATTCTCAGAACCTACCCTTTTACCTTTAGACCCGAAGGCAATTAGGGATCTTATGTAAAGGGTCTATGTCAAACTCTATAATTTGAATTTCAATAAAGATGCATTCTCTTTCTTCCAACAAAAACTTGTGTGGCAAACTCTTTTCATAAATAAAACTCAAAGTAAAGAACTAAAAAACAAATCATTTTATTCATATTTTTTCTCTGTATATATCCTTGTCCTTTTTCTTTGCAGGTCTTCGGATATCAATGACCTAAATGACTCTCAGTCCGACGCTGGACTTGATTTTGAATTACCTTTATGCTTAGAGGAAGTCGATGGTGTTAATAATGAAGAAGAATATGACTTGCCCAGAGATCTTCTTAAAATGGTAGAATAAGAGGAAAAACAGATTCTCTCGTACAAAGAAGAGCTAGAAATACTGAACCTTGGCACCAAAGAAGAAAAGCGGGAGGTAAAGATTGACACCACCATTACAGCCAATACTCGACAAAGCTTGAATGAGCTTTTGAAAGAATTTAAGGATATCTTTTCCTGGTCATATCAAGACATGTCGGGTCTCGACATTGACATCGTTGTACATCGACTTCCTATAAAATTGGGATGCGGGCCTGTGAAGCAGAAGCTAAGTATCCAAAATGGGTCATATCAAGACATGTCGGGTCATATCAGAGATGAGGTGAAAAATTAGTTTGACACAAGATTTTTAGAGGTAGCTAAGTATCCAAAATGGGTGGCCAACATCGTCCCAGATCCCAAGAAGGATGGAAAAGTATGTATGTGTGTTGACTATAGGTATCTCAATAGAGCAAGCCCCAAAGACAATTTCCCGTTACCACACATAGACACGTTACTAGATAACACAGCTAGACATTCCCTTTTCTCTTTTATGGATGGGTTTTTTGTGTATAATTAGATTAAAATGTGCCTAGAAGATATGGAAAATACCACATTCATAACACTTTGGGGAACTTTTTGTTATAAAATAATGCCCTTTGGTCCGAAGAATGCAGGGGCAACTTACCAAAGATCCATGGTCACTCTTTTCCATGACATGATGCATTGGGAAATAGAAGTATACGTAGATGATATGATCGACAAATCCCGATCTGAGGAGGAGCATTTGGTGAACTTAAAGAAACTCTTTCAAAGGCTGAGGAAGTTCTAGTTAAAGCTTAACCCAAACAAGTGTACATTTGGGGTTACATCAGGAAAATTATTTGGTTTGTGGTAAGCAAAAGAGGAATTGAGATTGATCTAGACAAAATTAAGGCCATACAAGAGCTCCTACAACCTCAAATACAGAAAGAGGTTTGGGGTTTCCTGGGGAGGTTAAACTATATCTCCCGTTTTATCTCCCAGTTAACTGATAAGTTTGATCCAATGTTCAGACTACTCAGAAAGAATAACCCAGGCACATGGAATGAAGAATGCCAGACAGTTTCAGAAAAGATCAAGGAACAATTAACTAATCCTCTTGTACTAGTACCACCAGTTCTAATTAAGCCATTGATTCTATACTTGACAGTATATGAAAACTCTATGGTTTGTGTGCTGGGCCAACGTGATGATACTGGAAGAAAAGAAAAAGTAATATATTACCTGAGTAAGAAGTTCACTGATTGTGAAACCAGATATTCTTCAATTGAAAAACTATGTTGTGCTTTGGTATGGGCAGCTAAAAGGCTCAGGCAATATATGTTATATCACACTACATGGCTAATCTCAAAATTGGATACTTTAAAGTTCATGATGGAGGCTTCAGCCTTGTCAGGAAGATTAGCACATTGGCATATGCTACTATAAGAGTTTGATATCCAATATGTAAGCCAGAAAGCAATAAAGGGGAGTGTCATGGCTGACTTTTTTACAAGCGGTGCTTTTGAAGACTATGAGGCACTAAATTTCAATTTCCCTGACGAAGACCTGATGTGTATTTCAGAAGATAGTGAAGTCCCCATGGAATCATGGGTCTTGAACTTCGATGGTGCAGTAAATGCTTTAGGACGCGACATTAGGGAAGTTTTTGTTTCACCAAAATAAGATTGCTACCCTTTCACAAGTCGTTTAAATTTCTTCTACACCAATAATATGGCAAAATATGAGGCTTGCATATTGGGTTTAAGAGAGGCTGTTAAGAGGAAAATATGTACCTTGAAGGTCTTTGGAGACTCGGCCTTGGTTATCTATCAAATACGATTGGGAAAAAAGATGCAAAGTTGATAGAATATCAAAAGTTGGTCCTTGAATTAACCAAAGATTTCGATATGATCACCTTTAAGTACCTCCCCAGGGAAGACAACCAGATGGCTGACACCTTAGCCACTTTAGCTGCCATGTTTAAAGCAAGTGAAGGATCCGAGATGATACCCATCAAGTTGCAAATGCTAGACTCCCTAGCTCACTGCTATGACGTGGAAGAAGAAAAAGACGGCTTACCTTAGTACCACGACATTCTAAAGTACCTAAAATTTAGGGAATATCCACCCCAAGCTACTGAAAATGAGAAGAAAGTGATTAGGAAAATGGCACCAGGGTATGTTCTTAATGGAGAGATCTTGCATAAGAGAAGTCGAGATCAGATACTTCTAAGATGTGTAGATGCCAAAGAAGCACAATTGATTTTAGAAGAGGTTCACGAGGGAGTTTGTGGAACCCACCCTAGCGGCTTCACCATGGCCAAAAGGATTATCTGCTTCGGATATTATTGGTCAACTATGGAAGGAGATTGCATCAATTACTCTCGTAAATGCCAAATTTATGCCGACAAGGTTCATACACCTCCACAATCACTTCATATTATGTCATCTCCTTGGCTTTTTTCCATGTGGGGCATAGATGTTATCGGACAGATTTACCTGAATGCGTCAAATAGGCATCATTTTATTTTGGTAGCTATTGACTACTTCACAAAGTGGGTGGAAACAACCTCATATGCAAATGTCACCAGGTCTACGGTTTGCAAATTCCTAAAAAAGGAAATTATTTGTCGGTATGGCTTACCTAAAAGTATCATTATCGATAATGCCTTCAATCTGAATAACAGGATGATAACTAAAGTCTGTGAGTAGTTTAACGTCAAGCATCATAATTCAGTGGTATATCGCCCAAAGATGAACAGAGAAGTGGAGGCTGCAAATAAGAACATTAAGAAGATAGTTGCAAAAATGGTTGATACTTATAAGGACTGGCATGAGAAGCTACTGTTTGCCTTATATGCCTATCGAACTGCAGTACGAACTTCTACTGGGGCAACACCCTTTTCATTGGTGTATGGAGTGGAAGCAGTACTACCAATTGAAGTTGAGATACCATCACTCCGTGTCTTAATGGAGGCAAAGTTGGAAGAAGTGGAATGGGTTCAGGCAAGGTATGACCAGTTAAATCTAATTGAGGAAAAAGGTTGAAAGTATTGCGTCATGGGTAGATGTACCAAAGAATCATGATAAGGGCACATGAGAAGAAAGTTCGCTCGAGAGAATTCCAAGAAGGTGATTTGGTATTAAAGAAGAAGTTACCAATCCAAAGCGATTCCTGAGGAAAATGGACACCAAATTGGGATGGACCTTACGCTGTAACAAAGGTTTTCTTAGGTGGGGCATTAATTTTGGCTGAAATGGATGGAGATGAACTTCAGAGCCCGATAAACTCAGATTCAGTCAAGAAGTATTATGTCTGAAGAAAAAGAAAAAATAGAAAAATGGAAAAAGAAAAAAATTAAAAAAGAAAAAAAAGAAAAAAGAAAAAATGGAAAAAAGAAAATAATAGGGGGTTCAAAATGAAAACCCGTAAAGGGCGTTTTGAAACCAAAGGATGACTTGAGTTGAAAACCCACAAATGGTGGCTCAGGTAATTGATAACCAGGGTAATTCTCTTGGGAACATAACACAGATGAGTTATATGCTTTCTCACATTGTCACCATTGTCGAAGTCTGCTCAGCATGGGTAACATTTAGGATATCTCACAGTTTTTAACAGGAGGAGTTTTGGTCATTAATATTTGAACACTTGTAATCTCCTTTCTGTTTGCCACAATATTGATAAATTTTTGTTTCTTCAGCCTTCCTTTCTTTGCTTAGACCATCTTCATTCTTCGTATAAGCATCTTGCATTAAAATGATAATTAATAAATTTAACATCACTTAAAACATACAAAAGATTTTTGGGCATTACTTTGAAATTTGTTTAAAAGGGTGTTGGAACTATGAGGTATTCCATGGTTAAGTTTTGAACTCGAGGCATGAAAAGTGTCAAGTACATGAAGATGTTTAAGATAGAAATAAGTTTTGCTGCAGGGATTCCCAAGCAAACAATTCAAAGTTCTCTGTGAAGAAGAAAATCAATGAGTCCTCAAGAAGTGTTGAGGGTCTTTAAACATTACTTTGAGATAGTCTGCTTCCCACAACAATGAGAACAATTTTACAGACAATGGAGGAGATAACTAAGGAAATAGGGGTTTTTTATCCGAGTTTCAAGGATGCTCAAGAAGGCTTGTCTCTGAATACTGATGATGGCATAACCTTTCTTCCATGACAATGAGAACAATTTTATAGACATTGGAAGAATAGTAGGATCTTTATTCAAGAAAGCTTGTCACTGAACATTGATGTATCAACTACAATAATAATTTGTCAAATGCCAAAAGAGTATTGAAGAATATAAGGATAAAGTCAATCCTTCCAACCAAGAGTACAAGATAAATGGACTGAGTGAACAAATATGCAGGGATCAAATGTTCTCTATGAAGCAAAAAGGTACTAAGAATGAGAATGGTGAAACAAAGATAATGGAAATGACTATCTATGATTATTTTGTCAACCATCGTAACATATAGTTGCAATATTCTGATAATTTTCTATGCATTAATATTAGCAAGCCAAAGCATCCCATGTATATTCCCATTGAGCTTTGTTCTTTGGTGTCCTTGCAATGTTGTACGGAAACTCCTTACACCTTGCAAAGAGCTTCCCCGATAAAAAAAAAGCTATAGAAAATGATGGATATATTGTCTAAACTTTTATGTCCTAGAAATTATGGCGCTAAACCCATTATGCAGCCTGGTGGTGTTTTGGTGAAACCCCAATTTCACCCAAATTGAAGGACATGTCCTACAAAATAGGCAATGGTGAAGATTTCTTTCCAAGGAATGGTCAGTGGAATTTTAATAAACAAGAAATTGGTGAAGCCAACTAGGATTGAAAGATGGGCGATGGCTAACTTTTCTACTCATTGTGATCCTAGTAAACAATGTGCAAAGTCTTGTTCAGTATTGAGAAGTGAAAGGAATTCATACCGAACCTTCATCTGAGGAGATGGGCCAGAATAGACGCTTACCATCTGTTGCCAAAGTTGAGAAAATGTTTGAGATGATATAATCCAACTTTCTCAGAGCATCACAATTTCTTCTGTGTATGTTGCCTGACAAGAAAACTAATTCTGATAAAAGGATTTTAAAAAGCAAAAGTGACATGCATTCATGACTAGGCATCCCTAGGGGCATGTTCATCTTAGTTATAGCATTTATTTGAATTTTGACAGGTATAGAACCCGTTTATTTATCCAAGCATATGGAGGATGAAACTTTTCTTGGAATTTGCTTATCTATTCAAGCATAAAGAGATAGAACTCGCCTATCCGTTCGGGCACTTAGAGAATGGAACCTGTTTATCTATTCAAGCATAAGGAGAATGGAACCCGCCTATCCGTTCGGGCATTTGGAGAATGGAACCTACTTATCTATTCAAGCATAAGGAGAATAGAACCCGTCTATTCGTTTGGGCATTTGGAGAATGGAGCCTGCTTATCTATTGAAGCATAAGGAGAATAGAACCTGCTTATCTATTCAAGCATAAGGAGAATAGAACTTGCTTATCCGTTAAAGCATTTGGAGAATGGAACCCGCCAGTCTGTTCAGGCATTGAGTTTTGACAAGTTTGGTAATTGGAGAAAATCAGTGTCCTTCGTTCTTTGCTCTATTTCTGTTTCACTGGAATGACCAAAGAAGGGCAACTGTTGTCACTGAATTTTTACCTTCGTTTTATATCGTTATTAGTTTAATTGTTATATTAATTTAGTATTAGTATTATTGCACTAGTGTTATACTGTTAATGTAGTAATTAGGTGTCATATAGTATTGATAATATAGTTAGTATTATTGTTATGTATAATAGTTAGTTACTAAAACACAAAAAATATGAAAGGTCTATTTTAATATAAACAGTCCATTTGTATTAAAAGTAAAACCCATTACATTATAAAGAGGTCCATTACATTAATAAAAACCATTAGAAAAGAGGCTTGTTTGGCCAAAACATGTTAAACCCGAAGCCCTAATGGCCATTCTTTGTTTAGGCGCAACCAAAGGATCACCGTTGGATCAAAGGCAGATCCAACGGCGCATATCACACGTAGGAAACCCTAGTCTTAAGGGGTGTAGCGCCGCACGTCCCTCTACCGTTGGATCTAGAAGCAATCTAACAACCCAGATCACTTCGGAGCATATCACGCGGATCGTCACCCGCGTGTGGTAGCCACGCACCTGCCGTTCAAGCTTCCACCAGCCGATTCATCTTCTCCGACGAGCATCCGCACTATTTCCTCCATAAACCGCTCCTCACCAACTCCAATTGTAGTCATCAGAAACATACAAAAGGAAACAAAAGGGATTAAAACCCTAAATAGAGCATAGTTGATGAAATAACATAAGACCAAATCCCTAATTTGAAGCCATGGCGATAATCAGGCACAATCCGAATCAAATCAAAAGCAATTCAGGGTAGAAATCGGGATTCATGCTTGAGATTCAAGCGAATTTGTAACTATAAATAGGGGCACTGTAATTCCATGTAACACAGAATTTACACAGGATTTAGACAACAAGTTCATATACGAAATATACAAAATATAGCATTCAAGTTTCAAAATTATAGCGAGCAAGCAAGTGTAATCATTTTTCAGAGAAATAAAAGTAAGCATTCTTCTGGTAATTCTTTTTTATGTTTATATTTCGAATTTAAATAAAGAAAAATGGATAGCATTTTTTACCTCTGCTTTGTATAGCACCGCCGCATATTTTGGTTTCGATCAAATCTTCGGTGAAGAATACGAGTTGAAACTCGCCAGATTCTGAAAAAAGAGGTGGTTTCTGGAAATTTCACCGCCGGCACGGCGGATGTTCATCGTGTTCTTCAATCTATGAAGAACACGAAGAACAAGGCCAGAGGATTTTTAGAGCATCGGTTTGATCCATTTGAGAGGGGGGAATAAAATGATTTTTGTTATAACTTTGGCTATATATACCAACCCATTTGACCGACCTATATTCACCTTTGACCCACGCCCTTCTTTAATGGGTCTTATACTGCAGCTCTTCAACCTTCATTTCATTCAATTTCGTCCTTTTTTCTTAAAAATTGACCACCGAATTTCACTCTTTATTCAACTTTTAACCTTTGCATTTTGCTTTCTTTCAATTTAGTCCCTAATTCAGTTTTTCTTTTAAAAAATAAAAGCTAATTCCCTTTTTCTTTTATTTAAAAGTTTAGCAATTATTTAGATTATTAATTTAATTTAAGTAATTTATCTTTTTTTTCTTTGTTTTCCTTATGTGAATATGTGTATGTTTAAAACCTTAGGAATAGGTTCTTTCAAAACTTAGAATAGAGACATGTGTGCAGTAAAATTTCCTTCATAACTTTAATAAAATACACTTAATTGGATTATGACTTTAATTGTTAAAATAAATATAGACATTCTTAGGGTTTAATCAATATTTAAAAAGCTCAAACACACCAAATTGTTGTTGTTTTAAAAGTGAAAACTAATTAATGTGGTGTTTTACCAAATGGAAATGACGGGTTAGCGCTAGGAGTGTTGGCGGTGATTAGAGTTTATTTTCTAGGGGTAAGACCGTTAAAATAGATTTATATTCTTTGAACGGACAAATAAATTGAAGCTTTGCGAACTTGCAAATTCCAATTTTCAAAACGCTTTTTGAAAATCAATTAGGTACCAATTTTTTGGCGTTGTGGGGTGCTAACCCTTCCCCACACGTAACCGACCCCCGAACTTGTTTTCTTTTATTTTTGTGGACCAAAAATATTATTTTGATAAATAAAATGTTTTATTAAAATAACCCTTGTTTTAAAAGAGATTCAATTATACTTTTTTTTCAAAAAAAATTAATGACAACTCTGTATTTTCTTAAGTTTTCCAAATAACGTCGATACTCCCAAAAAAGGTTGCGACAGTTTCCATGGAAGATCTAGTTATTGATCCCTCGTTGGCAAATAAATCATTTCCTGTGGGCTGTAAGAATCTTGTTTCTGCATCATGGAGCTCCCCTTTCGGTTTCTTGTAACGTTGATGGTGATATGATAAGTGATTGGAGTGCAGGTGGGATTGGTAGGATTCTTTGCAACTCTGATGGCAAATGTCTTAATTCTATGTTCTAGCTTCTTATCCCCCGGCCTTGAACTCACTCGTTCGGGAAATTGATTCTTTGGTTAAAGAAAGGGATGTTATACTGCGTTTTACGAATATTGTCGCTGATGGTTTGGCAAAACAAGGGATTTGATGAATTCTTGTTGGACAATTAGTATGATTCGGGTGGAGGTTTCTTTTGTTTAGTTTATGGATTGCTATGGATGTATTTATCTCTTTGGGTGTAATTAAACTTGATTTTATTAATAATATTTATGAGACTATTTTTCTCCTTCCGCTATCTAATGATGTACACTATTGTATATAGAAGATATGAATGAGATTTTTAATGAGGCCTCCAATTTTTATAAAAAATTATATTAAAACAATATAAATTTTAAAATTATATGAATAATCATTAAAAAACTTTAAAATCTTAATAATTCAATGAGTATATAAAGAAATATACTAAAAATTACAAAATTAGATTAATAATCATAAAATTTAAAATCTTAATTCAATAATTATATCTATAAAATTATAATAAAAATTTTAAAATTTTAAATTATATAAATAATCGTTAAAAATTTAAGATTTTAAAATTTTAAATCTTAATTCAATTAGCATATCTATACAACTATATTAAAATATTAAAAATTATGTGAATAGTATTTAAACATTTAAATTTGAAATCTTAATTCAATTGGTATATCTATAAAATATATTAAAAATTATAAATTTTAAAATTATATGAATAATATTTAAAATATTAAAGTTTAAAATTTTAATTCAATGAATATATATGTATAACATTATATAAAAAATTATAAAATTTAAAATTATATGAATAGTCTTAAAATTTTAAAATATTAATTCAATGAGTATATCTATAAAATTATTTTAAAATTTTAAAACTTTAAAATTATTTGAATAATCTTTAACAAATTTTAAAATATATATAAATTTTAAAATTATCTGAATATTTTTTACATTTTTAAAAATTAAAATGTAAAATCTTAATTCAATCATGCAATTACTCTCTCACTTTTTTCTATTTAAACATTTTTTTCTCACCGAATATTATACACCCTTTCTCTTTCTCTTTCTCATTTTCTTTATGCAGCTACTCTTTCCCTCACCATTCAAATATTTTCTCTTTTTTGTCAGAGCTTCGATCGCCCGTTATCGTTGGGCGTGTGAGACACCAACCATGTCTTGGTGTACAGCACAACCTTACGAGTAGAACCTTGGTCACCATTGTTTCTTTTCCACCATTGTCAGTCTTATCCTTCTTGTTTTGTGTTGGTAAGCCTTAAGAATATGAAGTTAATTCTTTGATGTTTTCGACCTGTGGATTGGCATATTTGAGCTTATTGTGTTTAATAGTTATATATTTTCATACTCTTCACGCACAGCCTTTTTTACCGTTTCCTTCTTTTGCATCTAATGGATCAACAATCTAAATTGTCTATCACAAGTAAAACACGTACGACTTGAAATAGAATGCATAAAATCAATTAACAAATTTTTATGCTTGTCATGATCTAACATAGAATACTTTGTAATAGTATACTTAGAAATATCCTTCACATTAGGATTCAAATATTGATGCAAATTCTTTAAGTTTTTCATGTTCGATGCATAACCATGAAATAAAACAGTCTCAGCAAATAATTGAAAATATTTTTTGATCAAATGAAGTTACCATATCTAGACTTTCAGTAGAAAAATTCTTATAAGTTTAGAATTTATCAATATGCCTTTTAAGGTAGGGTTAGATATGCCAATATTAGAATCGACTTTATATTTTGAAATTCATTCAGAGTGTTTAATGAATTTATGATGATCCCAAACAAAAGAAGTTTTTTTACAAAACTCTCCTAAATTTGTAGCCCTTCGTTTTGCAACAGCTTGTCCATCAACTGCTTCAAAAAATTGATCATTACCATACTTTTCAAACAAAAAAAATCATTTTGGTAGAAGAGGAGTATACCTCTTTTAGGTTGTTGATCCATTAGATGCAGAAGAAAATAACGGTGAAAAAAAAGCTGCACGTGAAGGGTATGAAAATATATATCTATTAAACACAATAAAATCAGATATACCAATCCACAAGCCCAAAACATCAAAGAGTTAACTTCGTATTTTTAAGACTTACTAACACGAAACAAGAAGAAGTAGATTGACAATGGTTGAAAAGAAGGAATGGTGACCAGAGTTCTACTCGCAAGGTTGTGTTAAACACCAAGGTATGGTCAGTGTCTCACAAGAACAATACACTGAGCGATCGGAGTTCCGACGAAAAAAATATTTTAATGGTGAGTAAGAGAGTAGTTGCAAAAAGAAAAGGAGTGTGTAGTGTTTGATGAGAAAATAAGTTTAAATACGAAAAGTGAATACGAAAAGTGAGAGAGTAGTTGCAGAGTTAAGATTTTAAATTTAAAACTTTTACAGATTATTCAGAAAATTTTAAAATTTAAAATTTTTAAAATTTTTAAAATAATTTTATAGATATATTCAATGAATTAATATTTTAAAATTTTAAGATTATTCATATAATTTTAAAAAATTTAATATACATATATCTATTGAATTAAGATTTTAAATTTATTTTTTAAAATATTGTTCATATAATTTTAAATTTTATAATTTTTAATATAATTTTATAGATATATTCATTGAATTAAGATTTTAAATTTTATAATTTTAAAGACTATTCATATAACTTAAAATTTTTTAATATAATTTTATAGATATATTATTTGGATTAAGATTTTAAATTTTAAAAATTAGTCATATAATTTTTAATATTTTTAATTTTTAATATAATTTTATAGATATATTCATTGAATTGAGATTTTAAATTTTAAAATTTTTAAATATTATTCATATTTTTTATTGGCAAAACATATGAATCTAATAAGGACGAAATTATACAAGTCATTGTTATCATGCGCCTCGTTAAAAACTTCTCTAACCTAAATGGTGGAAAAAAGTACTCCATGATAATAGACAAGAAAAAATGCCAAAAAACAACCGCTAGAAATGAAACAAACCAACACACACAACTACGGCTAACAAACCAGCCTCTAATGCTCGGATCCGTACACATCACCCAACCCCTCACACTAGCAAACCATCACGTTAACATTCCCAAACCTCGCATATTCGCAGCAAAGCATGAATGCCATCATTTTCGAATATCTCCCACAAACGATCCTTGGAAATCCGACCCCAAGAAGTCCTTCAATAAACGTGGCAAGGGAAAACACATCCCACCAAAGCAAGAACCAACAACAAATCGTCCTCACCACATCACAGGAAAACATGATATGATCAAGTTTATCCTCACTAGAGGATTGTACCATGATCCTCGATAATATGTGATATATTCTGAATGATCTCATCCTGTCTACCTAAAGTATTTACTCCTATAAAATTTCCCAGTCGCCTTAGCATCCCGAAAAAAGGCTTGCTGAAGTTCTGAAAATTAGAGTCTGTAAAAGATTCGTTCGCTACTTTACGCGGTCGTCCTCAGCCTTTTTTCATATGAGAAATATCCACTACAACCCTTCGTTCTAGAGATCCGGTAGCACAAGGAGTCTCAATTGCATTTACTTGAGCATTTGAATCCTACCCAACTACAATTATCGTCGTATCATTTCGAGTCTTGGAGTTTAACTTAGACACTATTGGTTGCATCTCAGCTTCCAACCCTTTCCTAATATCACCCCTTCCACACTCGACCCCATCTAGCATCCCTTCCCAACCTCCACGGTTTCCAGCCTCTACACGATCAACCACCCCCATTATCTCATCAGAAACCCAAACAAAACCCTCAAAAGATAACTCACATCGAAGATAAGATTCCCAAAGCCAATGATCTTTCCAACAAGGTTGATTCCCACGTGATGCAGGGACAGACATGTCATCAATCCCCCTAAAATGATTTCCAACATCCTCTTCTTGTTGTTGCTAAACACCTTTTAGCTTCTCATCCCGATTCACAAGTTTTTCTCTATCTTTGGACCCATAGTCACAACTCAATTCATCATCTTCACTACATCCCTCCATTGTCTCTATTCTCACCATCTCAACCTTTTGAACCCAAATTGGAAAAGACAAACCCTTTACAATCAAGTCCAAAACCTCATCAATCCTTTCACATTGTTCAATCTCAATTATCACACGACTCTTCTCAAAAGCTTTCGGATCTTTTGTTGCTTCATCTATTCAAATAAACTTGCCCCAAATTCATGCTATATTCTGGAATAATTCCACAGACCAAGCACACATAGGCACACCACTAATAGATAACCAAACACTACGAGAACCAATCAAGATTTTGCGCGTGTAACGACCCAAATTTTGGTTTAGTGAATTGGGTCTCTGACCTAGGTATTGGGCCCTTATGTTATGAGCCCAATTAAATAATTTGGATATGGGCTTTGAGCCTTTATTTAATGGCTTTATTCAAGTTGGGAGAAGGGTTTTTAAATTTTAAAAAGGGGTTGGGGTGGTTGGAAAGAAATAAAAAAAATTTATGAATGAGAGACGGTGAGTTGGGAAGAAAGGAAGAAATGAATTTTAGAGAGAGGGGGAGCTTTCAACCTATTTTTGTCACCGCCCAGTCGTCTGTGGCTGACACGGCCGCTACTATCAGCTTCGTCTCGTCGAGGTGAGTCCAGCCATGGTCATCCCATTGTTGTAGCTATCATCGTTTGTTAGAGTGAGGTAAAAGAAGAAATGGTGTAGCTTGGAACGCCATGATCATCCGTCGTCCACCTAAAACTGCTGCCACCATCGGACTAAGTGATCGAAGAAATGCAGATCTAGAGTTTTTCATCATCGTCTGACAACCGGAAGCCACCACACGTGCCCTACGCACCGCCGCCTACGCGCGCACAGCTTCAGGACTGGGTGAACAGCTCTCACATGCACCCGCGCCACATTGGATTGGCCACCCCGAGTGCATATACACCCGCTCTCATATGATCCCGCGCTAAGGTGTAGCGTGCTATCGTGGTCTACGTTGCACTGGATCATCGGTGCCTTGACTGTCGCAGTTGACCACCGCAAAGCCATTGACCTCTGTCGTTGATCACTTCTATTTACCGGCATTGACCGTTGTCTTTTTTAGGGGACCCTACCTGAGACTTTCTCAACATTTTGAATCTATTGGCGTAGTCTGTTTTGCCAAATTCGAACCCAATAAGTTGTTTTTACTCATTTAACCATTCAAATTCACTAAAGTATGTGATTAAGTGATACTTATGGTAATAATTGATATACAAGGATTATTCAGGATCAGATATCAAATCAAGTGGAATATTCGGAAAGCTCGAATGAGGATTTTAGCAATATCGACTTGAGGTTAGTATACCTTGAACTTTTTTTGCTTCATGGGCATCATAAATGTGATTGCTTTGCGTGCTAGTGTCTGCAAAATATGTTGTTGATAAATATGCATGTTTGTGCACCTATAATATGAGAGTTGATATCGATGAGATGATGATGCTATGAATATGATGAGACTCTTGGGGGCTTTAGAGATTGTTTAAGGTCGGTTGTGATGCTCGTTTGATTATTTGATGATTATTTAACTGATTAAAATATTTGTGATGGCTTGTATGTTTATTCGAATAGATTGATGAAATTTGATGGAAATAATATTAAACGAACTGATTGTTGGTGATATTCGAATAAATGGTTATGAAATTGGTAAATATTATTAATTAAATGAACGTGTTAGTAAACCAACCCTAATGACTTTCATAAGCTTTAGGAATCAAGAAAAGTGTTATAAAACTGTAATTCAAGGAAATGATGCAAACCCATGAATAAGGCATTGGTACGACCTTTGGCCGTACCAGTACATGTGGAAATTAAGGATTTCCAGTAAGCCATACCAGTATTGGTACGCGTGTGAGTACCGATACCTAAAGGTATCGCATTAATACTCGTGTTCGAGTATCGGTACCCATTAAACAGAATAATCTATTATCCTAGTAAAAAATATGGAAATGGACGTAGAATATTAATGGGATAATGTGGTTTAATAAAGATAATTAATGAGAATGATTAATATACTCTTTCATGATAATTAGTAACTTGGTAAAGTCTTGTGTGACTTGTTTGTAATAGTACTTGTTTGGTTGAATTACCATTGATTGAAGGGGTCTGGATACCCAGTGAGAGAAATAGTGTGTTACAACACCATGGTTGAAGATTCACGAATGTAGGATCCCGATGTTGAGTGGACGCGGACCTCATTCGAAGACTCGATGAGATTCTGAGCGTTGGTGTATGTATCCTGATGCTTAGTGGTCACAGGCCTCACTCATATATTGTGGTATAATGATTATATGATATGAGAAGCATATGGTTTCTTACTATGCTATATGATTTGGTGGCTAGAGGTAGCGCTATATATATATGATGTTATATTGCCATGTTATGAGTATGGTTGGGCCTTGTGTGCCACGTATGATGATTTATATGATGAGAGCATGTGTTTAGGCGACTAGTGCTAGCGCCACATGTTTATTTATCTTTTCTTATTGCTCATACTAGCTTCCATGCTTATGTTTATGATTAGCATGAAGTATAGTAGAGTAGATGTGTACCATTGAGCTTTGTAAGCTCGGTACTCAGAATCGTTGTTTTCGTGCGTAGGTTGATTGTTGGATCGTGAGATCGTGGAGCACTATCGGTACGGGATTCAAGCATGTGGTGACCTTCGGAGTACAATACTTATATTTAGTGGGCTATGTATTCATAGGACCTTAAGTGGTGGAGTCTATAATTATTATTTTGAAATTGTATTAAATCAAATGTTTTAAATTAAAGCGAAGCTCCTTTGTAATGATTTAAATTGTTTATATATATTTTTAACTATTAAATTTAATGTTTTTGGAAAATACCTTGTTTGGGCTAAACCGAGTTGGAAATTTTATGGGTTTGAGCTTGAAGCCAAAATGTGACATCAGGGTCGAGGGTGTTATAGGGTAAACACTCTTTTATGCAAGCAAATAATCCTCTAACCTCAACATTACTATGTAATATCCGCCGTGATCACGCATAAGGGAAAATTAATAAAACCCTTGACCCTGCAATCAACATAATTTCAACCCCAAGTATCTTCACTTGAAAGATTTTCTCCTCTACCTCAGGAATCGGCGTCAAATTTTTACACCATTCAACTACACAAGAGTTCAAAATTGACACCTTAACCTTATCAATAACATTGTTACCTACCTTCACGAAGATCTTTCATTGTTTATATCACCATCATTGGATTGCATATTTTGATCTTCTAGAGATGAATCCAGATTTCCTTGTTTACGCCGCTGATGGTACTTTAAAAGACATGTGTTTTCACCTTATTTATTGATTAATTTGTTCCCATCATGTTATTCTTTTCATGCATTTTCCATCTTTGTATTTGCATTTTCTTAACTCAGTGGTTCTCCCCTGAATTATCCTTGATTTTATCATATTTTTGTTGCTAATGTCAGTACATGAGCTCTTCCAGAATTGTAGACAGGACTGTCACTGCATAAGTGTTGTTTAGATTGCGTCCAGATCTGTCGCCACATTGACAACTGTCAAAAAAGATAAGATCAAATGATGTCGGTAAAAGGATAAGATCAAAGGACGATGAGCTAGCAGTTTGTTACAACAATGTTTATCTAAGCATGACGTCAGTACAATGCTCGCTGCAATGCTAGCACATCGAAACAGTCATTGTCCGCTGCAATGCTAGCACATCGAAACAGTCATTGTCGCCACAATGACAGCTGTCAAGATAAGATCAAAAGGACGATGAGCTATCCATAAATACAGTTGTCCTGGACGAAACAATCATCTTTTCATATTTTCTTGCTAACATTCGTTTTTCTGTTGATGATTCACTGAGGGAACCCCACTGCCATCATTATATTGTTTATACTTTAATTTCAGTACATTGCTACGACATTACCTATATCACTCACCTTTCATTGTTGCGACATTACACATTGCAATTACTTTATTTTTCTTACTTATTGCATTGACATTGGTAGACTTCCAACAACCGTCCTCGTGGATCGATATCTGACGGGAACTACCTGTCAAATATACTTGCATCGACGTGTGTACGCTTGCACAATTCGTGTGACGTTATTTCACCGGTCAGCCGCCAAAAAGTTTCTCAAACCTCAGGTTGAGCCAACGCCACACTAATCTTAGAACCAAAACTCATTTAGCCATTCCATCACTCTCATCGCATCCGCACGAGCGCATATACGAACAAAATCGAATAGCGCACCATCCCTTGATCATTTGAATGAAATGAAAACATACACCACCTCCCAATGTATATCAAAGGATTCCCATAAGCCATGCCAATGCAACCGATCCGAGATGTTCTTAGCAAACAGTGTCCATACCCGCCATCGAGCACTATCTACGTCGCCAGATCTAGTCGCCACTTTAAAGTATGGGCTTTAGAGTTCCCACACTCAAGTGTTTATAATTTTAAACTTTATAATTTCTAATTGAATTAAGATTTCAAATTTTAAAATATTATTCATTTAATTTTTAATTTTTTAATATAATTGTATAGATATGCTCATTGAATTAAGATTTTAAATTTTAAAATCTTAATTTTTAAAGATTATTCATATAATTTAAATTTTTTTAATTTTTATCATAATTTTATAGATATAATCATTCAATTAAGATTTTAAAATTTGGAAATTTATGATTATTCATCTAAATTTAAAATTTATAGTTTTTAAAATATTGTTTTAGATATACTCATTGAATTAAGATTTTAGATTTTTTAAGATTATTTATATAATTTTAAATTTTATAATTTTTAATATAATTTTATAGATACACTCATTGAATTGTGACATAAATTTTAAATCTTTTAAGACTATTCATACAATTTTAAAAATTTTAATATATTTTTTAGATGTTCTCACTAAATTAAGATTTTAGATGTTAACATATTAAAACTTTGAAAGATTATTCATATAAATTTAAATTTTATAATTTTTAATATAATTTTATAGATATACTCATTGAATTAAGATTTTAAATTTTAAATTTTTAAAAATTATTCAAAATTTTTTAAAAAATATTAATATATTTTTATAGATATTCTCGTTGAATTAAGATTTTAAATTTTAAAATCTTAAAACTTTAAGATTATTCATATAATTCTAAAATTTTTAATATTTTAATATAATTTTATAAATATACTCATTGAATTAAGAATTTAAATTTTAAATTTTTAAAGATTATTTATATAATTTAAAATTTTATAAATTTTTAATATCCTGAGAGGGAGAAATGGCGCGGCGGCGGCTGACTCATCAGAGGAGAATCAAGATGGTGTAACTTTATTTATAGGGAATCTATCTGAGGGTATTCATTGGAAGGGTCTCCGATTGGCGTTTGATTATTGGGGGCAAGTTTTGGATGTATATATGCCTCGGAAGAGAGCAAGAAATGGTAGGCGGTTTGGTTTTGTGAGAATGGCTTCTTCGGTGGGTGCAAAGAAGGTTATTGAACGATATAATGGTGGTCGGTTGTTGGGATCAATGATTCAGGTAATGGAGGCTAAATATAATGATCGACAGACGTTCTGGAGGAAATCGGCGATGACAAGGGATACAACGTATCAGAAGCAGGGATTAGGGTCAGGGCATGAAGACGAGAAAGACCAGTGTGCAGCTCTAACTGTTTTGGGCGAGGTAGACGAATCTGCTATCGGGGTCTTGAGTCAGAGTGCGGTTGGATGGTGTACTAGGAATTGCAATATCAAGGTCTTGGCAGAGGAGATGGAGGCGGCAGGGTTGAAAGGTTTTTCAGTTATGCGTATTGCGGGATTAGTCGTGCTAATCATGTTTCCACATATAGAGGATCGAACTTTATTTTTGCAAGACAGACGCTGTTACACAAATGGTTTAGCCGGGTTGAGGAATGGTCTGTTGAAAGTTCAGGATTTCATAGTCGGAGGGTGTGGATATCGGTATAATGGGGTGCCAATTCATGCATGGTCGAGAGAAACATTTAGATGTATTGCAGCGCTGTGGGGCGAGTTGATTGATATTGACGATGAGACGGTTAATCTTAGTTCGTTTGAAAGGGCTTACTTGCTGATTAATACATGCAATATTGAGAGAATTGATGCTTTGGTTGATCTGTCTGTGCAGGATAAATCGTTTCGAATAAGAATATCAGAGGTAACTCTATTGGCAAGTTCATCAAACCGTTCGCAGGATGATAAAATGGACACTGGATCGGAAACATGTTCGGATGAGGAAGATGAGTTTCGAGGGACGTCAAATTTGAACAAAAGATGGGCGCAACAATGGTTTAGGAGTCGAGTCGGAATTTTTGGGGTTGGATGGAGATGAACATACAAGGTTGGAGAATCCAGGCTGTAACAATTGGCGTCTGAAACTCTATGTGGGAGGATGAAAAGGATGTTGGTTATGTGGAAGTGTGACTGGGTGATGAGTTTCGTTGTTTTGAGCAAGGTGGGGATAGATTGGAGGGTTGCGAGGGGCCTGTTAGACCGATTCAGCTGGAGGAGTTTATAGGTTTGGGTACGTCAGATTTTCAGGTTGTACAATCAAGTAGTGATAAGGATCAGTCGGCAATGGATCGTGATAAAGTGGTTGGGGATGAATTTAATTTGGTTCCTGCCACTACAGAGTTTAACGGCAATTGGGATTCTGATCCGGGTAATGTTGAGGGCAACTTTGTTGCTTGTCAGTTAGCACAAACAGTCTCTTTAGAGGATTCACCTTTGGTCGAGAGTGCACACACAGTCAGTTTAGAGGATTCAGCTTTGGTCGAGTGTGCAATCACTATAGAGAATCAGAAAAGGAAGCGACGGAGGCCGCGTAAATCATTAGAAGGGGCTGGCTCGACTTCGAAGCAGAGACAAGTGGCGGCGGCAACTGAGCCAATGAGTTTGCTTTCGCAGGCGAGACAGGCAGAGGCGGGGAATGAAACTGTAGAAGCGTTAAATATATGTAGGCTAGTGGGTATTTCAACTCGGGTGATGTCGGTTAGAAGAATGCAGCTCCTCACTTGGAACGCTCGTGGGTTGGGTGGTCCAGCAAAGAAGAGGGGAGTTAGAGATGTGGTGCAAATACGGCGCTGCGACATGGTTCTTTTACCGAAAAGTAAGTTAGAGGAGTTGTCAGATTTTATTATTGCTCGTTTATGGCCGTCTGACAATTTTAGTTTTGTTTATTCACCTTCTGTTGGGGAATCAGGCGGGATTGTGATTATTTGGGAGTTATCTCGGTTTGGTTTAGTTTCTTCAATTGTGTCTTGGCATGTTATTTTGATTAAAGGCAAATTGATTAGGGAAGGTTGTGATTGTTGCATTGTGGCCGTGTATGCTCCGTGTGAGGTGCAGAGACAAGCGCGATTATGGGGTGAGATCGCGGGGTGTCTGCGAGATGTGCAGGTTCCATATTGTGCAGGGGGATTTTAATGTCGTCCGATCAATTGCCGAGAGGACAGGGTGTACAACTATGCCTGTAGGGATGAAAGCTTTCGCTGATTTTATAGATGAAACAGGTGTGATTGATCTACCGTTGCGTGGTAAAAAATTCACATGGTTTACTTCAAGGAATAGGTGTAGTAGGCTTGATCGGTTTTTGGTATCTAATGCGTGGATTAGTTTCGAATCATTTTGCACCGTTATAGCAGTTGACTGTGCCTAGATTAGTTTCGAATCATTGCCTGGTGGTTTTAGCGTGTGATGACTGCGATTGGGGACCACGGCCGTTTAGGTTCTTGAATTGCTGGCTTGGTAGTCATGTTGGGATTAATCAGATTGTTGGTGAATGGTTGTGGCTGACGAGTTTGGGAATTGGGTCTGATAATATTATGGTGAAGCTTAGGCATTTAAAACAATTTTTACGCGAGTGGAATCGAGTTGAATTTGGTGACGTAGAGAAAGCTATTGAGTCGTTGCAAAAATCTATCGATGACTTGGATAGTACAGTGGCCGAGGGAGAGGTGGGCGATAGGTTGTTGGAGCAGAGACGTGAGTGGTATGTGGCTTTGTGGCAGGCAATTAGACGCAAGGAGTGGCTTTGGCGCCAAAAATCCAGAGTTACGTGGCTTCGATTGGGGGATAAGAACACGGTATTGTTTCATCGATCGGCAAGAATTCGTGGACTGCGAAATAACATTAGTGGTTTGCAAGTGAATAGGAGATGGGAAACCAATCCGAGTAGGTTGCGTCAGTTTGTGGTGCGAGAGTCGTACGCATTTTGCAAAAAGAATTCAGCTAGGGTCCTGGGAGATTGATGCTGCGTTTAAGCAATTGGAGGGGGCCGATAATGGATTTTTGATTGCACCCTTCACATAAGATGAGGTCAAGGATGTCGTGTGGAGTTGTGACGGTGCAAAAGCACCCAGTCCTGATGGTTACAGCTTAGAATTTTACAAGAAAAATTCAGATTTTGTGAAGAATGACGCGTTGAGTTTTTTCAGGCATTTTTTTTAGAATGGTAAGTTGCCGAGTAGGGCGAACTCTACTTTTTTTGGTTTTGTTACCAAAGTCGGATATGCCGATGACGTTGGGTGAGTTTAAGCCAATTAGTTTGATTAATTTGGCATACAAGATATTGGCTAAGGTTTTGGCACGTCGATTGCAACGAGTGTTAGATCATGTTATAAGTGATGTGCAGATGGCATTTTGCTTGAGAATGAGGTAATTCATTCACTTAAGAAGAGCAGAGGAGGAGGTTTTATATTGGAATTAGACTTTGCTAGAGCATATGACTCTGTTTGCTAGAGTTTTTGGATAATGTCATGGATCATATGGGATTTTGTAGTAAATGGCGTAGTTGGATATGGGAATGCATAAGTACGGTTCATATGTCTGTGTTATTGGATGGGAGTGCGAAAAAGAAGTTTAGCATAGGACGTGGTTTTGCCAAGGTGACCCTTTGTTGCCACTGCTTTTTGTGATTGTAGCCGAGGCGTTACATTAGTTACTTGAAAATGCTAAGGATGTTGGTTTGGTTAGGGGGTGGAAGTGGTCAAAGGTTTGTTTATTTCTCATCTTCAGTTCGCGGATAACACGTTCTTTTTTTTGAGCCAACGATGGAGTGTGTGAGGCGAGTTAAAATGATTTTGGATGGCTTTCAGGCATGTTTTAGGGCTACAAATTAATTTCCAAAAATCTTCGTTGTATACTGTTGGTGCGCATGATGATATTTTTGAAGAAGCTGTCCGAATTTTAGAATGTCAACGTGGAGATTTGTTGTTTAAGTATTTAGGGATGCCTTTGGGGATTAATCCGCGTGGCAAAGAGATGTGGGATCCGGTCATTAGTAGGTTCCGTATAAGCTAGCCGGTTGGAAACGGACATCGATGACTTTCGCAACACGTATTGTTTTGGTTAACTCAGTCTTATCTTCTTTTTGCTAATGTACTATATGGGGTTGTTTGTAGTTCCGAAAAGAGTGATAGCAAAGATAGATAAAATTAGACGGGCTTTTTGTAGGGTAGAGTGGAGTTGAATCGTAAATTGTGTCGGGTGAGTTGAGCGAAAGTGTGTCGTTTAAGACATTTGAGAGGATTGGGGGTGGTTGACTTGTGTGTCTGGAATTTGGCTATGTTGTCGAAGTGGGCATGTCATTTCGCAACTGAGATATCTTCATTATAGACGTCTCTGATATTGGCAATGTATGGTGAGGCACGGCCTTGGTGGCGTTTAAATGCAACTCGTTTGAATTATGTTTGTGATATAGAAACAAATTGTTGTTTCATCAACAAGTGCAAAGGTTGGGAATTATAAGGGATTGTCGAGTTTCATATGGAAGGTGGGAGATGGTGATAAAGTGTTCTTCTGGTGGGACCCTTGGTGTGTTGAGGAGCCGTTGAAGGATGTGTTCCCACGTTTGTTCTCCATAGTATGTGATAAATTAGATTTAGTTTCAGCGTACGCGATTGATGGTTCTTTTATTCATTCTAGTTGGTTGTCTTTTTTTTAAGGGAGTTACGTGTGTTTGAGGATGGTTTGTTGTGGGCTTGGGGTTGCTGGTAGATTCTATAACGTTGCATCGAGGAGTGTGATGTTTTGATTTGGAAACTGGATGCCCAAGGATGTTTCTCAGTCAAGGCTTTGACGCAAGCTTTAATGGCGAACCGAGCTGGTGTCGAGGATATTGGAGTTTGTTTTGTTTGGCAGGTTATGGTTCCACCGAAAGTTCAATCATTTCTTTGGTTCGTTTGGTTAGATCATTTGCCGACTATACAGTTTTTGAGGTAGCATGGTGTACCTTTGAGTGTAGCGCAAGGTGTTTGTGTTTGGTGCGAGCATGGCAATGATGAATCCGATCATATCTTATTCTCTTGTCCGGTGGTTCAGACATTGTGGATTTTCTTGTTACGTTGGTGGAATGTAAATTTGCCTTTGCCGACGACTTTAAAGGAGTTGTTCTTTCCTAGGTTTCATTGCTCCTTTACGGGTGTTCTTAGGCAATATTGGGTTTTGTATGTGTCAGCATTGTTATGGTCATTATGGCTTGCGCGGAATGAGGCTATCTGTAATGGTGGGATGTTGCCAATTACGGAGGTGTTCATTTTAGCGCAGTTGTGGGCGTTTCACTGGGTTAGATCATTGTCCGATGAAGTGAATATTGATGAGGCGCAATGGTGGTGTTGTCCACGATTATGTAGTTTGTTTGCGAGTGCTTCGAGGTCGAGGGTGGAGGCTATTTGGATACCTCCTCCTGTTTTGCTTTGAAGTTTTATGTTGACGGGGCAGCGAGGGGTAAGCCAGGTCCTGCTGGTTTTGGGGGCGTGTTGCGCGATTGTGAGGAGCGGATTTTGGGAGTTTTTTCTGGTCTGTTAGGTGTTATGGAATCAAATGAGACGGAGGTGAGAGAGTTGGCGTATGCTTTGTCTTTGGTGTTACGCTCAAAGTGGTGTCATGCAAGAAGTTTAATTATGGAATTTTGATTCTCGTGTGGCCATTAGTTGGGTTTTAAGTAAGGAGCGTCGACCTTGGCGACTTTGGGATATGTTTAGGGATATTGATTTGGCTTGCTCGGATATGTCGTGTGTGTGTTTCTCCTATGTGTATCGAGAAGCCAATGGGCTTGCGGATATATTGGCTAAGGGGGCATCGAATGGTCTGTAGTTTTTATTGATGGTTTTGTGTAAGCACGGATAGAAGTTTGGTGGATCAAGACTGGCATCTCTTTGGTAGCTTGTTGTGTGTGTTGGAGGAAGCTAGTTTTGGTTTTAGAATGGTGCATATCATGGGTGCTTGGGGCTTGATTATTTGCTGTTGGTTTTATGCCTCGACTGTGCTTGTTTTTTCTTCATATGAGATTTTGAGGTTTCATGTTGGTTCATTGTTTGGATTGTTTGTAACGACCCGGATGTCAGAATCTGGGAGTCGATTTGGCCCGAAGCGTAGGCTTTATTTTTTGGGTCGAGTAGTGGGCTTTAAGAGCTTTTGTAGGCTATCATTGATTGTGGGCTTTGAGGCTTGGTGAGGGTTTTAGGTAGGAAGATGGAAGAAGGGTATTTGAGGGGGTGTTTAATTTGTTCCATGCCCTTTCTTCGTCCCTTTATTTCATCTCCCAAATGCCCCATAGCCAAGTGAAAGGTTGAATCTTGAGCTTTAGGGAGTGAATCAGGTTGTGAGCTTTGAGGAAGAGTTGTTGAGTGTTTGGAGATCTTTAATCCAAGGTAAGAATGGATTGAAATTGTAAAGGAAGAGTTTGGGTGGCGTTGTTTAAGGAAGAACGAGATTGAGTGTTGGAAGCTCAATCTTTAGTCTAAGTTAGTGTTCTTAACCTCTTTAGATTTCCCCAACAATAATTAACACGTTTTGTAACCTTTATTTATAGTGAAAGAGGTTGGGGATGCATCTCAAGCTAGAGGAAATAGCAAGGCTTGGAGCTTGTGTTTGGGAGTTTCTTCCTCAGTCCTAAATTAAGGTTAGTACACTACTAACTCCTACATATTCTTGGAAATCATTGATTGGTTGTTTGCTTGTTTTATGATGCTTTGGTTAGGAAACTAGAGCTTGTAAATTATCCATGGTAAAATCTGAATTAGGTGTTCAATTGATGTAAAAATGGTAGAAATCTACTTCATAACTTACCCATAACTTGTAGTGTTAGTTTGGAGTCTTGACTTAAAGGTTTGGAGGGTTTTGGGGATGAAATTTGAGCTCCAGAAACTGATTTTTGGGTGTGCGTATCGATACGGTCGTGCACGTATCGGTACGCCTGCCTTAAAATGTCAAGAATACTTTGAATTCTTGAAGGCCATATCGGTACGCTGGGGAGGGTATTGATACCCTTTCCCCAACCAGATTCTAGTAGCGAATTTCAGTATCAATACGCTTCCAAGGTGTATCGATACGCCTTGGAGTATCGGTACACGTCTTCATTTATCGGTACGGGGTGGCTTGGCTGAGACCACGTGAGTGTAACTAGGTATCGGTAAGTGGGTGAACGTATCGATACCCTTGTGAGGTGTATTGATACGGCCTGGGCAATATGCCAAAAAACTTTATTTTTAGTTCGAGGGTTCAATAATTCGAAAGTAAGGGCCCGATGGGTGTTCTAAGGGGTAAAATGAATAATGATAACAAGAAACTAAGTCTTTAACATCGTATGTGGCCTAAATGCTGAATAACGTGTTAGATAAGAGAGAATTTACATATGTATGTTTGTAAACCTTGAAGATCCTTTATGGGTCATGGGTGAAGGTGTCGGGTGAGGGAACTATAGAATTTAACCCTTGTTTATAGGATCCGGATACCCAATGAGAAAGTATTGCAACACGAGAAGACCACTCGATGTGAGATTCTGAGTGTTGATACTCGATGTGAGATTCTGAGTGATGATGTTCGATGCAAGATTCTGAACCTTTCCACTCGATGTGAGATTTAGAGTGTTGATGCTCGATGTGAGATTCTGAGCAAGGGTGCGCATATTCGAGACTGTGTAATACCGGGTCTCCCCTTATGTTTGATAATGTGATTCTATACTTGAGTTTGAGGTTGTACATCCTTGCTTATTGTGTTTAGGCGAATAGGGTAGTGCGATTGCTTTTCATGTCATGATATCTTATTGTAGCATGCCCCTTTTTTATGATTTGTATGAATTGTGGTTGAGTGGAAGTGTATCCATTGAGTTTTGTTAGCTCGGCGTTCGGAATTGTTGTTTCCGTTCGCATGTTAGTAGGTTGGCGTACATCTTGGAGCACCATCAGAGTAGGAGTTCAGCATCGACTAGAGTCCAAGTACAATACTTAGATTTATTGGGCCATGTATCCATAGGACCCTATGTGTATTGTAACTTGTATTTTGGATTTAAGCTTATGTGTCGAATGCTTTTAAAATTATGTATTTTAAAGTGGAGCTCCTCATGTAACGTTTTAAATGGTTTGTCGACTTAATATGTTTTAACTCAATGGCTTTTATAAAATGATGATATTGGGCTAAATTTAGTTGCAAAAAAATCTTATGGTTTTGGTTTGGGTTGGAGGCCCAATTATGGCATCCGTGTTGGGGATGTTATATTGTTGGTTGGTTGCTATCTCGCATGTTCACGCTGTACTCTTTTCCTCCGTTTAGGTTTAGGGAGGTTTTTAACGAGGCACGTGAACACATTTGACTTGTATGATTATTCCTTAATGAAATCATACTACTTGTTGATAAAAAAGATTTTAAATTTTTTAAAGATTATTCATATAATTATAAAAATTATAATTTTTTAGATATACGCATTGAATTAAGATTTTAAACTTTTAAAGATCATTCATATAATTTTAAATTTTAATTTTTTAATATAATTTTATAAATATACTCATTAAATTAAGATTATTCATATTATTTTAAAATTTATAATTATAATTTTATCTTAAACCGACTTGGCTCGACCTAAACTTAATCTGAAATCGACGTGACCTGATATGTACTTGACCCAATACATGGAATGACCCGACCTGAAGTCCATCATAAATCGAATTAACCCGGCTCAAGTTTTATCCGAAACCTACATGACACGACCTAAACTTGACCTGATATTCGGAATGACTAGACCCGAAGTTCATCTGAACCCGAATTAACCTAATAATTAACTAGTTAGACTCGAACCGTTTTGACCCGAACTTGGTATTGACCCAACCTAAAATCGACTCGACTCGAACTGAGTCGAACTATTGACTTGACCAGATATAACCCGAATTTGATCTGATCTACCTGATTTGACACGTCCTGATTTGACCCAACCGAGTACCCGATTTTACATCCCTAGTTGTATTATAAAAAAAGTCAATGAACTAAAAGTTTGGGAGGATAAAACTCGACTCCACACAAAAAAATTCAACTCGTTTTGACTTGACTCATAATTTCATCAACTTGACTTGATTCAAAAAAAAATCAAATAAAGTTTGAGTTTAAAATAAAAATTTGAATAACTCGAAATTTTTAGTAATTAGTTTATTAGTTTTCAAGTTTGAGTCAAGTCCCTCAATTTTTCGATATATTATGTATATCACATGTTAAAATTTGAAGAAATATATATGTATATCGTATATGGATATAAAAAGCATTTTAAATTGAAATCAATATGTATTATAACATTATAAATAATTACAATTAAATTTTTACAGAAACTCGAAAATACAACTCGACTTGAATTAAAAAATTTAAAATAAAGTTTAATTTGTAAAATATGACTTGTAAACTCGACTAATTCGAATTTTTTTGACCCAACTCGATCCGATCCAACTCCAGTTAAATGATTCAAACTTACGGTAAAGTTTTTATCTGTTACTTTCTGTTTTTTATTGAATTATCTATCACTTATTCATCAATTCTATTTAATATAAACTTAATCACCATTAATGGACATAGTTTACATAATTTATCAGTGTGTTCTATAATTATGTATATAAATGATTATTGTATTAAAATAATACTGAACTAGTTAAAACCCAAAATTTATCTATCAAAATATCATTTTTTTATCTCCAATACTGACCACCCTTAAACCCTCTATTTAAGCCCCTAATATTCTTCAATAAGGGTAGAGAGGGATCCAAACAACATAATCAAGAGTTCTACAAAAATAAAAAAGAAATGGTTAAAAAAGGACAAAGAGGAACATAACTTTTAGTTGTCTAGGGTTCTAACGATCAGAGCAACCATTTGGAAATCTGAACAATAATACTGTTGGCCTTTCGTGAGCGGATCAGACAATTGCATTTTAAGACTGAATAATTTCATCTTATGTATGTGTTTTGATGTCTTTCTGATCAAATAGACACCGGAATCAAGCTTAGGTCGGAAAAGTATGATTTAAAAATCTTAGGCTTCCAACAGCGTTTGACGGTTATTTAATTAATGAAATAAATAAGGGAAATGAAAGAAAAAGACTTAGAGAGGGTTTTTTATACTTACCCATTATTACATCGTTTTGAGAGGAAATTTTAGGCTCAAAACAATGTTATTTTGGACAAAATCAACCCGTGCTCGATTCGATCTAATCAGGATCTACGCTTTTCTATAATTTTTGAATTTATTTCTTTTTAGTCCCTCTGCTCTGTATTCATTTTTAATGTAGTCCTTTTGTGCATTAATCGATGATATTTTATCCCCTTTTAATTTATGTTAAATTCAATTCAATCCTTGTTTGTTGATTTCTTGTTATTTTAACCTTATTTAGTTCTTTTTTTATTCAGTCATCATCATGGTTAATTAATTATTTATTCCATTATCACCAACATTTTTTTGTGTTTCATTTATTTTAAAACATGTATTTCATTAAATTTTTTTATCAAGTATGATTTCGTTGATGAAAAAATCATACAAAATATTAGCGTGTGCCTCATTAAAAACCTCCTTAATTTTAAATGGAGGAAAAAAGTACATTACGATAATACTAAAGCCGAAAAACGAAAAGGACCAACAACACCAAAAATACATAAAACGAAGCAGGTAACAAAGCAACACAAGGTAACCAAAGCACCAAAACTCTCCAAGTGCAACCATCCCACCAACGCCCCATGCAAGCATCAGAGTGCACCACAACCAGATCAGCCCCCAGCCAAATCGCCTCTCTCACACACACCAATCTGGCCCGAAAATAGCCGAAGCACCCAACTCCATAACCCAAACCAAAAGGATCGAGCAACACCATCCTTTGCTAGTGCATCTGTCATCCCATTAGCCTCACGGAAAATTGTATGAAAACAAACGCTTGTAAGTGCCCTACACACAGCATCAATCCTCCTAAAGCATCTCCATAACTTCCACAGTCTTTGATCAATATGTAATACCCATAACACGGCCACCTTTGAATCCAATTCAATGATTATAGACTGATTTGAAATCCAAGACGATTGCACCTACATGTCAAGAGAGTAAGTGATAGCCAGACTTCTGCCTCATTAGACTCCATCACCCTAGCGGTCCCGAAAATAGTGCAAGAATGTGACCCTCCGCATTACGAAAAACTCCACCACAACCAGGAAGTACTAGTTTACCTTGTGCCGACCCATCCACATTGAATTTAAGCAAACCCATCATTGGCAGCACCCAAAAGACCCCCTACGCACCTCACGACCATCAGCTTGCATGTAAAGCTTTAGGCAGGTCCACCACTCCGAGATATAATGTTGCCCCTCTACTGCCTTAATCCAATACAAAGCATGTAGCTTTATCAAGAAGAAAATTTCACCTACTGATAACCTTTTTCGCATTAAACACAAGCTTATTACGAGCCAGCCACGTCGACCACAACATTGATGCACAACCAGCTATCCACCACTGTCGCAACTCACTGGAAAAACCACTAAAGTATCATTGAGAAATAAATTCATGTACCGTTTGAGGCTGTACAAACATCACACCCCACTACTGAAGAAATACATCCCAAAACTCCCCACATGAAATGATAAGAACATAAAATGTGACCCAACTCATCCTCACCCTCACCACACCATACACACATGAAGGACTAGTCACCTAACGAAACACCTCTATCTCAAAGTAAACAAAGCATCGGCGGCCTATAAAGCATAATGAACCAAAGAAAGCACCGAATCTTCGGAGGTACCCTAATTTTCCATACGAAGAACGAATCCAAGTTTGCTTCCTCCATTCCCAATGATTGCATCAACTATGCAAGATCCTTGGATGAGAGCACACATTTCGCATTTGGATGCCACACCAACCTATCATCCACAAAATCATCTAATTGCCAACTTCTCACAGTATCCCGCAACCCTTGCAATTGTCTCTACTCAAAAGATCTAGGTTCACGCCTGAAAAAATTAGGCCATTGCCCATGATCCCAATTAGCATCACGAGCATAATCAATAAACCTTGCCAACTTAGTGTTGGCTAGGCTAAATAATCGTGGGAAAAGTAAACTGAGTGGCTCCTCTATACACCATAAGTCCTGCCAAAATAAAATACTCGCACCAGAACCAACAAGCCAAGAAAATCGATTGTTTCCCATAAATTGCAACACACGCTCATCATCATGTACTTCTACAATTTGTCTCCATACGACCGACATCCGTCCCTTACCATTAGAATTAAAGTGCCACGATAAAATTTGTTCCCCATATTTCGCTATAATCAACGCTTGCCATAGCGAATTTTTCTCTACTGCATACTACCAAGCTCATATGGCCAATAACACCAAATTGCGCAACTCTAAATCAATTACACCTAAACCCTCATACTTTTTCGGCTTGCACATGTTTTCCAATTTACTCTACACATTTTCCTCTTTCACTCTGACCTTCCCAACAAGAACGCACGACGAATCCTATATATCTTAAGAATCACCCCTTCGGCACAAAAAATATGCCCATATAAAACAGAGGTAATGAAGACAATATTGAGTTTACCAGAATTAATCTTGCAACAAAGGATAGCGAATTCTTTTCCATCCCGCTAGTCGCTTCCAAAAATTCTATATAACCGGCTCCCACATCGCAAGACGCCTTAGATTAGAACTTATCGACAAACCCAAATATATGAAAGAAAGGTCCCCTAGAACACCCCAAAACCTCTACCATCTCCGACAAAATGCATTCATCAATTTCAATCCCATGCATACATGACTTCGAGAAATTTATCCGAAGACCAGAGCAATATTGAAAACAAAATAAAACACTTTTTAAATTTTGCACGTCTTCTACATTACCTCGTAGGAAAAACAGTGTATCATTCGTGAACTAAAGATGCGATAAATTAAAAGTTGGAGTTACTTGCACCCCCTTAATGTAACCTTTCTCCTCGGCACTAACTAGAAACTGATACAACATCTCCGCCACCACCACAAATAATAATGCTTATAACGGATCCCCTTGTCATAGCTCACGTTGCAACCCAAACTCTTTCGTCGGACACCCATTTACTAACATTGAGATCATTGTCGTCTCAACACATGCTCGTATCCAACCTCTCCACCGATCACCATAACGTAGTTTTTGTAACACATGGTCTAGGAATTGCCAATCAATACAATCGTACGCCTTAGCAAAATCAAGCTTCAAGAGAACTCCCCCGTCACTTTCTCTCGCAGACTGAAGAGAATGAACAACTTTATTTACAAGCAGGATACTATCTACAATTTGCCTTCCCTTGACAAAGGTGGAGTTTGTATTATTAATCAAAGAACTCACAATCGTTTGAAACCGATTATCTAGAACTTGTGCCAAAAATTTTATAAGCAGAATTCAATGAACAAATAGGTCTATAGTCATTCAGACACGTCGGGTTCTCATTTTTTGGAACCAGTACTACAAAAGAAGAATTTAACCCCGTCGATAATTCTCCTATCAAGTAAAACGTCTAAAACAAAGCCATCACATCATCCTTTACAAAGCCCCAACACCGTTTGTAAAACTCGAAAGTAAAACCATCAGGCACGGTTTCCTTAGCTCTATTGCAATGCCACACAGCTATATGTACCTCATCCTTGGTGAATTCTAGCTCCAATATTGAAATTTTTTTGAACTTAAAATACTAATCTGAAAATCCACATCAAAAGAACCAGCCACATGTGGTTGTGCAAAATGTCCTTTTGGAATAGTTGAAGATATGGCATCGCAGCTCCTTAGGATATGTAAACCAACGATCTTCAATCCACAATCCATTCAGATTATTTCGCATCCTACAAATTTAGCCGACCTCTAAAAGTATGTCGTATTCATGTCGCCAGATTTGAGCCACACCATGCGTGATTTATACTGCCATATTGATTCTTAAAATTCGTACAAACTCCATAATTCGAACTAATATTACTTTCGTTCTTTATGACAAACCCTTAGTATCTTCCCCATGGCTAATTCGTGCATCCAGCTCCTCAATCAACATCATTGTCGCCTCAATTTTTTCTCAACACTTCCAAAACAATTCTTATTCCATATACGTAAGAACTTCTTTAAACCACATAACTTATGCAACAACAGCCCCGACTCATCGTCAGCACCCTTCGGTGCCAGCTTTTTCCATTCCACTTCAATCGACTTGATATATGATTTCTTCTCTAACCAGCAGTTCAAAAAATGAAAAGGTCTAGGACCCCTAATTCGTGCCAAAGCTTGATAGAATCAACGGGGCATGATCATATAATCCATGGGCTAAAACGCACTGAATTAAGTTATTGAAGCTCTCCACCCATTCAAACAGAACTAGGAACATATCTAATCTACTACATTTATTCCAGGACCAAACCAAGTAAAATTCTTACCAGACATCGACACATCAATCAGACCCTTTTGCTCAATAAAGTTAACGAACGCATTCATACCACTTACGCTACCAACATATTTACATCATTCTTCGCTTGCTTTAACAACATTAAAATCTCTTTCTATGCACCACAGAAATGAAATTGATCCCAAAGTCTCATGAATTTTCATCCAAACTATGGCTTGCGAAACCGGGTCGCATGGGGCATATACAAACATCATTCCACAATGCCACACATATTTAACCCAAGATCACCACACCATCAAAAAATTTACATTCACTAATGATGATTCCAATTGAAAACGAGATGCCTCCCACACCAGTAATACACCACCCGATCGCCTAACAGCTGGAGCAAACACAAACTCGAATTGATCTGAATGTTATACCATCCGAACAATCGCTTCCATAATAATCTCTAGTTTTGTTTCCTGTATGAATGCCATCTCGCATTGATGTTGTCGCAACACCTTCCAAACTACTCTTTCTTTGCCTTGGAACTCAAACCTCTAACATTCCACGAAAACACCTTCATATCGGATACTACTCCGTACGATCCCCTTTTTCTATCAAGTTTGCAATATCTTTAATAATCGCTTCGTTGTTCCCAATTATGGATGCCCCTAACAGCTTTCCCAACTTAACTGTAGCCCTAACCTCCTTCAATATAGCTTTTTGTTGACTTTCTGAATCGGATTCACTACTCGACCTAGTACCTTGCTGCCTGTCACGTTGCTTTCGCCTCCCACAACCGATCTTGCGCACATGACCAGTTACCTTGTGATCCGCAGAAAGCACCACTTCAAGGACAGACTTTGAGATATCATTCCCAATTAAAGCAAAGATAAAATCTCATTTGTTATAGGCTCTACTAACACCTCAAACCTAGCATCAATTGGCCCAACTTCCCCGACCTCTAATGACAACGGTTCAAAATCCACAGGACAATAAACCAAGTCTGGCTCATTTAACCCTGTCCACCTATTCATGATTTGATAATTCAGTTCCAATCTTTGCACCATACCCACCTTTACATCCGTCGTCAACTCCCTCGAACTTGTATGTACTTCTACTATACGTTTTTCCACATCCTTGTGCTCATTCCATAATCCATTCTCCTGCTATATCTAAATTTCCCCATCAGCTTTAGAAACTTGCTGCTCCTCTACCTCCTTTCCTATAGTGTGGTGTTAAGTGTGTAAAAGTATTATATTTTCTATCCTTTTACTCATAATTATTGTTAGACTTAGGCTCATTTTAGTTGCATTTGTAGTTATTCATGCATAATTTCTGAGTTCCCTTCGTTGTTAAGCTTGATATTACATTTTAGTTGGTTTTTGTGGAAAAGTTGTTGTTGGTGTGTGTTATTTTGTGCAGGATAGGATTACCGTGGCAAGCAGGAATTGTCGTGGCAATTAAGGAGAATGTTGAAGGGTCTGCCATAGTAAGTAAAGCTGCTTTCTGGAGGACATGCCGAGCTGATTGCCGATGATGACTAGATGAGTCCACCTAATTCAGGATAAGTACGAAAATCAAGGGATAAATCCCAAAGATTTGGATTTCCACACAGTATTTAATGGAGATTTAAATTCAGATTTGTGGGGAGTTTTTAAGAAAAAAGATAAAAGAGATTTATTATTTCTCTTATTCAATTTAATTCCAAATTAAATTCCTCCTCATCAACAACAAATCTGGCCTAATAATCTTCTATAAATAGAGACCAAATCGCAACCTTCAAAGAGGAGAGAGGAGATCACACGCACCTTCTTCTTTATTCTTATGTGATCTATGGCTGGGAATTTTTCCTTTTTATATCTTTCGAACTCAGCCATGAATTGATGTAAATTGGCTGGGGTTATTTTGGGATTGTGGTTTTGATAAACGATTAGATTGTTTAGGTTCTTGATTGCAATTGAATTCAAAGTTTGTTCATTCTTTGTTCTTTAATTTTCTATCTTGAGAGAATTAGGAGAGGATCTTGAGTGTTATCCATTTATCTAAACTTAGGAGAGTTAGATTCAAGAAACGAATGAGCATGATCTTCATTCGAATGATCGTTGGTGAAGATTAATCCACCTTAGAAATAAGGATTGGATTTCAATGGCTAAGAGGAGCGTAGATCGATTGTTGATCACCCAAGGTTCACGCAGGGATGTATCACCAAGGCATGCTCAAATAACCAGTTCTTTTGTTAGTGATAACAGCTTCACCGAGCTTTGAAGGAAGGAACCCAGTTACTACGGCAATCAAACCAAACCCAGTTGTCGTGGCATATTCAATTTTCACGGCAAGTCAGCCGGTCTTAGTTGTCATGGCAATCAAGTTGCCTCAGCAATCAATTGCCCAGACAATCCATTCGAACATCATACCACTACTCACGATAACCCGACCTACTCTATTTAATCGGTTACACTTTTATGTCTTCCTATTTACTTAGTTTATTTTACTTATTATTCATCACCATCAATCTATTTCTTTTACAACACATTAACTTAAACAAAGTGGTCCAAACCAATCCCTAATGAGACGATACTCGATGCTTATCATTTATTACTTGTGACGTGTTCACTTGCACCATTTGCATAGCACTCAAAACACGCAACAAGTGGCTCTTGGAAACACTCATATTCGCGCTTATATCTGTCTGATCTAATAGTCCTTCAGAGCTCTCCTCCGAACTTGAGTCCCCATTATCATTACCATCCTCAGGTAAAAAAACTCTCTCACAATTAGAGCAAAGTCGTTGTTCCACAAGCAGTTCAAACTCAGCCACATGTACTCGAAAAAAGAAGCCCTCCACCTAAACCTCTACAACCTTCTCAACTCTCTCCAATTGCTTCGTTCAAAATTTGTCCATGTTAAAAAGAATTTGGCTCGAGAGTCATATCATCACATCTTATCAACACACCCCATGATGAAGTTCTCAAAGGTCCCTTACGACCACGCGTGTATTAGTACTTTGCTAATAGATAACCAAAATCTACGATTCCCCCTATCAATCGCAGGGTCCCAATCTTGCACCTTACAGAACCATTTAGTCAAAACTCCAGTTTGTATGACTTGTCTACGGGTATCCATATTAGTGAACATTAGGAGCATCCTCCCCCCGGCAATGCGCATTATGGAAAAACCCTTTATCTATGCCTCCTTTAATTCTCGTGCTAAGGACACAATTCCAATTGGGATTCTGCACCACGCAATAGCACAACATTTCAGGATCTTAATTTTCCTAGCATTTTCAATGCCCTGAACAATTCGATTGGCAGTAAGGTTATCACCATCCCCTACCTTAGATCTCCTAGCCCATTGTTTGCGTTTCCAATAAAATTCTCTCGTTCTTCTTTTGGCAAGGTACACCCTAATTCGAGATTCATAGATCCATTTTCCATTTAATCGTTCGATCACTCTTCGCGTATCCTTCTTCGATGCCATACGTACGAAGCCAAATCTCGTTCCCTCCCTTGTTCTTTCAAGCGCACAAATACATCCAACACATGCCCATGTCGATTGAAGACCTGCCAAAAGCCTTTCCAATGTATTTGATCGGAGAGATTAGAGACAAAAATGGTCCAACACTGCCGACTGCTCTACTTCTCCATTTCCCTCTATTAAAAATTTATTCATTTTAAATAAAAATAATATTATATTATTATGATAATCAAAGGATTAGTTTACAAAGTAAATGAATTACAACTTTCTAATTAATCGTTAATAAAGAGAAATCATTTTGTAAAATCAAGTGTTTTTTTATTAAATAAAAATAAAAATAGTTGGATTTCTTTACTAATTTAATTTATATTCATTTAGGATCTCATAAGTTAAAATTAAATTTGTATTTGTTTTTTGGGTAAACTACATAAATGGTCCCCTAACTATAACCTAATTCTTTGTTGAGTGTCTTGACTATCATAAGTTACAAACTGGTCCCCCAACTTAAAAAAATAACAAATTGGCTCAATGTTGTTAAAAATTTAACGACTGATGATGTGCCAATTAATAAAAATTGGTATAATGACATATTTAGTCATCAACTTTTACACTTTGTTTTAACTTGGTCCTAATTCTAAAAAATAGCCCTTAACATTTCAAATTTATATCAATTTAGTCTATTTTCTTCTTTCCACTCAAAGCTCCCATTATTCCCACCGCAACAGATCGCCTAGGAAACCCAAACCCCACCAGAAAAGAACAACTTATATAAAGAACTTCTCTTTCATCTCCAATGTTTTAACTATTTATGAATCAAATGTCATAGGTAGGGAATTTGAAAAGATATTCTTTGAATAGATGTTTCTTTTAAAGAAGAAAAGTTTGTCCCAGTCTTTTTTCCCTTGCCCTTAGTGTTGTAAAATCCGAAGATGCCTATAAAGACTTTTCAAATGTTAGTTTCCTTATATTTTTCGAGCTTGTGTGGGTGTTATTTTGCTTGCAGTCTGCAACAACTACAACAAAAGCAGAGTTGCCTCCTACGCATCCAATCCGATTGGGTTTGGCCTTGAACTTCTTTGTTTTTTATTATGAAATTATGAACTCTCTTGAAAGGTATGCATGCATGTTGTTTCCTATGTTTTCGGATAATATTGGAAACTTTTCGTCAACATCGATGTCGGAATATTTTCACTCTGCCATTTGAAAGGGAAATTGTTTATATAAGTTGTTCTTTTTGGTTGGGGTTTGGGTTCCCCAGGCGGACGGTTATGGTGGGGGTAATAGAGCTTTTAGTAGGGAGAAGAAAATGGACTAAATTGATAGAATTTTAAAATGTCAGAGGTTATTTTTTAGAATTAAGACCAAGTTAAAACAAAGTGTAAAAGTTAAGTACTAAATGTATTATTATGCCAATTTTTATTAATTGTCACATTATCAGTCGTTAAATTTTTAACGGCAACGAACCAATTTGTTACTTTTTTTAAGTTGGGGACCAATTTGTAACTTCTGATAGTTAAGGGACTCAACAAAGAATTGAGTCATAGTCAGGGGACCATTTATGTAGTTTACCCTTGTGTTTTAATCAAATTAAATTTGTATTTGTAATTTCAAAGAAAATTAAGACAACATATGTTTTTAACAAGTTATCATTTTTAGGCATCATAGGAATGCTTTAACCTTGTTCAAACCGACCCCCGAATCTAATTCAATTTATACTCTAATTTTAAAATGTGGACCATAAAAATTATCTTTCAAAATAAAAATTAAAAAATAGTGTAATTTTTAGGTGTTCAATCGTACTTAACCCAAAATGATCAAGGACAAGTTCACTCAAAACACACATATTTTCAAAGATAAATATCCCTGAACCTAAAAACAATACTCAACATGTAGGCTAATTCCTTTAAAACACTATTTCAAAAAAAAAAATCAATCGAATTAGACAATGATATATAAGTAAATGTGCAAATCAATCTATTTAGATTCATCATTTGAAAATAAAATAAATATTAAAATATTAAAATAAATTTTACCATTTCTCTTTTTTTTGACCAAAAATGAAAATTCATCATTGAAAGAGAAGCATCATACAAACATGGCATTGAGAGACAATAACAAACAACCGAAAACAACACAAACCATGGCACCATGTAAGCCCATAACATAGAATCAAAGATAGGAGCTGCCACACGATCGGGCGGAGGGAGGAGAAACAAGTTGATGTGGCCATCAAGAGAGAGGAAAAAACCAAACTTCAGCACCCATAATGAGTATACGTTAGCTTGGCGATGAGTACCGGTGACACCGATGAGGAATTCAAGGGCTGGATTGACCAGGAAAACGGAAGAGGCACCATTCGAATGGAAAGACCTCTTCAACAGAGAACCCGACACAATAGCAGTTTATCATATATCACATCTTTACCTTATATTATAAGCATTAATTATTATTTGTTTTACTTTTAAGGTATTGCTATAGCTCAAGTAGCTCAAGGTTAAAGGATGAAAGCTCAACCAGCTAAAAAGGAGCTCAACACTAAAGCAAAGGAGTTGAACCAGCTGCTAAGGAGCTCAAGGCTAAGGATGGGAGCTAAAACTAGCTACAAGGGAGCTAAAGGCTAAGGAGCTTAGCTATGGAGTGAAGCTGACTACAAGTGAACTAAGGAGTGAGCTCAATGTGATAAAGGGACACTAAGTGAAGCTAGCTGCCATGGAAGGACACTACCTATTCGGCCTAGATGAACCATTCTCTCCCTATTCAGCCAAGACATGTTTCTTCATTAAAAGCCATATATTTTCATAGAGTTACCACTTGTTTTCACACCTTAGCCTAATCATTACTTGTCTGTTAGGACATACCCCTTGAAAACTATAAATAGCCAATGCCTTGGCATTTGTAAGGCATCTCATTTCACATCAATATAATTTATTTTATGAGAATTTCTCTCTTCAAAGTTCTTCATTGAACTATATCACCTTATCAAATCTTTGAGTTTGTGATGTTATCCCTCTTTATTTCCATCTCGATACTTGTGGTTCCTAGTTCTCTAACTAGTGGTCCTAGTCCTTCACACCACCTGGGTATTAAGCTTATAAGGTTTGGGTTTATGCTGCATATAGCATAAGTTCTACCTTGTTCATTATCCATACTATCTTCCTTTATCACCACCACCATTTTTCTTCAACACCATCACCACCATGCCAAATCCAACATCAAAACAACCCCATATTTATATCTTTATTTACACCTTTCTTATTCATTTCTAAGACTACTCATCACCCATTACATCAACTACCTTTAACCTTTTAATATATATTTTAGTAAAAAAGTAGGTAAAGTTAAAAAATACCATTAAATTATTTATTTTGGTCGGTCAATTTTTAAATACTATAAAATCAAAATTAAATTCTGAATTTTATTACAAAATGACCACTAAGATTAATGGTAAATATTTTGTTTAGTTCCTCAACTGTAATTTTATTACAAAATGACCACTAAGATTAATGGTAAATATTTTGTTTAGTTCCTCAACTGTAACTGCAATTTCATTTTTGATATTTCCTTTAATATTTCTAAGCAATAATTCTAAAAATTAAAAAAAATCAGACAATATTTAAAACATATTAAAAATTATAATTTATTTTAAAATTATAAAAAAAATTAGTGGGCTAGACCACTTTTCTCTCTTTTTAAAATGAGACAAACTTCATGGAAATGATTGTTTTTCTTTGCACATTTGTATGATATTTTTAGTGGGCTAGTCACTTTTTTCTCTCTTTTTGATGCATTGTATTTGT